>JARYHS010013630.1:27940538-27997491 GCA_031002005.1 Vandiemenella viatica | reverse complement strand
GTGACGAAAGAAAGCGCAATACTAAATTCACTGAATCGCGATGTAAAACACCCCCCTTTAAATCTCATTTTCAACACTCGTTAAAAAGTAATGCTAGTCTATTATGTGCAAAATAGCAAGGTATGCTGATTTTCTACACTACACCAACAAAAACTTGAGAACAAAATCATCCCATTGAGAGCTATGACTAAATATTTATAGACAGGCACCAAAGATTGCAATTCCTACTGCCCACTTCAAGAACGATAATTAGAATGCAACTTACTTATGAAATGATATTCCAAGTTCTTTCCTCTCTTGCCTATTTGTGCAACCGTATGCAACACAAGATGGCATTATAAAACACTTATACACATTACAAAATAAAAAAATCACAGCATCAAACACAATGTGAACTTTGCATTTGTTTGGGTTCGCAATATCGCCGCTGCCGTCACCGCGCATGCACGAGTTTTTAGAGCCGGCGTCACAGATTTAACGTCACTTCTCCTCTATATATTTCCTTTCTCCATGACCCAACCATGGACCTAACCACACTGCTTTTACTTATGTATATCAATGACATACATGAGAATATTTAGACAACTGATAACATTCTTCTCGTGGATTATACAACACTAAAATTGAAAGATAAAATTGGAGCATTTTTTCAACAAAATTTTAATAAAACTTATAAGCAGCTTTTTTTCGACATAAAAAAAAAACATTGTAATAGGTATCATAAATTTATTTCACTAAATTTAATTTAATTGTGATGGTTCATATGCTGCTGTGGCAATTTCCCTACACATCAATTCTTTCTTATTCTATTTTATTTTATTTTATTTTATTTGCAATTACGAATTTTAATTTTAAATTCTTTTCATTGTTTTTTTGAAAATTTTTCGGCACTTCCCTGAAAGTTGTTCCAATGCTGAAAAGATAGTTTAATAATTTCTTTATGCCTGAACTCTAGTGCCAACTTATCACAGTCATCTTATCTCTTCCATGAACTACTCCAAATTCTTCCACCAATATCCTTCCAAGCCTTATCACCAATGTCTCCCACAATTAAAACACTCTTTTCGTCCTCCTTCCATCTTACAGTGGATCAAAATCTGGCCAAAATACGGGATTGTCTCCGTTCATTCAAGATTCTACACTGAAGAGCCAAAGAAACTGGTATGGGCATTTACAAACACAGAGATATGTAATCACAGAGTATGGCACTGCGGTCGGCAAAGCCTACATAAGACAACAGGTGTCTGGCGCAGGCGTTAGGTCGGTTACTGCTGCTACAATAGCAGGTTATCAAGATTTTAAGTGACTTTGAACGTGGTGTTATAGTCGACGCACGAGAGATGGGACATATCATCTCCAAGGTAGCGAAGAGCTGGGGATTTTCCCGTACGCCCAATTCGGGAATCCGGTAAAACATCAAATCTCCGACATCGCTGCGGCTGGAAAAAGATCCTGCAAGAACAGGACCAACGACGAGTGAAGAGAATCGTTCAAAGTGAAAGAAGTGCAACCCTTCCGCAAATTGCTGGGCCATCAACAAGTGTCAGCGTGCGAACCATTCAACGAAACTTCATCGATATGGGTTTTTAGAGCCAATGGCCCACTCGTATACCCTTGCTGAGTGCACAACACAAAGCTTTACTCCTCGCCTGGACCCGTCAACACCGACATTGTACTGTTGATTATTGGAAACATGTTGACTGGTCTGACGAGTCTCGTTTCCAATTGTATCAAGTGTGTGGGTATGGAGACAACCTCATGAATTCATGGACCCTGCATGTCATTAGGGCACTATTCAAGCTGATGGAGGCTCTGTAATGGTGTGGGGCGTGTGCAGTTGGAGTGACATGGGACTCCTGATACGTCTAGATACGACTCTGACAGGTGACACGTACGTACACATCCTGGCTGATCACCTGCATCCATTCATGTCTATTGTGCGTTCCGGTGGACTTGGGCAATTCCAGCAGGACAAAGCGACACCCCACACGTCCAGAATTGCTACAGTGTGGCTCCAGGAACACTCTTCTGAGTTTAAATACCTCTGCAGGCCACCAAACTCCCCAGACATGAACATTATTGTGCATATCTGGAATGCCTTACAACGTGCCGTTCAGAAGAGATCTCCACCCCCTCGTACTCTTACGGATTTATGGACAGCCCTGCAGGATGCATGGTGTGAATTCCCTCCAGCACTACTTAAGACATTAGTCGAGTTCATGCCACGTCGTGTTGCGGCATTTCTGCGTGCTCGCGTGGGCCCTACACGATATTAGGCAAGTGTAACAGTTTCTTTGGATCTTCAGTGTAGCATCACATGCGAATGTGAGAAATCTTACATCGGTCAAACCATGCGCACTATAGAAAACCAGTCTGAAGAGCATAAACGCCACCTTTACCTAAGATAGTACAACAAATAAGCGATAGCCGAGCATGTTTATGATCACAGCAACAAGATGAATTTTAATAACGCTAATATACTGACCAGTAAATAAGAAAATTGAGAAAGAATGTGAGTTAGCGAATTCTTCTTAATAATCCATTGGTGCATTAACGATCTTTGAATCTTTTAATCTATTAAAATTTTTAATTACTCGAATCATTATTGACATTAACAGACAAATGCTTAGCGTTGCTAGCATGACATAGTTGATGATTAAAACTACCAAAACTGCTTCGTTGACAAATACCAATAGAAATGATGAATAAATTACCAAAAATGCTGAAAGAATTTGAAGTTGAAATTCGTAGAGGGCAAAAGTAGGTGGGTACAGTAAAAGAGGAAAATGGGTGTGTAGGTAAATTGCCACCGGAGCTTGCGCGCGACGTTGTATTTCTAGAACTCAATAATAATGGAAACAATCAAAATTCTTCTGGCTTACATTTTGAGCTAGCAGAGTTCCCGGCGTTGCCCGGTATAATCTAGGTTGATTTGTACACACAGTAAATATTGAAGCTCATTAAAAAAAGACAAATTTTTTCGCTTGTGAATTAAATTTCACGTCAGTCGCTCCACTTTTTTATAAGTATTTAAACGGCTAACCCCCGGTGTAGCATAAAGATATGGGGTTTGGGTTGATTTATTCCTACGATAGTTTTAGCCATGATATCAGGAACATGTGTACTAAGTTTCATCATAATAACAACAGCGATCCGTGCAGCAATAGAAACAATGGCTTTTTTCAGGAAATGTGGTAAAGACAGAATCGCTCATCAATATATTACAAAAACACTATCTCAACACTAAAGGCTTTAAACAGTTCAATTTCATGTCCAAAGCCACAACATATGCATTACTTACTATTAACAGCGATTTTAATTCACTTCCAAACATCAGAGATTGTAACTGTGCGGCCTGAAATCATAGTTTCAAAAAGCAACAAATTTCTCGGAAGGTTCTACACTGAAGGTTTTAAACAGTTCACTTCCATGTTCAAACCCATCAAATATGCATTACTAAATATCAACAGCGAAAATAATTTCATAAACATTAGAGATTATTGCAGTGTGGCCTCAGACAGTAACTTCAAGAAACAAAGAAGATATCGAAAAGTTTTTTCATTATATTATTAAGATTAATATTTTCCACTTTATATAGTTTCCTCTTCGCATTCGATATAACTATGTATGGGGTTTAAAGACTAAAAACCAAAATTTAAGAAAGTAAAAGTTACATGCTATAATATGGCTATTATTTTTTACGATGTACGACGTAAGGATCGAATTTTTTTTTTTTTTTTCAGGCTATATGTTCAGATTTTCATTTACCGCTCCGGCGTTATGTTACCAAACAATTCAATTGAGATTCTAAGCTTGCTTTAAAAAGTTTAAAACCACATCGAAATCTGCGCAGAAATTATTATTATTATTATTATTATTATTTTAGCTTTCTGATACAAATATACCCATTAGATATAGATAGGGAGAGCGGACTGTTTCTTGCTAAGGCCTTGAAACCGGCCGTAGCAATACTATGGAGAGAGCATCTTATCTTTTTCAAATCGCCGCCATACCATAGCTCCATATTACGAATTCGCGCTCCACAATCAACAATCGAGTGGAAGGATCACCCTAGCGCAGCGTCATGGGAAAAGGGCGCCACAAAAAAAATTGGCCGAAGAGGTCGCCGATTTCTGGGAGTGTCGTAAAAATAAAAATCAAATGTAATCACCAATCCCCTTACACGCTACCATTGCGGACGACATTCCGCCACTGTGCAACGAGAAACTATGTGAAGATCACATCGTTGAAGAGGAAGGCCATTCTCATATATAACTCTCTCTAACATAATCGTTGAACAGCAATAGGCTGTTTGCACGCTGATAGTTTTCTTGTGACCCATACCTAGTAGCCTGCAGTTTCTGCAATGTGCAGTGATCTAGGTCAATCACTTGCCTAAATACCTCATACTTTCCAAGACAGTGCCCAAGACGGGCGAGCATGAAATAGTTAAGCAATAGGAGTTATGACCTGAGAAGTAGCACGCATATCTGCAAGTCCTAAGTCGCCAGTTGCCAAGCGCTTGTCATTACTGCAAGCTGGTAAAGTGACTTCATACAGCAGGTTAGTGAGGAATATTGCCCTCTCCACACAAGGGGAATAGGTAGGGGATATTCTGTTTAAACCCTTGGGGCAGCCTTTCAACGTACCACATCGCAACCGGGGGAGGGGGAGGGGCGGCTGCAGAGAAGATGATGCCTGGCATCTGCTACTAAGGTGGGCTCTGCTGCGATAGCTGAGTGTGTACAGTTAAGGAGACAATCATTTCGTCATGTGTTCACAGTCTTCAGGGAGATTATCAATATTCCATTTAGTTTGGGCTGCGAGGCTCCCATCAGTTTACATGCTCGCCTAGTCCTTGTCCCTATCTATAATGTTTGTTTTCAAAGCCAATTAAACAATGTAAATATTCATGTATATTCACCAGTCCTTGCTTATGTAAATGAATATGTAAATAGGCAATTGCCGTTTACCGTAATTTATCCTACCCTCCTCAGCCATTTCACTAGTAATATCTGAATGTGCTGAGACATATAACCTACCAGGTGTTGCAGTAGGGACCTACGATGAATATTCATATCAGAACTATGGTCGATCTCCTATGATCGACCCTTATCCACGGCGCCAGTGGAAGGTTACCCTGTCGGTTCTTATCAATCAGCTGACAGAGTCACTACAAATGCACCATCCATTATTGCACTGAGATAGTGAAACTGCAGCGCCTACTGTATGCAGAGACGGACACGAACTAACGTTCTCACCACGGGCAATGCCGGCCGTGAGCTAAGTACCACAACCGTGGCAGCAGCTAAAGTTGGAGCGGAATCATCTGACACAGACAAAGCAGCAAAGCGATTGGCACTACACAGCACAGCGACACAACAAGGTTGAGAAGAGGACAGCTAAGAATAACCTGCAAGCCGCGTTCGATAGGCACTATCGCAATCAGTGCCACGTTGATCAAGCTCGAGACTGCAGGGGAAGCGAACGCTGGTTGCGGTGTGGGGGCGCCCATCGCGCCTCTTTCTGCAACATTCCGAGAGATACAATACGTGCCTGCTGCAAGTGCGAAGGGAGCCATGCATCAGGTACGCAGATTGTTCTACAAGCTACAGCCTCGAGAAGAAGGGGAACAAAATCCATCCAAGAGCGCAGAATTCGAAGACAAATCCACACCCGCCAAAGACAATGGACCACGGATTTGCTGTCAGTGGAACAATGAGAGCAAGCGGATGACATCACCAAACTTTGAAATTAATTGGCTGGTTCGAGATTTGTCAGAGGCGCACCGCACTCTCCCAACTACACTGGTGCTGGCAACAACACAGGCGATACCTTCGGCAATGACGTGTATTCACAACGTCTCACCAGTCACATGGCGAACTTTACACACACGGATCGATTTCACCGAGTAAGACGTTATTCAGTCGAAGTAAGTATATGCATGATACCTTATCCTCTACTCACGGACACCTACATCAGTCCTCACCTGTAGAATGGATTGTCGCGGAACTGACAATATCTCAGCCTGCCGCCCCTGTTCTCATCTTAACTATCGCAGAGGTTTCTTCCACGGGAACAAAACATCGGCAATCTTTTTCCTCTATCCTTATGTGTTCAATTATTTATTTTCACGCTATCTCCCTCCCGATGGGATCATGTAAAGTGGTATATAGCTGGATGCACCTAGATCATGTTTTATGATGTTCATGTGATCACGTGTAGTATTACTAACTTAATGCATGTACAGAGATGAGCAGTAGATAACAGTAAGGTCATAATACTTGAAGGAGTTGTTTTTGGGGGTTCCCACAATAAATTTCTTATATAGCTCGAAGACCAAACATGCATGCCTCATTTTCTAGTTAGTGGAACATTCAAAGGTGGTAGTAGTACAAAATTACTGTCCTTGTGGTCTGCTGACATCAGTGAGCAAGGTAGTCTTGATGGGTGTACCGCCGGATCGTGTTATGAAAACACGATATTTGGAAGACTGGATCCATCGTCTTCCTTAGTTGCCAAAAGGAAGATGGTGGAGCCAGTCGCTGAAATATTGTGTTTTCATAACAGGATTTGGTGATACACCGTGAAGACTTCATTACAATCAAACGCAGGATAAGTCTCCGGTCTTACAGTAAGTAGGTTGTTCGATAGTCTTCTGCTCAAACAGCTGAACCATTAGGGGGCGTACATTAATTTAGTGAGGTCAAATAAGGGGCGAGGGGTCCTGCGAAATCTCACCTGGGGGAGGGAGCGGAATCGACGGAAATAAAAATCTCCAAAATTAAGTGGTCGTAAGCAGAGGAGGAGGGCACTCAAGATCCTACGAAACCTTACCAACTGGAGAGGGGAGGATGGGCTCCCACCAGATCTCACCTAATCTTTCAAAAAGGGGGAATCCGGATTTCAGAAAGAACATCACACGTAATTAATGGACGCCCCTTTGATCTTTTTTTATCGACATCCATCCTAATCACCGTCACAGATATTTGACTATCCAACAACTGAATAGCGTTAATGAGACTGTCACGCGAGCTTGTATTGTGGTCTGGTACTCTCAGATATTTCCCAGGCATTTGACTCCGTTTGCCACTCTTGATTCCTTCTGGTACTCAATGAACAGGGGTTTCCAAGTAAACTGATGAAGCTGTTGAGATAGAGCACCACTTTTGGGAACAGGTCAGCAATGGCATCTCAGCGAGGAATCAAGGCTGCTGTGCCTGAAGGATTGGTTTTGGACCCGACTTTATACTCAATATTGTAATGACTCAATTCAAGTTGGTTTCACTCTCCGCCAAGCCTTGCGAGGAAGATTGGACATCCCTTGAAAACCCCTGGGTTTTAGTGACAGACATACATGGAGAGGTAGCCGGACAGCCTTACGGCATTCCAGAGGGGTACGAGCGAGGGCTGGGTGACTAGTGTTTGGTCGCTGCCTGTGAATCAGCGAGACACCTGCCTGATAATGGATTTTCACTGTGCTGCGAGAAATGATTATCGTCAGTATCGTTGTACATAGTGAATTAACGACCTACCGTTAGGCCTGAAACAGACGGAGCGACATTCCGCCGCGCGGCGGTCGAGGTGGCGGCCGTCTCAACTGTACACACGAGGCGACTTTTCAAACGGCGCTCGCCGTCCCGACCCTCGCCCGGCTTCCGACTCGACTAGGATTTCCAACATTTTTCGGCTAATTATAGTACTGTTTAGAATAAGCTATAAAAATGTAGTACGTTTCAAAAAATATAGTATTTTATGGAAAGAGTAAGAAAAGGACAAAAATTTTAGTTGTTTCATAAACACTTTATTTTTTCATTTCCTGCAGCTTTTAACGATTTTTTCTCTACAGTAAAAGTGTCATATTGTTTACTGTATTCAATTTTTAAATTAATGTGTATCAAAAGCTCATTTTGTTGTCAATGAGATAATCGCTCTGCTTCTCTCTTTTCGCCATTTCAAATTCATAACTGAAAATATCTATTCTTTGAATGCCGGGGCGGGAATAAAGGACAGGACTGAAATAACCTTAAAGAAATTTTAAAATATGCTGTAATTTTTAGCCTGTAGTTTTGTCGGTGAACTCACTACAATCCCTTACTTTTAACTGGATTTCCTTTAATATTCCTTTAATAGTCATTAAAATAATGAAACGTCATATTTTAAATTTTTGTATTCTGCATAACCAATTGATTTCATAAAGAATTTTATTAAGATATGCCGGACATTTATCAATGAATAATAGAAAATTATTTCTAATATTATCAAAGAAACACACTCTTTCACGTTGTTCTAGCGATCATTTTAAAGTTGGCATAGTATTACACACATCTATGTATTACCATCAAGTTGTTTAATAGTTTTTGTGAACGTTGAATGAAAAACGGCTCGCGAAATACGAAAGCAATTTAATTTTAGTATTCCCATAAATTTTATTCATAGTCAAAATATTTTGAATATTTGTATAACAATCCTCTCCTAAACTAATAAAACCATCTCTCATTGACTTCCAATCCAGTTGAAATTGACGCACTTTCGTCATTTTCCTTAACAAATTTAATTTAATATCAAAAGGAAGAACAACCTCTACATGAAAATAACTAACAAAACAGAAGCAAAGACAGCTGTACCGGTAAGCATTTGTTTGACGTTGTCAATTTCGACATTAACATAACAGTTCGGAACGCAACAAAACAAAACTGCCAGCAAATCTCACAAGATTTGGTAGGGCTAAAAAAAAAAAAAAAAAAAATTGGCCTGAGGGACCAAAATATAAATATATTTTTTTTGCACCGGGGCCCTTTTTAACCTAGCTACGCCACTGGTAGTATGCACATGAGAAATACAGTACAACTGTGGACCGTCGATTTTGCGCGTATAACTCAATTCTTTGAAAAACAATTGATATTGAAGACAAGAGTGAAATGTTTGTGCGATTACTGTACCGGTGGAACAGCACAAGAAAAAACGACGACATCAGTGCTTCTGAATTCATTTTTGCCTAGTAAACTGAAAAATATGAGAACGCCAGTCATAAAAAATAGGATTGCCACATTCTTTGGAAACGATCAGACACTCAGACTGTTAAAAAGTACAGATTAAGTTAAAAGTTAAGATAAAGTTTCGGTGCTGGATCAATAGAAAAATATTAATTTTGGAGGTCTAAAAAGGTGTATTATTGAAATAATATGAAGTCAGGAAATAATTTCAAGAAAAGTAAAAAATTAAATTCGAATTTTAATTGTGTGTGTTTAATGTAATGGCATATTAAGTGTAATGATACAAAAAGTTGGGAAAAATCAATTTCTGATTTATTTTCTTCAGTTGGCTGTGTCGCCGCGCCGCCTCCACGCCGCGAGTTCAAAACAGATGAGGCGGCGCCGCGCGTGGAAACCATGCGCCGCGTGGCACCGCGCGCGGCAGCCCACGCCGCGCAGCATAGTCTGTTACATTGGACCATGCGTCGACTCGACCGCGGCGCGGCGCAAAACGCCTCGTCTGTTTTAGACCTTATACTGAGGTCAGTTATCCACAATGCAAGGACATTCCATTTCGGCCTGATCAATATTAATACGACCTGTAAGAGCCATGATATTAAGAACAACTTCGTAAAGTCAGGATATATTTAGTTCAAGATAAGTTTTAATTCTGCTAGCCGAGTTTCAGATTATTTACTGAATTCATATTTCATTTATTTTAATTTTTGATGTAAACGTTATTAAATTAAGTACAGAATTCGTTTTAATAATTTGAACAGCAATAAATTAAATTATATAAAAGATCTTTCATTTTGGGAGCACCTTAAGATAAATAAATTAATAATTCATAATAAAATATTGATCTAATTAAAAACCTTAAAGGCATGAGGTATATTAAACTATCTACCACCGACGTTCCAACCCAGGCAAGGGTACACACTGTAATATATGCAGATGATACACCATTCTACACTTGTAGCCGCAACAAAGCAATTGCCGCCCTTCGCCTACAGGAAGAACTGAGAAAGACTGAAACTTGTGCGAAGCGGTAACGTATTGAAAGTAAACCTGCCTAAACCCAAGTAGTAGTGCTCACAAGATGAAAGAGACCAAGTCTGCGTCCGAACTTGATCCACAGCTCAAAGTAAATGGCAAAAACATGTCATGGTCTTAGGTAGTGCCCTATTTTAGTGTAGACCTAGACGGGAGATTGACTATGTGTACATAAACGAAGGACCTTCGTTAGCCTGCTAGTACCAGGCTTCAAGCACTTTATCCTTTTCTAAACAGATATAAAAATCTTGCTGCCATCACGGGCATGCAAGCCTACAGCTCATTCCTATTGTGGGACTCCGCAGCCACGATCATAGGTGTCTTCAAACAATTCAAAACAGTGCTCTGAAAAGAGGCCTATACCTCTAAAGCAGATTTCCTACTGCTGTTATTCACGAAACCACGGGTCTGCCTATATTAAAACAAAGATTCCGTGAGCCTACAATAAATTTTAGAGACACGCTCATCAGTCAGTAAACCAACTTGTAAAGTACTGCTCAACAGACAACTGTTGTTCCTACTATAAATAAATGCGACATATTAAGACACACCTTAAATTAAGTCATGCCCCATCAACTCTAATAGGAAATTTCCATCGAAAAAATCTCCACCACACATCGGCAGTAAATTGGCTTGTACGACGAACTAGCTCCAGTCTCAGTGCCAAACTGACCAGCACTACCTTCAATTCCCGCGACGTGTTTAACTGCGACCGCGCAATAAAGTATGTGTAATATTATAGTGTTAAAATTATCATTCGATTTTATAGCGACCAATCACCACAATTCCTGCAAATTATGTAACAATCCGCGAGTTCTTGAATATAACGCTCCACCGTTTCAAACAAAAACCATAGGGTTAACCAGTCCGGTCCACTAAATGAAACGAAGAGAATCGTTGGCTATGGAACAATCACCAAACCCAAAGGAAACAGATGATGCGCCAGCGAAGAACATACCTCTCCTTTGTTTATATACCAAACAGCAAACTTCAATGAGATGATAAAAGTTGTCAAAAGTTTGCTATTTGGTGTTCCGAGGAGACCATTTAAAATATTAAAGTGGAGTTTAGGACGATTTCTTAACATTGACAGGTTTGTTTGAAGAAAAACACATTCATGATTACAGTCATCAAATGCTAAAAAATAAGTGGGGATAAAAGGTCTCCCATCCACTGCCAAATGAAGGACAATGAAGAGGTTCTAAAACAGAAAGGCTACATCATCACCGTCTACCAGTTCAACAAACGTGGTGGTTCAACAACTGATATCCCTGGCAACTTTTTCGTTGACAGTAAATCCTGGAGCTAGTGCAGCTTTCACATTGTTTCTCATAAACTAATGTTATTGGAACCATTTGTTCCATCCCAGTATTGCACCACGGTGTGTCAAGTGTCCACACCGCATCAAGAATGCTAAGCATATATAAAATGGCTTACGGGATTAACGCTGCGTTGAAATACTCATTCTTCGTCTACTCATCGTTTCGACCAAGGCTTAGGTCTTCTTCAGAGGCCGTCTTCCGAATCTGTCGATTGTCTCACAATATCGATTATCCAGAGATACTGTTTATGATTTAATATCTGTGGGTCTAGAGTTAATTATTATCTTTTTTTGATAAGTATGTTTTATTTAAAACGTCCAGTAATTACAATTTTGCTATACAGTTTTGTGATCTTAAACTGATTGATTACATCACTGATTACATCGCCTAGCCTGAAGTCAGTCCAATTGTATTCCTCTGTATCTGAATTATTACTATATAACATGTAAAAAAAGTCATATGAGTTAAGATTTTTTTTAAACTGCTTTACGTCTCTCAACAGCTAGGTCTTTAGAGACGGGAAAGGATGGGGGGCAAGGAATGCAATTCGGCCATGGCCTTTTGAAGGAAGCATCCCGGCATTTGCCTGAAGTGATTTGGGAAACCTGGAAAACCCAAATCTGGATGCCCGGACGGGGATTCGAACCGCCGTCCTCCCGAATGCGAGGCCAGAACGCTATCCGTTACACCACCACGCTCGGTAAGATATTTATGATAATAATAATGGTAATATAATTTAAAATGTAGTATGACAGGGGAAAGGGCATGAGAAATTTATACAGTGCTCAGGGAGAGTCAGAAGGCACCTTGCCCGTCGTCGCTTAACATGTCTTGTGGTAGACGATACGATTTTAGACGAGGTTGTGTCGTTGATCTAAGGCCTAGGTTGTAGTACTGTGTTCCAGGAGTTGCTTCTAGGCTATTTAAAAAGATTTTTGCAGAGTTCATGATGTATGTTTTAATAATTTGGAGTCCAGTTTCCTTGTGAAGTTGTGAGTTTTGTATAAACCATGGTGCTTTTAAGATAGTGCGGAGAAGTTTGTTTTGTAGGGACTGTATTCTTTGAAGTTTGGATGGAGCGGCTGTGCACCATACGGGGGATGCGTATAATATGGCTGGTCGGATCAGCTATTTGTAGAGTAACAACCCGCTTTCGATTTTAAGTGAGCTTTTCTTATATGTGAATGCAGGCTTTCCCGGCGAATATAGGCTTCGGATAGTTTCTGATTAATGTGTAAGGTCCATGTAAGTCTACGATCCAAGTGTAGACCTAGATATTTTATTGCTTTATCTGCTGGATGCCATTCTATTTCATCTTCGTTGATTTTGAGTTTTTTTTGGGATTTCTCGGATGGCGGAGTGTTAAGATTTTGGCCTCGCATTTGGTAGTATTCAGCTTGATGTGTCATTTTTTCAGCCAGTCGGAGAGTATATTAAATGACTGTTGGATTTTTATTACTGCTACGTCGATATCAGTGTGTGAAGTGAAAATCACGGTGTCGTCGGCATACATGGCGATACAAACAGTGCGGAATGTCAGAATGTCTCCCATGTATAAGTTGAATAATAGGGGTCCTAAAATGGAGGCTTGTGGGACACCTGCTTGTAAAAGTTTTCTAGCAGGTATTGTATTGCCTATGCGTACAGAGAAGGTACGGTTTTTGAGAAAGCTCTAAATGATGCTAAGCAAGTACAGGGGAGTATCGAGCTTCTTTAGTTTGTAGAGAATTCCGGGATGCCATAATCTGTTGAAGGCTTGGGGGACGTCAACAAAGAGGGCTACTGTATATCTCTTGCTTTCGAAGGCTTTCAGGATATGTTCAGAGAGGCGTTGCGGCTGATGAACACACGAATGTTTTGCTCTGAATCCGAACTGGAAGGGTGGTATTGCAGAGATTGAGTCAAGGTAATTTGAAAGCCGTCTCTTGATTATATTTTCCAGTAGTTTAGAACAAGTTTTTAGTAGACTTATTGGCCTGTAACTTGATGGGGAGTGTTTTGGTTTGCCTGGTTTGTGAATAACAGTAATAACTGCATGCTTCCATGTGGAGGGAAAATAGCCGAGTTTTCATATTGCGTTGAATAATGTTGCCAAGAATTGGAGGCCGGTTTGTGGGAGATTTTTGTAAATCAGGTTCGGGATATTATCAATACCTGGTGATTTCCTAATCGGAAGAGGTTTTATTAGTAAGGATAGCTCTCTTGCTGAAGTGTACTTGATGGGACGTTGGACAGTAGGAGCGTTTTGTTTGAGAAAAGCTAGGATAGGATCATCATCCGCGTTTGGATCCACGTTCGGCCTAAAAGTTTTTTCCAGGTGATCTGCCATAATATTACTCCTTTCTTCATCCGTGACATACATGTCGGTGCTTAGCTTTAACGCGAGCATCGGGGAGTACTCTCTCAGTACTATGTTTGGTTGCGTGCCACAGACTTGTGTAACCGGGATATAAATTCGATAAGTACGACTGGTATCGTGAGTGTCGAAGCTGGTCGAGTCGACGTTTGACAATGCGTGTAAGACGATTTAATTCTGTGCGTTGCCAGGGTTGGCGTTCCCTCTGCCACAGTCCGCGAGTATTATGTTTCCCGTGTATTAGACGGACAATGTATGCTGGGAGATATTCTTTATGATTTGGATGAATGAAATTTCTATTGGTTGCTTGGTGTACGGCAACTTGTATTGTGTTTGTAAAAGTCTGAATTGAGCTATAAATATCCGCAGGTTCGGATAGCTTCATATTGTTGTCTAGTGTATTCTCACGATGAAGCTGAAATTTCTTCCAGTCAATGCGTCCCGTAAGTAGCTTTGCGGTTAGCTGATTGTAGGAAGGTGCTGATTGAAATTTCATGACGACCGGTCAATGATAAGAATCCATTTCGGTTAGAACATCCAGTTCAAAAGGAGTATTGATATGTTTTGTTAGAGTGATGTGGAGGATATCAGGCTGTACGTTTGGATTTTGGGAGTAGAATGTTGGGTTGTTGGGGGCCGTTATATGCACAGCTGCTCTATCCGTTTCAGCGAAAGTCTTCTGCCATTAGGAGTTGTTGTACGACATCCCCATAGTGTTTGTATGGCGTTTAAGTCACCAAACATTATTGTTGGTGTATTAGAGAATAAAGCGGAAAAGTAGTCATTTTGAAAGGGATAGTTTGGTTGCTGGTAGACTGCAATTACTATGATATGACCATAGTCGCGTGTTCTTACCTTAATACCAATTGTTTCGATGCCAATTTGTTGAGGTAAGGGATAGATGTGATGGTCTATGGTACGTTTTATAAAGATGGCTACCCCACCGGCTGCTACAGTAGATGGCCGATCATTTCTATAAATGATATAGCCTGGTATGTTGAAACGGTGGCGGGGCAAGGGTGAGTTTCTGTGACACACGCTATGTCTATATTGTGTTGGCTTAGAAATATTGTGAAAGTTGGCTTTTTCCCATACAGGCCATTGGCGTTCCAATTTAACATTGTTATGCGAGACAGATCATTTGTCTCATTTACTGCCATTGGGGAAAAGAGAAGAAATTACTTCGGTGATTATATTTTTGATAATAGGGAGGAAGTTGTCAATTAGAGAAGCAAGAGCTAATTTTTAGATTGATGTCAGATCATTTGTTGTTGATGGAGATGTCTGTTGTCGGCTTTCCTGGTTGTTGTTTGTTTAGCCTGTCACCAGGAAAAGTTGTGCTCGGAGGAAAACAAACATTCTTCCCCGGGCCAGCTGATGAAAATATAGTGCTATCAGTGCGTGGTGGGAGAAATTTTTGCAGCTTTGAGGTAAGACATTGGCGTAGCTAAGATTAGATTTTATTTTGAATACAGAGTTAGATGTCTGTGCTGTATGATTTAATTGGTTGATGGTATTGTTTTGGGGCCCTATTGTTTGATCTGCTAGTTTAGAGATTGAATTCCATCTCTCCTGCTGTGTCTTTCTATTTTCTTGGCCCCGAGGTTTTTTTGGTAGTAGCTGCATCCTCTGTAATTTTCAGGATGGTTTTCACCGCGGATTATACATTTTGACCGATCAGATTTAGGTTTCGTACATTCAGAAAAAATGGTGGTTACTTTGACATTTAACGCACCGCGGTTGTAGCTTACAATACTTTTTTGTGTGACCGAAGGCTTGGCATCTTGTACATTGAGGTGTACTAGTTGATTTTCTACGGGGTTCAATATTTATTATACATTGGAATAGATTATTTAAGGAGAATAATTCGTAGCTTTTAACAGAGTCGGCGAGTTCGACTGCACATAGAGGCATTGGAGATTTGTCCCTTTTGAGTAGACGAACTACACTGATAACAGAATACTGCATCCTGGTTAGTTCAGTTTTGATTTCTTCCTCGGTGATAGAGTATGGTATATTCCTTAAGATAATTGAGACGTTCTTCTCGTCTGTGGTACGGTAAGTATGATATTTTAGCTGCAAGGTATCTAAGGGTTTTGTTAGTTATCTAAAATCATCGACAGTTGATTTGTTAATTTTGACAACTCTGCCCTTAAGTTCTGTAGTGTAGCGATTTGAGAGTACCCTATTCATGTCTTGAATAAAAGACTGGCGATTTTCAACACCTTGTAGGAAAATAGGGGGGATTTTTGGTGTTGACTGTGTGACTTCTGGTTGGATGTTTTCAGGAAAATCTTGCAGGGGGGGCAGTTGGATGTTGGTACACCAAAACAATAGGAGGGAACGGGGCGCGAATATTCTGAGGAGAGGGCCCTTTTCGCACTGCTGGAATTTTTATTTGTGTCTGTTGATCTCTTTTTGGGATTGTTGGGGTGTATAAACTTTCTAACACTTGGAACACCGACCTCGCACTGCATTTTATCTACATACTGTTTTTACTGCATTTGTCCTGCCGGGCTGCAGCTGTAGCTGGCTGGCTGATGTGGTCTGGTGATGACTCGATGGCTGCGTTTCTTCAGTTGTTTGCTGCTGCTGTTGTTGAGCTTCTGAAAGACACTGCTGCTGGGTCGTCTGCAGCAAGACGTGTTGTTCAGTAGTTACAGTATTGTCACCTTCTTCAACAGATGCTGGTAGACTATCAGCATGTAGTTCTTCGCTGATTAGAGCTACATCAACAGCCGCATTTTCACAGAACAGGCGTAATGCTTCGCTGGCAGAAGACATCTGTTCATCGCAATCTGCTATAGTGTTCCGAGACTAAGTCTTAGGAGCACTACGGAGGTAAGTCCGTATTGGAACTGTTGTAGTTTATCACTTAAGAAAACTCGAGCGAAAAGCACTAATATCGATACGAGATTCAAATATATGTAAAAATCTTATTTTAATTCACGAACTCAATGAAAGCAGTTGCTATCGTAAACAACCAGGCGTGCTGTATCAAAATTATTATCTAACACACATTTCCAACACTGGCTAAGACCGTAACCACCATCCTTGTTGAGGTTATTTGGGTGTTTTAAGATTTCAATAGCCTCTCTTAGTTTTCTTGGTAGATTACCTTCGGTTCGAGCTAGCACTCTTGTATATTCCCACAGTATTTCATGTTCTTCTTCCCTTTGGTGTTCGGAAATAGCTGATTTTGTGTGATTTATTGTCGTATGTGAGCCATCTTAAGCAGGAAGCAAATTACCAAAAGAGCTGAATTGATCAGGTGTCTGTTGTAACAGAACATCAATTTAACCAGCTAACAGAAATATCTGGCAGTCTCAACAAAATGATTGAAAGGGTAGAGGGTTATTGCCAAACTCTGAAAAATGGCCTACGACAGAACTGTTCTGAAATGAAGGCTGAAGCACACATCTTATCATCAGACGTGTTTAAGATATCCAACATATTGGACAAAACCCAAAGTTAAACCGTTTTTACAGTAGAAGACCGTCTCAAGTCACAAGTTCCTGGGGTGGTGAAACAAGAATTGGAAAAGGGTCGAGAAACAGCCAGGCAGTAGGGAGGTCTTGAAACAACTAACAAAGGAGTTAATAATGTCAAAGAAACTGGCTAAGGATGAGTTTATGAAGAATATTATTGCTGCAGGTGGACCTCTGACTGATACATCTAGAAATTTCTAGCTATATCACGAAACTGACGGGATTGAGATAATTATATTATATAAGGATGGAGAAGAAGTAACGGATTTAAAAAAGGTAGACTTATTGAGTAACTGGTTCGGTGAGTTCATTAGAGACAATAATTCAGGGGTTATATCTGAAAACGAGCCTATCCACACAGTTGGAGGGAAGCAGATTAGAAAATTTGAAATTAAATATGAAGATATCATGAAGGAACTATGGAATATCAAAAAGCATAAAGGGGCTGGTGTTGATAATATTACTACAGATGTCTTAAAGATAGTAGGATTGGACATTGTAACTCACCTTGAAACATTATTTAAATTGAGTCTGGATACTTGTTGTTTACCATATGGCTGGAAAAGTGCGATAGTATTACAGGTCCATAAATGAGGTGTGACAAACAGGGTTGAAAACTATAGGCCAATCAGCTTGACATCAGTGGTAGGTAAATTAATGGAGAGATTAATATGCAACCATATTAGAGGTGTCTGTGAGGAAAGTAAATGGTTTTCAAGTCGGCAACATGGCTTTAGACAAGGATATTCGTGTGAATCTCAGTTAGTAGGATATATGCAAGATATTTATGATAAAATGGACAGGGGAGGTCAAGTTTATAGTGTGGCACTGGGTCTTTCAAGGCCTCTGACAGAGTGAGCCATAAAGTGGTGCTAAATAAGGTAAAAACTATAGGAGCTGATAAAAAGGCGATTTGCTGGGTGGACGAATTCCTAAAAGGTAGAAAGCAAAAAGTTAAGGTAGGAAATGCAATATCAAAAGAAGTAGAAGTGAACATGGGAGTCCCACAGGGTAGTCTATTGGGACCATTGTTATTTGTTAATCTAACGAATGATTGTGTCAGAAATTAGATTGTTTTCAGATGACATAATGTTATATAAAATGATCAAAACAATAGACGACTGTAAACAGCTTCAGGGTGATCTAGATAGGATAACTAGCTGGGTGAGTCAACATGGAATGAAGTTAAATGTAAAGAAGAGACAGCTTATTAGGTACACAGATAAAAAGCTAAAGGTTGATTTAGATTATAAAGTGGGGAAGGAGCTACTTATTGAAGACTAGAAATGTAAATTCCTTGGCATTACACTTGATAGCAAACTTAACTGGGCAGGACACATTGGACAGGTGGTAGGGAAAGGGTTCAAAATCCTACACCTGTTGGATAAAGTAATGAGGGGATGCACTAGAGAAGTAAGGGAAATGGGGTACAAAACTTTGGTCAGACCACTGCTGGAATATGGTGATGTAGTTTGGGATCCACATTTTGGGTATCAAATACAGTTGGAGTTGGAGGGTGTGCAGAGGATGGCTGCCAGGTTTTTCACTGGAAATTACTGCAGAACACAATCGGTAACTAATATTATAAAGAAGCTGGAGTGGGATTCGTTGGAGAATAGAAGGACGGTGAAGAGTGTCTTGGGACTGTAGAAAGGCTATACTGGTGATGAAGCATGGAAAGATATTGGTGGGAAAATTAAGAGAGGTGCTTGGAAGGGTAAGGTTGACCATGACCACAAGCTGGCAGTTGATTTCAGGCATAAGGGTGTGGGAAAATTTTCTTTTATAGGAAAGGTACTGAGGGACTGGAATAAATTGCCAAGAGAAGTAATGAATAACTTACCGGAAACTCTGAAAGAATTTAAAGTAAACATTAATAAAGGGCAAAAGTAGATTGGAAGGGGGAAGGGAGGGGTGAAGGGAGATTGCCACTGGAGCAGGCACTCCATCGCAACTTTATCAATTATTATAATAAGACTTTAAATCTGCAAGTATAGCGAGCTGTGCAGGAAGAACTGGTAAGGTGCAGGGTTGCGCTAAGCAACCTGGCGTTACCTACAGACTACGTTGGACAAAAGATCGTTTGGGAATTTAAGCATCCCGTGAGGTTTATAAGAAACTTTGAAAATTTTGTTCCGATCATGGTCTCCACTGAGAAGAAGAAAATAACCATTGTACTGAAACATCCAAGGAGAAGTGTTCATTTCTGGGGTGAACCATTTTCAGAGCAATATGGCTCCTTCAACGAATTTAAAGCCACCTTCTTGGAACATTTATGTTAGCTTGAACTACCTATTGCATTGAAGAAATAGTTGACGTCTAAGAGAAGCTATTCACCAGGAAGAGAATCCCACGTAGAATTTTTTATTATGAGACGTTTTACTTCTTCAATACCTATTCCAAGCGAGTAGTAAGGAAGAATATGTAACAACTAGACGACCCGTGCGAAAATTTCGCGAATAAAATGCGATGAATAGTGAGGTTGAATGCTTGTAATATAATAAAAAGTAGAACCGTACTTTTGTAGCAAATATTTACTTTTTTAGTTTAATAGGTACGCATCAAAATACTTACAACATATTACGAAACAGTTAGGAAAATTTAAAACACTCTGTATTTACGACAAACTGTCACTAACCTTAACGGAATCGGGGGAAATTAATAAATGTTTGGCGTAGGAGTTTTTGATCAACCCCTGCCAATTACTAGTGAGAATTAATTTCTCAAGCGCTAATTAACCCAATTACCTCACATCTTTGACACCAAATTAATAATGTCGTATGTCGCGTGGGTGTGATCGGCCGAGCGGAAACCTTTCAATTTCCCACTTAATACGACAGACTGGAGAGAGAGAAGCTGTGGTTGTTCGCC
This sequence comes from Vandiemenella viatica, assembly GCA_031002005.1. Taxonomy (NCBI): domain Eukaryota; kingdom Metazoa; phylum Arthropoda; class Insecta; order Orthoptera; family Morabidae; genus Vandiemenella; species Vandiemenella viatica. The sequence continues at coordinate 27,977,426 of JARYHS010013630.1, read as the reverse complement.
TTGGGCACCTGCCTACACCTTAGGGGGTAGTCTGCAGGCATATTGCCAAGGAAGTAACTGAGCCTCAGCTACTGAGAAACTATAGACACGGTGCAATCTCACTGATTAGCATTAAACATTTACATAATTACTATCATACATCTTTATTCACGGAGAGGTGACTAATCTTTTAGGAATGATAACAACACATGTTATTAACTACTGGTTTATTACATTTGAAGACAGATCGGCGTACATGTTACACTATTGGCTACATTGATCAAAGGAGTGATTTGTCACTAGAAATACTTTATGCTTATTGGTTAATATTCATTGATCTCTCATTGGTGAACTATTACTGACGTTGCGATATACTGATTGGCTGACATATTAACTATATTTCATTGGTAGACTGATTACAGGGCAAGGCACAATAAACCCTATCGAAATGAGTGACTGTCGGCGAATGCATTAGATTCCTGTCTAGCGGTGGACATACTGTTATGAAGACAAACACGCAAACAGTGGATCAAGCAAGCTTTAAGTACCTGTTAGGTGATGGCGTTGAACGGTACGTCCATGATCTTGGCTGTTGTCGAGTCCGAGGCGGATGTTGGACTCCCGAGTCCGTGGTGTAAGTTGGACTGCCTGGGGCCGTGTGCTCCCAGTTTACAGGAAAACTCATTAAGGATTCTGGTGGGGATAAAAGATGATGTTAATTGGCTCACTAGGACTAAGTGGAGATGGTCAGGGCGGAGTTATAGTGCAGGTAGTGGGGACTGCATAGTGTGGTGGTTTCCAGGCTGACATAAGCTTAGCAAAGCTATTCTATATGCCGTGGGTTCCCTTTAGTAAGCACTCCCACACACTCGGAAAACTGCTGCGGTGTATAGGCTGCTGAAATTTCAGTGAGGCGCAGCCTGCGATAAGAAGGTAGCATAACGCAGTCGTAAGCCATGTACCGAGTTACAGGCGTGTGTAGCAGAGGCTTGCCACGTGCTCAACCTGAGACCTTCGTGCTTCGTTACAAAAGATAACATTGGCGCAGCGTGAGATCTGGCTCGCTGGTTCAACTGGATGTGAATCGGAACTACGATGAGTTTGAATAAAGGCTTCAAATCAATACCCTAGACCTTAGAATACGCGAACCCGCGACAATCCTTTGGTTAAGTACAGGGTCAGTTTTACAATTTATAAGTCCGTAAACGTTTATCGATATATGGTGTTCAATATATGTACAAAAATATGTGGCATACTAATTTATAAAATAATATATTTAACATGCAAGATATTAAAATGTTTCACTTTGAATATTCTGTTAGTCAGCGTTGTTATAGGATTTGTTTTTTGTTGAGTGTATATAGTTTTGTTTAAGGTCCGCCCGTGTGACTTCTATATTCGGCTCGTTCAGGTGTTATGTTTCGATGTTGTTCCTCGCTGCAAACTTGAAGAGGGTCATGAAGATTTCCGTTTTATTCTTTTGAAGGGGGGTCTGCACCTTGGTAGGCAGTTCTGCCCCGAGACTGCGCAACTCTGCTATTAATATTGATGATTCATCCCAATGTCGTCTGCAGGCAAAAAATATGTGGCCCATATTCCCAAAGCTTCTGCCATCACACTCACACATGGGGGAGTTGACCATGTTGATCCTGTAGAGGTGGCTCGAATAGCGACCGTGGTTGAATTTCAGTCTGGAGACAAAAGATGTGGCTTTCCTTGTAGTTGGCTTCTTCCGTTGTCCGCTGCAAGGTTGTATAATCTCAGTAGGACGGATCGAGAATCTGATAAAATAACCAGCCTGTCTGTCCGCAACTGTAGGCTGTATTCTAAAGCTTTCACAACGGCTTGTAATTGAGCAGTGTAGACCGCTGTTTCTTCTGGTAGGTGATAAAGGTCCCACTTTTCATTCGCAGGATCCACAAAGGCGCAACCCACCAAGTTTTCGGATTTAGAGCCATCCGTGCATAGGCATGTGGGATTGCCTGGCAGATTCGTAATGTGGTTCTTCAAAATAGCTTCGTTATTACCACCTTCCGTCATAAATTTTATGTCCAGGATAATATCTAGTCTCATCATGGCGCAAATGGAGTGGAAGGAGTCATGATCTCTAGATTATGTTACTGTATTGTTTTACCTCTGAGAAGGCAGTTGTGAGGGGAGGGGCCTCCTTCTGTTACCAGTAACTCCGATTCGTGAGCTGAACTTGTAGAAATACTGTTTAAATATTTAGAATTAATAAGTCCTAATCACGGTAAGCCATATGAAAATACTATTTGGTTTCTCTACCGTGACATAATATAGTAAGTTGATGATTAGAATTTATTGCACTATCACCACTTATTGTCTTCTTTTCTGACCATGTTTTCCTGGCAATCGGTACTTCGTAAACTACAGGAAATTATTCTGGGATAAATTTAAGACGGTCGCATGGTTAGGTGGGGTTGGAATTGTTCTATCAAAGTTTCTCAACTGCACGAACACACTCAAAGTATATCAAACTAACGACACTATTTATTGCACAGATTTTCAGCAGTTACATCCCGACCACTATAACATATTTATTTTTCTCTTGAAATTAACAGGTAACAAGGATTGCCCTGAATAATCGTTCTCGAAGATTGCTTGTTCTTAGCGACTGTGAACTTTCTTTAAACTTCCACAAATGGCACAACACTGTATTTCTTCCTACAATAGTGGACGACATACACAATTAACAGTCTTTAAATGTACATAATATTCACTTGGCACTTAACCGACGCTGTAGCTCGTCCCAAGACTTCCCTTAACACGAAGATGATTTACTGTTCGGTACAATCACGTTTTACCGCACTCACGTTTACCGCAACTCGCGCCATAGTGCACAATGACACTACTCTCGATCGTTACAGTCGACTTTACACTCGTTGATAGATTTTTACACAAGATTGGCAGGTGCGATAACTATCGTAAGGTGACAAACTGTAAGAGCAGATATTTTGCAATGAGTTGCTTATCCTTTATTTCAAGAAGTCTTAGGATGAACTTGCGCCTAAGGAATGCTCAACGGATGTGTAGGGGTGGTTCTAATCATCCCACCTGTTGGTGCGTTTGTAGGTGTGGATGCCATGGCCCCGGTGCACAGTCTGAGCGATCGATACTGGCATTTATCGATTTTGTTTAGTATTACTTTAGAGGCAGATCCAAAAAACATATTGCCATAGTCGAGATGAGGGCGTACGAGTGCTCGATACAGCATTAGTGTAGTTTCAATGTCTGCACCCCAAGCTTTACCAGTCACTGTTCGAATGATGTTGATCGCCGCTTCGCTCTTTAGGAGTACATGTTGGATATGACCTGACCATCTCAGGTTGGAGTCTAGCTTTAGACAAAGGTATGATACGGTTTTCCGCACTGGGAAGTTAAAAGGGCTCAGGGACATATATGTCGTTTTAGGTAGTCTATGGGTGCGTTTATGTTGGAGCTGCGATAAACGATGAGAGCGACGATACTAGCGAAGCGAAGAAAAGTGAAACATTGTTAACAATGGAGGTGTTTATACTGGAGCAGCGCGCAGAGCAACGCATAGTAGCAGAGCAGCGATGAGAGTGGCGCTAATCGCCGCGAGCATTTTCTTCCCTATTATCGAGGGTGGCTGCGACCGTTTGATCGGTGAAGTTTTTAGTAGGTCCCTTTTGTGGTACTGTAAATACAAAAATCACCATAACAGATTCGTTTTAGACAATTTGTAGGATGAAATGGCCACTAAATATAATAAAACGAATAATTCTAAACGTTTTTAATTAGTGCGATTTCCGTAATTTAAACTCATTTTAATGTGTGACCACTACAAACTGAAGATTAAAGTAAAAAAATAAAATATTATACAGCCAAAGAGAAATTGTACATAACTTACTGAAAAAATATTTTTCTATTAAAAGTAATTTAAATTATAAATATCAAATTAAATGCATAATATGTAGAAATTCCTATTAATTTATTTCGAATTGTAACACAAGTAGATTTTTTAAAAGATGCCGGTATTTTTTGCAGATTGGTTCAATACCTTTTCATTCAATAATATTATGGAGCAAACAAATGGTCTTATTAATATTGTCAGTTACGACTACAGAAGTATCTATTGTTGTGGCTAAAATTCTCCATTTAGAATAAATAAGGCACATTTGAAGGGTTCCTAATGTTCACGATAACCTAGCATTGAGGTGTCATCTGCCTGCATCTAAATATTGTCCATAAGGATCTAATAAATTATTTAAAAATGGATAAGCCTCGTCACCTATAAAAACACGAGGTTCAGTGATTTCAGAATTTGGCAGAATGATTTGGAATATTCTGTCTTCCATCTATTAAAGAGACATGCAGATCTAACTGTTCCACCGCCACCTCCAGTTTCATTTTTATAAATTTATAATTAGCATTGACCAATACTTGAAAAACAATAGGAAAAAATCTTGTAATTCTGGAACATGAAATCAGAGTGGGCAAGACAAGTAACTCTGAAGTATTTTTCGTCGACAGCGCCCACGCAATTCGGAAAATTAGAAATATTGTAACAATCTTCGGCTATTTTTTTTTGGGAAATCCTGTTCCTCCGAAATCATCATATGAAGTAATTGAAGTATTATTCATAATTATTTCTCTTACAACTTCTAAAACTGTTGCAATACAACTCCTATATGAAAGAAATAAGCTAGATTTCTTCTACATGTCAGGCCGGTTGACAATTGTCTGCAATATAAACACGATTCTACGCTATTATCGAAGCTCCAACATAAACATCACATGAAGAAAGAAATTGAGCGCCGTTATTGTCGCTGCGTTTATCGTCGCTCTCATCGTTTATCGCAGCTCCAACTTAAACGCACCCTATGTCGTGTAAATATGATGACGGGTGACTTTTCAGGGGAGAGGTCGTAGCCGTTGTTCAACATCCAAGTCGTTAATCTGTTAGTGCTAGCACCTAATGCTCTTTATCAGGCCTGCAATGACAGAAAACTTGTATAAATGCATACGTCGTCCACATACTGAAGGATCTTAACATTCAGTAATGCAATTTCGTGTAGGTCAGTGGAGTAAATGATAAAGAGTAGTGGTGACGGGATGGAGCCTTGTGGTAATTCTTTAGACGACAGTCAAGGACCATATGTTTTGTTCCCCTCTCGTATGATCAATATTCTATTCTCGAGTAATGCAATCATGTTATTTACTGTATAAAACTGTACGGGAGCTTCAATCTCCTTAATTTACTAGCCAGGATAGAGAGAATAACGTTGTCGTACGCCTTAGAGAGGTCAGTGAACAGTGCAGTTAGGAATTGGTTATTACCATGACACAGCTGAATGTCGGTGAGACGGTGACTAAGGGCGCTAAGATTTCGTTTGTCCCCTTGCCTCTACGGAATCCAATCGGCAAGTCTGGCAACAGGCGATTATTCAATGTACCACTCCAATCTCTCCTTTATCAGTCGTCCAACGTTTTCAGGGAACAGGACAGTAGAGAAATTTGGCGAAACGACGAGCTGTCTTAATAGTCCTTGTTTGGTCTAAGTATTGGTACTCTTCTTTTTGTATTGAGGGATGGCACATGAATTCTAGATTTCCATATACTGTTCATAATCTGCAAGTAGAGAGCTTTTCCGTTTTTTGGCAGGTTGATCAACATGTGTAGTGGATATGATCTGGGCCCGGGCTGGAATTGTTTGTTTTAGTAAGCGCGTTTTCTAGCTCCTCGAGAGAAAATTGTTTTAGAAGGGGGTGATCCATATTGCTGTCCCGGTGGGTGCAGATTCTTCTCTACACCAGTCTGGGGTTAGAGACCTAAGAAGGGTCATAGCGGTGGCGGCTTCTTGTCTAGTTCTGGAACGATCTAATCTTCCTCTGTTTCCCCAAGACAGATCCACTGGTCGACTACGGCAACAATAGCGCACAGCGATGCAAACTGTACAGCACTACGTAGCAACTTGATGGTACTGACCACTCCCTGTAGCCTCCGTAGTCCTTTATACTAGTCAGCAACAGATAACCTCGTGCCATTCTGCGAAATCTTATTTAAACGTGGGTGTCAGCATTCCCGCCATCTCCGCTGTCCACCATGGCGGGCCAACGGCAGATTCGGCAGGACCGCCGGTAATGACTAAATATGTTTTAACAAATACATTTTACTGTAATATTCAGTATGTATCATTATTCTGCTGCGCAGAAACCGTGAGTTTTGGCTTGAATCAGCGAGGCCGCTGCAGCTTGTGCTCACATGGAGTTAGCGTGCCTCTACTGTTTCCGATGATTTAACTGCAAAAGTAATATGACAGCACCGCAGAGAAAAAAAGATATGGCCCTGAAACTTTATGAAACAGGAAGAATTTCTGCCGCTCACTAAATGTGTAATAGTTAACTGAATTTCCTAGCTATGAAGATATACACTGATCCGTCAGAACATTATGACCACCTACCTAATAGCCTGTACGTCCGCCTTTGGCACGGATAACAGTGGCGACGCGTCTTGGCATGGATGCAATGAGGCCTTGGTAGGTCGCTGGAGGGAGTTGGCACCACATCTGCACACACAAGTCACCTAATTCCCTTACATTCCGGGGAGGGGGGTTTTGAACTCTGACGCAACATTCAATCACATCCCAGATGTGTTCGATCGGATTCAGATCTGGTGAGTTGGGGAGCCAGTACATCAATTGCAACTCGCCACTGTATTCCTCGAACTGCTCCATCACACTCTTGGCCCTTGAAGCATTATCTTGCTGAAAAAAGCTACTGCCTTTGGGAAACATGGTCATCATAAAGCGGTGTACGTGGTCTGCAACCAGTATACGATACTTATTGGCCGCCATGATGCCTTGCACGAGCTCTGTTGGACCCATAGCTGCCCACGTGAATGTTCCCCAGAGCATAATTGAGCAGCCCGCCCTCAGTTTGACTTCGTCCTACAGTAAAGGTGTCAAGAAGCAGTTCCCCTGAAAAACGACGGATTCAACAATCCATGCAACGTTCTGCAACGGTGCCAACGTCCAGTGACGATGGTCACGTGCCCATTTTAGTCGTAGTTTCCGATGTCGTGGTGTTAACATTGGCACATGAAGGATCGTCGGCTGCTAAGGCCCATCGATAGGAGTGTTCGGTGCACTGTGTGTTCAGACACACTTGTACTCTGTCCAGCTTTAAAGTCTGATGTTAGTTCAATTATTCCTTTTTGATAAAGTTGCAGGGCCATATCGTCTGACAGATCATGCAGTTTCCAGAAAGCTCGTGCGAGCATCCGGGCCATCACAATATGTCCTCGGTCTGACTAGTAGTCATTCCTTGTTCTATGACGCTGCAATCGCCTGTATGGGTTTATATCGATAGTAGGTAGGTAATCATAATGTTCTGGCTGATCAGTGTCTAATGTAATGAAGATAAATATCGAGAAAATTCGACTTATTAAGTTCACAGATAGTAAAAGTTTATTACGATTGTAAGGTGCCGGAGGAATTATTGTTGAAGACCTTAGGTATACATGTCTTGGCATAACATTTGATAGTAAACTAAACTGAGTAGGACATATTAGGCAGGTGATAGGGAGAGTTTTCAAAATCCTTCATTCATTCTAGGGGGTAATGAGAGGATGCACCACTGAATTCAGGTATTTGAATACTAATCCTTAATCAGACCTTTGATTTAACATGATGGAATAATATTGGTCCAACATTAAATACAGGGAATGGAGGATGTTGAAAGGAGATTTTTTGTATAAATTACTCATATAGTAATTTATATGATAAAGGAACTAGCTACGAAATCATTTGAGGACAGGAGACATATGAAGAGAGTGCTGGGTTTGTATTCGAAGTATATTGGGTAAAATATCGTTATTGGTAGAGGAATTAAGAGAAATTCATGGAAGAGAAGAGATGACCGTGGCCATGACCACAAGATGGATCTTGATTTCAGGATGAAATGTGAAGGAAATATTTATTTTATAATTAAGGGTGTCAGAGATTTGAATAAATTACATATGGAAACATTGAACAATTCAGTAGAAACATTTAAAGAACTTGAAATTAAAATTTACAAAGGGAGAAAATAGTTGGCTAATGATATTGCACGTAAGACGCAATCAATAAAATGTTCAAATGTTTATTTAACCTTCAATCGAAGGAACAACAACCCTTGGCCAACGACCAAGCATTTGCTCTTTCCCACAATCCCCTCAAAAAAAGTAAGGCGCTATGAAGACAATGCTCGAATGTTTATTTAACCTACTCTCAGAGGAACAATAACCCTTAGCCAACGACCGAGATATAACGTGTTCTATGCTAGCAGAAAATTATCCGAAGATTGTTATATAGGTTCATCCAAATGAACAGCAACTACACTTATAAAAGATTTTGTTGTTTTCGCAACCGTCATCCTATTATATAAAACGCTAACGTGGCGTCTGCGTGCGTCGTCTATACCTGCTACTCCTATTGGCTAGAGAACGGCCAATCATCAACCACCATATTACATTCGTACCACCATCTTGCTTTTCATTTATTTACAGCTAGACGCAGAAATTCATATAAGGAGACGGAGATGCAATATTTACGCTATTTTATCTGTATCAGTTAGACGCAGAAATTCATGTAAGGAGAAGGGGATTCAATATTTACGCTATTTTATCTGTATCTGTTATGAGGACTAAGTTAAACCATAACCTAAGAATTTTTTTGGCAGAAGGTAAGAAGCAATGAAGTTTATCAAAAACTAGGAGAAACGTACATAATGCGAAATGTATTAGTCACATAAATAACAGTTATCCGTTTTCGAAATTATAGTCCCCGTCATCTAAAGTGAAATGCATTTTTTATTTTAAAATCCTAACAAAATACTCTGATAATCTAAGGAGAGTAACGTATAACTAAAGATATCATTAAGGATGACTTATTCGTTTCTCCTTATAAACTTTTCCATAATAAATTCCTACTACCATTATATATGATAGCCCTACCCTTAGTTTTTGAAACATGTGTTAGCAATTAAATGAGATTTAAGATAACTTTTTTATCAGATTTAAATCATCAAGGATATGACTACTGTATAAACGATGTGACACTCGCAATTCAACAACGATATTATTGCCGCAAAATAGCAGTGAGCAGTGATATTAGAAATACTGACAGCATGGGAAAAAAATAATGCCAGGCAATTATATGTCACAAAGTTACAATTAGTACGTTCGATTAAATTTACATATTGCTTTTTATTTATCTACGACAACCAGACGGAGAAATTAATGTAAGGAGAAGGGTTTTCATTATTTACGCTATTTTATCTGCCTCAGTTGTAAGCACCAGGTTAAACTGTAAACTAAATATTTTTGGCACACGATAAGATACAATGAAGCTTATTAAAAATTCAGAGAATCGTACATACGTAATCGCGACATGTATCAGTCAAATAAATAACAGTTATTCGTTTTCGAAATTATAGTCTCCGTCATCTAACGTAAAATGCATTTATTTATGTCAGATCCTAACCAAGTGCTCTGATAATCTAACCAGAGTAACGTATTCATATAACGAAAGGTATAATTAAGAATTATTCTTTTTCTTACAAGCTTTTTCAGAATGAATTCCTACTGCCACCATAGGTGATACCCATCATCATTCATATGAGAGTAATAGAAGCTATAATTTTCGAACGCAATATTAGTGGAGGTTGTGGTTAAGTTTACCAGAATCGCAACTGATACATTTTGTTACAGCATAATTCACTCTGCAATGAGTTTTACAAACCAATTAAACTGCTTTCATAAGCGCCATGTTACTAAAGATATTAATTAATGCGGGTGGAAGTAGTTTCATATTTAACGTGCTGACTTGTGCCTGGACCAGGAATAAAACTGATATTACATGGATAGCAAAAGTTTTTGGGATTCCTAATCTGATTTAATTTCATTGGTTCTTTACTTCTGGCGTCATTAATTCAGTAGAAGTTACTATTATATGGCTATGAAAACGGCAAATGAAATATGTAGAACATTGCAAAATCAAGGTCATTAGCATTATGTAATATCAGTTCCGTATAATTAACCAACTGCAAAAAAAATGAACTGCCAGAATACTGCGTTCAAACCGTCATTTTTGACGGGCTCAAAGCTAGTATTAATATAATTTGCTTACGGGAATACTGCTGCGTTGAAATACTCCTCCTCCTTCTTCTTCCCGACGTTTCGACCAAGGCTTAGGTCTTCCTCATACGTAAACAACCAGCCACGCCAGTCTCCAGATTACAGTCTGTAGCAGATTCGGTAGACGGCCCCTGATGAAGACATAAGCCCTGGTCGAAACGTCGGAAGAAGAAAAAGAAGTATTTCAACGCAACACTAATCCCGTAAGCAAATTATATTAGCAACTACACTTGTACTTAAAACCATTATCCAACTCCTACTTGGGTGACCGATTTGTGTTCAGTATGCAAGATCAAAAATCATTTGAGACGTTTACGATATATAAATTATATTATTATTATACAAGAGATGCTCGTATCAGTTAGATTAGATATATAGATTAGATATATTGACTATATTTTATACCTTCCTACAAAGGAACTGCATTTGGTTAAATATAAAATTTATGAATGCATATAGTTCAACACTATTTTGAATAGTCAGCTGGCTGAGAAGGTTTTATTCGAGGTTTTCTTCAGATGGTTGCGTGAAGTTTGATTAAAGTGTTTTTGAAGGTTTCCTAGGCATATTGAAGAGCACAGTTAATTAATTTAATTCAATTGCAATGGAGCACAGGCTCCGGTGGCAATTTCCCTACATCCCCATCTTCCCCCTATCCTGCAGCCACAGACATTTGCCCTCTACAAATTTTATCTTTAAATTCTTTCAACGTTTTCGGTAAATTATTCACCATTTCTCTTGGTAACTCATTCCAATCCCTGACACCCTTACCTAAAAAAGAGAATATTCCCACACCCTTGTGCCTGAAATCGATTGCCAGCTTGTGGTCATGGTCATCTATTCCCTTCCATGCACTACTTTACATACCTACGCCAATATCTTTCCATGCCTCATCGCCAGTATATGCCCTGTACACTCCCATGACCCTCCTCATCCTCCTCATGTCTTGCAATGAATCCCATTCCAGCTCCTTTACCATATCCGTCACTGATTGCATTCTGCGATAATTTCCAGAAACAAATCTAGCAGCCCTTTTTTGCACCCTCTCCAACTCCTGTATTTGATACGTAAAAGGAGGGTCCCATACTACACTACCATATTCGATCAATGGTCTGACCAAAGTTTTGTAACCCAATTCCTTTACTTCTCTCGTGCATCCCCTCATCACTCTCTCCAACAAGTGCAGAATTTTGAAACCTTTTCCTACCACCTGTCCAATGTGTCCTGCCCAGTTAAGCTTGTTATTAAATGTAATGCCAAGATATATACATTTCAAGTCTTCAGCAAGCAATTCTTTCCCCACCTTATATTCATAATTAACCTTTTGTTTTTTATTTGTGTATTTAATAAGCCGACTCTTCTTTGCATTTATCTTCATTCCATGTTTACCAACCCATCTAGATTTCCTGTCTAGATCACCCTGCAAAAGTTTACAACCCTCTATCGTTTTGATTCTTTTGTACAGCATTATGTCATCTGTAAACAATCTAATTTCAGATAGTAAACAATCAACACAATTATTAATTAGAATAATGAATAGCAATAGTCCCAATACGCTACCCTGTGGCACACCCATTTTTACTTCCACTTCTTTTGATACTACATTTTCTACCCTAACTTTCTGTTTTCTACCTTTTAAAAATTCTTCTACCCAGCAAATCACTTTCTCATCCACTCCAATAGTTTTTACCTTATTTACTACCATTTTATGGCTTACTCTGTCAAACGCCTTTGACAGATCTAGTGCTACACTATCAATTTGGCCTCCCTTGTCCATTTCATCTGAAATATCTTGCATATATCGCACCAACTGAGATTCGCATGAATTTCCTTGCCTGAAACCATGTTGCCTGCTTGAAAACCACTTAAGTTCCCCACATATATTTCTGATGTGGTTGCATATCAATCTTTCTATTAATTTATCTACCACTGAAGTCAAACTGATTGGCCTGTAATTCTCAACTCTATTTCTCACCCCTCCTTTATGTACCGGTACCACTATCGCACTTTTCCAGTCCTGTGGTAAGCAGCAAGTATACAGACTCAATTTAAATAATATTTCAAGATAAGGTACAATGTCACATCCGGCTGTCTTTAAGATATCTGTAGTAATATTATCTTCACTAGCCCCCTTATGTTTTTTCAGCTTTCTTATTTCCCTCAGGATGAATTTAATTTTATTTACTAATGTTATTTCTAATTGTGCTGTTAAGCTCGTTCTCCGAATTAGACCCTCCTGTTTCTGATTCATTGTCCCTAATGCTTTCACTAAACCAGTTACTTAAAATCTCTGCCTTTTTCAAATCGTCAGTACCTTCTTCTCCATCCTTATCTTTAAGTGTCTCTACACCCTCCCTTCCCTTCAGTTTCCTGATACAGCCATAGAAAGTTCTAGATGCACTGACAATACTCTTCATAAACCCATCTTTAGCCTCTTTCTTTGCTGTTATTAAGTCCTTGTTTAGTTGCTTTAAATATTCCCTACTACCCTGCTGTCTCTGAACTCTGTTATGTTCCTTGCTCTAACCAAAGAAACATTGCTAACATTGATTTTTTTTATGCCTAACTTGCTTACAGTATTTACAGTAATGTTAGATTGAAGTTTTTCACTGCGTTGTACATAAATAACATAAATAAACTCTTCTCGGGCTTCCAGCCGCGTTAAGATGTCACACTTGTGGCATGTTTCGAAGGCGTCTATCTCAGTCCTCATTTTCAACCAAATGTTAATGGTTACCTGTTTGTTTAGCCGCTGCCACGGAAACGGTGGAAGAAAAAAATAAAAATAAAAATAAAAACATAGCGCGATGACGTCATCCCCTCTTCTGCTGTTTCAAAGATGCCGTGATCATGATGTTGTGCCACAATTTGTCCGAGTACGTCACAGCTGTGAGAATTTTGCGACGTGCTAGCCTTGCGTTGGTAAAGGAACATATTAGTTTTACGAGGCAAGCAATGGACCGGATTGGCTGCTATCGTGTCATCTATACCTTGCAAATGCCTTATCTGCGGATGCCTGGGAGTGGGTGGATGGCAGTACTATAGTTTATAGTTTCTTGTTGCAACAACATGTGTCGGCCAGACAGTGTTCGAAATTTGAGCGGTTTGCAACGAAATTTTTCACGAAGCCACATGTTTCAGCGCAAACTATTGTCAACCTCTCAGACAGAGAAGTTGATCCTGCTATGACATCTGTTTTATCGAGGAGCCTCAACTTTGCTCCGGTACCTAAATATGTGCTTTATAGGGAGATTATCAGCGGTGAGAAAAGTGCAGTTCGCACGCTGCCTGCGGAAGAAGCGGAATAGATCAGGCGTGAAATATGCCGGATGCTTTGTAAAGGTAAATAGCCTAAATCAAACATCTCTAGTCAAGAGAGGTGTGCGCTTCGTGAGTTGAAGAAAGTCGAAAATATTGTTATTCTTTCAGCAGACAAGGGTAACTGCACGGTGGTTTTAAGCAAGTGGACTATCATAGTAAAATGCTGCAACCTTTGGAGGATCAAGCATGCAGGAAGATTAAACGAGACCCTACATCTATGCTGACCAACTTTATTACGAAGCTGATGCGCCCTTAGAACTACCAAAGGTGTGAAAAGACGATTCCAACCCCTTGCTCCTGTTCCTCCTAGGTTATATGGTCTTCCAAAAGTACATAAAGTAGGAGTTCCAGTGCGACCTATTGCAAGGGCAAATGATAGCCCTACGTACTTTCTGGCTAAATACCTCAAAGATATTCTTAACCCATTAGTAGGGAAGGGTAATTGCCAAATTCGAAACTCCAGTGAGTTTTTGTAAATCTTAAACAACATAAAGTTAGATCGGGAAGATTTAATGGTGAGCATTATGCGGTCTCTCTTTTTAATGGTGTTCCCTTGGTCGACTTCTTAGAACTTTTAAGGAGACATTTTGATCTGAGAATTAATGATATTTTCTACCATGTGTTGACAACCACTTAATTTTCGGTTTGAAGGAGAATATTAGTGGATGGTGTAGCAATGGGCTCACCGTTGTCTCCTGTTATTGCATATTTCTTCATGGAGTTTTTTTGAAGCAGAACACCAAACCACGCACCGCTCCAGCCAAAATGTTTTTGCAGGTATGTTGATGATACCTTTGAGTATTGGCCACATGGCAGAAACATCCTTGACCAATTCCTAGCGCATTTGAGTTCGATCAATGAAAATATTCAGTTCACCATGGAATTGGAGGAGGACGGTTGCCTGCCGTTTCTAGATGTGTTTGTTATCAAACGTGCCGACGGTTCACTGAAACACTGTGTATCGGAAACCTACCCTTACTGAAATATTTAAACACCAACAGCTGTCACCATCCGGCACAACGCAACACTGTATTAACGACCTTGGTACACAGAGCACGAAGAATTTATGACAAATATAGGCTTGCAGGTGTGGTGGGCTGGCGAATCTTTTCGTTTTCGCTCTGCCACTTCCCAAGAACATAAAATTGTGGTTACGACTCTTTGTCACGTGAGTGGTAGGTTTTTATAAATGATACTCTCAGTAAGGTATACAGGGTGTTACAAAAAGGTACGGCCAAACTTTCAGGAAACATTCCTCGCACACAAACAAAGAAAATATGTTATGTGGACATGTGTCCGGAAACGCTTACTTTCCATGTTAGAGCTCATTTTATTACTTCTCTTCAAATCACATTAAACATGGAATGGAAACACACAGCAACAGAACGTACCAGCGTGACTTCAAACACTTTGTTACAGGAAATGTTCAAAATGTCCTCCGTTAGCGAGGATACATGCATCCACCCTCCGTCGCATGGAATCCCTAATGCGCTGATGCAGCCCTGGAGAATGGCGTATTGTATCACAGCCATCCACAATATGAACTCTAACATGGAAAGTAAGCGTTTCCAGACACATGTCCACATAACATATTTTCTTTGTTTGTGTGTGAGAAATGTTTCCTGAAAGTTTGTCCATACCTTTTTGTAACGCCCTGTATACACATATACATTTTATTTACACCCGTTTATATACATACTTTAATAAGTGTAAGTCATCTACTGCTTTTATCCCACCTGTTGGAATTAATGTTCATGGCGTATGCTCCTCGCTGCGCCCAACGTTGATTCTGCTGGTGTCGACGGCTGTAGCCTGTCGCTAACACCACCTCCTCCTCATTGACCCTCGCGCCTAGCTTGACGTTAGTAGCTAGCTCTCTCTCTCTGCTCCGTGCACCTGGGGTTTGATTCCCGGCCTCACACCATTGGACAAGTGGTAGGGAGGGTTCTCTATCAATCTTGGTTGCTGCTCCTCTCCCATCCTCTGCCAAATGACGTCGTGCTTCAGCATATCCTTGCTAACTCCTAACCTGCTTTCTTGGGCATTGGCTTCTGCATAGCCACATTCCATGACCTGCATTTTTTTTCCTTTGCTGTTGCAACTGACCTGCTTTGGCTAGCTCTGTGTGAAATCGTACATCTGTCATGCTTTACCCAAAAATCCCGTGGGCCACCACACAGTTGAACTGGACTATCTACAGAGGACGTTTTTAAATAATGGTTATAATCAGGGACAGATTAGTCGCGCGTTTAAACAAATGTAAACAAATGGAATATCGACAAAAGGATCGTATTCATACCAAGGGCCTTGCCTTTCTTCCATCTGTGGGTGCCCTAAGTTCCAATATAGGTTGACTGTTGACACAACAGGGAGTCAAGACAATTTTCTGACCACCCACTAAAATTAAATTGGTAGGCAGGCAGCATTAAGGATGACATAGGTTTACGAACCCCTAGTGTATATTATACCCCACGTGACTGTGGCAGTGGTTACATCGGACTAACGCAGCGGTGTATTGTGCAGCGATGTGTTGAACACGTGCTAAATGTTCGTCTTGGACAAGAAGAGAAATCTGCGGTGGCCGAAGGTGCAAGAAGGACATACATTTGATTTTGAAGAAAAACCTACAATTTTAGACCAGGTCAAAGATTTTTGGGCCAGCGTTACTATAAAAGTTGTAGAAATAAGAACAACTGATTCATTAGATGACAGGGACACTGGTTACCAACTCAGTGCGGCCTGGAACCTGCCTATTAAAATGCTGAAAGAACAGAAGAGTGGATGACGTCATCGCGCTGTGTTGTTTTTTTGTGTTCCACCGTTTCCGCGGCAGCAGCTAAACAAACAGTTAAATCATTGACATTTGGTTGAAAATAAAGGTTGAGGTAGACGCCTTCGAAACGTCACATAAGTGTGCCATCTTTACACGACTGGAAACGGAGAGTTTATTTAGTAATTACAATTTTTTTTACAATAATTGATTTTTTCTATTAGATGTAGTGCCGAGGTACCAATAGGCTTACTGGAACCTCAAAATTCTACGAGACGGCATTGGATTAGAATTTTTGTGTGTAAAATTATGTTTTATCAAGAATGACATCTATCGCATTAAATTTGGAAAGTAAAAAATTATCTAAATCTGACATTTCATGCAAATGTATAAAGGCGCTACAGTCTTAATGATAACTCAACCAACGTATTTTTTTTAAAATATCGTTTCTCATAGAAGACACCTATTTAGATATCTTGAAAAACATAACGTTATCTACCAGATTGTTAGAGCCGTTTCTGAATTCCCGATGATATATATATATATACAAGAATTGCTCGTTTGAAGTTATAAGATACATTAAATGTCTTCAACGCTCCACTAGAAATTATTAGTCCCTCACTTTCTGATGTTTGTCGTACTATCACTGTAATGCTTCTCACTGTTCACGATTCTGGGTTGTAGATTCCGATTTTACAGAAACAATCCACTCTGCAGTCAGTCACGATGAGGCTGTACTGAACGCTAAGCGAGTTTGTCCATTTTCATCCCTCGCTCGACCGATTCGCCGATCCAAAGTGTATCGCGCCTAGCTACTGTCTCGATCGCAAGCAATGGTGACGAGGCGGTTTGTCTAACATAAACAAGAAATAATAACAATTTCACAAATCACGATAATATGGCGTCGTTCGAGCGATAGCTGTGGAAAAAAAGAAGAAGAAGAAATTGTAAAATTTCTGCAGTGGTGCTAATCAACAGCTTACAAATAACATCACTTCATTTACAAGCGCACACTACAAGGTATTACATTACATAAGGTATAAAATTGCTCTTCAATAGATAGGAAGCTGGAGAAAGTGTCAGTGTGATACAAATCAGTGTTAAATTTATTACTTATCCTCCATGCGAGCGCTTTTTAGTGAAAGCAAATAATAATTTCAGACTTTATAAATTTTAAATCCCACACAAACGATTTTTTTTTTAAAAATGAGTATAAATTTTATCAAAAAATCTTATATATATATATAAAATAGACGTGTCTTTTCCTATATTTCACTTTTCAGCCAACACTACCTAGCACAGATCACTGCTGTTTGTGTGTGGAAGTATCATGGAGTTTCCTGTCATGCACAACGTTAGCCAAATGCGGATAGCTGTGGGGATGTGGGAGATATGATGATTAAAGTTGGTCAATGCAGGGCGTTTTCATATTTCGACCAAACATTTGTGTCTCCTTATATTTCTTTTTCCTGCCACAACTACATAGCATAGAGCATTGGCAGGACCGGCTTAAGGAATTTCGGGGCCCCCTGTAAAGTTTGATTTCGGGGCCCCCTACGTCTTTTCTAGATGTACTTTTGCCTACACTTTTGATAATTTTCGTGACTTTATATATATATATATATATATATATATATAATCTGTGTGTAGAGCTTAAACAACGATTAAAGAGATGGACTGAGGTTTCTCTAAATCTGTGTACAAATGGATCAGCAGTTTATTAAGTATTAACTGAACGGGACAAACTTCGTTGAGTCTTTGGTGTTTTATCAATGCATCTCATATGGATCTCCCAACTACTGTCACTTTCATTTCTGGCAAAGCCCTGTTGCCCATTGTGTCAAATGAAATTGTTTTTGTATTCAATTTAATAGCAATTATATTTATAATACACTTTTTGTATAATACATTTCTTTTCTTGCCTTTCTTTGCTAATACATATATGTTTTTGTGTCTGCAGACACGTGATCAGGCATACACATTTAATTCAATAACTTTTTATATGAAACGTCAAAAGATGAATGAGTTTATTCCAAAGAAATTACATAAATTGCTGAAACAGGTTTAGAGAAATGCACGCCTTTAAATATATAGGCCTATTGTAATTACATCAGATAATGTGCTCATTTGATTCGGGATCGAACTTTGCCTTTAATTCTACTTGTCCTAAAAAGTTTCCATTACCTGGATTTTCCAACACTTCATGGTCGCCTCTTAATGAAAGATTTCTATTGGCAAGGAAACATACTATTCAAAACAATCTTAGCAGAAGCGACCTCCATCTCCTTTCTTCCTGATCAATTTGATCATGAGTTGCCTGATCATTAATTTATAATTTTCACTTCTGTGTGATAAATCTTCCCACTTACACATTTGTATAATATGGTTGCGTGACAGTCCAATGGCTACAGAGAATTTTTGACAAGCTATGCCGGTCTCTTAAACCATTTCTTGTGATAGAGCCTCCATTCAAATTTAATTCAATTTTTTAATTTTATTTAATTGCAATGGAGCACAGGCTCCGGTGGCAATTTCCCTACACACCCATCTTCCCCCTATCCTGCACCTACCTACATTTGCCCTCTACAAATTTTATCTTTAAATTCTTTCAAAGTTTTCGGTAAATTATTCATCATTTCTCTTGGTAACTCATTCCAATCCCTGACACCCTTACCTAAAAAAGAGAATCTTCCAACACCCTTGTGCCTGAAATCAAGTGCCAGCTTGTGGTCATGGTCACCTTTTCCCTTCCATGCACTACTTTTCATACCTATTGCAATATCTTTCCATGCCTCATCGCCAGTATATGCCCTGTACACTCCCATGGCCCTCCTCATTCTCCTCCTTGCAATGAATCCCATTCCAGCTCCTTTATCATATCCGTCACTGATTGCATTCTGCGATAATTTCCAGAAACAAATCTAGCACCCCTTCTTTGCACCCTCTCCAACTCCTGTATTTGATACGTAAAATGAGGGTCCCATACTACACTACCATGTTCTAACCAAAGTTTTGTAACCCAATTCCTTGACTTCTCTCGTACATACCCTCATCACTCTCTCCAACAAATGCAGAACTTTGAAACCTTCTCCTACCACCTGTCCAATGTGTCCTGCCCAGTTAAGTTTGTTATCAAAAATAATTCCAAGATATTTACATTTCAAGTATTCAGCAAGCAATTCTTTCCCCACCTTATATTCATAATTAACCTTTTGTTTTTTATTTGTGTATCTAATAAGCTGACTCTTCTTTGCATTTATCTTCATTCCATGTTTACCAACCCAATTAGATATCCTGTCCAGATCACCCTGCAACTGTTTACAATCCTCAATCGTTTTGATTCTTTTATACAGCATTATGTCATCAGCAAACAATCTAATTTCAGATAGTAAATAATCAACACAATTATTAATTAGAATAATGAATAGCAATGGTCCCAATACGCTACCCTGTGGCACACCCATTTTTACTTCAATTTCTATTGATACTACATTTCCTACCCTAACTTTCTGTTTTCTACCTTTTAAAAATTCTACTACCCAGAAAATGACTTGCTTATCCACTCCAATGGTTTTTACCTTATTTACTACCATTTTATGGATTACTCTGTCAAAAGCCTAAGACAGATCTAGTACTACACTATCAATTTGGCCTCCCTTGTCCATTTAATCTGAAATATCTTGCATATATCCCACCAACTGAGATTCGCATGAATATCCTTGCCTGAAACCAAGTTGCCTGCTTGAAAACCATTTAAGTTCCTCACATATATTTCTGATGTGGTTGCATATCAATCCTTCCATTAATTTACCTACCACTGAAGTCAAACTGATTGGCCTGTAATTCTCAACTCTATTTATCACCCCTCCCTTATGTACCAGTACTACTATTGCACTTTTCCAGTCCTGTGGTAAGCAGCAAGTGTCTAGACTCAATTTAAATAATATTTCAAGATAAGGTACAATGTCACATCCGGCTATCTTTAAGATATCTGTAGTAATATTATCTTCACAAGCCCCTTTATTTATTTATTTATTTCAGCTTTCTTATTTCCTTCATGATTTCCTCAGGATGGATATCAAATTTTTTACTATCGTCATTTCTAATTGTGTTGTTAAGCTCGTTCTCCGAATTAGACCCTCCTGTTTCTGATTCATTGTCCCTAATGCTTTCACTGAACCAGTTACTTAAAATCTCTGCCTTTTTCAAATCGTCAGTAACTTCTTCTCCATCCTTATCTATAAGTGTCTCTACACCCTCCCTTCCCCTCAGTTTCCTGATATAGCCATAGAAATTTCTAGATGCATCAGTCAATGGTCCTCCTGCACTGACAATACTCTTCATAAACCCATCTTTAGCCTCTTTCTTTGCTGTTATTAAGTCCTTGTTTAGTTGTTTTAAATATTCCCTACTACCCTGCTGTCTCATAACTGTTCTATTCTTCTCTTACCAACCACTTTAACCTCCTCACTTTCCTATTACAGTAAAAAGGTTTTCCTACTTCTCTTTATTTTCTGCTTTGGAATAAATTTTTCTTCCCCCTTTCTTATTATCTCCTTGAACTCTTCCCACCTTGACTCTACTGTACCTGAGCCTTCCTTCCATTTGCTGAATTGTTCTCTGAAATATCTCTTCAAATTTGAAACCTGTGCCTTTTTATAATTGTACATATTTCCCCCTTCAATTTTTTCTGCTGGTTTACTGAATCCTCTAATATCCATCAGAACTGCTTCATGATCACTTATTTCTTCAGTTACTTGATACCTCAAAAGGTTTTCATCGAGATTAATTAGAAATATATCCAAAATATTATGTCCCCTAGTGTTTTGCTCAACCACTTGTGTAAATCCTCCTTCCCTTATTAAGATATTTGCCAAATCTTTGTTCCCTTGTGTTATTTATCTTATTCCCTTCCCAGTTTACACCTGGTAAATTTAAATTCCCGCCGAAGATGATCATTCTATTCTCACTTTTGAAGTCTGAGTATCAATTTAATTTCTCCCCAAGACCCTCATCCTCTTCTGTCATTCTTCCCCTGCGGTAAATACAGCCAACACTCTGATTTTTTCTTTTTTATTACCCCAGAAATCTACCCCAAGTAACTCATGGTCTTGATCTATGAACGCAAGTGAACTGTGGTAGTTTTTGCTAACTAATATGACGACTCCTCCACCAATTGCTCCTCCACTCTGTAACCATCAGGAAAAACCTCACTGTCTAGTACTTCTTCGTTTAAACAACTCTCTACCCCAATTATTACTTGTGGTTCGTGCATCTCTATTAAGTTTGCAAATTCCATTACTTTGTTCATTATACTTCTACAATTTACCATTAACACCCTTACTACTGGCTTTACATTTTCAGAATTTATCTCCACTTTCCCACTTTTACCGCAGTCAGTTATTGTTTCAGCCATTTCATCTATTTCTTTAATATCTGTGACTTTCCCCATCGCGAAGCTGCAATCAGTATCACTTTGATAATCTATTTCTGTCCCTTCACCAGCAGCCCCTAACCTAAAAAAGGCACAGTCCTGCATCCCATGATCACTGGAAATGGGCTCCCTCACTGCTTTAGCTAACAACTCAGAAAGTACTCCCTTCCCCCTTCCATTTAGGTGTAGGCCATGCCTAGTGAAACCCCACCTACCAATGGTGTTCACAGGCACAACCCCCAACACAGAACTAATGCCTTTACCAAGTAGCACTTCCGTTTCCACATTAATCCGCCTCACAGCATAGTTCAATTGTGGCCGGTCATGGCGACTTAGGACCTGCATGAGTTCCACCCTGGTATGCTGAGCCTCCTTCACCACCTTCCTCAGGTCACTCTCTATACTAAAACTCGCGTTTCTATCAATACTATTTCCCGTACCTCCCACTATCACTACTCTATCATCCTTAGTGAAACTCCTACAAATGGAACCTATATCCTCTATCACCTGGCCTAATGTTGCACTAGGTTTCACAAAACTTGTGACCTGATATTCTGTACCTAACTGATCCTGCAGAAGAGGGCCTACACCTCTCCCATGGCTACTACCTAGCAGCAGAACACTTTTTTTCCTAGTCTTGCCCTGCATCCCCTTATTCCTAAAGGTCTGCTGCATCTTACCTACTCCTACTCCTACATCTACATGAGGCTCTTCTTCTCCTGACTATAGCAACAGGTCAAACCTATTTTTCCCACAATTACTGAAGTGTCTGGCTTGTTCATCCTGTTAACCATGATTCTCCTACGACCTGTTACTAGCTCCCACCGATCTTTATCAACTTCCTCCAACCCACTATCTCTACTTTCTGCCTCTACAGCTTGAGCCTCGACAAGCTCAGCCCCCACAGGCTGTGCCTGTGCAGTCTGAGCCTCCACAGGCTGAACCTCCACAGGCGAGGCCACCACAGACCACGCCTGCAGAGGCTTAGCCTCCACAGGACTAGCCTCAAGAACCCTGATCCTTTCACGCAACTCCCTAATCGTTTCTCCCATCTCCCACATCCTATCATCCTTAAGACACAGTGAACAAAACCATGGGAGAGCCTCATTTATTTCCCCCGTTTGAACCTGTTGTAGTTCTCGAAAAAGTGGGACACAATAAAATCGTTTTAACATACGACGAATGGAACGTCCTAATCCAGGTATTGGACGTAGTGTCCGAGTTATTCAACGCCGGCACCGACAGCATCCCACTTGGTGAGCACACCGTCTCCTTCCGAACGATCGCCGGGGTGAAGACTGGTTGTTTCTACCCTAATGATGATCCTGCTAGCGGCGTCTTCTTTCGCCCAGTTTACTTGGAGGAGCCTCATGGACGGGCAGCCGGCAGTGACCAACGCCTTGACCGTCAAGCAGAAGTGGGGCTACTTGGTTGCAAGATATTATACTGCGTTTTTGGACATTCTAGCTAATAAAGTGATGCGTGACTTCAGTATGGCTACAGTGCAAAAGCTGATTGACATGCATATTAATAATGTTCGTGAAACTCAAGTGACGTACAGTTCATCATTGGATTATGCGCAATTAAGACTTGAACTCATTGTGTATAAAAATTTGTTAGTATCTGATGATGCAAATAATATTGTAATTAAGAATTATGAACCCGAATATGATGTTTGTGGACCTTAATAACTACATGTATGTGAAAGTGTTTAAATAAAAAACACATTTTATTTTATTTCTTATTTTTTATTTCACCCACCATTGGGCAATTAAAAATACATTTTCAACAGAGCATATAGCGTTACAAAATAAATGTCCTTTACAAAGTTTTATCAAATTATTTTTCTTGAGTTCATGTAGAGGCGGGCATCCTAAATCTTCTATATTGTAGCAGACTTTCTTGCGGATAATCTTCTGAAACCATCGAACCTTCTCCCGTCCATTAACGTAAATAATGGAGTCATCATCATTGGTGATTGCATGTAGAATAGTACATAGTTTGCTAAAGGTTATACCAGCAGCAGTCCAAGGTATTCCATGGTAATTATTTGTCAGCCATTTGATTATTGGTTCGTTACCTCCACGTGATGGTGAATTTACAGAGATGCAATGTGTGGCGATAATGTTGTCTGATTGCACTACACAGACGGCAACTTCTTTGAAGATAAACGCTCCTTCTCTCGTCTTGAATCCTTGAGCGTCCAGGAAGATGGTCGGCATGATACTGGGCGGCAATGATGAGCGCTATCTGGTTTTATGCGAGCTTACGCACAACACTTGTTAGCGGTACGTATTCCACAACACGGTCGTGAAGGATTAAACAGTATGCGGCGGTGTAGGCTGGAAAATTGTTAGTGCTATCAAACTCCATACGAATATCTACAGGCCCCGTTTTTACCGACTCATTTTGATGTGAACAGTCGATTACGGCGATAGGAGCAGTAGCGACAAATTCTTAACGGTTTAGTAGCGGCGAAGGATAATCCCGTTCGTAGTAAGTCTGTTGGAATCTTGCATCCATATCGTACAATACTGTGGTGCGAATTTTCTTAAGGTCGAAATTCATGTTCTCGTAGGGGTACGCTACATCATTTAGAAACACTTTGACGATGGCAAGATTGCAGTGGTCAAATATAGCCGCACTTAATGCCTCATTATGTTTCCTGTTTGTTTGAAATCCCAAAACAACGAACCTAGGTTTCTCCAGTTGTGTTGATGTTTTCAAAGACCAAATTTGAGTTTTGCTTATAGGAAGTAGCGGGTACTCCAACAAATCCCAGCTTCTGAAATTAATTCTAAGTGGCTTCCCACTGTTCACAATCTTAAGCAACGCGAGTTTTTCTGTCTCACTTACTTGTAAATGAGGCACCATCCATGCTAGTTTACTGATGGCGAATTTACTTTTCTAGGGGTTTGGATTGGCTTGTACATATGAATTTTTATCGTCCCTAGATTGAATAAGTATTAGTTCTTGTTTTACATTTGTAAGTATCCTTTTAAAGTCTTCACAAAAAACCAAGAGCTTACTCAGCGGAATACATACATCAAAGTATCCATTTCCAAGATCACGTTGCCCCCATCCTGAGTTCTCCAACAGACCAATTTGTTGAGGACCAGCGGAAATAAGAGTATTTATTGTGCTTGTGACACCTACATTTCTATTTCGGTCTATTTCAACTCCATTAATTTCTAACCGAATTTCCTCAAATAGGAACGCAAACGCATTGGATGTAACAATTGAATTTGTAGCCCCAGTTCCATCTGACTTGAGAAATCTTCCTTCAATATGCAAGAAACTTTCCCCTGGCAGTGTATACTTATCCTGGTTCTGAATAGGTATCCAAATTTCATCTTTATTATTAAATGTTGTTGGCGTATATGGTTGATGACTCAAAAATTGTTTACGCGTCACCGACTCATCAAATTCCACACTGGAAGTTATATCAAGCACTTCATCCATCTTTTACTGTATAGCCTAACGATTGTAG
Source organism: Vandiemenella viatica (assembly GCA_031002005.1). Taxonomy (NCBI): domain Eukaryota; kingdom Metazoa; phylum Arthropoda; class Insecta; order Orthoptera; family Morabidae; genus Vandiemenella; species Vandiemenella viatica. Next base: position 27,952,274 of record JARYHS010013630.1, on the reverse strand, counting down.
GAAGAGCACGTTAGCAGGTGTTAACCGTTTCACTGTAGGTTCACGCACGTTAGCAGGTGTTACCCGATTCACTGTTGGTTCACTACTGACAATTGTTTGAGTCTGCCTCTTCTTATAACGAGAGCCCATTCTTTATATTTGGCCTCAGAGTAATAGTTTCTCCTCTTAAATCCACTAAATTGCCGTCCTGATCGACAACTCTAATGTGTATGCTGTTGAGCGTTTTCACCGTGATGGGAAGATAGATGACGTTTGCAGGTATTACTACAATCTTGTACCCTGGCGGTACTGTTGGAAAAAACTCGTGTAGTGTATGTCCCAGCTTATCGTTGACCTAATTTCCTCTACATATGCTGCACTCTATCCGTATCGCGTTAACTTTGAAGATCTGCACAGTGTAGTCTGAGGTATGAAATCCCGGTTTTAACACACGTTTAGAAAATCCAAGCAGTGAGCCAATTGAGTTTGGTTTCGTGAAATCTATTTCCACAGGTGTTTGTATCTCACACTTGAGTGAATTGTTGTTTGCTTTAATAACCAGTTTCTCGTTATTTGTAAGCCGAGCCAAATAACTGGCCAAATCGTCAATATCATACGATTCTGTAGGAATATCTATCACTTTATTCTTCGAGTAATGAAACTTGCAATTTGACTTATCAATGTTCGGAATCGAGTTGTATGTTTGGAAATCTGCTAAGCAGATCGCCTTGACTCAAATCTATCGGTGGAAAGTAATCACAGCTCAATACTGAACTGTTACCGGACAAGCAGAGTGTCACAGACATGTGTTGCCCCGACTGAGGTTCATGCAAGACTGATGTTATGCATTCTGATGCAGGAATTTTAAACATAAATGTCCGCATACGTGCGCACCAAATACCTGGTGTCGTTGCACATTGTACTGTAATCTGTTACCTGCAAAGTATCGCTACAACTCCAATGGTGGAGGTAAGTCACCAAAACTGTCGAAATGTTTAATTTAATTGCAATGGAGCACAGGCTCCGGTGGCAATTTCCCTACACACCCATCTTCCCCCTATCCTGCACCTACCTACATTTGCCCTCTACAGATTTTATCTGTAAATTCTTTCAAAGTTTTCGGTAAATTATTCATCATTTCTCTTGGGATCTCATTCCAATCCCTGACACCCTTACCTAAAAAAGAGAATCTTACCACACCCTTGTGCCTGAAATCGAGTGCCAGCTTGTGGTCATGGTCATCTTCTCCCTTCCGTGCAATACTTTTCATACATATTGCAATATCTTTCCATGCCTCATCGCCAGTATATGCCCTGTACACTCCCATGACCCTCCTCATCCTCCTCCTGTCTTGCAATGAATCCCATTCCAGCTCCTTTATCATATCCGTCACTGATTGCATTCTGCGATAATTTCCAGAAACAAATCTAGCACCCCTTCTTTGCACCCTCTCCAACTCCTGTATTTGATACGTAAAATGAGGGTCCCATACTACACTACCATATTCGAACAATGTTCTGACCAAAATTTTGTAACCCAATTCCTTGATTTCTATCATACATCCCCTCACCACTCTCTCCAACAAGTGCAGAACTTTGAAACCTTCTCCTACCACCGGTCCAATGTGTCCTGCCCAGTTAAGTTTGTTATCAAAAGTAATTCCAAGATATTTACATTTCAAGTATTCAGCAAGCAATTCTTTCCCCACCTTATATTCATAATTAACCTTTTGTTTTTTATTTGTGTATCTAATAAGCTGACCCTTCTTTGCATTTATCTTCATTCCATGTTTACCAACCCAACTAGATATCCTGTCCAGATCACCCTGCAACTGTTTACAATCCTCAATCGTTTTGATTCTTTTATACAGCATTATGTCATCTGCAAACAATCTAATTTCAGATAGTAAACAATCAACACAATTATTCATTAGAATAATGAATAGCAATGGTCCCAATACGCTACCCTGTGGCACACCCATTTTTACTTCAATTTCTATTGATACTACATTTCCTACCATAACTTTCTGTTTTCTACCTTTTAAAAATTCTTCTACCCAGCAAATGACTTGCTTATCCACTCCAATGGTTTTTACCTTATTTACTACCATATTATGGCTTACTCTGTCAAACGCCTTAGACAGATCTAGTAGCTACACTATCAATTTGGCCTCCCTTGTCCATTTAATCTGAAATATCTTGCATATATCCCACCAACTGAGATTCGCATGAATATCCTTGCCTGAAACCATGTTGCCTGCTTGAAAACCACTTAAGTTCCTAACATATATTTCTGATGTGGTTGCATATCAATCTTTCCATTAATTTACCTACCACTGAAGTCAAACTGATTGGCCTGTAATTCTCAACTCTATTTCTCACCCCTCCCTTATGTACCAGTACTACTATTGCACTTTTCCAGTCCTGTGGTAAGCAGCAAGTGTCTAGACTCAATTTAAATAATATTTCAAGATAAGGTACAATGTCACATCCGGCTATCTTTAAGATATCTGCAGTAATATTATCTTCACCAGCCCCTTTATTTATTATTTTTTTCAGCTTTCTTATTTCCTTCATGATTTCCTCAGGATGGATATCAAATTTTTTACTATCGTCATTTCTAATTGTGTTGTTAAGCTCGTTCTCCGAATTAGATCCTCCCGATTCTGATTCATTGTCCCTAATGCTTTCACTAAACCATTTTCTTAAAATCACTGCCTTTTTCAAATCGTCAGTAACTTCTTCTCCATCCTTATCTATAAGTGTTTCTACACCCTCCCTTCCCCTCAGTTTCCTGATATAGCCATAGAAATTTCTAGATGCATCAGTCAATGGTCCTCCTGCACTGACAATACTCTTCATAAACCCATCTTTAGCCTCTTTCTTTGCTGTTATTAAGTCCTTGTTTAGTTGTTTTAAATATTCCCTACTACCCTGCTGTCTCATAACTGTTATGTTCTTCTCTTACCAACCTCTTTAACCTCCTCACTTCCCTATTATAGTACATAGGTTTCTCTACTTCTCTTTATTTTCTGCTTTGGAATAAATTTTTCTTCCCCCTTTCTTATTATCTCCTTGAACTCTTCCCACCTTGACTCTACTGTACCTGAGCCTTCCTTCCATTTGCTGAATTGTTCTCTGAAATATCTCTTCAAATTTGAAACCTGTGCCTTTTTATAATTGTACATATTTCCCCCTTCAATTTTTTCTGCTGGTTTACTGAATCCTCTAATATCCATCAGAACTGCTTCATGATCACTTATTCCTTCAGTTACTTGATACCTCAAAAGGTTTTCATCGGGCTTAATTAGAAATATATCCAAAATATTTTGTCCCCTAGTGTTTTGCTCAACCACTTGTGTAAATCCTCCTTCCCTTATTAAGATATTTGCAAATCTTTGTTCCCTTGTGTTATTTATCTTATTCCCTTCCCAGTTTACACCTGGTAAATTTAAATTCCCGCCGAAGATGATCATTCTATTCTCACTTTTGAAGTCTGAGTATGAATTTAATTTCTCCCCAAGAGCCTCATCCTCTTCTGTCATTCTTCCCCTGCGGTAAACAGCCAACACTCTGATTTTTTCTTTTTTATTACCCCAGAAATCTACCCCAAGTAACTCATGGTCTTGATCTATGAACGCCAGTGAACTGTGGTAGTTTTTGCTAACTAATATGAAGACTCCTCCACCAATTGCTCCTCTATCTCTGCGGTACACTCTGTAACCATCAGGAAAAACCTCACTGTCTAGTACTTCTTCTTTTAAACAACTCTCTACCCCAATTATTACTTGTGGTTCGTGCATCTCTATTAAGTTTGCAAATTCCATTACTTGGTTCATTATACTTCTACAATTTACCATTAACACCCTTACTACTGGCTTTACATTTTCAGAATTTATCTCCTCTTTCCCACTTTTACCGCAGTCAGTTATTGTTTCAGTCATTTCATCTATTTCTTTAATATCTGTGACTTTCCCCATCGCGAAGCTGCAATCAGTATCACTTTGATAATCTATTTCTGTTCCTTCACCAGCAGCTCCTAACCTAAAAAAGGCACAGTCCTGACCCCATCATCACTGGAAACGGGCTCTCTCACTGCTTTAGCTAACAACTCAGAAAGTACTCCCTTCCCCCTTCTATTTAGGTGTAGGCCATTCCTAGTGAAACCCCACCTACCAATGGTGTTCACAGGCACAACCCCCAACACAGAACTAATGCCTTTCCCAAGTAGCACTTCCGTTTCCACATTAATCCGCCTCACAGCATAGTTCAATTGTGGCCGGTCATGGCGACTTAGGACCTGCATGAGCTCCACCCTGGTATGCTGTGCTTCCTTCACCACCTTCGTCAGGTCACTCTGTACACTATAACTCGCGTTTCTATCAATACTATTTCCCGCACTTCCCACTATCACTACTCTATCATCCTTAGTGAAACTCCTACAAAGGAAACCTATATCCTCTATTACCTGGCCTAATGTTGCACTAGGATTGAAAAAACTTGTGACCTGATATCCTGTACCTAACTGATCCTGCAGAAGAGGGCTTGCACCTCTCCCATGGCTACTCCCTAGCAGCAGAACCCTTTTTTTCTTGCCCTGCACGCCCTTATTCCTAAATGTCTACTGCATCTTACCTACTCCTTCTCCTACATCTACATGAAGCTATTTCACTACACCATCCTTGTACTTGATGTACGCAACCCAGTGCGTCCCAGCATTTTCAGCACTGTCCAAGTTCACAATTCCACATTCACGTTCACTAATTTTTGAGGTAATGCATCGCGCATAAAGACACCACGAAAATGAGGTATACTGCAAGCGCTTTACATGTCTACGTATATCGTCATCGGTCAACGCCTGATCGGACTTTTTTTTTTCATCTTTAATCCCGATCCATCTTTCCGGTATGGCTTTAAATACAGACCTTTACCCCTCATTGCAGTTTGCCTCCATGGTTTCATTGTGTCGTTTGTGTTCAGTCAATTGGTTTTTTGCCTCTTTAGCAGCTTTGACGGCTCTGGCGTTGGCTGAGGCTCCGCCGGCAGGAGCTCCGGCAGCCGACAATCCGACAAAGATAGGGATTAGGGGGAGGATTCCACCCTTCTTCGTCTTTTTCTGTTTAATCCCTGCTCCCAACTTTAGCTTTGCACGCATAGCACCGTTAACTAGTAACGCGGCCTCCCGTTCACCGAACTTTGCATATTTTTCTTTCATTCTGACTCAAGCCTTCTCCTCGAGTATGCGGTCTGCATTACGCCTGTCAGCACCCTGTGCATACGCAATGTCATGCTCCCTGCATGCTGCATCTAGTGGATTGATCCCCGTCTGACCGAGTTTCAGACGTTTTTTCAGTTTCGTCCCGGGCCCACAGAACTGGTAAGTTGGAATGTGTGCCTCAAATGTCATTTTATCGATGAGTTTGATTAGGAAGCCACGGCCCTTCACCTTCCGTGTAGGAGGCATTGTTATCGACTGAATGATTTTACGTATTCGCGCGTCTATATATACCCCGTGCAGCAATGAAACCATGTCAAAATGCGCTTCGTCAAGCAGCAAGCAAAAATACCCGTGAATAATGTGGATGTTGCCGGCACCAAGCGGAAGAAGAACGGATCTCTGTTCCCCGAGACAGTGAGAGCGATAGTTTGCGGACCAATCTTGTGATGTCCCTGCTGGAACACCCCAATGGGCTTAGATTTGAAAATGTTTATGTTTTTTCCAAGTCGTTGTATCAGCCAAAGTACCAGTTGCTAGGCGAAATACTGAAACCCATTAAAGAAATTAAGTATTTAACATTTAGCGATAATCAGAGTGTGCCTCCACCTAGTGAAGCGCTACCAAATTCAGTGTTTGTGTTTGACGATGTCTCGTGTGAGAAGCAGAATAATATACGAGATTACTTTTGTATGGGGAGACATAGGTAAGTAGACTCTTTCTACTTGTACCAGACATATAGCCGTATACCTAAACAGCTGGTAAGAGGCTACGCTAATGTCAGTGTACTCTTTAAACAGGATGACATGAATCTCAGACACATTTTATAATGACCACGTGAACACAGATATGCCGTTCAGCGAGTGTAAGAACTTATGTTGTTCTTGCTGGAATGCGAGCAAGCATGGATTTGCAGTTATTGACAAAGACTGTGACTTGTATCATGGACGGTACCGCAATAGGTTTGATTCGTTTTTGAATAAATAGACAAGCACACTAGGTACTGTCATCATTGCAACCATGGACAAGTTTTGGAGAACTTCGACGACACAGAGGAGGAGAGTTTTGGTGTACCCACCTCAAAACATACTTCTTACAAAGGACGGTAATTTGGATTGCCAAGGTAGAATACATGTAGCTGACCCCATCGAAGATGATGATGTTGCATCCAAACAATACATTGACAAGGCAACTACCGATGCAGCAATGCTTCTGAAGGAATTACAATCGACTGTGATTACTACGGTTATAACTATTGCGGTAACAGATTTGATTAAAGATCGTGCATACATTCTAGAGACAGGTCTTAACTATTATAAAATTCCCGTCAATGGTGTAATCCTCTCAATAGCCAAACCGGGCAGGGTTGATGTAATAGTGAATTGGATTAAAACTCCAAGGTTAAACTTTGTGAAGCAGGGTGATCATCTTATTTTTCTCCCAAATGCCTAACCCCACAAACCATTTACAGCAACATTAACTATCAAGTATGAAATAGTACAATAAACTCTCATAAGCTTTATTCGTTGCTTAAACATGGATACCTCAACAAAACGTGGCATCGGTAAAGGCCCGAAATGCAATTCGACGCAAGTTACTCGAATTGAAAACTGGCCAAATCGACCCTGAGAATTTTTTCAAAGATTCTTTAAGGCCTGTGACGGATACAATAGAAAATGTTTTCATACCTCCGCGACATCAGCAGCAGCAGCAGCAGAAGCTGCAATCTACAGGTATGATCAAAGAGTTCTTGAAATCACTCAATCGAAGTGAAAGAGATTATGATTCGGTGTATGGTGTCCGGAAGAAAAATGATTCGCTAATGATTGGAAATACTCCTATGATTATGGATGGAGATGTTATTCGGATTGATGGAAATAAATATGAAAGAACTCAAGGCTTAATGGAATTGTTGTTCTTAAAAAAACCCAAAACATTTACCAACATGGACTTGAAAAGTTATTATGAAATACTAAACACCACGAATGCCCACAGAGTGAAATTTATTCCATCTGGAAAAGTTTTGAAAAATACAACCACTAAGTATAAAAACATAATCTCTAAACTTGACAATCAGTCTGGTTCTGGTCTTCTTCCCATGAAGGAATATGTGTATTGGGACGATCCGAATGAGCTCGTTGAGAGATTGAAATTACTTACCGCATCAACATCAGCAGGACACACTGCACACTCCAACGAAATTTTGTCGGTGATTGAAAAACTTCGTGAGAGATATCATCGTGTAACATGGATCAAATTGTAGCTGAACTCCAAAGACCGGCTAGAAGGAATTTCCCAAGACGCCGGGTAATAATCAAAGGTCTTGACGACCTATGGCAAGCTGATATTGTAGAAATGATACCGTATTCTCGTAAAAACAGTGGCTACAAGTATATCTTGATGGTGATTGATACTTACTCAAAGTTTGCATGGGCTCTACCCCTCAAGAACAAAACGGCTAGTGTGGTTGTCGACGCTATGAAGAAAATACTTAATGGTGATCGTTTTCCTAAAAATTTACAGACTGACAACGGAAAAGAGTTTTATAATTCAAAGTTTAAATCGCTCATGACAAGTTATGGTATTAATCACTACTCAACATATACCCACCTTAAAGCATCAATAGTTGAGCGACTCAATAGGACTATCAAGAATGCAATGTGGCAAGAATTCAGCAGACGTGGTTCACATCCGTGGATTGAACTTCTTCCTCAATTAATGAACAATTAAAATAACAAGTGGCACCGCACCATCAAGATGAAACCGTGTGATGTTAAAGACAACTCACTTCTATCAACAGTGTACAGCCATATTAAGATTACTACTCCAGCAAAATTCAAAATTGGCGACCATGTCAGAATCAGTAGATTTAAAGAGAGGTTTGATAAAGGCTACTTGCCCAACTGGTGAACGGAAGTGTTTACCATTAGTAAAGTGAAATTAACAAATCCTGTTACTTATTTACTTAAAGACTATCAAGGTAAAGATATTGCAGGAGCATTTTACCAGCAATAATTACAACTAACAAAACTTACAAGTACACTTTTGGTTGAACGAGTTATAAAGAGAAGGAAAAATATGATCTTCGTGAAGTGGTTGGGTTTTGATAAATCGCATAACACCTGGATTAATAAAAACGATTTATTCAAATTGTATTCAAATTGTCATTTTCTGTAATAAATAATTTTTTTTACAATTGTGTTTTTTTTTCTATAACCTTCAGCAGCAATTATTTATACTGAGCACAGCAGCAGCATTCTCAACAAACTTGTACACTTATTCTACTTTTCCATTGACTAGATATATTACAAATGAATTTACAGAGCATAGTGCTCGTCTTTTTTTTACAATATTTTTCTCGGGGTATGATTCTATACAAAACATCAGTGCACTGCAAAAAATATATTTTTTTTTTTATAAAAGTTTGTACAGCATTGGAAAAAATATATTTACATATTTTTGCAGCAACCTAAGCAGTGCACTGTACATATTTACAAACTAGATACACGGATAAAACGATATATTTCTTCTTCACTCATACGGTATTTACAAAACATTCACACATTATTTCCAGACTTGTGCCCCCACGGTAGGGTCTCTATGCCGTAAGGGAAAATATACCGCTTATCATCCGTTCTAGACAGACCCACTTTGGATATTTGAACTGTATTTATAACATGAAGGGTTGAAGTGATCCTTTGCTGCAGATGGTACCTGGGAGTTTCCCCATGGAGGCAATTTATGTAATCCTCCATCTGCAGCTTTCGAGTGACTGAGCCAGCCAAACCTTTAGCCCGTCTAGAGGTCTGGTCTGTCTCGAGCCGGAATGCATACATTTTAGCCCTTAACCCCGCAAACTCCGCAATCAGGGTGCCATTCGCCTCGTCCTTCATACCACCGACAACCTTTTCATTGTAGGACTCTATCCCATAACGGTTGCCGGTTCTATACGCAGACGTGTCGAACTCCTCCCTGTTACGTCGCATCACTTCATATGGATCACAGTCCTTCACCAAGTAGATGAAGCTGTCTGTATCCATATATAGCAATTTAGGGCCTCTAAACTGTGGAATGGCAAATTCATAATGAAATCTGTACATCCTCAGTTTAGAAAGGTCAAGAATGCGCATTCCGACATACACAGGTTTATTAAAAACTATCCTAGCTTTCGCCATCTCCACGGCCACAAAGTTCTTGTTGAAAACTGTTACTTGCTTAAAGGTGTGGTAAAGCTATGTGTTTGCGGGCACCGCGGCGGCCCACCCAAGTTGTACACAGTTTCACGTCGCGGTGTTTTCGAATGTTCTCCATAGTTTTACCGAAAATTTAATTGTTCATTAGTTTATAAAAAATCTCTTTCGAAATATGTTTTTGCTGAACGGCGAGAACTCGTATTGAGAGATATGTATTCTTTCAACCACGGTGACTGATTGAAAGATATTACCCGGTGTATTTCGGTCACCTGCAGCCCCAAGCCTACACATTGCTGGAGGACTCGGTAATGGAGAACATACCGTACCTTGTTCTCCAGTGTGGTCATCAGCATTGGGGAGGGTAGAACCTTCTGGGGCTTTGTAGTCTGGACATGGTGGCAGGTCTGCTAAAACGTCCGTGCTTATCCTGAGGAATCGTAAGGTCTACCTCCAATACGAACCCCCTAGGTGAGTCAGCTGCAACGCTCATGAAATTTATGCTAGCAATCTCTTTAGCCGATAGCCATTGAAACCCACCAGAGGGCAGATACTCCGACATGGCCCAGCCGTAAAGATTGTTTACGTCGAAGTACATTATAAAATCTTCAGACGTCTCGCGATTGTACTCCGGCATGTACCGGTTATTTGCCTTGCATACCTGTGGACACACTGGCAAATACCTTCACGAATACCTCGTTCGAAGAAGAGCAGCATGTCGATATCCGTCAAAAGGTCCAGTTCGACACGCGTGCTCCTTAACATAGCCTGCCACGAAAGGCCTGGGGATGTGAAATAGTGGGGCTGGGTCCAGGGTGTACTTCCCCCAAAACATACACTCCTAAATTTCTCAAACAGATCTGCAAGTAACCGCACATCGTGTCCATGTACAGACTTGCATATTCGCCCAAAGTCTTGATCTGGAAAGTCAGCCACACCTTTGTCGCGGTATTCGTAATCTTCATCAGAAATGTGGTGAACTCCGACAACGAACTGTAGAATTTTGATTTTGGAGGAAGCGTGGCTCGGTGAGCTTATCCCACGAATCCATATGTTTCGTAAGGGAAACACCTTTCCGTTTAACTAATTGGAACTTCTCGGGGTCGGTGAAATGAGCACTAGTAATGCGCATGTCGCCGTCCTCAAGGGTTCCAACCAGTTTATCTAATGGGAGCTGATAGAAGTATATTCAATCTTTTTAGAAAAGAAATATAACGTTCTGTGTTGATGGGAAGCACGTGTAACGCTTATGTCCATGTAAATGATTTATGGCTGTTAGCGTAGATGGTTATAAATAAATTAATAAGTCTGTTCAGATCAATTTACTAAACAAACAGTTGCATTCAGTTTCTGAGCAGCTTAGATATGCTGCAGGTTCGATATTGACCACAGTCGCCACGGGCAAATTACCCGAAATAAAGTCATTCAACGGAGCTACTAGCATGCAAAGAAACATCACTCCGGAACAGTTCACACTTATTTTACGTAAATGTTCTCGACTACTACAAACCGTAGAAACCACCAAATGAATAATGTTAATCGGACTTCGTAAATCTGAAGATTGTCAGGCTCGTTTAAAGCAATGAACAAGACAATAATTATCGCCACAACTCACACACATGCAAACGGCAAACATACTTTACTGCTCACAGTTCCTACTTATCTCCACTTTGCACTGAAATTATCACTGCCATCAAGTCTGTAGACACTCGTAATAAAGTTTCTGTAGCTGACTTACAGTTTATCCGTTCATCGAACAACCAGTTATTATTCCGCGCGCTTACACATCCATATCATCTCGCGCCATCTTTTCTTCCACCACTCATACTCCGCTCTCTCTGGTAAGGATCGATATATCGATCTATCAATTGTTCCGTTACAACCCCCCGCGCTGGGTTTGTGGCGAAAGATGCGGTTGACAAAGCGTATCTTGCGCCAACATTTACTCAAGCAACATCATCATCTCACAACATTACTAATAAACCATGGTGGTTTCACGGCAAATTAATCATAGGTACTTATGACTACATACAAATGCCTTTACAAAACCATCAAACATATAACAATCAAAAACACATACAAAACATCAAGAATACAAAACTGAAATAAGATTGCTTCCGTTGCAAAATTGTCCTCTTTCTACCATTTTTCCAAACTGTCACATTCATGTAACATACATACAAAACATCAAGAATACAAAACTGAATTAAAATTGCTTCCGTTGCAAATGTCCTCTTTCTACCATTTTTCCAAACTGTCACATTCATGTAACATACATACAAAACATCAAGAATACAAAACTGAATTAAAAATTGCTTCAGTTGTAAAATTGTTCTGTTTCTATTCTTTTTCC
>JARYHS010013630.1:27882274-27939538 GCA_031002005.1 Vandiemenella viatica | reverse complement strand
ATGTTGTGTAATTTAGCATTATATATGTTAGGCTCAAGGTATGAAAATGTGGCTTCTCTAAAATAGTCATAATGAATTATTTGCTTTACGGAACCTACAAAAATAGCCAGAATGCATTGTGGCTAACTCAAAAAGGCCCCAACATGAAATTTGTGTCGTTGCTCTCCTGATATTTGACCACCACATGTTGTAGTTATTAAGAAAAGCCTCAACACTTTCTGAATGTTAGCTGATGCAACCACAACACAAGACAGGTATCTATATCTTCTGGATGTTAGTTAATAATCAGGTGATGTGAAGAAAATAAAACACTTTTTTTCATTGTTGTTTCTGTATCTTTAATCATTATGTGATATAAGTTGACAATAAAACATAGTTACAACCTGCCCGTCATATTGTGGTTGCATCCGCTAACGTTCAGAATTTGTTACGGCTTTTCTTAATAACCACAAAATGTAGTGGTCAAATCTACATCTACATTTATACTCCGCAAATCACAAATACTGTGGGTAGCACCAATCCTAATTTAGTGCATTCCAATCCTGAACAGAACGAGGTAAGAAGGAATACATAAATGTATCAGTACGGCATCTTATTTATTGAACCTTATCCCTCCTGTCATTGCGACCTAAATAGGTTGGCGGAAGAAGTATTTCGTTGCACTCGTATATTAAAGATTTTCGCATATTCTCCAATAAATTCAAATGAAAATGAAGTTGTCTGCCCGCCAAACAATCCCAGCCCAACCCGCGTATCAGCTCTGTGACACTTACGTAAGGACTGTAACTAGCAGTCACGAATCGAGCGGCTCTCCTCTGTACTTTCTCTAACATGTCAATCAATCCCTTGCGATACGGATCCCAAATACCACAACAGTATTCCACATGTGGACGCACTAGTGTTTTGTATGCTATTTCCTTTGTATGAGCATTACAACTTCTCAAAATTCGACCTATAAATCGTAGTTTAGAATTAGCTTTGCCTACGACAGAAATTATGTGCAAGTCCCATTTCAATCACGAGAGTCACGACGCAATTTTGTGCTGTGGCCATTTTGAGCTAGCCATAAAACATTCGGGCTGTTTTTGTAAATGCCATAAAATGATGCCCCTGTGGCCATTTTAAAGAAACCACAACATGTTGTGGGTGTTTTTTCTCTCAATAAGCATTTTCATTTATGTATATTTGTATAGGAAAATAACCACCAAATCTGATGATTGCCATGGCTTCCAAACATCGGAAAAAACAAACATATGGAGCGCTGAAGTTTTTGGGCTTATTTCCTTCTTCAACAATAGAGTGAAGTAGCTTCTTGACGGAAGCTGACAGTTCACTGAAGGTGCAGAATGTAGACTGGTGGTTCATGGTGGGGGAAATTGTTCTTGTTGGAGATTCGGTTTTAATATCTGTTTGTTGAATTTAATAAATTCAAACAGATTATTTCCATTAAATAAATCTGCAGATTCTTCCACATTTTTTACATCTGCAGAGGTTTTCATCACTACACTGACCTGGCACTCACTGCGCACTATCAAGAGCCCTTATACAAACTTCCTTACTTCTGTGTCATAGCCTTCACCACACTGTGCTCTCACTCATAGGGGTGTCAGATTATTCCTCCAGATGGCAGAGTTTGCGCAATTCTTCCTGACCCTGGCTCTTCCCCAGCTGAGTGTGTTCTGTGCATCGAATACACACAACTTATATATATTTCTTTTCTAGTGAAAGTAAACCTAAAATTTACACGTTTCCATACAACGTATAGTTTCCTTCAGTTGTCATTATCAAAGATCCAAGTTCAGCTTGTTTACAAGTTCTTGTAAGCAGATTGTTAATGTATGCGCTAAACTGATTATGTCACAGTTAACACATTGCCAGAAAAAAAAAGAAATAATTACCTAATTCCTCCAAATAACACAATGCCACTCATAAACTGAAATCACAATAAAAAGTCACAATGAAAACTCGGTCAAAACTGATCAGCAGTTTTCAGATAATGCTAGATTATTCATAAAATAAATGTGTTGTGACGTCTTAAGCCATACGTTAAATTTAGCTTTGACCACAAGCTTTCAGATTCTGAAAATCCCTTAAAAATCTGTATTTTCTGCATGATGCCATAATAAATAGTGCATTCCAAATACATTTTTCATGTAAGTGGTATGTATTAATGCATGTATGGTCCATGTTTTGATTTTCTAGCAGCAACGTCAGCAGATGTAATCGGGTTGAAATGTAACCTGGACTAAAATGAAAACTGTCAAGCCATATCAAAGCATCCAAACCACCCCATTCATAACTGTGTTGTTAAATCACCATTCAGTTTTGTACCAAAAATGGCTGGTACAAAATCATTGAAGCTTGGTAGGCAAGAATATTTGTGGACAAATGAAAAGTGACGGGTAAATCAACTTCAATCCACTCCTTTCATGATAAGGTTCGGGTGAATCTAGGGTTGTTTTAATTCCGGAAATGGATGGCAAGAATTGTATGTACAGTAAATAAAAATATTGCATGGGTAAATCAATACCAACTCGACCGGGCAACACCGGGAACTCTGCTAGTGTATGGCTAAAACTGATTATGTCACAATTAACATATCACCAGTGAGAGAAAAAAACTAACTTAATTCATCAGAATACTACTATGCCGTTCATATGCTGAAATCACAATATGCATTTTGGCAGAGAGGCTTAACTATATCTAACTAGTAGTTCTTGGGTGAATTGTGTTCAACCAAAAAAATGGTTACAGATTTATGTATATGTCTTAAATTTAGTAAATTTTCTACTTCTCGTCAAAATCAAAAGACCCTGCTTAACCTCCAGGACCATGAACTGTAAGTTATTCAAAATCTCTTCAAATTCTGGCATTGAGGATAGTCAATTATGTCTTTAATGTCCATGGCACATCTGAAATAAGGCATTTATTTATTTTGCATATGATGTATGACATTTACAACACTCAACAACAATTATACTGCATTCAGTGAACAATCTTGTTTCAAAATAAACATGCATATATACACATAGTGCAGCGGACAATGCCCGCAGCCGGCCACTGAAACAGGATCTCCAGTCACAACCACTTTACGTGACTTCGAGGTGCTCCAAACAAGACACCGCCTCCGGCGTGGCCAAATTTAAGTCTTCTAGACTACCAGGAAAGGCACGCAGTGGGAAGTCCTGCACAATGTGTGACACGGTTTGTGAAACTTTACGGCAGTCACAGTACGGAGAATCTGCCCAACCCCCGGTGTCGAGAGTTAAAGCAGTTCTTCCCGTACCACATCTAATCCGATTTAATGTACATCAAATTGACCGCCATAAGTTGAATCTTGGTAGTTTTGAGCAAGGATTGGCACTATGCCCTGTGGTGTTGACGATGTCCATTCCGCTGTTCAGCTATCTGTAGGGCTGAAGGAGTTAGATGTTAGACTGACAGCAGTCTTCCAGGCAGGGCGACATGACTTCAGCTGTGTTTTGTATTCCCTAACATCTCCATGCATGGGAAGAGTCTCACTGTTCAGAACCTTTTGCCTTCTGATGTGAGGTGGTGGGATGTTGCTGAGCACCGGCAGCCACTGAACAGGTGTAGATAGAAGCGAACCAGTTATGATGTGCATTGTTTGGCGAAGCTGAATGTCCACCAACTGGGTGTGAGAGCTATTAAGCCAGACGCTGGAGCAGTACTCAGCTGTGGAGAAACCAAGGCTAGGGCTGTTGTTCTTAATGTATTAGCATCAGCTCCCCATGAAGTTCCTGCCAGCCATTGAAGTAAGTGGTTCTGACTTTTAAGCTTGGCAGCTGTATTCTGAAGGTTTGTAGATTAGGGACCTGTCTAATGTCACACCCAGGTATTTTGAGGTATTGTTATACTCCAGCATCTGGTCTCTGTATTTGACTGGTTGTTCATTTGTTTGTTGCCGAGATGGAATGTAGCTATTTCTGTTTTCTGTGGATTAGGTTGAAGGCGCCACTTTCGAAAGTAGGCATCCCTTTCCTGAAGGTCATGAGTCAGGATTTCTTCAGCCTCCACGAAGTTAGTTCTTTGCACTGTAAGACTGATGTCATCAGCATGTACAAATTTGTGAGACACTGTGTCTGGCAGGTCATGAGCATGTAAATTGAAAAGCATAGGGGAGAGAACCGAGCCTTTTGGTAGACCATTATTTAGCTTGTGAAATCTGCTCCTGCTGAACTCAGTGTGAACTTGGAACAGGCAGTTACTTAACATGATTTCCAATACAAAAAAATTATCTTTATGCAAGGTACAGCTTTGATCAGTTTGAGAAGGAGACCCCCTCTCCAAACTGTATTGTATGCTGCCGAAAGATCTAGGAATACAGATACGTTCTTCTTATAACCTACTTCCAAGTAGATGGTAAGAGACAGGACTTGATCACTACAGTCCCGACTGGAATGGAATCCAGCTTGTTCAATAGGGATCAGAGCTTTGATTGCCAGAGCTATTCTGTTAAATATAAGACTTTCCAGTAATTTGTAAGTGATACTGAGTAAGGCTATTAGACGGTAACTTTGTGGGAAAGTTGGATCTTTTACTGGTTTGAGTAAAGCAATGATTTTTGTTCGCTTGATGATCTGAGGAAGCTTTCCAGATTGTAGTATGGAACTGAAGAATGAGGCAAGCCAACGAGATGTAACTGGTCCACAGTTTTTCAATAGTTTTGGACAAATCCCATCTAATCATGTAGCTTTTCCATTTTGAAGGGTCTTTAACCTTCCTGAACCTGTTGTAATGTGAATGGATGGGACTATATAGAGTGAGGTTGAGTTTCGCACTTTAGACGTTTAAGCTCAGATTTGAACCGTCTAGTGAACTGCTTGTCCTTTTTTGTTCTAGAGAAATAAGGCATATTAAAGCTTAATAACTTACTTCTTACTGATAGCTCAGAAACCTGGAACACAAGAAAACTCACTGCAGTAGAAATGAAGTTCCTGGGGAGAACAGCAGGACATACATTGCTAGATTATATCAAGAATTTAAAAATACTAACAACAGATAATTTAAAGTAAAACCAATGGCTGAACAATTCAGTCATATTAGCAAAAGTGGTTTTAATACGTGAAAAGAAGGACAAAATCAGAATAATATGGATTGTTCTCCATTACATTCAGATGGGACTACGAATGCCTGGAGGACCAACTGAAAGAAGAGACAGGCCAATATGCCTTGTACTGCATAGCAGGATAATGATGATGACTTACGTTTCTGTTCAATTCATATTATTTGAGATTACAGTTTGTTATGAATTCCTGAAAATCAACTAGAGTTTCTGTTTGAATTAAAACATTTTCCTCTCAGAACATGTTTTTCTCTCCACCATTCTTCAACATATAGTTAGTCTGGAAGAAATGACTAGCTCATAAAATAAATTTCATTCTCCTTTTTTTTTTCTTTTTTTTTTTCAGATGAACCAAGTGAAAAGTACTGGAAAGTACTGGCAGAGAAGAGACGTATAGCCCTTGAAGATGCTCTGAAAGAAAATGAAACATTGTGCAAAAAAATAGAAATTTTGGAGCAAGAGAAAAGTGTCTGTGAAGCAATGCTGGAGGAAACAAAAGCTCTAGTTGAGACATTCAAGGTATTGGTGATGCAGTTATTTTCTTTAATTCATCAAATGCATTTAATAACAATGTGTAGCAGGGTAACTGTTTTTGAGAACATTATGGATAGCACATTTTTTTAATTTTTTTTATTTTGATGATATGTCCTCGCTATCATAGAAACACTGTGCCTTGAAGTTCAACTGTACTGTTGCAACATTTCATTAGTTCTCAAGGTTTCTGAATATATATGAATCTTGAATACTTGACATTTGAAAAAACACAATGAATCTTAAGACTTTTTTTTTTGGACATGATTTTAATAGATTCGATTAGCATCAAGTTTTTGAGGCTTAAATTTTCAGCCATCTTGCTGTGACTTTTGTCAGAGGACTGTCATTCCTGGCATTACTGCTGCCTATAAATAGCTATTTCCAGTTTGCTGCAGTCCCTTGATAGCACTCCTCTATTGAAAACTACAAGATTGTTGAAACATTTCAGATCCAGCTTCAGACCCTCATCCGTCAAGCAATGCCCTAAATAAGCTACCTCACATCTTAGGAATTCACATTTGCTAGTCTGCTACTGAAATATTGTGCACTCAGAACTCTTAAAAAACCTCTGCTAGTCTCTCCATATGTTCCTCTGATGTGGTCATGAAGACAGTCACATCATCGAGATAGGTCATTGCTTTCTTTTCTTCTAAGCTCATTAACACAACCAGTGTCAACCTGTGGAATGTCGAATGTGTATCTGTCAACCCCGTAAGCAAATGCTTAAACTCCCAATAACTATTTAATGTGCTAAAAATGGTTTCATCGAAGTCAGCCTCTGCTAATTTTATCTGATTATATCCTTTTGCAAGGTCCAGGGTGGATAAAAACTATGCCTTCCCAAAAATGTTAAGTATATCTGACATGAGTGGTTAGGGGAATGTGCTATTATTTGTTATCTCTTTCAGTTTTCCTTTTTCGATTACAGTTCTCTACTTTTTCCTTCAATATGGCCTAACTTGCTTCTTTGGAATCATCAACAAAAGTGAATTCCACTCACTTCGACTTGATGCAATTATATCTTCTTGCACCAACCTTCCAGTCTCATTTCTTACATCTTCCTTCTGACTTTCCGAAATACTATACTATCACATGTTAATTATTTTTCCTTCTTCTTCTGGCTTATCCAAATCTTGTGCTTCACTATCAGTGTGTACGATAATGACTCTCCATCCAGATGGAACACATTGTTAAACATAGCACACAATTCTCTGATTGCTTGTTTTTCTGATGCATTTAGATGCCCAAGTCTCAATCCCTCCATAACCTACCTTACTGCATGAATTTTTTTATTTTTCTGAAAACATGTCACTTGTTAAGTCCAATTTTGTGATTTCAAGAAAAATACTAAAAAAATTCCAAATCTTATTTGGGGGAGATTATTATTGATTTAAGGGTTTGTGCCACATATGGGACAGCATGCAATAATGGCTAACATGTTGTGATACCAGTTTCGAGATGGATGGTGCAACAGTTAGAAAATATATAAGATATATACATATACTAGTAGAACTCAGTTTATTTAAGTAAAATAATTACAATTTCTATTCATTAGAGTACACATTTATCTCAAATAACACTAATTCACTTTCCATTTAGTCTATTTGTTATGAAACTTGATAAAGCAGTTTCTCTCCTTGCCCAAGCACAATGTTGCACTGCACTTCAGACATGCTGTATAGGATTTTCCTTTGCAGTCTGGATAATTGCAACAGTTAGTTTCACAACCAGATGGGCATGTGATCTATCCCATCCTGATACTGCGGAAGATCTGCTGCAGGCTCTCTCTTCTTCTTACTGTCCAGCTGTTTTTTTTTTTGTTATTTTTTTTTTTTTGTGTATTTCATTTTCTTGCCCTACCCAGTTTCTTGGATAATGTTTCTTTTTTTTGCCAGAGGACATCTGTAACTGCTACTTGAAATAAAATAGGAGCATTGTCCTCGGTATTTCTTCTTCTCCATTGGGGCCAGCTTGTTCACACAGGCTAGACTGCATATTGTGCCATATCTGTCACAAACCCTTTTTTCAATATTATATATATTCTAATGGACAAATACATAAACTTACCTCTTTATAATTGTCCATAGATGTCCTTTTCATCCTAGAAATTGTATAAACACTGAAATCAAATGTTTACTGTATCAAATACAACTGTTTGTATGACCGAACTTGGATGTAAACTGCTCACAGCGCAAAGCAAAAATTCATACTTAATATTTCCTTATTCTCTCAACTGATCGCATTTAATATTTGCACAGCTCTTCTTGATTGTGTGCTATATCTGTCCCAACATGCAGTTTCAAAGTATTTGCTCAAATATGTGTTCCACAAACAAGAAAATGGTATGTGCCATACATATATGACCCAGTATGCAGTAAGGGGTTAATCTCTGTCTTGTACACCCCTCACTCTCCACTCCGTGTTTCTTGATTCGTATTCTTCTACACCACCCGTGGTTTTTTAATGTGACGTCATCCTCCATAACATCAATATTGTAAGAATACATGTCACGGCAGGATACTGTGCATGGCAGAGTTCTATTATTCCTGAAGGAGCTTTAGCCTGATGTTGACCAGTAATCCTTATTCACTGCAGAATGAGGGAGTGGTGCTACTGGTGAAAGAAGAGGTAGGTCACCACATACATTTGTGTCAGACAATTTTGGATACAAACACACCTTCCTGGAGTCTCTGCCTGGGTGCCACACGGACCTTTTAACATTGTACTTCCTCTACTTCTACTCTTACCACCTCCTCTTGCCATGTTCATACACACATAACTTTCTCTTCGTCTACCACTCTCCAAACTTCACCTTACCTCACAAATTCTCTCCCATTTCCTCTTCTTCTTCATCATCATCATTATCCAGCTCCAGTCTCGCGGGTGATGGTCACAAGCACTCTCCCCTCCTTCCTGTCCAAGAAAAGTTGATGTTCTTGAACAGTCTTCCAAACAAGCCCCAAATCTTCTATATCCTTCTTGATTTGGTCCATCAATTTCTTTTTGGGCCTTCCCACACGTCATTTACCTTGGATGTTCCTATTAAAGTAGACCTTTACTCTTTTTTTAACATCTCTTAACAGCGAAGTCTTTAGAGACGGGAAAGGATGGGGGGCAAGGAATAGGAAGGAATTTGGCTATGGCCTTTTGAAGGAAGCATCCCGGCATTTGCCTGGAGTGCGTTGGGAAACCCAAATCTGGATTCCCGGACAGGGATTTGAACCACCGTCCTCCCAAATGTGAGGCCACCCTTTGCTCTTCTTTCTTCCTCCATCCTTTGGACATGTCCATACTACCTCAGGCGAGAATGCTGCAAGGGTTTTGTCACACTGATGTTTATACTGGCCTCTGCTTGATTTCATTCCTCACTTTATCCTTTCGTGTTCTCTGAAGCATTGCTCACAGAAACTTCATTTCAGAGGCTACTATTGTCTCTTCTGGACAGGGTACATGTTTCTAGGGCTCAAGTCAGTATGGGGATGTAAAAGGTTTTGAATAGTGTAGGTTTATACTTTCTGGGAACTTTGTTGTCCCACAACAGAGTTCTCACCTGGTTATAAAAGACTGCTGCATTATTATTTCTGTTTGTAATTTCACGTTTACTGGTGTTGTCTTTACTCAGAGTACTGCCAAGATATTTGAATTTGTCAACATTTTATAGTTGTTTAGGTAAATATTCACATTGTAAGTCCATGTACCTGTCTTACCCATTTCCTCTTCTCTCTTCATATTAATACTAGCTTCCTGTATCCGTACCACTGCTTTTCTATAATCCACTGTTGCCTTCCATTTCATCAAAAGGTATCTACCTGTTATTCTGTCATAGGAGGCATCCATTCCTCTCAATACAACTTGCAACTTGTGCTTTATAACCAGCTGCTTGCCAAGTGGCAGTTTATATGTGGTGAACTGCCTACTACTTTCATCAATAACGCAACTTCCTGAGAAGGATTATGCAGTGGACAGGAATTATTGGTCAACACGAGACTATAGTACAAGTCTGCCCTGTTAATTAGATATTTACATTTATTACAATAGTATTTAGAATGTACATAATGTCAATTTGTTCTTCTCTTGTTTCCTGTTTCCCATAGAGGATAATTGCACCACATCCTTGGCTACAAGTGGGGTTTGGAGAGTGAGTGCAAGGGTAATTAATACATTGTTTTATGACTGATATGATCAACCCATAACTGTCAAATCAGTGCTGTGCCCTCCCATTTGACTACGCTCTACGAGGAACAGGATCTCACTGCACCATGCTGTCGACAGCTTCCCAGGAAATCTCAACCAATGTTGTCTTCAGCATGGTGTCTACCTCCATAGCAACTCCCAAACAGGATGGCAGGAACAGAGCCAAAATGTCAATGAATAAACAAAGTTACACAAGATCAAAGTTTCTTTCAGCGTTGAGAATTAATATAATCTTCTCTGGTGACTAGCCGAGTGAGCAGGGTGTTTTCTCAGACAGAGATTCCTATTTCCAAAATACTCTGCTCACTCAGCTAGTCATCTGAGAAGACTATATTAATACACAAAGTTAACAAGCAGCTGAGTAGACCAAGGTGGCTCAGCAAGTAGGTTTTGTTAAGCTTAATCCCACCATTTCCATAAGAGTGGGGATACCTTTGGCCCTATCAAATTCCAGGAAAATGCCATCATTACAGTCCAGACTCTCTCTCACACAGCCTAATCCTGCTGGCTTAGGGTCCTTATTTGGCCATAGCTCCTGCTAGGACAGCATTACACTGCCCGAACTGATTTCTTTACCTTGTCGCAACCTGTGGCTTACAGTAACCCAAGGGTTTACTATACCACCCATCACCCCTGAAGACTGACATCCATTCAGTCTGACTAAACTTAATTAAAATGTTATGTATATAAATACTTACATCTGATAATTCCCATTCCTCCTTCATGTCACCCTTTTATACATTTTTATGAGTCTCCACACAGAGAACCAAGAAAACAGATCAGGACAAACTATTTCCTTTGGTATTGTAACAGTAACTGCCCTATTGAGACTATTTTATTATTCTCAACACTGTCAGGAATGTATAACTTCAACTGATGGTACAAAAATAATTTATTATTATCTTTTATGTATTGTATTTTGTGATTGCTGTGTCATCTATTTGGCAGTGATCATTAGTTGCAGCCAGAAAAAATCTTCACCTGTTTGCAACAGTAGTAATTAATTTTTTTATTGCAGGAAATAATAGAAGAATCTGAGAGCAGTAGTGCTCGGGATGAATAAAATCATCTGCTCCAAACAGCTGTTTTTTTTTAATAAAACAGTGCCTCTGTGCTGCATTTATAATGCTGTTTTTTATGTTTAAAGTTCTAGAAACAATGAGATTGTAGTGCTTGGTATGAATAAATCAATCTACTCCAAACAGCTGTTTAACAAAATAGTACTCTGTGCTGCATTTATAATTCTGTTTTTTTATGTTCAGTGGTTATCAAAGTTCTAGAAACAATGAGATTCTATTTCATACAAGACTTTCTATTTTATGTGAGTAGATAAAATATTTGTGATGTAATTGAAAATCAGTGTAATTTAAGTGTAATTTTTTTAAATAAATATTTTCTAATATAATAAATGCCTTTGTTTTTGTGTAGCTATACATTAAATTAAATCTCTGACAAGTATAAGACTAGGATTTTGATTGTAATGAATTATTTTGAAAATGGTGTACTATGTTTAACAAGGAGCCAAGGTCTTGGAATATAAGATTTGAGTTTTAAGTTTCTTATTATGTTATTGCTAATTTTTGTAAAAAAGATTTATAATGCTTCTACTGAAGGTGGTTGCTTAAACTTTCAAATGTGACTAATTTTACAATGTCTTTTAAAAATGTTAGTTTGTTATTGCAAAAAAAAACAATTTTTGACAGAGGATAAAAATTCCAAGTGAGAAAAAGTTTGAAGGGAGTTGAGGAAAATCCATTTAACATCACCCTGGAAGTCACATGATATCTCATTTATCAAACAATAATGTGGAGAATCAAATCCAGATTCCGCCTTGGTGTGCATTTTTAATTTTGAAACTGTAGGTTCATTAGTGCTTAAGCACCAAGCTGAAATCTGTAAATGCTTTGTAAATTAAAGTTTTTGTGCCATAATTTATCAGGAATTATCCATATAATATTTTCAAAAATATTAAAATGTAAATACTTTAGAAACATAACTCTGCAAGATCTTGTAATAATAATATCTAATGATTGAAATCCTAGACCTTTTTTTAGGAGATGCACATTTTGTAAAGATTTGGCAGGTATATAACTCCAAGAGTTGATTATTTAATAATGTCACATGATCTCCAGATGCTAGTATGTATAATCTCAGAAGTTTGTCTGTGTCAGTAACATCACTTGTCAAGTGGATTAGTCCCATTGCATCAGTTTTCAATTTCTGTTTAGTTTTTTCTGCTTGGCATTGAAAGAGTGTATTATTTTTAGGTTATAATGCATTTATGTTTCTACACAATCCTCCTTTCGTTCAGTGTTCTAGTTTCCACAGTTAGCGAATTCCCTTCTGGAAGTGTGGTTATGGAAAGTCTGAAAAAAATGGCTGCTATCATCTCTTAACTTTGCACCAAATTACTTCATATAAAATAAGTAAGAAAAGCACTAATTTATCATTTTCTACGAAGTATCTTGGTTACATTTAGTTTTATCCCAATATAATGTTTAAATTATTTGTGTTATTATATTTTTATGTAAAAACGAGGAAAGAGGAAAATTTCCTGTCTCCTACCATGGATGAAGGCCCAGGACAAACACAAAAACAGCAGTATCATTGTCTCTATTTTCAAATTATTAATGTTATAGGAGTTTTTACAGATCAAATTGCTATTAATTAACCACTTGTAATGGAACTTGTGCCCCACTTTCAGTTCCCTAATATGCCTTAAAAATTTGTTTAAATCCTTTAACTGTTTCAGCTACCTCCCCAATAAGGCACTCCAGTCCCTAACTCCCTTACCTACAAATAAAACCTTTCCCAGTCTTACAGCTGAAATGAAAATCTAGTTTATGGTCATCATCTCCTCTTCCCTTCCAATACTCATAATTATTCTCCCATTATCCATCCAGAGTTCTTTGCCAAAATATTCATTACATGCTCCCAGTAGGCTCATCCCTCTCCTGTCTTCTAGAGACTCTTGATGTAGCTAATTTATCATATCAGTACTAACTGTCTTCTATGGTAATTTCCATGAATAAATTAAGTAGCTCTCCATTGAACCCACTCCAGCTATAATGTTGGTTCCATACTATCCCATTAGATAACAGTAAAGGGTCTGACCACAGTTTTTAATCCTCTATGACATCCACTGGCATGTAGCAGCGGACAGGCACAGCACAGTGATAAAAGTGGACATGAGGCAAGTCAGTTGGGACTTACAACCACTGGAAGCCACATGACAACTGATGAAGATAGCAGAGCCAGTTGACTGAACATGTTTTCACGATACCATCCAGTTGCACCACCTCTGCCTTTTTCAAATCCATGGTTACTTTTCCATCCTTATCTACAGTTGTCTGAATACCTTACCATCCCTTCAGATTTCTAACATGGCCAAAGAAATTTCTACATAATATCATTCAGTGGTCCACATGTATTCATAACATTCGTCACTAACCAAGGTTTTTCTTTCCTTTTTGCTGTTATTAATACCTTGTTTAGTAATTTCAAGTGTTACCTATTACCCTGCTCTCTCTTAACTATGTTGGTTTCTCTTCTTACCAAAGTCCTTAGTCTCCTCACCTTTTGATTATAGTATGTAGATTATATACTTCTCTTTATTTTTGGTTTTGAAATAAATATTTCTTCCGCCTTTATTTTTATCCCCTGTAACTGTTCCCACTTCGACTCCAATGTACTTTTGTTGTCTTTCTTAATGCTGACTCTTACTTTGAAATATCTCTTCAGTTGTGAAATATGTGCCATTTCTTAATTGTTCTTATAACCACTTCAGTTCTGGCCACTTGTTTACTAATATTCTTTGGATCCGCTTCGTGATCTCTTAATCCTTCAGTCACTCGAGACCCCCACAAGTTTATCATAAAGCCTTATTAGGATCACATCCAACATGTTCGGTCCTCTTGTGCTCTGCTCTACCACTTGTTTAAAGCCTCCTCCCTTCTCAAGATATTTATAAATCTCTCTTCCCTGCTGCTATCAATCTTATTAACTTCCCATTTGACACATGGTAAATTTATGTTCCCACCAATAACAACCATTCGACACTTGTCTCCGACCACTGAACTCTAAATAAGAATTTAGTTTCTCCCCAAGAGGTTCACATTCATCATTCGTTCTTCCACTGTGGTAAGCAGCCAATACCCTAAGTTTTTCATTTCATCATCTCTGAAATCTGCCTCAAGTTACTCATAATTATAATTTAGTAATGCCAGTGAACTGTAATTGTCTTTGCTAACCAATATAGACATCCCTCCACCAGTTTCTCCTCTTTCACTTTGGTAACCATTGGCGAAAACCTCACTGTCAAGGCACTTCTTCCTTTAACAAAGATTCTACTCCTATAACTACTTGTGGTTTGTGTATCTCTATTAAGTTATGAAACTGTAATACTTTTGTGTGTTGCTACAACCTATTTTATTTTCTCATAAGCATCCACTTTGTCTTAAATATTTATGATTTCTCTTACCGTGCTTTTGCATTCGGGTTCAGCAGCCTCTAATCTAAAATAGGCTCCATCATAACTGGAAGTCAGTTCCCTCATAGCTTAATCTAACAACTGGCAAACTAACCTCTTCTATTTAGGTGTAAGCCATGACTAGTGAAACCACACCCATCAATGGTGTCCACAGGCACAATTTCCAGATGGAAATAATTACTTTCAGAAGCGACATCTCCATTAATATTTATAGCATGGCTCAACTGTGCATGATCGTGGCTTCTCTGGATGTAGACGAGTTCCACCCTGTTATGTTGTGCCACCTTCACCACCTTCCTCTCTATACTATGACACTTCTTTCTGTCAGTTATATTCTGTAAGCTACCCCTAATTGAAATCCCTACAAAGATATTTCATAGCTTTATTACCTTAACTAAAGTTTCACTAAGTTTGAAAAAACTTGACATTGTAGCCTGTGCCTAACTGCTCGTACCGAGCGTGTTGGGTGAATAATTAACATTCTGGCCTGTCATTTGGAAGGTTATCATCTTATTAATAAGATATCCAACATGTTTTGTCCCCTAGTGTTCTGCTGTATGAATTGCGTAAACTCTCCTCCCCTCATTAAGGTATTAGAAAATCTCTGTCCCCTTGTATTGTTAGTCTTATTTCCCACCCAGTTCAAATCTCCACCAATAATGACTATTCTATTCTCACTTCTGAAATCTGAGTATGGATTTAATTTCTGCGCAAGAACCTCATGTTCATCAGTCATTCTTCCACTGTGATAAACAGCCATCACTCTGATTTTTTCTTTTTTATTACCCTAGAAATCTACCCCAAGTAACTCATGGTCATTATCTATGAACACCAGTGAACTGTAACAGTTGATAAATACCTCACTGTCTAGTTTTTCTTCTTTTAACCAAGACTCTACACCAATAATTACTTGGTTCCATGTTTCTCCATTAAACCGAAGAGCCAAAGAAACTGGTACACCTGCCTAATATCGCGTAGGGCCCCTGCGAGCACGCAGAAGTGGAGCAACACATATTGGCATGGACTCGACTAATGTCTGAAGTAGTGCTGGAGGGAATTGGCATCCTGCAGGGCTGTCCATAAATCTGTAAGTGTACGAGGGTATGGAGATCCCTTCTGATTGGCATGTTGTAAGGAATCCCAGATATGCTCAATAATTTTCATGTTTGGTGGCCAGTGGATGTGTTTAAACTCAGAAGAGTGTTCCTGGAGCCACTCTGTAGAAATTCTGGATGTATGGGGTGTCGCATTGTCCTGATGGAATTGCCCAAGTCTGTCGGAATGCACAATGGACATGAATGGATGCAGGTTATCAGCCAGGATGCGTATGAATGTGCCACCTGTCAAAGTCGTATGAGGATGTATCAGGGGTCCCATGTCACTCCAACTGCACATGTCCCACACCATTACAGAGCCTCCACTAGCTTGAACAATCCACTGCTGACATGCAGGTCCGCGAATTCATTAGGTTGTCTCCATACCCGTACACATCCATCCACTCGATACAATCGTCGGATCAGGCAACGTGTTTCCAATCATCAACAGTCTAATGTTGGTGTTGACGGACCCAGGCAAGGCGTAAAGCTTTGTATCGTGCACTCAGCAAGGTTACACGAGTGGGCCTTCGGCTCCGAAAGCCCATATCGATGATGTTTCGTTTAATGGTTCGCACGGTGACACTTGTTGATGGCCCAGCATTTAAATCCGCAGCAATTTGCAGAAAGGTTGCACTTTTGTCACTTTGAATGATTCTCTTCAGTTGTCGTTGGTCCCGTTCTTGCAGGATCTTTTTCCACCCGTAGTGATTTCGGAAATGGATGTTTTACCGGATTCCTGATATTCACCATGCACTCGTGAAATGGTCGTAATGCGATAATCCCCACCTCATCGCTACCTCGGAGATGCTGTGTTTCATCTCTAATGTGCGAACTATAACACCACATTCAAACTGACTTAAATCATGATAACCTGCCAGTTGCAGCAGCAGTAACCAATCTTAACACCTGTGCCAGACACTGTTGTCTTATATAGGCGTTGCCAACCACAGCGCAGTACTCTGAGTGTTTACATACTGCTGTGTTTGCATATGCATGCCTATACCAGTTTCTTTGACTCTTCAGTGTATGTTTTCTACTGTATGACTGCAATGATTTGATAAGCTAGTCAACAGTGTGTGAAGTTAGCCATTCTCCGACTGCCCTGTAGAAAAGGCAATAAGGTAAGATAGTTAATAGGTTACAGTTAAGAGCCTAAGTTTGCACCCCTAAAATCAGCTAGGCAAGGTGATGCCTGATGATAGCAAATCTCATTAATTGACACCTTTGTAAACCTCAGATGAACGGGCTATGTCACATTGTCTCATCATGTTATTAACGTATTTGTATGTCACAGATCATTTTAACTTATTGAGGGCTGAGAGGGACATTTCTTTTCAATTACCAACACATCCATGACTTATGAAACAAGTAGTAAATTTCTAACACTCTAAATGGTGAAGGAATTCGTGGCTGAAGGACATTTGGAGATGGTACAACTGCACGTCAGGAGAGGCTTTCCGTCCTGCAGTTTCACGCGCAGAGCTAGCTGTGTGGACCGCCAATATCCAGTAGGAAAAGGTGACTTATGAAGAAGAAGAAGAAGAAGAAATGCTGTGGATTTTGAACAAAACAAAGTTTTGAGCAGTGCTTGATGATAAAGCATCTAATTGCCATGACAGTATGCTTTGAGTACCTAGCATAGAATAAAATGAAGAATGACGACCATGCTAATCTTGAAAACAACTGTACAAAATTTTATGCTATTTTCAGTCTTGTATAGTGCAGTTCTCGAGAAAAGTATGTGCATGTTAAACATTGATATATCACTTATGGGTGTATGAATTAATAATTAAATTAAGTTGGAAAAAAGTTGTGTCATGAATGATATCTTTATGTTGTCATTACTTGTTTTGATTATGTATTTACTATTTTCGCAATTCTCAGGTGTTATATTTAACTTACAACCCCCACTCCCTGTCATCTGTTTGAAATTTCCCCTAACATGTATCTTTCTTGTCACTGTTTGAGGCATTAGCTTACAGTAACCACCCTCCAACACGTTCTACAGCTGACGAGGGACCGAGACCCAAAAAATTGCAATATTTCTTGTGTTTGTTTCTGTCATTATGCCAACATCTGATGTAGGTAGTGCTTCATTTTTCTGTCCTATGGGAGCATCCATAAACTATGTGGCTCGGCCTAGAGGGGGAGGCGTTGGGTAGAAAGCTACTCTTGACTACGTGGAGGAGGAGGGGTTCCGAGCCAAGCCACGTAGCTTTACATTTATGTTTTTTGTCACAGTTAAAGTAAAGTACAGAACACACAACAGCATGTGAATATGTATTTCCGCCATTTAATTATCTCCGTACGTAATTTGCGATAGTCTGTCAAAAGAAAAGAGTACAAATTGTCTTCTGGAATCAATATGGATAAAATCTACGTGCCACACAGGTTCTGGAATCAATATGGATGAAATCTACGTGCCACACAGGAGGGAGGGAGGGGAGGGTGTATAAGCAAAAGGAATGTCAAACTACGTGGGGGAGGGGCAGTTCACAGGACGCCACAATGGAGCTATGTAGTTTATGGATGCTCCCTAATTTGTTATTCCATATCACTATCCAGTGCAATTGTTTCCTTGCAACTGTATATAAGGAAACTAAGTTGGAAAAAAAAAATTAGAATAAGGAAATAAGCCATCACTTATCACAGATGACATCAGGATTGTAAAACATATGAAACCGAAATTTCCT
Source organism: Vandiemenella viatica (assembly GCA_031002005.1). Lineage (NCBI taxonomy): Eukaryota > Metazoa > Arthropoda > Insecta > Orthoptera > Morabidae > Vandiemenella > Vandiemenella viatica. Next base: position 27,921,445 of record JARYHS010013630.1, on the reverse strand, counting down.
CGGCCAAAGAATAGAGTGCACACAAAAAGCATTGCGATCCAATTTTTGTGATGTGTGGTAGTTGAACAGATTGATTGAGTCGGGAGAAGTTAAAAAATGCTGAAAACAGGACGAATGTCAAGGCTGTGAGGGAGGAAGCTTTGAGTGTGATATGGATGGCAGATGTCAGAATGCGTATACTACTGTAATTATTAGCCTTGATTTGCGCTAAGCTGAGGTTTCCATTGAAGAGGGACATACACAGGAAAGGGAGCATGCATAAATCACGTAGCTCCATTTTGGCCTCCTGTGAACCCCCCCTCTCACGTAGCCCAATGCGACTTTTGCCTCTACCACCCCTCCCCCCCACACATAGCACGTAGCTTTTTTCCCCTTTTGATTCCAGAAGACATTTTGTTCTGCTTTCTCTTGTCAGACAATTGTAAATTACAAACGGAGATAATTAACTGAGGGAAATAAATATCCTCATGCTGTTGTGTGTTCTGTACCTCATTTTAACTGAGAAAAATGTTATGAAAGGAAAGCTACGTGGCCTGACTCGGACCCCCCCGCCCCCACCCCACGTAGCTCAGCGTAGCGTTCCAGCTAATCCCCCCCCCCCCCTGGACCAAGCCACGTATTTTGTGCACGATCCCAAAGTGATGAGGGATGTGGGAATAAGGTGATATGAAGTTTATTATGGTAATTGAGTTAGTTAAGGAGGCTAAGAGGAAATCCTACTCGCACACCCAAGCCCCCTTTCCTGGATGGATGTGTACTTGTTCAGCCACTTCCTCTACACATAGGTCCATACAAAACCTACCAACCTGAAAAAGTTGTGCAACTATCATCCTCCAATAATGTTGAGATTCAAGATAAAATATTCTATGTAATGATACTAGCCCATCATTACTAGACTATCATATGTTACAGAATTGATTAGACATGCTATGAGGTGAAGGTGTTGTAGGAGCACATGAACATTAAAGGAAAGTTATCAATCTAGCTGAAACAAGATACCACCAGTATGAATTAATGAGTTATTGTGCCAAGGGTAAAAACAATTGCTAAAAAGCAATTAGGAGAAGATTTATCAGCCCGAAGAGATGTGGAAAATGTGACCATCATTTGCAGGTTTTGAAAAAGTATATCTTTTGTCAAAAATTCACAGACTTGTGTTTATACTCATTATTTTTCCTACATTACATTAGCTTCAATATGTATCTGTGTTCCCCACCTTCTCTTTCCAAAAGGAAGGTAGGAATGAAATGCTATATTTGTTGGTTGTGAGATTAGTGTATAAAATGCTTGACCGAACTGGCAGGTACATTCGTTTTAACATACATATATTCCTACCAATATCTCATTCATTCTATCAATTTTTTTAAATGAGGTTTTTTTTGGCTTTCGGCAGCTTGGACCATACAGCCAGTCTGATGAATTTTTTCCACCTAATTAGACACACCACTGGATGGACATGAAATTCACAGACACAACAGTTAAACACCCATGCCGTTGGCCAGACTCGAACCGGCGACCTTCAGTACGCAGAGCTAGTACTTTAGCCCCTACGCTACCGAGGCCAGCTAAATGTGGTTTTATGATTAATAAGATTTTTTTTTTTTTTCAGAGTAATTTTTTTAGGTGAAACATACTTAAATTATTTTCATTTGAGCAAATGTTACATATTGCATGTTGTTCAGTCAACATGAAAATTATCTTTTACATAGTGGTTTGAAGATCTGGTAACAATTTAAATAAATCCATGAACATTGCAAGGTCCAATTTTAAGTTATAGCAGACGGTCAGAAGAAACAAAACTAACAAGGTGAAGCTTCCAATTGTAATATTCAGATTCAGTTCATACTGTGTGTAATAAAAGCTCATGGCCAGTGATGTAATGTGGCAAAGTAGTAACATGTGCTTCTTCAGTTTTGTCAAGAAAATTGGCAATGAAATATTCCGTTGCGTGCAAATACTTCTTACGTTAGGTAGATTTGCAGGGGTGTGTGGCGCAGCAGGCAACCTCTTTGTCTCATAAGCCCTTCATTACTGGATCAAATCTTGCTGCTGGCAGTTTTTTTTATTTATTCAAATGTGTATACAGATAATTCTCGGCAATCAGTTTCAACAATTATGCATATAAGTTTTTTTTAAATTCCCTTTGTTGTGGAAAAACCAACATTGTCTCATTTGGACCCTTGAGTCCTCTTGTGTGTAATGAACATCTGTCCTTCAACTGTAAGGGTCGAGTAACAATATTTGTATTTTGTACCTGCCACAGCAAATATTTATATTTTTAAAAAATATAGATTTGTTAGCAAACAACATAATGAAGTTGTAAGTGTCAGTTTTTGCACAACAGAAGGCATTTAAAAAACTTATTATATGTATAATTTTTGAAACTGATTGGCAAGAATCATCTGTATACACATTTTAATAAATAAAAAAGAGATTCGATGTGGTGATATTGGTTTTACGAAGCAGAAAGCTTGCTCACTGCACCACATGCCCCTTCAAATCTATTTGACAGAGAAAGTATTTGAACGGAATGGAACATTTCAATGCTGATTTTCTTGACAACAGCGAAGAAGCTCGTGCTACTTCTTTGTCACATTACACCTTAGCCCATTAGCTTTTATTACACGCAGTATGAATCGAATCTGAATTTTACAATTTGCGGCCTCTCCTTGTAAGTGAAATTCTGTCAGAAGGTCAATAACACTTCATAATATTAACATAAGGCACTTAATCTGACACTTAAAATCAAAATTTTATATGTATATGCTTTAATGCTATAAAAAGAAAGTAACCATAAAGCCTCTTACATCAAGTTTTATTGTATGTTTTTAAGATACATCGCAACACCGAGGGAACAAGAGTTCTGAATTGTGATTGGGAAGGAAACCAGACATGTCCAGTAATGTACTATCCCTGCAAGTCTTTGATGTTATTGGAAATAGGAATAGCCACTGAAGATTTGAAATCAAGTAATTGTGAATCTCAGTGCATCCAAATCATTAATACTCTCTCCAGTAATCTTATTTTATTGATTTTTGTGACAATATTTTTACAGATTTATGATCTATAGCATTAAGCCACTTGTAGAGAATAAGCCTTATGATGTTTTATCATCCAAACGGATTAGGATTTTTTTGTTGAGAGATCTGCGGCACAAATCCACTTTCTCCATCCACAAAATATTTTACTGTGAGAAGCCTTCCATCTGGTAGCCATACATAGTAGGTTCCATCAACTCTTCCTATTTCATTGCCAGATTCTCTCTGCCCATAAAAATTTTGGCTTTGTACATCCTCTACTTTCCAGTTGAAATCATACTGAAACCAAGGAAAAAAATCATTTGGATCAAAGTTTTGTATCAGTTGGTTATTTGAAAGCAAAAAATGATTCTGTAAGGAAGTAATTACAATTTTCAATATTATCAGTTGCTTTTAAGAATTTTGCATTAATATATCATTTTTTCATTCTCTTTGCTTTAAACTCTTACACTGGAAATATATTACTGAAAATCTATGATGTCTAATAAAATATATTTCATCTAATAATAGATGAGTCAAATACCAAATGTAACTGCACACTGAATGTGCTGTATTAACACCAATGTTATAAAAAGGTGTTTGTCCAAAAGGAAGAGCATTTTTCTAGGTAATATTCTACTATACACACACATTTTTTGATTCACGTAGCTCTGGATGTCTTTGTGGAAGTCTTCTGTCATTAGGGTTTTTTCATGTAATCTTTATGCCTTTCTGGAAACGCACGTGAGTTGGAGAAACACCTCTTAATGTGCTAAAGTAATCAGCAGGTGTTGTAAGGTTTATGAAGCTATTGGATTGTACGGTCAGAGTCACGGAGGAGTACTAAACAATGAGATTTTCACCAGGAGTTACAATGTATACCTTGGAGAGAGTGAATTGGAAAGGGGAATTCATACTTGTTAATAAGGTCTATTAAAGTTCCCTGGTGTTCCTAGCCATCTCTTCAATTACTAGAAGTAGAGAGGAAACCAAAAGCAAAGGTAAAATTCTATCTGGTTGCAGTTGCAGAAGAATCAATGAGCAAGATAAGACTCTGAGCTCCAACTATGAATTTAGTATCTCCCAGTGATGTGAGTCAGATGGTCATTATTGGTAGGGACTTGAATATAGCAGGTGTGGAATAGAATAGGATTAATAATGTGATGCAGCAAGGAATTTTAGAAACCTTAATGATGGAAGAAGTCTTTACACGATTAGCAGGCCAAAACACAAGGGGGAGGTGAGGCGTTGGACATTATCCTTAAATGATCTTGAGTTGCAGAAACAATAAGTATTTCTGATTGATATGAGCACCAGCTAAAAGTAGATAAATAATATTTATTGTATATGAAATGATCTGTATGTTTTTTTTTTAAATCTTAATAGTTGTGTCGGTCCTTTATAATTTTATTAAAATAAGGAAAGATACTTAAACACATTATTTACTAGAGATGAAGGCAAGAGGGTAGGAAGGAGGCAAACACCAAAATACAAACCCATTATACAATATTTCAGTATGATAACATCTTCATTCGAAGAGAGATGGCAAGGAGGCTGAATGTGCTTCCATGTGATGAGAATCTGTGCGTGTGCATCTCATATCCTAACTAGGTGTCTTGTCTCTGTGCATAAATAATATTCCATACTGAAATTTTGTAAAATGTGATTATCTTTTTATGTTTGTGCCTTATTCCTTCATATCTGATAAGTGCTGGATTTACATTTTCTATTATTCCACATTTTCATTCCCTAAGAGCTTTTCATTTTAGTGCATGGAAGGGGAAAGGCGATCATGACCACAAGCTTGTGCTCGATTTCATGTGTAAGGGAATGGGAAAATTTTCTTTTGTTGGTAAGGATGTCAGGGATTGGAACAAATTACCAAGTGTAGTGATGAATGATTTTCCAAAAATGCTTAAGGAATTTAGAATTAAAATTTGTAAATCATAATAGTAAATGGGGCAGAAATTTTACATTCCAATTATAAAAGAAAATTTAAAAAAAAAACTTATATAAAAAAGGGTAAATGGATGACTGAGGGAATTGCCACCAGACTGTTAGCTTCATCGCAATTAAATTAATAATAATAATATTATTATCGTAATTTTAGCTGTGTATAAAAATTCATTTTACTTTAAAATGTGATGTTTAGGTCACTTATAGAGTCTGATATTCATAAGTTTACATCATTTTTTAAGTTAATATTTATATTTACTACTTCGCCTTTTGAATATATAATTGAACTCCAAATCAACAATAAATCATTGTTTAGATAGCACCTAAAATAGTGCTCATAATTTGTTTTGTAAAATTAATTATGTTGGTCTTGATTTCATACTTTTAAATGATTTAAAGCCAACAAGAAATAATATATACCTTTTGAGGTATATACCGTTGGTAATGAATATTTAGGCAGCTTAATTTGTGTGTCGAATCATACATCTTATCGTTAATCTTTGTGGAGTAAGTCTTTGTAACTGAAATGGTGTGAACTAGTTGAAGTGCAGTTGATTATTAATTTATTTCATCTGCTAGGATCCTGAGGGCTCAGAATATTGTCTGTGACCCAGGGTTAGTTATTTTTCATTGAAATTGTCATTCAGTTGTAATGTGATGTTAAGAGCCACTTAACTTACAGTCAATGATCAGATGCAAATCAGTGAACCTTGATACAGTTTAAAAATGTTCATTATTATTCCAGAAAGCATGGTTTGTGTAGAAAAGAAAAGATAGTCAAATTGTGTAAGATTAACCATAAAACATTTGAATTGTTCCATATCGCTTGTTTATTCAGAAGAGTTAAGACACTGAGAAGCGTAACTTTATTTACATATTTAAAAGTGTGAGGTAACACTGCAGAAATTGAAATTAAATTGTTGAAGATATCATGTAGATTGTGTAACATGTATGCAACTAGTAAAAATTTCGAATTTAAGCATCAATAGCCGAGGCAGCCCCGGTCGGAAGGGCCACTACCTAGACGGGCTAGTGCCACATTTATAGCCTAGGGGCCCACAGAACCATAAATGCGGCCCTTGTTGTGATTAGGGGTTAATTACTGTGAAAATTTATAGGGAACTTTCTTCTTAATAATAATAATAATTTAGTTTAATCTAACTCAGATGGAGCACACGCTCCAGTAACAATTTTCCTACATACCCATTTTTCCTCTTTCTGTGCCCACCTAAATTTACCCTCTACAAGTTTCAACTTTAAATCCTTTTAGTGTTTTTGGTAAATTATCCATAATTTCTATTGGTAACTTATTCCAATACATGACCCCCTTAATTAAGGAAGAAAATCCTCCCACCCCCTTGTGACTGAAGCCACAGGCTAGCGTGTGGTCATTGTCATCTTTTTCCTTTCATGAACTACTACTGATTCTTACACCAATATCTTTCCATGCATCATCATCTATATACACCTTATACATTCCAATGACTCTCTTCACCCTCCTGTCTACCAGTGAATCGAAATTCAGCTCCTTTATCATATCAGTTACTGAATTCTGCAGTAATTTCCAGAGACAAATCTAGCAGCCCTTCTTCCTTGCACCCCCTCTTACTCCAGTATTTGATACCCAAAATATGAATTCCATACTACACCACCATATCAAGTGGCCTGGTGGCTCAGTAGTTAAGGTGTCTGACTGGAGATCAGAAGATCCCAGTTTGAATCCCTGACTCAGCAGAAATCTTCATAGGCCGTTCGCCCCTGGCACAGCTTGCTGTGTAATGTGAAGTATTCCAGAACACTTCTGTGGTTTGGATTTCATGTTAACCTGCAGGTCTCCTGTACCTGCTAGGATTCGGCTAAGAGGCTCTGATAGGGCTGAATTGTACAGCCGATAAGAAACCCTGTCACTAGGTCATTACTGCCACAAGATTTTATTTTACTACCACCATATTCACGCGATAGTCTGACCTAAGTTTTGTAACCCAATTCCCTGACTTCTCTGATGTATCCCCTCATCACTCTACACAACATGTGAAGTATTTTTATACCTTTTCCTACAACCTGTCCAATGCTTACTGCCTAGTTGAGTTTATTATCAAATGTTATGCCATGATATTTACACTTCAAGTCTGAAACTAGCAATTCTTTCCTCACCTTATAATCATAGTCAAACTTTACTTCTTTTTATCTTTGTACCTAATAAGCAGATTCTTCTTTGCATTTATCTTCACAATATGTTGACCTTACTAGCTATAAATCCTGTCCAGATCACCATGCAGCTGCTTACGGTCTTCTGCCATTTTGATCCCATTATATAGCATTATGTCATCTGCAACAACCTAATTTCTGATAGTAAAACATCAACACAATCATTCATTAGAATAATTAATAACAATGGTCAAAATATGCTACCCTGTGGCACTTGCTTTTTCACTTCCACATTTTTTGATACTTCATTTCCTACTTTTACTTTTTACTTCATACCTTTTAAGAATTCTTCTACTCAGCAAATCACTTTTTCATCCACTCCAATAGTTTTTTACCTATATAGCACCATTTTATGGCTCACCCTGTTTGTTCTTTGAAAAATCTAGTATTTACGAAGAAAACTGATGAATAATTTACAAAAAAGTTGAAACAATTTAAAGTTTAAATTTGTAGAGTGCAAAAGTACGTGAGTACAGGAAAGTGGGGGGGGGGGGGGATGGTTGTGTAGGGAAATTGCTACTGGAGCATGTGCTCCATCACAATTAAAAAAATGAAATTACACTCTCTGTTTGGCCTTTCTTGTCCATTTCATCTGAAATATCTTGCATAAAGCCTACTAACTAAGATTCAATGAAATCTTTGCCCAAAGCCATGTTTTTTACTTTAAGCCACTTACATTCCTCACAGACTTTTTTGATATGGTTGTGTAAAATATAATTTCTTCACATGTTATATTTCTCAAAAAATTTCTGGGTGCAAAGCTTCAGAAATTGTCACTATATAGCAGCTGTTATATTAAATCAAATGTTAAAATTAAAAATTTCTTTAATAGTAGCTGTACTCACTGGCATTGGCTGTTGTTGATTTCCAATTTGTGGATGTGCTAATATGTTGGTGAACAGTATACTGAGACCTATACAACATAATGTGGAGTGAGCTGGCCACATTTTCATCTCCTGATATAATCTAAAACATTTAGAAATATTTATTAGTTTAATAAAATATTGAATACATACAGATCAGGCCAATGTAGCTTGTGACAACATCACTCATTCTTTATTGTTATTGAAGTATGTAGTATCTATTAATTATAAGTATCCTGAAGAATTGTATTGATGTTGTAAGTTGATTTGTATTATTACTGGATTTCCAAAGACTGTAGTTTGTTTAGTAAACAGAGTAGCATAGTGTTGTTGTATTTAGGTAGCAATCTTCGACGCTTGCCATCACAGCTGTGCTGGCAGCGATATATATATATATATATATATATTTAAATTACAATGGAGCCCACACTCTGGTGTCAATTTCTCTAAATACCCATCTTCCCTCTTTTCTGCAGCCACCTACATTTGCCCTATACAAATTTTAACTTCAAATTCTTACAACATGTATGGCAAATTATTCATCATTTCTCTTGGTAACTTATTCCAATCCCTGACACCCTTCCTTAAAAAAGAGAATCTTCCTGCACCCTTGTGCCTGAAATCGAGTGTCAGTTTGTGGTCATGGTCATCATTTCCCTTCCATGCATTACTTTTAATTCTTACACCAATATCTTTCCATGCTTCATCACCAATATACGACTTGTACACTCCCATGACCCTCTTCACCCTCCTCCTGTCTTCCAATGAGTTCCAATCCAGCTCTTTTATCATACCTGTTACTGATTGCATTCTGCGATAATTTCCAGAAACAAATCTAGAAGCACTTTTTTGCATCCTCTCCAACTCCTGTATATGATACTCATAATGTGGGTCCCAAACTACACTACCATATTCAAGCAATGGTCTGACCAAAGTTTTGTAACCCAATTTCTATACTTCTCTCGTTCATCCCCTCATCACTCTCTCCAACAAGTGCTGAATTTTGAAACCTTTTCCTACTACCTGTCCAGAGTGTTCTGCCCAATTAAGCTTGTAATCAAATGCAATGCCAAGATATTTACATTTCAAGTCTTCAGCAAGCAATTCTTTCCCCACCTTATAATCATAATCAACCTTTAGTTTTTTATTTGTGTATCTAAGAAGCTGACTCTGATTTGCATTTATCTTCATCCCATGTTTACCAACCCAAATAGATATCCTGTCCAGATCACCCTGCAGTTGTTTACAATCCTCTATCGTTTTGATCCTTTTATGTAGAATTATGTCATCTGCAAACAATCTAATTTCAGATAGTAAACAATCAACACAATTATTCATTAGAATAATGAATAGCAATGGTCCCAATATGCTACCCTGTGGCCCTCCCATTTTTACTTCCACTTCTTTTGATACTGCGTTTCCTACCCTAACCAATGATTTACCTACCACTGAAGTCAAACTGATTGCCCTATAATTTTCGACTCTATTTCTCACCCCTCTGTTATGTATCGGCACTACTATTTCACTTTTCCAGTCCTGTGGTAAGCAGCAAGTATCCAGACTCAATTTAAATAATATTTCAAGATGAGGTACAGTATCACATCCAGCTATCCTAAAGACATGTGTAGTAATATTATTTACACCAGCCCCTTTACGTTTTTTCAGCGTTATTAGTTCCTTCATGATATCTTCAGGGTGACTTTCAAATTTTATGGTCTGCTCGTTTCTAATTGTTTTTTAAAGCTCCTTATCCGATTTAGACCCTCCCGTTTCTGATTCATTGTCCCTAATGCACTCACTAAACCAGTTACTTAATATCTCTGTCTTTTTCAAATCTTCCGTAATTTCTTCTCCATCCTTATTTAAAAGTGCCCCATCACCCTCCCTTCCCTCAGTTTTCTAACATAGCCATAGAAATTTCTAGATGAAGCAGTCAATGATCCCCCTGCACTGACAACTCTCTTCATAAACCTACCTTTAGCCAGGGCCGGCGTTAGAGGGGGTTAAGCGGGGCAAAAGTACCCGGGGCCCGCGCTACCAAAGGGGGGCCCGCCGGCCTGAGTGCCTAAATAAACAGAAATAAAACAAAAATTTTAAAATCTGCACCAATAATTTTGAACATTTTTGTATTAAAAAGTCCTGAATTTATCCAAAAAAACCAAAGTGTAAAGTAAAAATATCTTCGGGGGGGGGGGGGGGCGGCTAAGATCGCTTACCCGGGGCCCGAGAATCCTAACGCCGGCCCTGCCTTTAGCTACCCTCTTAGCTATTATCAAGTCCTTATTTAGTTGTTTGAAATATTCCTTACTTCCCTGCTGTCTCTTAACTCTGTTATGTTCTCTTCTTGCCAACCTTTTTGCGCTCCTCACCTCCCTGTTATAGTACACAGGTTCCCTACTTCTCTTTATTTTCTTGTTGATTGAATGCCTGAGACTGAGTTGTAGCATGGCAGGGCTCAGGGCAGTGCAGTGCTGCCAATTCTATGGATTTTTATAAAAAGTTAGGATATTCGGATTTTGTTAAAATAACTACGGATTTTTGATACTTTTTATTTTTTGTTGATTTTTCCTGATATTGGGGTTTTGTTAAATTTTGAGCATATAGTGTTAATGCATTACAGAATTGTCAATAATTGTGATCTTTTCCTTACAATCGCTCGTGTGAACATACGATTGAAATAAAGCTCATATTTTGTGTCATTATAGATTTAAAAGACTGTAATACAAAAGTATCCGCGCACCCTGTATGCACGGTGACACGCTCGTTTGCTCGGCTTAAAATCAGTGCCTTACGAGAAGGCCTAACCAATATCCGAGAATCAATGGGGTCGCAGTTTTTAACATAAGATATGCTAAATTTAATGTCAACAAAGAAAATGTAACTTACCAAAAAAAAAGAGGGAGAGAAAAAATTGTAGGTACAACAGCGTGATGCAGTATAAAGCATGTTCAGAGATATTTCTTACTTTCAATGTGGAATATTATTTTGTATTACGAATTTAAAGACCTAGAAATAAAAGGTATTCTTAATTCTGACTCTATCTTCAATTATTATTGTTTCAGTCTTTCAGTTAGCGAGTATCTGTACCCAATCTACGGAAATTTTAGCGCCCTTGTAGGGGATATTCAAAGCCAAGTGGCTGGCAGCACTGGGGCAGTGTGTGCGTTGCGATATCATGCACTTTGTACACAAGCCAAAATGTGGCAGTGGGAATGTTTTTTTGTGGTTAAAAGAGTGGAATAAGTTACCAAGGGAAGTGATGAATAATTTACCAAAAACGTTGGAGGAATTAAAAATGAAAATTCGTAAACAGCAAAAGTAGATGGGGGAGGAATTTAACACTGATAATATTTAAGATAATAACAATAATAATGAAATTAATAAGATACTAATTAGATGATTAGGGAAATTGACACTGGAGCGTGCTTTCCATTGTAATTTAATACAATTTAAATTAGAATTATGGAGGTTTGAACTTAAGGAACGCCGAGGGTTCCTACATGGGATAGGTTTCAGGGGCGCCGACTCTGTGGGTGCTCGCGGGCTTCAGCACCCACGAGAAATAAGTAGTGGGTGCGGAGCACCCATGAACACAGACATCTAAACTAATCAGTAACTTACATGAACGATATCTGTATCACCGACCTCACAAGCCACGTAGATTGTCCTGACGTCTCGACGAGATCACTCTTACCTTCGATGCGAGCTTGCACGACTGCGTGCCATGCCCAAGGAGAATACCTGACAATTTGTAGTAAGTGTATTAGTGATCCCTGATGAGCACGCACAAGGCAAGCCAAACAGCTTCCCCCAGTCGCGTGTCATCCGTTCTTCGCGGCGCCAGCGATTGTGTTGCTGCGGCTAGCGGCTCTTTCTCAAGTGTCTCATTCGTTGTCAGTCAACCTAGGAAATAATGCTCGTGCCTTGAGAGAGCACCGCGCATGTTATTATCGTGTTTATTTCAGAAAATTGTTTGTTTAAATGGATAAATTCATCGATAGAAATCGTAAGGTACACAAATCTGAAGAACCCAGCGCTAATAGCTCTTCTCAATTTAGTTCAACTCGACAAATTCAACCAGAAAATGTTATTTCTCCAAATTCATGAGGAAAGGAGCAATTTTCACAGTGGTAAATAATTTTTCCTTGGCTGTTATAGATACAGTGTTTTGACATATCTATAAAGAAATTATGTCTAATGGCGTTTCTGGGCCGAAAAAATCATCAAGAGCTGATGAGTCCACTAAGGTATTCACTCAAAGCGGATTTTTCCTCAAGTAATAGCCCTTTAGAAACGTTTTAAAAAAGTATTCCTAGACTGACCTTCACTGTTTTTGTTTATTGTACAAGGCTAGCTTAGAATGTGGCACGAATGGACACTACATGTTATCAAAAAATAAACTTGAAGACACGAAAACAGCTAGAACCACCCTCTTAAAATTTATTTCAAACCTTCATTTTTTAATGAGTGGAGGCCACTTAGATTAATATTCAAATTACATTTGATTGTTGAAGCTGCGATAACAGGATGTTCCAGTTAAAATCATGAATCCAATGCAGCAGATACAGATGATTGATACACGTTATCACTAGCGAACTGTGAACAATTTTGATCGACGAAGTACTGCATGGCATAAACAAAGCAATACAAAATGCTGTTACTCAGTTATGGTTGATGAAACTAGTGTTATTTCAAATAATGAACTAGTCACATTATGCTTATGTTTAAAATACATGAAACTATTATGGGTCTCTATAAAGCGTTATCAACAATATCCGAAAATTTGTTTGAAATTTTCAATGATGTACCAAGAAGATTCGACATAAATAAACAAACGTGTATGGGTCTATATACCATAGGTGCTGCTAATGTAAGTTATTTATTTATCGTATGATTATTTAACAAGGTAGACATTACGAAATGTACATATCACAAGCTTGTACAATTTCACATCTCTAGATCTAATGTTGTAATCCAGTCAACTGGACTGATCGACGCATCATGTATTTCCGCTATTGTTCCCTTGTAGGCCCGAAGAGGACAGTCGGAAATGATGTGATTGTCTGTAAGGTAGCTCCACAGTTACAATTTGCAGAATCTATCCGGCCCAACTGCCTTGTCCTGTTAGAATCCGATTGATGATTCTCCACTGCCACCTGAGGAGATCGAAATCTTGTAATCCTACCTAGGGGTCTTCAACTAGAGTTTTATTGGCTACTGATGACTGCTCCCAATTGAGTTGTCCACAGCTTGTTGATGTTGAAAGAGAACTCTGTAAGGTTGATTGTTATGTGCCGTGGTGGTTTCCTTGATTTAAACGTTGATGTTTTGTTTGAATAATGTCTTGATGTCAGCTGAGTGTTCTTAGGATATTTTTCCAGATTATTACGAGAGCTTATGATCTTCTTAGGGCTGGAGGTGAGATGTTGCATAACACTGGAAGCCTGTCTGTTGCGTAAATGAAATGTTGAAATAACTGTTTTCTGAGGATTTAGAAAGAGGCACAATTTCTTGCAGTATTCTTCTAACTTTTCCACATCTGCTAATAAAGTTGTTTCTTCGTCAGAAAAGTTGGGGTTCTGGATCACCAAACAAATTTCATCACCGTAAGTAACCTTTTTTTCTTGAAGATGTTTCCGGGAAATCGTGAGTATACAAATTGAATAGGAGGGGTGCTAAAACAGATCCTTGGGATAAGCCATTATTTAGATAAATATTCTGCTTCTGTCATTGTCAGAGTATGTCTGAAAGTATCTATTGCTCAACATGTTGTTAAGTAGTTCCATAAGTTTTCGACATGGGTTAATACTTACAAATTTCAGAAGAATTCCTTCTCGCCAAATAGTGTCATAGACAGCTGACAGATCCAAAAAGGCAACCACACTTACTGATTTCTTCTCAAACCCATTTTCAATATGAGAAGCGAGAGTGAAAACCTGCTCATTACAATTTTTCCCTGACCTATATCCTGCTTGTTCTATGGGAATATGGTTATTGATTACTTCAGAAATTCCATTGTAGATCAGGCGCCCAAGGAGTTTGTATGTGACACTTAGAAGTACTATTGGTTGATAGTTTACCACTTTTGTGCGGTCCTTATTTGGTTTCAATATGGCTAATATTTTTGATTTCTTCATTAACGGTGGGAGGTTTCCAGTTTGTAGGATATTTGAGAAGAAGTTGATAAGCTAGCTTACTGTAGGTGGTCCATAGTGGGCCAACAGTTCTGGATATATACCATCAAACCCAACTGCTTTTTCCAGTTTCATTTGTTTGATTGCATCTTTGGTTTCTTATTCCTGGAATGGAATGGAGAATTCAAAAGATTGTGGGGCTGCTTTTTCTCTAATGATACTGGAGCGCATACTGACCTTCAATCGTGGTTTAACGCTATCGAAGCAAGGGCAATTCATGTGCATTGCGTCGCGCACTCATTGCAACTGATTGTTCAAGACACAATGAAAGATGTGCTTGCAATGAGGGATTTATTTAGTGTGAGTAAGAGAGCTTATTATCACCGTAAATGGTTCACGATACGCCAAGCTTGTTTTCAATCACTACAGTTGCCGATGCTCAAAACCTTTCTCTGAGGCATTTTTGCCCAGCAATATGGTGTTGTCGTATATCTTCTTGGAAAATTATTCTAAACAATTATAGTGTCCTGCTAAGTTTTTTGAACGACACAAAAAGTCAGAAAGTTGAAGCCGGCGCGAAAGCAAAATGGTTTATAAAAATTCTTCAGTTTTTTTAATCTCTTTTTATTATCAAATTTCTGATAGAAATTCTTTATCTTGTGAAACCTATGAATGCAACAGAAGATTTATTTACACCTTCAAAAATCTTTCGATAATATTAATACTATAAAGTACATTATATTGTTCCAAAGAACTGACGAAAAATTTAAAAACCCCTGGAAACTGTGAACTTGGCTATTATCTTCGAATTGGATGAACCTAACACTCCAAAAATAAGAAGGATTCCTTAAAAGATAGACGATTTATCATCAAGTGAACCTCACTAATTTGCCTATTCAGCTGTCGTTTATCGGAAAATATGTTTTTAAGTGTTAGATAAAGTCGTAGGCTGCATTGACAAGCGCTTTAGGTACTAAAAATAATACGAGATATTTGAGTAACACAGAACAACAGTATTTCTTACTGAGCAAGCAGCAGTTATGTGAAAGAGTTCTACATAGATGACTTCGATGTGTATCGTTTGATTCTTCATCGCAACATCCTTTTAAATATTGCACGGACAAAAGAAGTCAATCTGAATGATGTAGAAGACAATGTTTCATTTATAATTTGTCATTGTGTATCTACAAAAGATATGATACCTGAACTCATCAAATTGTTAAAAACTGTTTTAATATTTCAGAATTGACACACACGCCCCAATAGTCATTATCAGAAGGATATTAAACTTATTTAAGGAGAACTATGAGTTAGTAAAGACGGAATGATCACATGGTATTACACGTAAACCGATAAATAGTGGATGATTTTTACCTTGAATAAATCGCTAATATATTTATAAATTGAGTTGCAGTTGGACAAAATACGTTTGAATTTTAAAAAAATATATCATTAAATAGATTATAAAATAAAATATTCCTTCTTAAAAAGGTTTATTAATGATTATTGGTCGATTATAAATTCATATTTGTACATTTAGTAGGCAAATTTTGCTAAAAAATTTATCCTGCTAATAAAAGTTATGTTAACATTAATATAATGGTTTAATTTTTTATTTTTATGATATGTATCCTTTCTTCATTGTTCAATCTAGTACTTTTTTTCACTAGTATGTTTTTCCTTTTCCTTTGTATATCTGTACTAATTACTAGCGGACACAAATCAGGTGCAATAATAAAATTCTGAGTGCTACTAGGTGTACAAAAATCATTAGTTATCTATTCACTATAATTATAAACTTGAAAATCTCTAAGTTTGCTATCCAGTCACGTCAAAAAAACTGAAACCATTTTAATGGCATGAAATAGAATTTGAAAACGCAGAGTCTTGTTATGCTAAGCTGTCTGTCTGTTCATATATAATTTGAAAACTGCTGGAGGGTTGTGGATTTTGTTTTCACGATTATGTAGGTCAAGCTGATGCCCGTGACTTCGTTCGTGTTTGTAAAGAATTTTAAAGTTTTTTTTTTTTTTTTAACGAAATCGTAAGTATTTTTAGAATAAAAACAATTCTTTTAAAAGAACTAAGTCATCAAATGAGCATGAGCACCCATGAGGTTTTCTGAAAGCCGGCGCCCCTGATAGGTTTAACTTGGAGTTTCAGTGGTATACTCGTAGAATAATATTGAACAAACACACTGATATAAAAATGCTGTTTAATGCACCTCTGCAAAAAAATTCACTCTTGCTGAGAACACTAGCATAACTTGTCTCTGCCCTACCCTGCACTTCAAAACATAATTTCTTTCGATATTTGGATGTTAAAATATATGCTGCCAAAATTCGGTACATACCAGCGAATTAAGAGGGGGTCCGATTTCGGAGACGGGCCCAAGTTTGGTTACTTTATATATATATAGACTAGCCCGTACCCGCGACTTCATACGCGTGGATTAAGAATTTTTTTTTCCAGAATTAAATATAGAAAGTTGTTGGTAACGAAGGATTGGTCCCAAACAATATCGAGTCGGAATAATATGACAGGAAAGCTATCACTATATCATTGTACCGTCGAATCAATTTCCAACATATTTCTGTCACCATTCGATAAGCTCTCAAAATTTCGTGACTACAACTGTTAATCATACTGGAAAAAATATCCTGTGCCCTTCATACAGATTTCCTTATAAAATTCCATCTCAACGATATAGCCATTTAGTCGTCAAAACGTAACAAAAAGACAGAGACTTACTTCCGTATTTATAATAATATTACTGTGGTTCACACACACACTGACTGCGAACAACACCTGAGGGATTATTATAACGTAAAAAAGTGTACACCTACACCATTGTAAGACTACCTACGATTTGCCTCGCATTGCACCTTTAACTTTCTAATATCTACAGTTAAACATTCAATCCGAATAACCTACGGCCCAGGCCTGACTCTTACGATCAAAAACAATTTTTAAAAATCTTAGTCTCCACGGAGATTTGAACAGGAGACCACGACGTTCGTAAGCAAGCGCTTTAACCACTGAGCTGGCAGTCCAGTACACGGAAACACGGTACGTTGACGTCCACATCCAACGTGTCTGTCGCCGTATTTCGAAGTTATGAGACAATATGTGTTATTTATACACATAATTTTTCAACCAAATGTAGACAGTATTTTTCTCCTTGTTTCAAAGGATAAGTGTGCAAAGTTTCATCGAGATCGGATGAAAACTGTGGATTTGTGTGAAGAACAAACAAACTAACAAACAAACATACATACATTCATACAATCACCGATTGTATATGTCCTCTTGTTAAGATTAGACATCCTTTAACATCACTGCAATCACACCAGTTACTAAAAGTTATTGGAAACTTCAACCAGCTCTTCTCTATTAAATGATTTAGATATATTAAACGTTACTCTTCACTTTTTACAATTTCTTCATCAATATATAACAAGAAATTATTAATCATGGTTTACACAGATCCCCCTTTTCCGAATCCGTACTGATTATCCATGAGAAAATATTTATTTCCTGTGCTTATTCTATTTCATTTTCGAACGCAGGAAACATCAAGCATAATTGAATGGACTTACGATAGGCTGAGTGTTACTACGAGCCCCACACTGCGAAGTACTCAGATGGGCAATAAAGATGCGTTCTTTTATATGGGCTATGCTGGAGGGAGGGACAAGTCCGCACGCGGTTTCGTGGGAAAAAGCACAAGGCCTTGAGTGGAAAGCGATGCGCTTGCCGAACTACAGCGCAGTTTATTTTAAACGCTGTTAGACAACGTGACCATCTGGAACCACAAGGACAAAGGGCTTTTTAATCTTTATAATAACTAGAAATAATATTAGTTGAGGATTTAGAATAATGCTTTTTAGTGTGATAACAGATAATTACACAGGGCAAAAAAATCTGGTGCCTGGAATATTGATGTCTCAATATTTTATTAAAAAGTTCTGTAAGGTACATTATGCCACCAGGTGGACACGCACTCAGCTCCTGAGCAGGGGCGGCCCTAGGGCGGTGCGAGCGGTGCGACCGCACCGGGCGCCATCGTATGGGGGGCGCCGAAACTGCAGTGACAGATCGTCTACTCAAAAAATAAATTCTATAATAACCCAGTTTGGATATTATTTTAACGCACTAATCATCCAGAAGAGTTTATAAACGCAAGAGCTTCAGCTTAGTGCTCAGTCGTATGTCATCATAGAATAGAGTCAACTGGAGTTGCGACTCGAGTTAGCTCGACTTATTCGAATCAAGAAAATCACAACTCGTCCCATAATTGGCACTCTCCGGGTCCGCGGTACCCGCACCTGTTTTGGGCTGTACTCTTGAGTCCATCTAGTTATCTATTTATATCACTTCTAGACTTTAGGTGATTGAAATTATCGTTGGTATCGTAAATATTTATAAAGCATAATGCTTTTACAGACAAAACATGTGCTACATACAAAAAAAAAAAAAAAAAAAAAAAAAAAAAAAAAAAAAAAAAAACCTATCTGGCGCACAACACCAAGGTTAAACTAAGATGGTTTAAAAATTGTTTGCATTTGAGAAGTCACCAGAACTAATTCAAAACGCGGCGGAAGAAAACTTGTTTAATAGTTCTGCCCTGGAAGAAGAACCCAGAATGAGGGTCGAAACGTCGACTACAAGGAACATGACGTGGCACCACGCGGACAGCCAAGAATCAACTGACTCTGGCCGCAGAAGCCTACGATTATATTCGTTTCATAGAAGTACTTCAGACGAGGCTTACGATGATAAAAAGCAGCATGTACGAGAAGATTTAGCTATGGCTGGAATGTTGTCTGCAGTTCAAAATATTACAGAATGAGGTATACCATCACCGTCGCATTTTCAAAGTATAAATTATGACGATATTTTAAAATGGTAGCTCATTGACTCTGCAGCCAGAGATAAAATAATTATTCTAGCAGCATAAAAAAAAATTATTATGTATGTCATTTTTCAAATATGCGTTTTCAAAGAGTAATACCATATGGAGAAATATAAAAAAAGATAGCTTGCTTACTCTCAATATTCAGATAAAATATATTGTTTTTACTGAAGTTTATTCAACAGAAGGTCTCATTCTTAGTAGGGAAAAGAAGGATTTGATGACTGGAGCTACTTATCAGAGAGTCTCAAAACTCACGAAACTTCCTCAAATCACCAACACACCATAATCAATTGGATAGAAGTGTCGATTAAATTAAACAATTTCAGTGTCATAGACAAGCATTTGTAAATACAGATTGAAGACGAAACATCAAGGAAAGCATGATGTCCAAAGTATTCTTTTTAACATGCAGTAAATTCTTGTTCAGAGGAAGCTTTGGATCTAAAACACTAAATACTTCTAATAATGGTAACTTCCTGGGCATATTGCAACTGCTAGGAAAATATGACCCTGTAATGACGGTGCATCTTCGGCGTGTTGCTAATAGGGAGACAAATGTCGGATATATATTCAAAACGAATGAAATGTGTAACAAAATACTTTTCCATCACACTGAATTGAACTCCTGATGTCATTGCTTTCGTTGACACTAATGAAGACAAAGCCCAAGTGCGTGGATGTTTCGTTGATAACAAGCCGGCAGGGACCCTGAAACCGGACTCACTGGCCTGTTTATCGATGATACTATTCACAGTTCTATTTGGATATCAACGATTGTGAGGCCAAAGAGATGACAATGGATCGAATATAATACGAAGAAACAAAGGTGACCAAGGCAGAATTCTGAACCTACATCTTCGAGCATTTTTTAATCCCTGTAGCTGTTATTCAATTTGGTAATAGCAAGTGCTGCCAAAACATCAGTTAAATAAGTTCACTAGTCCGGATTTCTTTAAAAAATAATTTTGTTCTATTCTTCCGATCAACAAAGCTATGGGAAGTGGTATTCAAGCACTTAGATGGACTATCACCAAAAAATTGCGAAACTATTTTGGACAATAGCGTTTTTAACCTCGTCGCAGTTCGTTATCACCAGCGGCGACGTTAGCCATTACAAGGTTCGGGGCGGCAGATCTTTGCGAAGCCCTTGTCCTTTGTGAAAAGTATGAGAATCAAAAGAACGTATTTCTGATGATCGACGAGAAATGCAAAAATCATAAATAAATACTTTTGTGTTTTAAAATATTGTATTAGAAGAGTTATTAAACGTTATCAAACATAAATACGACAAATTATTGACGATAAACTAAGGTACATTAAAAGATATACACAAGGATTTAAAAATGATGTTTGCGGCTTTTCTAAGACTAAAATATTTAACTAAAGCACAAAAATCTAACGAATGAGCTACTTCATTTTCAATTCAAAGAATAGAAAGGGCTGAAAGTCGAACTTGACTCATCGAATAATTTTTAACCACGAAAAACTTCTTTCTGCGTACGCAACTGTCTCAGGTATAGTGGGAAAAATTCTCAGGACTAATTACTTCGATAGTGGGGTACACTTCAGTTAATGTTTTTTTTTTTTTTGTATTAGTTATCTCATAACCGAGATAACTCCGTGGATCACTTCTTATACACGGATAAACGTATTGAGTTGTTCATACAATTCTTGTTCATCTATATCAATGTTTGTCCTATTGTTAGAGATATTTGCAAGTCATTGCATTGCTTCAGAAGTTTTATAATGACTAGTTTCCTTTAATCTTTTTATGTTGTGCATGAAACCAAATGTGTTTTCATCATGTTTAAGTTCTTCAAATCTATGTTGGCAACTTTTGCGCACAATGTCAACAATAACATACTAATAGTTTTTTTTTTTTTTTTTGAAAATCTCCTCCGCATGCAATTCAAGAGCTTCATTTTTTCTCCTACATAATGAAAGTTCGTTCTCTTACGTTTCCTTCTCGCGATAATGAACTTTGTCAATATCGTTTTAGTCAGCTGTTTCTCTCGGCGTTACCAAGGATAATGACTCGAAACCATATCCAGATAATTTTCAAGCCAATGTGTAAATGCATCATGTGTTGTTTAGCCGCATGTAGTTGCATTTTTCGTTTTGCAACATTTTTCTTATTATTTATCTTTGTAAGAATGTCATACCATACGACGAGAGCAACTACAAATTCGTAGGTAGTTATTTCCTTTTTTCTAGATTGGCATTCACTAACCCAATGACAATCTGTTGTATTTTCTGCTAAATTTCTTTAAGCATCACATATATTTCTTGGTTGTAATCCAGTCAAATAAGGTGAAAAAAGGGGCAAACCTCGGAATGAAAGATAACAAGCTGAAAATTTGCTCTTGCTCTAACCTTTGTTTTGATATTTTATAAGTTGGCTCAAAAGTCTCATAGAATCTCGTGTACGCCAGTCAAGATAATCAAGGTAAAATGTTACAAAAACGGTTTTTATAAATATCTCGCTTCCTTTACTCTAAATGTTATTTTGAGTTATTTTAAAAGATGTAGAGCATAAAATTCTCTACAAATTTCGTCACAGACAATATTTCATAGCTTTAACCCTTCTTGAGATAGAGCGTGAAGAGTGGGGAGTACTTAGCCGTATGGACGACAGCGCTACGTATGGTACGTTAAGTGTAGAATCCAATTATTAAAAACTAAGTGAATCTGACCTTTAGGTGATGTGAGCATTTAGTTCGCCACAATGGCTTAAATAAACCTTTTTCAGACATATAGCATTCCTTGTTACTTCTCTTGTTTCTTATTCATACCGCTGCTGTCCTATACTAACTTTTTTGAGGTTTGAGTTGTTATTAATAAATAAAGACTATCTTCTGCCCAAGGCTTTGCTCGAGTGGAATTCATAACGCATTCTTACACGTATTCGTATCTGAATCCCACAGGAACTACTTTATCGATCGCGATAAAAGTAGATAACCAATACATTATTCCAAATTTTATTTTAAGCCGTTCAGCCGTTTAGACGTGAAACACTAAAAACTTTCAAGCAAACAAACTTTTGCATTTATAATATGAGTAAAATGTAAAAAAATTGCTATCTTCAATCTGTCTATAGCGACACCATAATCACGAATAAGCGATTGCACATTTGGGGCGCAACAATGAGATCTCGCACCACCTAAAAAAATTGCTGGGGCTGCCTCTGCTCCTGAGATAGGAAGCACTAACTAGACATCAGCAAAGAACTATTCACGCAGCTTCTTACTTGCAAGAAACGAATGGAATATTTCTGTAGTACACAGGGGCGTAGCTACCATGGGGCTAGGCGATGCAGTGCACCGGGGCCCCTACGCTCAGGGGGCCCCCAAGCATATATTCTGGGGGCCTCAAAGCGCACCTCAGGGGGGGGGGGGCACGAGCCTTCATGGCAAACTGGCGACGTTTTTTTTTTTTAGCTCTACAGTCGACTAAGGGGGCCCCTGAGACCCAGGATGCCCCTCACTAAGGGTCCTCTCACTGCTCAGGGGGCCCCTAAGCACAACTCAAGGGCCCCATCCTCAGCTCAGGGGGCCCTTACTACTAACACAAAGCAAAAAAAAAGTCGCCCATCTGGCCTGAGGGCCCAAAATAAATTTTTTGCACCGGGGCCCTTGTTGACCTAGCTACGCCACTGGTAGTACAAATAGTACCCTGACAATTTTTCCCAGCAATCGTTCTTTTTAAGGCCTGGGCACACACAACGCGACAAGCGACAGCGACACGCGATATTGTGTCGCGGCGCGACGTCGCCATTGTTGTAATTCACAATTTTGAATTAGAGCGGTCACACACAAAGCGATCCGTCGCCGGGCCGCAGTCTAGTGTTGCCAACTTAGTGGATTTTCCACTAAATCTGGTGGTTTCGATCCCCCTTTTAGTGGTGAAATATTGCTTTTAGTGGCTAGTGGTTCAGTAGAATTCAGTTTCAATTAGTGAAAAGATGATAACTCAAACACTAAACCACTTACACTTTTCGAAATATATTTCTACCTTATTTCAGTAGTATTTACTTTTACTGCGTAGGAAATATTGAAGTTGACTGAATTTTTATTTCATTAAATTAAATTGCAATGGAGCTCATGCTCCAGTGGCAATTTCCCTAAACACCCATCTTCCCTCTTTTCTGCAACCACCTACATTTACCCTTTACAAATTTTAACTTTAAATTCTTTCAAAGTTTTTGGCAAATTATTAATCAATTCTCTTGGTAACTTATTCCAATCCTTGACACCCTTACCTCAAAAAGAATCTTTACGTTAAAGGGTACAATAACAGCTAATTGAATTGATTATTATCGATTAAGGTTTCTAAGAATATTTAATCGATTTCTTCGTTTATTTTGATTAATAATGTTAATTTATTATAAAAAATGGTCGCTATTCCGTAATGTCATGACCACTGATTTATTGTTTTAGTCAAATATGAACACTTACTTTGTGATATTCAACTTTACAAATGATTAAACCATTCAAGTTTACTAAGCATGGTGTTTGTGCAGAAAATATTTATTATTTTCAACCAATAAAATTAATTGATGAAAATTATTAATAGAAACGTTTGAATAGATAAATATTTTCTACTTTTCAATACTTTGAAATACCTATTTATGTTATAAAGCACATTGGTACCGATGAATCGTATCAATCTACTGATGATGAAGGCACCGACAAAAATGATTTATCTGAAGAAGATGACTTAATATAAAATTACAATTGATTAAATAATTTGTTGATAATTGGTATAATTACTAATTGCATGTTGCTGTACTGATCATTTTACAGAAATTTAATGTGTATTTAATGAGCTCCATTGCAATTAAATTAAATTAAAATTATTTAATAATAAAGTTAACTGTTTTAACAATATACCCATTATTTTCTTTCGTAATAACCAAATATTTGTTTGGTGGAATATTTAGAGGTTAAGAGAGTAGCGCCGCTTTTTGTTAGTGGTTTTTTGGTGGTTTTAGGAGTTGAATCTGGTGGGCAGCTAGTTTAACCGTTGGCAATACTACCGCAGTCTTTGTCTCCGCGACGAGCGACACAGTTGTACAAAATTACAGAATTTTCGCGCGACAGAGCGACGTGGCCGTTGAAGAAAAATTTTCAAGCTCATAAATAAATTATTTTTCGCTTTCAGAATTGTATTTTTTCTTGTTAATTTCTCACTTCCTGTTTGGTTGTTTACACTGTAATTATTTAAAATCGTTAATACTTGTATTTGAGCCATCTTTATTTCTTTTGATTGTGAATAAAATGTCAATATTGTCAATATTGTCAATATTTTTATTGTGAATATTTCACTTTGTGATGATAAGCCTGGTTTCAGGGCTATTTCTTAATATTGACCGCAACGCAAATGACACAGCTGCCTCCAAGGGGGAAGTGATAACATTGTTTATCGCTTAGATGTCAGGGGTTTGGGCAGCGTCATTGTTTCTGTTTTGTTTTTAAGAATATACATTAAATGAACAGAACTTAACTCATACAAATGGATAATCTTTCTCTTATCCCAATTGCTTTTCTCCAGTTCGTGGTGCACTTCGATATAGTTGATTTTAACAGATTGTGTAGGTTCTCTTTTTTTGCCTGGGCTTTACGCCTCGTCGACAGCGAGGTCATTAGAGGCGGGAAGGGACTTGGGCAAGAAAGGGAAAGGAATTCGGCCATAGCCCATTTGAAGGAATCATCCCGGCATTCGCCTAGAGTGATTTTAGGGAAACCATGGAAAACCCAAATCTGGATGCCCGGACGGGGATTCGAACCGGCGTCCTCCCGAATGCGAGGCCAGAACGTTAATAGCTCACCGAAATGCTCGGTGTGTAATTTCTCGAAGCATTCTCGAGACATACGAAAATATGCATAAAATCTATTTTCATATGATACCAATTCCCGGCAAAGGCGGTGGTATTCACCAAGGCATTCTCTCTTTTTGTAGGTGTCATGAACCCAGAACCGCCTTTTTTTTCTGCTTAGTGCAAACAAAAGAAGTAGAGTCTCCTCATCACTTGACATGTTTTATAAGAATTTACTAACCCGAGAAAACTTATTAAGAAAGAAATAAAGAAGTACAGATCTCTTCGCGAGATAGACTATACTGTCATTTGTCGCTATGGAGTTGTCGCGTCCTGTGTGACGTGCCGCGACGAGAGAACGTCCACTTGGTGCTGTCGCTTGTCGCGTTCTGTGTGCCCGGGCCTTTAATCTGCAAGCCTGGGTGACAATTATTGTTCCTCTTTTTTTCATTTCGTTAAGACCACTAGGGATCACGTGATCGTAAGTTGTCAGACTATATGCGTGAATCATAAGCACGGAGGAGGGAGAACTGGAAGCCCCTTCGCGGTTAGAACCGACTTGTTAGACCTGAAGCATTTGATCTCGGTGGATGAATGTGTTGCCATCTGTATGCGTGGTGGGTGAGCGGGAACGTTCAGGCCTTGCATTTGGGAGGACGTGAATTCGAATCCTCATCCCACCATCCAGATTTGGGTATCCCATGGTTTATCCAAATCACTCTAGGCGAATGCCTCGATGGTTCCTTCAAATGGCCAATGGGTGAATTCCATTCCCGCTCTTTGCTCCCAGTCCTTTCTCGCCTCTAATTAGGGCGTCCATTATGACGAGACGTGTTTTTCCGGAATTCCGGCCCCCCCTCCCCCTCTGGTGAGACTTCGTGAGATTTGGTCGGATCCCCACCCCCCTCTCTAAAATGACGTGAAATTTTCAGGGGCCCTCACCCTACCAAGCGACCTCTCAACTTTTTGAGACTTTTTTTAGGTCTCATGCTACTCCGAAGGGCGGTTGTAAGCCACCCCCCCCAAATTCGACCTTCGCATCATTTGAAGACATTTTTTTGAAAAAATAAATAAAGAAAGATCTACCATTCTACAAGAATTTCAAAACCTTACGTGAGAGATTTCCGTTGACCCCCCCTACCTCCCCCTTGGTGATGTTTCGTGAGATTTCACCCTCCCCCCTCCCACCTATTTCACATCACGTCATTAATAGAAGCCCCCAATGATCTCGACGTCTATGAGGCGTAAACCCATAGAAAAGTAAAACGTGTAACTTATGTTTTATATTATAAATGTATTTTTGTTTGTAGTTTATGAGGTGGAGACTGGGAACAGTCTCAGAATTCACTTCGATGATTGCAGGAAGCCTCCTAAGAACCGCAATCAGGCCTTGAGCTTGGAAGCGTTGCACCTTCCCTTGTTAACAATCCTGGCATTGGTCGCCAAATGTAAGCTAACAATTGCCGTGGAAATGATCAGCTCAGTCAACAATTGCGACCGAGCGTGGCGGTGTAACGGTTAGCGTTCTCGCCTCGCATTCGGGAGGACGGTGGTTCGAATCCCCGTCCGGGCATCCAGATTTGGGTTTTCCATGGTTTCCCAAATCACTCCAGGCAAATGACGGGATGCTTCCATGGCCGAATTCCTTCCCATTCCTTGCCCCCATCCTTGCCCCCCATCCTTTCCCGTCTCTAAAGACCTCGCTGTTGAGAGACGTAAAGCAGTTAAAAAAAAACAAAAAAAAAAAACAATTGCGTGTAAGCACAGCTGGACGGGTAGCGATTGTTGATTGCGCACCGGGTCTGTGTGTGTGTTACACCGCTTGGAGAAAGCTTTATAGCGCGAGTTCACCCTTCTTGAACATAAACTAAAACAGCATGTGAAATTTACCTGAGATTTGTTTGAATGTAACATAAGTGTTTTAAAAGTCATTTCAAGGAACGGTATTAATTAAATTCAGTAGTATTTCGACAAGAACAGCGAGTTTTTTTTTTTTTTTTATTTCCAGACAGTGATATAATACAACTCGATTTGCTTGATGGTTAAATGCCAGAAAATCGTAATTAGAACTATCCAAGCTAACGACTTGCCTGTGGCGAAGGTGGAGAATTAGGCTTTTCTCGTCCAAATATCATCCGTTAACGGAGTGTTTAGTTCACAATTGGCTGACCATTTCCAGGATAGTTGATAGCTTACATTTGGAGACATTTGGAAGATAGTCGGCGCCCTATTATGCTACAATGCAGGCGCCCAATCAAAAATCGCTGTCCATCCAGCTGTGTTGGCCAGCGTCGAAGATTGTTACTTAATTATAACAACACTATGCTAACCCGTTTGAAACCCAACATTACAAATCAAGTAACAAACATTAGTACAATTATTCAGTTACATATAATTGATAATTGCAACATAATTCAATATTTAATAATAACAATAATAATAAATAATAATAAAACAACATGGGGAGTTTGTGATAATGTTACACCATATCCAACGTGGTGCCGCAGTTATTGTTGTTTTATATTTAAAAGAAAATTTGTTTTTATTACATTGAATTAATGTTTGGAGGTTTCCGCGAAAACTGTAATTAGCTAAAGGTCACCTAATCTGTCTGGCTGAAATTACCAATACGAAGACGGATACGCTTTAACTTTAAGCACTGTGTTAATTTTTAATTTAATCCACATACAGACTGAACACGTGATGAGTAATGTTATTGGCTATATTAAGCTGCCAGCATATGATTATAAGAGCCTGTTTCTTAATGTCCATTATTAGAGTTGTAATTTAGTCATGTCAGTATTCTGAATCGTTTAATTTACTATTACTATTACTCCGCGATTGACTAAAAGTGTGTGGCGGAGTGATTTACAGATTTTCCGTTTGGATGGAAACTTCTCTACGATAATCCTATATTTTTAGGTGGAGAGTGTTATATCTAGGGCAACCTTACATGTTGAGCGCGCACCAGCATGTAAGGAATTACCGCAGATCTTGCGACACATGTGAAACTTGTGTGGAAGTCAAGCATTGTTGTGGCAATCCACAATTTAACTGCTTCGCTGATAAATTAATTAATAGCCGTGCGCTTCTGCTATGTTAGTCTTCTGACATTATTATTTACAATAGGGCCTATAGCGGGCAGAAGTGTCTTGTCGTCTGTTTTCGATTGACCTTAGCTTGCTCTGCCTGACAAGATTGAGTATACCTGAGCAGCGAGTGGTGAAGGCTGCGAGAACTACTGCATGAAATTTATGCGCCGCGCCGCAGCCCTATAGAACCCAGTAAGTGAGCGTTAATTTCGTTTTCACAGTAATTACGGTCACGAGTGAGACCAGAGTGACGACATATCTCAGATGCAACCATTGGGTTGCTGACAATGTGGACGGGAACATCAATCACACACATACATGGTACTGATGTCATAATTTCCGCCAGATAATGTAACTCAAATAACGACTACGACTTTCGAGAAACCAACCAATTTTTATTAGCTTTTCTAAGCAACTGAGAAAGTACGGCGACTGTAAAAATTCGTTATTTCGGTTATTGAATAGTTCTTTCGCCAGCAAAAGCTGTGTTTATTCTCACCGTGATTTCTATCCCTGTTTGCTTTCGTATGTTAAGACGATAATTAGAACGTGCTAACGATCACAATGAAACAAAATTTCTTGTTTATTTCCCAAGTTTTAATCAACTTTTGTTTTTATATTTGTTTTTAATTAAATACGATTTATATATTTCTAGGTACTTGTTCTAGATCCTATTTTTTAATAATGTACGAAATCTACATTAAATCTGTTTGTAGCATGTGAACGAATAACAGTGATGACGAGTCTCGATGATGCAGAAGTTGTATGTCACAATAGATCGCGTCATCTTTTTATTTTAATGAAATTTTGTATTCATCTGTTCATTCAAGAATCTTATTTGGAATCGTGTTTTGATGTTCATAGATGCCTAAAAAATTTTCGCTTATTCTCTGATAGTTCTGATAGTATTTTAATATTTTCTACAGAATTTTCTGTCGATTTATCGGAGTAATTACAAGTTAGTAAGCCGAAAGATGGTGAAAAATAGTTTGCATAAAAACATAAAGTGGGTAGTTCAACCCTCCTTTAAATTCAGATATGATTAGCGTAAATGTATTGTGAATATGTAAAAAGAAGTTTGGGAAAAGGAAAGTTACAGGATACTAACTGTCGTTCATCACTTATCATCGTTAATAATACGTTAGTTCATTCATAAAATATAAAACTTTTGAGTGAGTAAAAGGGGGGGGGGGGGGAGGGAGTTGGAGGAACTATTTCAGTGGACATCTTCTCCCAGCGTTCATTCCATCTGTAATGGTTCATTCATTCGGAGTTGTGTGTGGTTGGGTCACTTTAAATTCCGGTAAGAAACAAAAGTCTCGGAGAATCATGTCTTGAAAAATAGTAACCCGAAGAATCAGAATCAAGTGCCAGTAATGCGGGTTCTAACAAATATTTTTCTTTCGTTATAAGGGAATCAGAGATTGGAATAAATTACAAAGGGAAATGATGAATAATTTACTAGTAACGCTGAATGAATTTAAAGTTGGCGGGTACAGGAAAGGGTGCACTCCATCGCAATTTATTTACTACGGCCTCTCTCACACCTCAGCGCAAGACAACTTCCGGATACACTTACCTTGATTTATTTCATTGCAATGGAGCGCATGTCCCCGTGGGAATTTCCCTACACTCACATATTTCCCCATCTCGTGTACCCGCCTACTGTTGCAATTTACGAATCTTAATTTTAAATCCTTCCAGCGTTTTTTAGTAAATTATTCACATTTCTCTTCGCAATTTATTCCAATCCCCTACCCCTTACCAACGAAGTTGTTTACATTTTTAGTCTTCAACAAGCAATTCCTTCCTCGCCTTATAATCATAAGCTACGTTTGTTTGTATTTGTGTATACTACCTAATAAGCAGATTCTACTTTAAATTTATCTTCATTCCATGTTGACATGCTGAGCTAACTAGCGTATCCAGGTCACCCTGCAGCTGTTCACAGTCTACTCACTATTGCCATTTTGATCCTATCATATACCATTATGTCATCTGCAAAATAACCTAATCTCTGACTGTAAACCATGAACGCAATCATTGATTATAATAACGAATAGTTATGATCGTAATGCAACAACCCTGTGGCACTTCCATTTTCACTTATTTCAATAGTGCATTTCTACATTTTAAGAACTCTTCTATCCAGAAAATCACTCTTTGATCCATTCCAGTGGTTTGTATCTTTTTAGCATTATTTTATGGCTCACTCTGTGAAATGCCTTAGAAAGTGACAATGTTACACTATCGATTTTGCTTCCCTTGTCCTTTCATCAGAAATATCTTGCATATAGACCAAATGAAAGTAAGTAATGCACATTAACCAATCATTTCAAACGATACATACATCGTTTGTCTACCTAGCCCAATCTATGTACCAGTTCTGTGATACTTTCGTAAGAACCGTGGTAAGCAATCACGAATTGAGTGGATTTTCTCTTTACTTTCCCTGGAAAGTCAATCAATCCCTTGCGACTCAGCACAACAGCAGTCCAACGCTATCTCCTTTGTTCGTAGGTTAAAGTGATTCAAAATTCAACCTATGAATCGCAGTCTAGTTATGTGCAGGTCCCATTTCATGTTGCTTTGTACTGTTACATCCCTATACTTCAGGGAAACACTTTTTTTTTTACTTATGGCTTTACGCCTCTTGACGTCGAGGTCACTAGACGCGAGAAAGGACTGGGGTCAAGGAACGGGAAGGAATGTAGCCATGGCCTTTTGAAGGAAGCATCCCGGCATTCGCCTGGAGTGATTTGGGAGGGAAACACTCATATCAATAACTGAGTACACTTCAACAAACGGATCCTTTTTGTTTGTTATGTACATTTCCTTATACTTTTGGCAATTAACGAGTAGTGTAAGTTGCCAGTGATTATGGAAAACGTTTTGTATTGGTGCCAAATAAACTCCGCTTCACACATTAGTGTGAATGCGAACGTAATGAATGACTTTGTAGGACGGAGTTACGATCATATATCAATTTCGGAAAGCATGCATACTACACCTCTTGTAACCTTATCAGTGACATCAGCAAGTTTTTTTTTCTGGTTTATACTAGTTCTGTGTCTTCTGGACCTAGCTATGAGACATCCTGTCTGGTTACATTTTCCAAATAAAGCTCAGTGGGTGAAAGCTGATCTCTGTACAAAGTCAAGCGCGCTGACCGAATTCTCCATCTTTTATGTTTCTGCGGAAACTCCTTCTGAAAACATAATTACTCTCGCAACATAGGTAATTAAAGTTTATGCTCCAACCTGGTTTTCTATTAGAAGTCGCCCTCTTTTAAAAGATGGTACACAACACTTATAGAAGCTAATCTCGGCATCTCTATATCTACCTTTAAAACATGGCCCACTCTTCCAAATGTTTTTGACAGACGTCAAGTAAACAAACTAGAATTAAAGGTTATATGACTTTAAAAAATATAATCAAGACGGAAGAACAATAAATAACAACCATATTTAGGCACATATACACGGAGGTTGTATAGACACAAACACCACATACATACACACAAATATCCATGCACATAACGAGTTCGACACAAGTAAGAGCATTTCGTTCTTTAACTTTTCTTTTTTTTTGCGCTGTCATCAGTCTTTCGACTGTTTGATGCAATACTCCATTCCTTTCTATCTTGTGCTAATCTCTTCATCTCCGCATATCCCTTAAAACCCACGTCATCAATTATATGCTCCATATATTCTATTCTCTGTCTTCCTCTACAGATCTTACCTTCGACTATTCCCTCCACCAGCAAATCAACCAATCCAGCATGTCTCAGAATATGACCTACCTGTCTCTTCTTCTTTCTGTAAGCTTCCTCCACAAACTTCTTTCCTCACCTATCATTCCAAAAACTCGTTCATTTCTTACTTTGTCTGTCCACTTAATTTTCAGCATTCTTCTGTAGCACCATATTTCAAATGCTTCAATTTTCTTTCTTTGCTGTATTCCTAATGTCCATGTTTCGGGGTACATGACTAATTTTGGGAAAGTAGTCAGTATTGTAGCAGGTCATCTACTATATACAAAAAAATATTATTACTTGAAATAACGAACGGAAAATAGCAAAATTTTCCATTTTTATGCAATGATTTGAATATTGGCGCCAAAAAATTCCCAGCTGTCAGTTGGTCTCTTGGGACGTCAGTTGTTGGCTCGTGCCATTGTAAACATATAGGTGGTATGCTTATTTTATTAATAAAATGAGTTCTAGAGTTTACAAATGGTGTGTGGTGCCTCTGTGTGTAAAACACGACCTTTAATGCACCAAACAAATTGTTTGTTTCCGTTCCAAGCAACGAAGTAGTTGGAAAAAATGGTTAAATCTTGCACGACGCCATCCGGCTTATGTGTCTACAACACCCTCAGTAGATGCAATACCAGCCGTGAGCTCGTACCCTGGACCAAAATACCTAATTAAATTAAGTAGGGGAGCCGAGAAACTAATTAAAATAAGTAGGGGAGCCGAGAAGCTAATTAAATTGAGTAGGGGATCCGAGGAACTAATTAAATTAAGTAGGGGAGCCGAGGAACTAATTAAATTAAGTAGGGGAGCCGAGGAACTAATTAAATAATCCAATAAGCCACTGCAATCTATCCTCACCCTCATCTGTAACCTCAGATTGATCTTATTATTTTATTAAATAACAATAAGCGACTGTGTGACTCAAGTCTCCCACTCTTCTGCCTCTATGACTCACACCTTGAGCTGCAACCTAAAATTTAGCTTCATATGTCATTACCGAAGTATGAATCACCTCCTCCTGGATTCAAACCCGCGTTTTGTGTCCCCCAAGCCAAGTGACTCATGTCTCCCACTCTTCTGCCTCTATGACTCACACCTTCAGCTGCAACCTAAAATTTTGCTTCATATGTCATTACCGAAGTATGAATCACCTCCTCCTGGATTCGATCTTGCGTTTTGTGCCCCCAAGCCAAGTGACTCATGTCTCCCACTACTGCCTCACCTCCCACTCTTCCAATAAACGCTCGCTCCAACCCTCACTCCTCCAGTCTTGCCGTTTGTCTTGAAGCAGTAACACGTAGCTGCCTCACCATGTGTGGCCAAGTTCTATTTTTCGCATCAGTGTACCAGCTCAACGCCGCTGATTCCAAGAGGCTGACTTTGGGCTTGTCATCCCAACGTGAGTTCGAGCCTGTTGTGGTACTAGAAAAAGTTGGCTACAACAAGATTGCACTATCATTCGAAGAATGGGACGTGCTTATTCGAGAGTCGGATGCGGTGTCCAATATGTTCATCGGCGGCGGCCTGGATATATTATTATTATCATTATTATTATTAGCGTGCCAGTATGGCTTTACATCTCATCCACATTAGGGGCGGGGAAAGGATTGGTGCAGGGGGACAGCCACCTGGAGTGTTTTGGGGAAACCATGGAAAACCAGAATATGGTTGCTAAGACGGGGATTGGAACCAGCGCCCTCCTGAATGCGTCGTCAGAGCGTTACCACTCACCCACCACGCTAGGAAATTTTCGCGGACAAAACTGAAAAATATCTATTCTGAGAAGTAATTTTTTATTTGCATCACGCTTCGATAATTACGAAATTTCCAACATCCGAAATGACTGGTTACGCAGATATTGCTGCTACCAGAGACCCAGGGAAATAGTGTGAACTTTGACAAAACATCTTTAGCTGGGACGCTACATGTTGCGTGAACGAAACGGGGTAAGTAGCAAGATTGATATGAAAGAAAGTTACTGTACAGCGATGTAATGGAAGCTCAACTGTAGACACGTAACTACATGTTTTGTACTACCGTTATTATATCAGAAATAGAACAACTGTAAAGCAACAAAAAAAATCGCAATAGCAAGCATGTAGAGTTTCCGCACACATATCACAGACAATGCAAACTAAATATGTAGGACAGTAACAAACAGTTACTACTTTTACCCGCAACGTCTGTCAGCTATGGAAAATAAGACTGAACGTTCAGTGATTCGGATTCTACGTTAAACTGCAGTTCCCAGAGGACAGAAGGCGGCGGTCCTACCACTGATGCAATGGCTTAGTATGCCTCCTTTGGGAGAATACAACCAGCGATCGGTTGTGGTTGTCTCCACCCTTCACCCAACCACACTCCGTCTTCCGGCGCTATAGAACTGAATGCACCAACAACAGCTTTCATCCTCAACACATTACTTTGAACGTACAATGATTCACACAAAGTAGTAACGTTTATGAATACTTCTACATTAGAAAGAATCCAAGTTAATTATACCCTCTCAAATCGCCTGAATCCTTTAACAAACTACTTAGTTTCTCAGCCGTAACAGCCTTACCTAAGGACAGGACTGAACACGTGAAATGATGCAGCAATAACGAGCATGATGGGTGAGATGCAATGTTGTGGATTCACATTCGGGAGGACGTGGGTTTGAATCCCTGCCCCGACCATCGAGATCTCGGCTTTCCATGTTTTTTGTGAAATTACTGCATTCGGTGCTTAAACCATCTGACGGGAAAGTGAAAAGTCCAGGATTCGAATCCCTGTTTCAGCTGCGATTTTCAGAAGCCCTCAACCAGACCTTCACATCTTGCACAACTTGGGTCGTAAAGTAGTTAGGCCTTAACACTTCCGTTGTTCGGTTTCAAGTTTAAACTGTAGGTTCTCTACACCCTGTTAAGTTCAAGTAGGCTAGGATAGAGCCGGAATGCGCAGGCAATAAAAAAACCCTGGTCATAATGACCAAACGAGACATTACTCCGTACTTCAGGTGAATGTTGGGTTGGTTCCTTCAAAAGACAATGCCTGAATTCCATCCCGATCCTTGCACCAGTCCTATCGCACCTCGTGATCGGTAAAGATCTGGCCTGGAATTTTGAGGGTGTGGGCTCGAATCCCCGTCCGGGCATCCAGATTCGAGTTTTCCATGGTTTCCCCAAATAACGCGAGGCGAATGACGGGATGATTTCTTCATTTGCCATGGCCGAATTCCTCCCCGTTCGTCGTCCACTGTCCTTTTCCCCCGCCTCTAAAGGCCTCGATGTCGACGAGGCGTAGAACCATTAAAAAAAAGAAAACCCCGACCACCAACTCCAGATGAATGCCAAGGTATTCATTCAAAATACCATGCCTAAATTCCTTCCCAGTCCTTGCCGCCAGTCCTTTCTCGCGTCCATTGACCTCGTTGTTGACGAGACTTAAAAAATTAAAAAATATCAAGAAGAATTGTGTTGTTGCATGCAGAGGCTACCGTGAGTGTGTTTTGTTGTCTTCAGTTGAGGGATATGCCTGCATAATAAATTCAGCATTGGAGTGAGAGAGGATTCAGTTCTATCCCAGTTGCTCAATAATGAAGCCGACATATTCCTTGGATATTCCAGTATGGTTTGCGATACGCTTTTTGAGTGATTCACCAGTCGAATCAAATTGTTGAGGTATGCGATGATCATCGTTTGCTGAAGTGATCAGACGTCGTCTGCATTTATCATCTACAATTATGGCCTTTACATTCTCGCAATCACCAAATTTTAGTGCCAATCGATTTACAGTATACATATCAACGGCATTGCCGGTATAAACAGCATTGAAACGACGATGAATCGCAGTAGGAATCACTTTGTCAGCAGTTAAAAATTCGATAACAGCACGATGTTTAACTCGCGTTGACACAACACTAGAACACTACTCCATAATTCCGGACAACAAATCCTTACTTCTCAGTACTTACAAATAAAATGTAATGTCGCTTGGTATGTATTGTCTGGCGTCAGAGTATTTCAGTCGTAACAGCCTTACCAAAGGACAGGACTGAACACGTTTACCTCCACCACCACGGACTAGACCTGTTTACTACCCAAATGGACTGCTAGTGCCAGTGTAAAGAGATGGCCAGCCCGCTACTGCTGTTTTCGTCTGTGTATCAGCTCAATGCTGGTGATTCTAAGCGTTTGACGATAGGTTTATCGTCCAAACACGACGTCAAAATCGTTGCTTCCTTCAAAAAGGTGATGGCCGAATACCTTCCCGTTCCTTGTATCCAGTCACATCCCGCCTCTAATTACCTCGACTTCGACGAGGCGTAAAACCATAAGTAAAAAGAAAAAAAAATTCTTAAGGCCAGTACGTTTTCATTTACTTTAGAATTACCGTTAAAATTTTCTATTGCAGAGACTAAATGCTGATCAGTGCAGAAATGATTACATTCGTCCACGTTTCAGACGATGCAGGTTTAATTTTTGAGACTGGTTGGTGAATTTTTAATGTTCTGCAGTGTCATACAGGTGATTTCATGTTCTTTCTTCAATGTATTCCACTCGTCTTCTTTTCAGAGTTATTGCTTGTATGCCGGTCTGAATATCTACCCTGATGTGTGAGTTTTTAAAGCAAAGTAATGAATCAGCAGTTGTTGGGGATGTAGGTTCTATTGAATGCGTAGAGACGACTGGCTTATCACAACACCAGCAAAGTCAGTTCTGAACAAGGGAAGTTAGTGTAATATCTCCTCCACAAACCAGTCTAAAAACTTTACGAGACAAAGTTTTATATTCGTGCTGTAGTATCCCCCAAGATTACTACGAAAGATTTTACACAATTTCTAACAGTCTGAACGTTAGCTATAT
Organism: Vandiemenella viatica; assembly: GCA_031002005.1. NCBI lineage: Eukaryota > Metazoa > Arthropoda > Insecta > Orthoptera > Morabidae > Vandiemenella > Vandiemenella viatica. The sequence goes on along the minus strand of JARYHS010013630.1, from coordinate 27,884,838 downwards.
AACAGTGACGATGTTATTTTTATTATCATCGAAAACGTGCATCGGATGTCAAAAGTCAAGAGGATCATAGAATACCGAGTCTGGTGGGTGAGCAGTAACATTGGGATATATCGTTCGCGAGGGTATGCAGCACCGTTTTAGAGTCAGATTTTCCTTCGTTTCCCAAAAATCACTCGAGACTAGTGTCGGGATCGCCCATGTGCAGTACTCCTTTCAGAGTAATTTTTTATATGCCGATATAACAACAATGTTCGGTAGGTGAGTTTTTTTAGGATTGGGACTGTCATGTGGAGGTGGAGAGTTCAATTCCCGATCCGGCTGTTCATTACAATCTGTTGTAGTACCACTTTAGACGCAAATAGCCGTTTATCCCCTATAGTAGCTGCGACAGCGAAAAACACGGCTAGTGGTGTTTTTGTCCGTAGGAAGGGATGTTTATTTTTTTTATTCCTAACCATTTAAGGAAATTTTTTCTTGTATTTTTGACCGAGAGTCCTCGATAAGTTATTGACATTCAAAAGTAACAGAGTTTCGACTTGCCGTGCACTCTGCCTATATCGCGGCTAACAAGTCTATGGTATTGCGTTTCGACGTGGGCAACGGCCAAGGCGCCGGTCACTGCGAGTTTCACGCTGATGAGGTTCCTCCAAAATGAATCACCGTTAGTTGTTAGGCTCAGTATTTGGGTAAAAAAAAATACTATTTTAACCCCAGGAACCGTTCGGCAGACGATTGTGTGTATGTCGCGTGGAACTACGATCTGGGGCATGCGGTGTTGAATAAGTCGGACACTACGTCCAAACTGGATTAGCACGTTTCATTCTTCATAAGTCAGTGTAACTCTGGTGCTGTGTCCTACTTTTTTGAGTACCACAACCGGTTCAAAATCATGCTTAGACGTTAATTCTATCGAAATTGTTATATGCAAGGGGCGGGATGTTTCATTCAAAAGGCCATAATTGTATGAGTTACATGTTTGCTCACGCTTTATTTTCATAACAATAACATGCAGAGTCTAAACACACATAACGTTACCATCATTATAGACACGTCAGAGGAAGTGCACAGGGTGATAACTATACATACTAGCCTAGTGTTTGTACCAAACGAGGTGAAACAACGTATATGCATGCAGAAACTGACTTAACGCAGTTACACGGAAGGCAGTCTGCGTTTAAAGACAATGGCTCTCGCTCTCTCCCACATACACGCATAACGTTACCATCATTATAGACACGTCAGAGGAAGTGCACAGTCGGAAAAGATCATGAAAACAGGTAAAACATCACCACAATTATGTCACTTCACTATACGAAAGATGTCATCGGTTTACATGGTTAGAAGGTGTCCATCATGCCATACGATGTGTATTGAGTGCATCCACCAAAATAGAAAAAAAAAAACGTGCGACATGATGCGGTGTTCCATCATAAATGAAACTCATTCTGTTCACGGCCCGATATGACATCGGACAACTTGAGTAGTACATCAGATATACCTGTCGAAAGTCACACTAAAGTACTGAAGTTGAACTAAACAGAGCATGCAGAAGATGAGAACATCACAAGTTTCATTAAACAACACGACCCTCCACAAGGCCGAAACATAATGGGCTCAATACCAGATGAAACATAAATTATGTTAGATATCAGTTAGTATGTGCCACTTTCGATGAATTTCATTTAAAAAGTGCAAAAATAGATAAAAATTCGCGAATACTGGTCAAATATAGCAAAATATTGGTTAAAAAATTATGGCACTTTCTGAGACAGAACTTATGTTGAAGTCTGGTTAATACAGAATGTTAAAGTGTTTGTTATAGTTGGTTAGAGTAAATTCAGGTTAGGTTATTTCAACTCACCTTCTCATGGTGCCACTGATACATGGAAATCCAAAAGTGTTTGCTGAGGTGGCTTGGGCCCCACAGTAAGCAGCTGCTGCGTAGAAAAATACAAACGCGTTGTAGCCGGATAACCGTCGCGCAAAATATCGGTCTTTTTAGGCCGCGCATAATACCGGTCTTCTTAGGCCGGTGGGGCCCAAGCCGCCTCAGCAAACACTTTTGGATTTCCATGTATCAGTGGCACCATGAGAAGGTGAGTTGAAATAACCTAACCTGAATTTACTCTAACGCAACATATAACAAACACTTTAACATTCTGTATTAACCAGACTTCAACATAAGTTCTGTCTCAGAAAGTGCCATAATTTTTTAAACAATATTTTCCTATATTTGACCAGTATTCGCGAATTTTTATCTATTTTTGCACTTTTTTAAATGAAATTCATCGAAAGTGGCACATACTAACTGATATCTAACATAATTTATGTTTCATCTGGTCGTCTGCTTGGAGGTAAAAGTCATTAAGTAACAAAATCAAAATTTTTCAGGAGAACAAAAAAACGGGGATATGCTCATTTAAAATAGGAAAATGATAAATCATTCAAAATTTCCACTCAATTCCTATTTTTTAAAGTAATTTTCAATTAGCTTACCTTTTTTTAAAATTAACACTTGACTCATAGTGGACGAAAATTTAATTTTCACACTTAATGAGTTTTAC
>JARYHS010013630.1:27692159-27881274 GCA_031002005.1 Vandiemenella viatica | reverse complement strand
TAACTGTTTTCCTGATAGCTAAATGCTTTGTGTTTAGAGTGGAAAAATTACGTGATAAAATTCAAAACCGGCAAATCACTTTCAAACATATTCAGACTCTAAGTAAGATCTTTTAATAACAAAACTAATTATCTACTGGCTATATATCTACCTAAACATCTTTTAAACTAACGAAATATCTTGGTTTATTGAAACTAAATGAAAGTCAAACACTACCTATACAAATCTGAGGTTAAGTTTCTGATCAGCTGTTTAAATGAATTTAACTATTGAATTTACTGCTTATACTTGAACAAATACTTATTTAGGACATATTACTGGGAAATATTATCATAAAAATGTCTTTAAAAGGGTGGTCCCATATACTTCAACTGAACCTGCTATCTCAGCAACTAATTTCGTTATGCGAAATTCTAAGATGTGTTACATTATCTTGAATTTCTCCCAAGTTCTTGTTTATGTCGCTGTTGGATGATTCAATTATTGATATTATTTTCTCTGTTGTATTATGTTTGTCCACTAGCTTACCATCAAATGTATGTAAGTGTCCCTCCATCGCTTGAAATTGTTCTGTAATTTGTTTTTGAACTTCGACATGGAGAGATGATGAAGTTTCTTTTATTTTGTCAGAGAGTGTGCTGTGTAAAATTTTACTTGTTTGTACTTCTATTTGATCTTTAAGTGATTGGACTTCACATGACTGTTGATCAAATAGTGTTTTCATTTCAGTAGCTTGTAATTCAAGTTTGGATTCAAGGTCACTGAGGATTCAATTTTAATTCAAGGTTACTGAATTGTGATTTCACTTCAGTTGCTTGTGATTCTAGTTTTGATTCAAGGTCACTGAATTGTGATTTCACTTCAGTTGCTTGTGATTCAAATTTTGACTCAAGGTTACTGAATTTTGATTCAAATTTTGAGTACAACCCTAATATAAGCGATTTCAGCTCAAGTTCACTACTTAGTGGGTCACCTAGAGACTGTAAATTATTTTGATTTAGAGGTGAGAATCCTAAAAATGGAGGTGAGTATTGCTGCATGTGTGGTGGAGTACTACTTTCATCTAAAACATGTCCAGTCGCTTCTGGTGACATTACATTCGTTTCTGCCGCTTGAACTAAATTGTTAGAAGCAGTGCCTGCCACACCGTTATTAATATTATCTGCCTCCATGATCTTATATCAAGAAATAATATTTTTTTGTTTACTAATATTCTTTACGTAAAGGATTGTAAATATTAATATATTTCCACATACGGCACTGTACCAACTTGATACATTTTTTTATCCTTGATTCAATATATTTTAAATAGTGGCGAACATGAAATTTCGTACTATGTGGAAATATACATACGAAAAAACTAAATTAATATGAAAATCAAAGAACGTATACTTTGGTTCACCTTTGTTACAATTTTATTATTATTATTTTTTTTTTTTTTTTAAGACAAAACTTAAATTAACTGGCGGCGAATTTCCCCAAAGTATGCGTCTTGAAAAGGTTGACTTAGCTTGTTCTCTCGTCAACGTTGGCAGCCGTGGAATTCTGCGATGTTATTTCGCTTGCCGAGTCTGTTAACCTCCAAAGTTCAGTCGGCGTCAATCAGTATTTTTCAGGTTCTTTTTGTCGCTATTTTGCTTCCTTACTTCCATGCATATGCATGTTGTCGAGCAAAACTGTCTCGAGTCGCCATGTGGTGATATATTCTTGGTTACTTATGTCTGTAGTTACCACTTTTCACCTTTATCTTATATAGCTAGCATCTACATATGAACCGATGCGTAAGACATTTAATTGTTCTGATAAAACTTTTATTCAGTTATTGGTTTAACAACTTCCACCAACACCAGTTGTAATTACGACCGTTAATCTTTAAATCGGACTTCTCATATTAATATTTCTCAATCAACATATCCAACTTGCGAACTTAATATGTCGCCTCTACCATATAGGCTTTAAACATGTCGCTCCTGGCAACCAACATCATCTCAAAACAAAAGGAACATTAATGTAACCCAATCTCAAGGAGTATGCATATTAATATACTTGCATACCACATAATCGTCTATAATATAACCATATGATCATCACAAACTGCCTACTACTTTCATCAATAACGCAACTTCCTGAGAAGGATTATGCAGTGGACAGGAATTATTGGTCAACACGAGACTATAGTACAAGTCTGCCCTGTTAATTAGATATTTACATTTATTACAATAGTATTTAGAATGTACATAATGTCAATTTGTTCTTCTCTTGTTTCCTGTTTCCCATAGAGGATAATTGCACCACATCCTTGGCTACAAGTGGGGTTTGGAGAGTGAGTGCAAGGGTAATTAATACATTGTTTTATGACTGATATGATCAACCCATAACTGTCAAATCAGTGCTGTGCCCTCCCATTTGACTACGCTCTACGAGGAACAGGATCTCACTGCACCATGCTGTCGACAGCTTCCCAGGAAATCTGAACCAATGTTGTCTTCAGCATGGTGTCTACCTCCATAGCAACTCCCAAACAGGATGGCAGGAACAGAGCCAAAATGTCAATGAATAAACAAAGTTACACAAGATCAAAGTTTCTTTCAGCGTTGAGAATTAATATAATCTTCTCTGGTGACTAGCCGAGTGAGCAGGGTGTTTTCTCAGACAGAGATTCCTATTGCCAAAATACCCTGCTCACTCAGCTAGTCATCTGAGAAGACTATATTAATACACAAAGTTAACAAGCAGCTGAGTAGACCAAGGTGGCTCAGCAAGTAGGTTTTGTTAAGCTTAATCCCACCATTTCCATAAGAGTGGGGATACCTTTGGCCCTATCAAATTCCAGGAAAATGCCATCATTACAGTTCAGACTCTCTCTCACACAGCCTAATCCTGCTGACTTAGGGTCCTTATTTGGCCATAGCTCCTGCTAGGACAGCATTACACTGCCCGAACTGATTTCTTTACCTTGTCGCAACCTGTGGCTTACAGTAACCCAAGGGTTTACTATACCACCCATCACCCCTGAAGACTGACATCCATTCAGTCTGACTAAACTTAATTAAAATGTTATGTATATAAATACTTACATCTGATAATTCCCATTCCTCCTTCATGTCACCCTTTTATACATTTTTATGAGTCTCCACACAGAGAACCAAGAAAACAGATCAGGACAAACTATTTCCTTTGGTATTGCAACAGTAACTGCCCTATTGAGACTATTTTATTATTCTCAACACTGTCAGGAATGTATAACTTCAACTGATGGTACAAAAATAATTTATTGTTATCTTTTATGTATTGTATTTTGTGATTGCTGTGTCATCTATTTGGCAGTGATCATTAGTTGCAGCCAGAAAAAATCTTCACCTGTTTGCAACAGTAGTAATTAATTTTTTTATTGCAGGAAATAATAGAAGAATCTGAGAGCAGTAGTGCTCGGGATGAATAAAATCATCTGCTCCAAACAGCTGTTTTTTTAATAAAACAGTGCCTCTGTGCTGCATTTATAATGCTGTTTTTTATGTTTAAAGTTCTAGAAACAATGAGATTGTAGTGCTTGGTATGAATAAAATCAATCTACTCCAAACAGCTGTTTAACAAAATAGTGCTCTGTGCTGCATTTATAATGCTGTTTTTTTATGTTCAGTGGTTATCAAAGTTCTAGAAACAATGAGATTCATACAAGACTTTCTATTTTATGTGAGTAGATAAAATATTTGTGATGTAATTGAAAATCAGTGTAATTTAAGTGTAATTTTTTTTAAATAAATATTTTCTAATATAATAAATGCCTTTGTTTTTGTGTAGCTATACATTAAATTAAATCTCTGACAAGTATAAGACTAGGATTTTGATTGTAATGAATTATTTTGAAAATGGTGTACTATGTTTAACAAGGAGCCAAGGTCTTGGAATATAAGATTTGAGTTTTAAGTTTCTTATTATGTTATTGCTAATTTTTGTAAAAAAGATTTATAATGCTTCTACTGAAGGTGGTTGCTTAAACTTTCAAATGTGACTAATTTTACAATGTCTTTTAAAAATGTTAGTTTGTTGTTGCAAAAAAACACAATTTTTGACAGAGGATAAAAATTCCAAGTGAGAAAAAGTTTGAAGGGGGTTGAGGAAAATCCATTTAACATCACCCTGGAAGTCACATGATATCTCATTTATCAAACAATAATGTGGAGAATCAAATCCAGATTCCGCCTTGGTGTGCATTTTTAATTTTGAAACTGTAGGTTCATTAGTGCTTAAGCACCAAGCTGAAATCTGTAAATGCTTTGTAAATTAAAGTTTTTGTGGCCATATTTATCAGGAATTATTCATATAATATTTTCAAAATATTAAAATGTAAATACTTTAGAAACATAACTCTGGCAAGATCTTGTAATAATAATATCTAATGATTGAAATCCTAGACCTTTTTTTAGGAGATACACATTTTGTAAAGATTTGGCAGGTATATAACTCCAAGAGTTGATTATTTAATGATGTTACAAGATCTCCAGATGCTAGTATGTATAATGTCAGAAGTTTGTCTGTGTCAGTAACATCACTTGTCAAGTGGATTAGTCCCATTGCATCAGTTTTCAATTTCTGTTTAGTTTTTTCTGCTTGGCATTGAAAAGAGTGTATTATTTTTAGGTTATAATGCATTTATGTTTCTACACAATCCTCCTTTCGTTCAGTGTTCTAGTTTCCACAGTTAGCGAATTCCCTTCTGGAAGTGTGGTTATGGAAAGTCTGAAAAAATGGCTGCTATCATCTCTTAACTTTTGCACCAAATTACTTCATATAAAATAGTAAGAAAAGCACTAATTTATCATTTTCTACAAAGTATCTTGGTTACATTTAGTTTTATCCCAATATAATGTTTAATTATTTGTGTTATTATATTTTTATGTAAAAAGGAGGAAAGAGGAAAATTTCCTGTCTCCTACCATGGATGAAGGCCCAGGACAAACACAAAAACAGCAGTATCATTGTCTCTATTTTCAAATTATTAATGTTATAGGAGTTTTTACAGATCAAAATTGCTATTAATTAACCACTTGTAATGGAACTTGGTGCCCCACTTTCAGTTCCCTAATATGCCTTAAAAATTTGTTTAAATCCTTTAACTGTTTCAGCTACCTCCCCAATAAGGCACTCCAGTCCCTAACTCCCTTACCTACAAATAAAACCTTTCCCAGTCTTACGGCTGAAATGAAAATCTAGTTTATGGTCATCATCTCCTCTTCCCTTCCAATACTCATAATTATTCTCCCCATTATCCATCCAGAGTTCTTTGCCAAAATATTCATTACATGCTCCCAGTAGGCTCATCCCTCTCCTGTCTTCTAGAGACTCTTGATGTAGCTAATTTATCATATCAGTACTAACTGTCTTCTATGGTAATTTCCATGAATAAATTAAGTAGCTCTCCATTGAACCCACTCCAGCTATAATGTTGGTTCCATACTATCCCATTAGATAACAGTAAAGGGTCTGACCTAGTGTTGCAAACTGAAAAAAACAAAATGTGTTTTTTTTCAGATTTGTGAAAAAAAACATGAAAAAAAAACTTAGCACCCTCGTTTTTTTTCTAAATTTGGTTTTTTTTCAGAAAACTATATATTTGATAAATTATAGTTTTATTTATGGAACTTACATTTTACATGTGTGTTTTAAACCTTACTAAATCATATTATATCTTACATAATGATTCATAAATGTATCTATATAGGTAACATAATTTTTTATTCATCTTCTATGTCGGAACCACATTCACTAGTATCAGTACTACCAACACTAGTTCGGTCGGAGTTGGAATTTTCTGTTTCTTCTTCTGTCCACTCTAGATCCATAACTTCATAAATAGTTACATTTTCTTTTACCGGTCGTATTGCATGCAAAAGCTGTTTGAGATTGCAATTTTAAATTGTGAGCAAAGTACACACTGTGAATGAAGACTGCGCCGATAGTTCTGTATTACGGTCTTTTAAGAATTTAAATATATTATCATACAAAATAGGAGCTTTATTTGTTTTCAATCGTTGGTTTACGCCAACGGTTGCAAGGAAATTATTCATAATTACTGACAATGACTGAGTATCACTATACGCTGTGAGTTTAACAAGTATACAAATATAAGGAAAGCACAACAAGTAATAAAAAGAGGCAAAAAACCGTAGTTAAATTTCCTAATTTTTTGAAAAAAGATTCGTAGGTCTACAGATAAATTTGTAGGGCCTGGCAGCACTAGTTCAAATAGCGAGTATCAATCCAAACAATGGGGAACAGCCGAACGGGGATTCCTTCTCACGCAACCTAGCCTTTTCGGGAAGTCCCCTTTCGTAAAAGAAAACTTCAGTCGATGTTACCAATATTTTTGTAATTTTTTTTTCTACTTAACCAGAAAGTTATAGTAGATTTAAAAGTAAGATAAGTACTTAGTATAAACTCTAAAACAGTCATATTAAGTGATAAATGCCTTAAAAATTTGAAATTTAGTAGTTATGAAAAAAAACATGTTTTTTTCAATTTTTTTTTTCATGTTTTTTTTCACGTCAGAAAAAAAAACTGTTTTTTTACAACACTAGTCTGACCACAGTTTTTAATCCTCTATGACATCCACTGGCATGTAGCAGCGGACAGGCACAGCACAGTGATAAAAGTGGACATGAGGCAAGTCAGTTGGGACTTACAACCACTGGAAGCCACATGACAACTGATGAAGATAGCAGAGCCAGTTGACTGAACATGTTTTCACGATACCATCCAGTTGCACCATCTCTGCCTTTTTCAAATCCATTATTACTTTTCCATCCTTATCTACAGTTGTCTGAATACCTTAACATCCCTTCAGATTTCTAACATGGCCAAAGAAATTTCTACATAATATCATTTAGTGGTCCACATGTATTCATAACATTCGTCACTAACCAAGGTTTTTCTTTCCTTTTTGCTGTTATTAATACCTTGTTTAGTAATTTCAAGTGTTACCTATTACCCTGCTCTCTCTTAACTATGTTGGTTTCTCTTCTTACCAAAGTCCTTAGTCTCCTCACCTTTTGATTATAGTATGTAGATTATATACTTCTCTTTATTTTTGGTTTTGAAATAAATATTTCTTCCGCCTTTATTTTTATCCCCTGTAACTGTTCCCACTTCGACTCCAATGTACTTTTGTTATCTTTCTTAATGCTGACTCTTACTTTGAAATATCTCTTCAGTTGTGAAATATGTGCCATTTCTTAATTGTTCTTACCACTGGCCACTTGTTTACTAATATTCTTTGGATCCGCTTCGTGATCTCTTAATCCTTCAGTCACTCGAGACCCCCACAAGTTTATCATAAAGCCTTATTAGGATCACATCCAACATGTTCGGTCCTCTTGTGCTCTGCTCTACCACTTGTTTAAAGCCTCCTCCCTTCTCAAGATATTTATAAATCTCTCTTCCCTGCTGCTATCAATCTTATTAACTTCCCATTTGACACATGGTAAATTTATGTTCCCACCAATAACAACCATTCGACACTTGTCTCCGACCACTGAACTCTAAATAAGAATTTAGTTTCTCCCCAAGAGGTTCACATTCATCATTCGTTCTTCCACTGTGGTAAGCAGCCAATACCCTAAGTTTTTCATTTCATCATCTCTGAAATCTGCCTCAAGTTACTCATAATTATAATTAGTAATGCCAGTGAACTGTAATTGTCTTTGCTAACCAATATAGACATCCCTCCACCAGTTTCTCCTCTTTCACTTTGGTAACCATTGGCGAAAACCTCACTGTCAAGCACTTCTTCCTTTAACAAAGATTCTACTCCTATAACTACTTGTGGTTTGTGTATCTCTATTAAGTTATGAAACTGTAATACTTTTGTGTGTTGCTACAACCTATTTTATTTTCTCATAAGCATCCACTTTGTCTTAAATATTTATGATTTCTCTTGCCGTGCTTTTGCTTTCGGGTTCAGTAGCCTCTAATCTGAAATAGGCTCCATCATAACTGGAAGTCAGTTCCCTCATAGCTTAATCTAACAACTGGCAAACTAACCTCTTCTATTTAGGTGTAAGCCATGACTAGTGAAACCACACCCATCAATGGTGTCCACAGGCACAATTTCCAGATGGAAATAATTACTTTCAGAAGCGACATCTCCATTATTATTTATAGCATGGCTCAACTGTGCACGATCGTGGCTTCTCTGGATGTAGACGAGTTCCACCCTGTTATGTTGTGCCACCTTCACCACCTTCCTCTCTATACTATGACACTTCTTTCTGTCAGTTATATTCTGTAAGCTACCCCTAATTGAAATCCCTACAAAGATATTTCATAGCTTTATTACCTTAACTAAAGTTTCACTAAGTTTGAAAAAACTTGACATTGTAGCCTGTGCCTAACTGCTCGTACCGAGCGTGTTGGGTGAATGATTAACATTCTGGCCTGTCATTTGGAAGGTTATCATCTTATTAATAAGATATCCAACATGTTTGTCCCCTAGTGTTCTGCTGTATGAATTGCGTAAACTCTCCTCCCCTCATTAAGGTATTAGAAAATCTCTGTCCCCTTGTATTGTTATTCTTATTTCCCATCCAGTTCAAATCTCCACCAATAATGACTATTCTATTCTCACTTCTGAAATCTGAGTATGGATTTAATTTCTGCGCAAGAACCTCATGTTCATCAGTCATTCTTCCACTGTGATAAACAGCCATCACTTTTTTTCTTTTTTATTACCCTAGAAATCTACCCCAAGTAACTCATGGTCATTATCTATGAACACCAGTGAACTGTAACAGTTGGTAAATACCTCACTGTCTAGTTTTTCTTCTTTAACCAAGACTCTACACCAATAATTACTTGGTTCCATGTTTCTCCATTAAACCGAAGAGCCAAAGAAACTGGTACACCTGCCTAATATCGCGTAGGGCCCCTGCGAGCATGCAGAAGTGGAGCAACACATATTGGCATGGGACTCGACTAATGTCTGAAGTAGTGCTGGAGGGAATTGGCATCCTGCAGGGCTGTACATAAATCTGTAAGAGTACGAGGGTATGGAGATCCCTTCTGATTGGCATGTTGTAAGGAATCCCAGATATGCTCAATAATTTTCATGTTTGGTGGCCAGTGGATGTGTTTAAACTCAGAAGAGTGTTCCTGGAGCCACTCTGTAGAAATTCTGGATGTATGGGGTGTTGCATTGTCCTGATGGAATTGCCCAAGTCTGTCGGAATGCACAATGGACATGAATGGATGCAGGTTATCAGCCAGGATGCGTATGAATGTGCCACCTGTCAAAGTCGTATGAGGATGTATCAGGGGTCCCATGTCACTCCAACTGCACATGTCCCACACCATTACAGAGCCTCCACCAGCTTGAACAATCCGCTGCTGACATGCAGGTCCGTGAATTCATTAGGTTGTCTCCATACCCGTACACATCCATCCACTCGATACAATCGTCGGATCAGGCAACGTGTTTCCAATCATCAACAGTCTAATGTTGGTGTTGACGGACCCAGGCAAGGCGTAAAGCTTTGTATCGTGCACTCAGCAAGGTTACACGAGTGGGCCTTCGGCTCCGAAAGCCCATATCGATGATGTTTCGTTTAATGGTTCGCACGGTGACACTTGTTGATGGCCCAGCATTTAAATCCGCAGCAATTTGCAGAAAGGTTGCACTTTTGTCACTTTGAATGATTCTCTTCAGTTGTCGTTGGTCCCGTTCTTGCAGGATCTTTTTCCACCCATAGTGATTTCGGAAATGGATGTTTTAACCGGATTCCTGATATTCACCATGCACTCGTGAAATGGTCGTAATGCGATAATCCCCACCTCATCGCTACCTCGGAGATGCTGTGTTTCATCTCTAGTGTGCGAACTATAACACCACATTCAAACTGACTTAAATCATGATAACCTGCCATTGCAGCAGCAGTAACCAATCTTAACACCTGTGCCAGACACTGTTGTCTTATATAGGCGTTGCCAACCACTGCGCAGTACTCTATGAGTGTTTACATACTGCTGTGTTTGCATATGCATGCCTATACCAGTTTCTTTGACTCTTCAGTGTATGTTTTCTTCTGTATGACTGCAATGATTTGATAAGCTAGTCAACAGTGTGTGAAGTTAGCCATTCTCCGACTGCCCTGTAGAAAAGGCCATAAGGTAAGATAGTTAATAGGTTACAGTTAAGAGCCTAAGTTTGCACCCCTAAAATCAGCTAGGCAAGGTGATGCCTGATGATAGCAAATCTCATTAATTGACACCTTTGTAAACCTCAGATGAACGGGCTATGTCACATTGTCTCATCATGTTATTAACGTATTTGTATGTCACAGATCATTTTAACTTATTGAGGGCTGAGAGGGACATTTCTTTTCAATTACCAACACATCCATGACTTATGAAGCAAGTAGTAAATTTCTAACACTCTAAATGGTGAAGGAATTCGTGGCTGAAGGACATTTGGAGATGGTACAACTGCACGTCAGGAGAGGCTTTCCGTGCTGCAGTTTCACGCGCAGAGCTAGCTATGTGGACCGCCAACATCCAGTAGGAAAAGGCGACTTATGAAGAAGAAGAGGAAGAAATGCTGTGGATTCTGAACAAAACAAAGTTTTGAGCAGTGCTTGATGATAAAGCATCTAATTGCCATGACAGTATGCTTTGAGTACCTAGCATAGAATAAAATGAAGAATGACGACCATGCTAATCTTGAAAACAACTGTACAAAATTTTATGCTATTTTCAGTCTTGTATAGTGCAGTTCTCGAGAAAAGTATGTGCATGTTAAACATTGATATATCACTTATGGGTGTATGAATTAATAATTAAATTAAGTTGGAAAAAAGTTGTGTCATGAATGATATCTTTATGTTGTCATTACTTGTTTTGATTATGTATTTACTATTTTCGCAATTCTCAGGTGTTATATTTAACTTACAACCCCCACTCCCTGTCATCTGTTTGAAATTTCCCCTAACATGTATCTTTCTTGTCACTGTTTGAGGCATTAGCTTACAGTAACCACCCTCCAACACGTTCTACAGCTGACGAGGGACCGAGACCCAAAAAATTGCAATATTTCTTGTGTTTGTTTCTGTCATTATGCCAACATCTGATGTAGGTAGTGCTTCATTTCTCTGTCCTATGGGAGCATCCATAAACTATGTGGCTCGGCCTAGAGGGGGAGGCGTTGGGTAGAAAGCTACTCTTGACTACGTGGAGGAGGAGGGGTTCCGAGCCAAGCCACGTAGCTTTACATTTATGTTTTTTGTCACAGTTAAAGTAAAGTACAGAACACACAACAGCATGTGAATATGTATTTCCGCCATTTAATTATCTCCGTACGTAATTTGCGATAGTCTGTCAAAAGAAAAGAGTACAAATTGTCTTCTTGAATCAATATGGATAAAATCTACGTGCCACACAGGTTCTGGAATCAATATGGTTGAAATCTACGTGCCACACAGGAGGGAGGGAGGGGAGGGTGTATAGGCAAAAGGAATGTCAAACTACGTGGGGGAGGGGCAGTTCACAGGACGCCAAAATGGAGCTATGTAGTTTATGGATGCTCCCTAATTTGTTATTCCATATCACTATCCAGTGCAATTGTTTCCTTGCAACTGTATATAAGGAAACTAAGTTGGAAAAAAAAAAATTAGAATAGGGAAATAAGCCATCACTTATCACAGATGACATCAGGATTGTAAAACATATGAAACTGAAATTTCCTCGGCCAAAGAATAGAGTGCACACAAAAAGCATTGCGATCCAATTTTTGTGATGTGTGGTGGTTGAACAGATTGATTGAGTCGGGAGAAGTTAAAAAATGCTGAAAACAGGACGAATGTCAAGGCTGTGAGGGAGGAAGCTTTGAGTGTGATATGGATGGCAGTTGTCAGAATGCATATACTACTGTAATTATTAGCCTTGATTTGCGCTAAGCTGAGGTTTCCATTGAAGAGGGACATACACAGGAAAGGGAGCATGCATAAATCACGTAGCTCCATTTTGGCCTCCTGTGAACCCCCCCTCTCACGTAGCCCAATGCGACTTTTGCCTCTACCCCCCCTCCCCCCACACATAGCACGTAGCTTTTTTCCCCTTTTGATTCCAGAAGTCATTTTGTTCTGCTTTCTCTTGTCAGACAATTGTAAATTACATACGGAGATAATTAACTGAGGGAAATAAATATCCTCATGCTGTTGTGTGTTCTGTACCTCATTTTAACTGAGAAAAATGTTATGAAAGGAAAGCTACGTGGCCTGACTCGGACCCCCCCCCCCCCCACGTAGCTCAGCGGTAGCGTTCCAGCTAATCCCCCCCCCCCCCTGGACCAAGCCACGTAGTTTGTGCACGATCCCAAAGTGATGAGGGATGTGGGAATAAGGTGATATGAAGTTTATTATGGTAATTGAGTTAGTTAAGGAGGCTAAGAGGAAATCCTACTCGCACACCCAAGCCCCCTTTCCTGGATGGATGTGTACTTGTTCAGCCACTTCCTCTACACATAGGTCCATACAAAACCTACCAACCTGAAAAAGTTGTGCAACTATCATCCTCCAATAATGTTGAGATTCAAGATAAAATATTCTATGTAATGATACCAGCCCATCATTACTAGACTATCATATGTTACAGAATTGATTAGACATGCTATGAGGTGAAGGTGTTGTAGGAGCACATGAACATTAAAGGAAAGTTATCAATCTAGCTGAAACAAGATACCACTAGCCAAAAAAAAAAAAAAAAAAAAAAAAAAAAAAAAAAATAGTATGAATTAATGAGTTATTGTGCCAAGGGTAAAAACAATTGCTAAAAAGCAATTAGGAGAAGATTTATCAGCCCGAAGAGATGTGGAAAATGTGACCATCATTTGCAGGTTTTGAAAAAGTATATCTTTTGTCAAAAATTCACAGACTTGTGTTTATACTCATTATTTTTCCTACATTACATTAGCTTCAATATGTATCTGTGTTCCCCACCTTCTCTTTCCAAAAGGAAGGTAGGAATGAAATGCTATATTTGTTGGTTGTGAGATTAGTGTATAAAATGCTTGACCGAACTGGCAGGTACATTCGTTTTAACATACATATATTCCTACCAATATTTCATTCATTCTATCAATTTTTTTAAATGAGGTTTTTTTTGGCTTTCGGCAGCTTGGACCATACAGCCAGTCTGATGAATTTTTTCCACCTAATTAGACACACCACTGGATGGACATGAAATTCACAGACACAACAGTTAAACACCCATGCCGTTGGCCAGACTCGAACCGGCGACCTTCAGTACGCAGAGCTAGTACTTTAGCCCCTACGCTACCGAGGCCAGCTAAATGTGGTTTTATGATTAATAAGATTTTTTTTTTTTTTTTTTCAGAGTAATTTTTTTAGGTGAAACATACTTAAATTATTTTCATTTGAGCAAATGTACATATTGCATGTTGTTCAGTCAACATGAAAATTATCTTTTACATAGTGGTTTGAAGATCTGGTAACAATTTAAATAAATCCATGAACATTGCAAGGTCCATTTTAAGTTATAGCAGACGGTCAGAAGAAACAAAACTAACAAGGTGAAGCTTCCAATTGTAATATTCAGATTCAGTTCATACTGTGTGTAATAAAAGCTCATGGCCAGTGATGTAATGTGGCAAAGTAGTAACATGTGCTTCTTCAGTTTTGTCAAGAAAATTGGCAATGAAATATTCCGTTGCGTGCAAATACTTCTTACGTTAGGTAGATTTTCAGGGGTGTGTGGCGCAGCAGGCAACCTCTTTGTCTCATAAGCCCTTCATACTGGATCAAATCTTGCTGCTGGCAGTTTTTTTTATTTATTCAAATGTGTATACAGATAATTCTCGGCAATCAGTTTCAACAATTATGCATATAAGTTTTTTTTAAATTCCCTTTGTTGTGGAAAAACCAACATTGTCTCATTTGGACCCTTGAGTCCCTTGTGTGTAATGAACATCTGTCCTTCAACTGTAAGGGTCGAGTAACAATATTTGTATTTTGTACCTGCCACAGCAAATATTTATATTTTTAAAAAATATAGATTTGTTAGCAAACAACATAATGAAGTTGTAAGTGTCAGTTTTTGCACAACAGAAGGCATTTAAAAAACTTATTATATGTATAATTTTTGAAACTGATTGGCAAGAATCATCTGTATACACATTTTAATAAATAAAAAAGAGATTCGATGTGGTGATATTGGTTTACGAAGCAGAAAGCTTGCTCACTGCACCACATGCCCCTTCAAATCTATTTGACAGAGAAAGTATTTGAACGGAATGGAACATTTCAATGCTGATTTTCTTGACAACAGCGAAGAAGCTCGTGCTACTTCTTTGTCACATTACACCTTAGCCCATAGCTTTTATTACACGCAGTATGAATCGAATCTGAATTTACAATTTGCGGCCTCTCCTTGTAAGTGAAATTCTGTCAGAAGGTCAATAACACTTCATAATATTAACATAAGGCACTTAATCTGACACTTAAAATCAAAATTTTATATGTATATGCTTTAATGCTATAAAAAGAAAGTAACCATAAAGCCTCTTACATCAAGTTTTATTGTATGTTTTAAGATACATCGCAACACCGAGGGAACAAGAGTTCTGAATTGTGATTGGGAAGGAAACCAGACATGTCCAGTAATGTACTATCCCTGCAAGTCTTTGATGTTATTGGAAATAGGAATAGCCACTGAAGATTTGAAATCAAGTAATTGTGAATCTCAGTGCATCCAAATCATTAATACTCTCTCCAGTAATCTTATTTTATTGATTTTTGTGACAATATTTTTACAGATTTATGATCTATAGCATTAAGCCACTTGTAGAGAATAAGCCTTATGATGTTTTATCATCCAAACGGATTAGATTTTTTTGTTGAGAGATCTGCGGCACAAATCCACTTTCTCCATCCACAAAATATTTTACTGTGAGAAGCCTTCCATCTGGTAGCCATACATAGTAGGTTCCATCAACTCTTCCTATTTCATTGCCAGATTCTCTCTGCCCATAAAAATTTTGGCTTTGTACATCCTCTACTTTCCAGTTGAAATCATACTGAAACCAAGGAAAAAAAATCATTTGGATCAAAGTTTTGTATCAGTTGGTTATTTGAAAGCAAAAAATGATTCTGTAAGGAAGTAATTACAATTTTCAATATTATCAGTTGCTTTTAAGAATTTTGCATTAATATATCATTTTTTCATTCTCTTTGCTTTAAACTCTTACACTGGAAATATATTACTGAAAATCTATGATGTCTAATAAAATATATTTCATCTAATAATAGATGAGTCAAATACCAAATGTAACTGCACACTGAATGTGCTGTATTAACACCAATGTTATAAAAAGGTGTTTGTCCAAAAGGAAGAGCATTTTTCTAGGTAATATTCTACTATACACACACATTTTTTGATTCACGTAGCTCTGGATGTCTTTGTGGAAGTCTTCTGTCATTAGGGTTTTTTCATGTAATCTTTATGCCTTTCTGGAAACGCACGTGAGTTGGAGAAACACCTCTTAATGTGCTAAAGTAATCAGCAGGTGTTGTAAGGTTTATGAAGCTATTGGATTGTACGGTCAGAGTCACGGAGGAGTACTAAACAATGAGATTTTCACCAGGAGTTACAATGTATACCTTGGAGAGAGTGAATTGGAAAGGGAATTCATACTTGTTAATAAGGTCTATTAAAGTTCCTGGTGTTCCTAGCCATCTCTTCAATTACTAGAAGTAGAGAGGAAACCAAAAGCAAAGGTAAAATTCTATCTGGTTGCAGTTGCAGAAGAATCAATGAGCAAGATAAGACTCTGAGCTCCAACTATGAATTTAGTATCTCCCAGTGATGTGAGTCAGATGGTCATTATTGGTAGGGACTTGAATATAGCAGGTGTGGAATAGAATAGGATTAATAATGTGATGCAGCAAGGAATTTTAGAAACCTTAATGATGGAAGAAGTCTTTACACGATTAGCAGGCCAAAACACAAGGGGGGAGGTGAGGCGTTGGACATTATCCTTAAATGATCTTGAGTTGCAGAAACAATAAGTATTTCTGATTGATATGAGCACCAGCTAAAAGTAGATAATAATATTTATTGTATATGAAATGATCTGTATGTTTTTTTTTTAAATCTTAATAGTTGTGTCGGTCCTTTATAATTTTATTAAAATAAGGAAAGATACTTAAACACATTATTTACTAGAGATGAAGGCAAGAGGGTAGGAAGGAGGCAAACACCAAAATACAAACCCATTATACAATATTTCAGTATGATAACATCTTCATTCGAAGAGAATGGCAGGCTGAATGTGCTTCCATGTGATGAGAATCTGTGCGTGTGCATCTTATGTCCTAACTAGGTGTCTTGTCTCTGTGCATAAATAATATTCCATACTGAAATTTTGTAAAATGTGATTATCTTTTTATGTTTGTGCCTTATTCCTTCATATCTGATAAGTGCTGGATTTACATTTTCTATTATTCCACATTTTCATTCCCTAAGAGCTTTTCATTTTAGTGCATGGAAGGGGAAAGGCGATCATGACCACAAGCTTGTGCTCGATTTCATGTGTAAGGGAATGGGAAAATTTTCTTTTGTTGGTAAGGATGTCAGGGATTGGAACAAATTACCAAGTGTAGTGATGAATGATTTTCCAAAAATGCTTAAGGAATTTAGAATTAAAATTTGTAAATCATAATAGTAAATGGGGCAGAAATTTTACATTCCAATTATAAAAGAAAATTTAAAAAAAAACTTATATAAAAAAGGGTAAATGGATGACTGAGGGAATTGCCACCAGACTGTTAGCTTCATCGCAATTAAATTAATAATAATATATTATCGTAATTTTAGCTGTGTATAAAAATTCATTTTACTTTAAAATGTGATGTTTAGGTCACTTATAGAGTCTGATATTCATAAGTTTACATCATTTTTTAAGTTAATATTTATATTTACTACTTCGCCTTTTGAATATATAATTGAACTCCAAATCAACAATAAATCATTGTTTAGATAGCACCTAAAATAGTGCTCATAATTTGTTTTGTAAAATTAATTATGTTGGTCTTGATTTCATACTTTTAAATGATTTAAAGCCAACAAGAAATAATATATACCTTATTGAGGTATATACCGTTGGTAATGAATATTTAGGCAGCTTAATTTGTGTGTCGAATCATACATCTTATCGTTAATCTTTGTGGAGTAAGTCTTTGTAACTGAAATGTCGTGAACTAGTTGAAGTGCAGTTGATTATTAATTTATTTCATCTGCTAGGATCCTGAGGGCTCAGAATATTGTCTGTGACCCAGGGTTAGTTATTTTTCATTGAAATTGTCATTCAGTTGTAATGTGATGTTAAGAGCCACTTAACTTACAGTCAATGATCAGATGCAAATCAGTGAACCTTGATACAGTTTAAAAATGTTCATTATTATTCCAGAAAGCATGGTTTGTGTAGAAAAGAAAAGATAGTCAAATTGTGTAAGATTAACCATAAAACATTTGAATTGTTCCATATCGCTTGTTTATTCAGAAGAGTTAAGACACTGAGAAGCGTAACTTTATTTACATATTTAAAAGTGTGAGGTAACACTGCAGAAATTGAAATTAAATTGTTGAAGATATCATGTAGATTGTGCAACATGTATGCAACTAGTAAAAATTTCGAATTTAAGCATCAATAGCCGAGGCAGCCCCCGGTCGGAAGGGCCACTACCTAGACAGGGGCTAGTGCCACATTTATAGCCTAGGGCCCACAGAACCATAAATGCGGCCCTTGTTGTGATTAGGGGTTAATTACTGTGAAAATTTATAGGGAACTTTCTTCTTAATAATAATAATAATTTAGTTTAATCTAACTCAGATGGAGCACACACTCCAGTAACAATTTTCCTACATACCCATTTTTCCTCTTTCTGTGCCCACCTAAATTTACCCTCTACAAGTTTCAACTTTAAATCCTTTTAGTGTTTTTGGTAAATTATCCATAATTTCTATTGGTAACTTATTCCAATACATGACCCCCTTAATTAAGGAAGAAAATCCTCCCACCCCCTTGTGACTGAAGCCACAGGCTAGCGTGTGGTCATTGTCATCTTTTTCCTTTCATGAACTACTACTGATTCTTACACCAATATCTTTCCATGCATCATCATCTATATACACCTTATACATTCCAATGACTCTCTTCACCCTCCTGTCTACCAGTGAATCGAAATTCAGCTCCTTTATCATATCAGTTACTGAATTCTGCAGTAATTTCCAGAGACAAATCTAGCAGCCCTTCTTCCTTGCACCCCCTCTTACTCCAGTATTTGATACCCAAAATATGAATTCCATACTACACCACCATATCAAGTGGCCTGGTGGCTCAGTAGTTAAGGTGTCTGACTGGAGATCAGAAGATCCCAGTTTGAATCCCTGACTCAGCAGAAATCTTCATAGGCCGTTCGCCCTGGCACAGCTTGCTGTGTAATGTGAAGTATTCCAGAACTGTGGTTTGGATTTCATGTTAACCTGCAGGTCTCCTGTACCTGCTAGGATTCGGCTAAGAGGCTATGATAGGGCTGAATTGTACAGCCTAAGAAAACCCTGTCACTAGGTCATTACTGCCACAAGATTTTATTTTACTACCACCATATTCACGCGATAGTCTGACCTAAGTTTTGTAACCCAATTCCCTGACTTCTCTGATGTATCCCCTCATCACTCTACACAACATGTGAAGTATTTTTATACCTTTTCCTACAACCTGTCCAATGCTTACTGCCTAGTTGAGTTTATTATCAAATGTTATGCCATGATATTTACACTTCAAGTCTGAAACTAGCAATTCTTTCCTCACCTTATAATCATAGTCAAACTTTACTTCTTTTTATCTTTGTACCTAATAAGCAGATTCTTCTTTGCATTTATCTTCACAATATGTTGACCTTACTAGCTATAAATCCTGTCCAGATCACCATGCAGCTGCTTACGGTCTTCTGCCATTTTGATCCCATTATATAGCATTATGTCATCTGCAACAACCTAATTTCTGATAGTAAAACATCAACACAATCATTCATTAGAATAATTAATAACAATGGTCAAAATATGCTACCCTGTGGCACTTGCTTTTTCACTTCCACATTTTTTGATACTTCATTTCCTACTTTTACTTTTTACTTCATACCTTTTAAGAATTCTTCTACTCAGCAAATCACTTTTTCATCCACTCCAATAGTTTTTTACCTATATAGCACCATTTTATGGCTCACCCTGTTTGTTCTTTGAAAAATCTAGTATTTATGATGAAAACTGATGAATAATTTACAAAAAAGTTGAAACAATTTAAAGTTTAAATTTGTAGAGTGCAAAAGTACGTGAGTACAGGAAAAGGGGGGGGGGATGGTTGTGTAGGGAAATTGCTACTGGAGCATGTGCTCCATCACAATTAAAAAAATGAAATTACACTCTCTGTTTGGCCTTTCTTGTCCATTTCATCTGAAATATCTTGCATAAAGCCTACTAACTAAGATTCAATGAAATCTTTGCCCAAAGCCATGTTTTTTACTTTAAGCCACTTACATTCCTCACAGACTTTTTTGATATGGTTGTGTAAAATATAATTTCTTCACATGTTATATTTCTCAAAAAATTTCTGGGTGCAAAGCTTCAGAAATTGTCACTATATAGCAGCTGTTATATTAAATCAAATGTTAAAATTAAAAATTTCTTTAATAGTAGCTGTACTCACTGGCATTGGCTGTTGTTGATTTCCAATTTGTGGATGTGCTAATATGTTGGTGAACAGTATACTGAGACCTATACAACATAATGTGGAGTGAGCTGGCCACATTTTCATCTCCTGATATAATCTAAAACATTTAGAAATATTTATTAGTTTAATAAAATATTGAATACATACAGATCAGGCCAATGTAGCTTGTGATAACATCACTCATTCTTTATTGTTATTTAAGTATGTAGTATCTATTAATTATTAAGTATCCTGAAGAATTGTATTGATGTTGTAAGTTGATTTGTATTATTACTGGATTTCCAAAGACTGTAGTTTGTTTAGTAAACAGAGTAGCATAGTGTTGTTGTATTTAGGTAGCAATCTTCGACGCTGGCAATCACCGCTGTGCTGGCAGCGATATATATATATATATTTAAATTACAATGGAGCCCACACTCTGGTGTCAATTTCTCTAAATACCCATATTCCCTCTTTCTGCATCCACCTACATTTGCCCTATACAAATTTTAACTTCAAATTCTTACAACATGTATGGCAAATTATTCATCATTTCTCTTGGTAACTTATTCCAATCCCTGACACCCTTCCTTAAAAAAGAGAATCTTCCTGCACCCTTGTGCCTGAAATCGAGTGTCAGTTTGTGGTCATGGTCATCATTTCCCTTCCATGCATTACTTTTAATTCTTACACCAATATCTTTCCATGCTTCATCACCAATATACGACTTGTACACTCCCATGACCCTCTTCACCCTCCTCCTGTCTTCCAATGAATTCCAATCCAGCTCTTTTATCATACCTGTTACTGATTGCATTCTGCGATAATTTCCAGAAACAAATCTAGCAGCACTTTTTTGCATCCTCTCCAACTCCTGTATATGATACTCATCATCTGGGTCCCAAACTACACTACCATATTCAAGCAATGGTCTGACCAAAGTTTTGTAACCCAATTTCTATACTTCTCTCGTTCATCCCCTCATCACTCTCTCCAACAAGTGCTGAATTTTGAAACCTTTTCCTACTACCTGTCCAGAGTGTTCTGCCCAATTAAGCTTGTAATCAAATGCAATGCCAAGATATTTACATTTCAAGTCTTCAAGTTCTTTCCCCACCTTATAATCATAATCAACCTTTAGTTTTTTATTTGTGTATCTAAGAAGCTGACTCTGATTTGCATTTATCTTCATCCCATGTTTACCAACCCAAATAGATATCCTGTCCAGATCACCCTGCAGTTGTTTACAATCCTCTATCGTTTTGATCCTTTTATGTAGAATTATGTCATCTGCAAACAATCTAATTTCAGATAGTAAACAATCAACACAATTATTCATTAGAATAATGAATAGCAATGGTCCCAATATGCTACCCTGTGGCCCTCCCATTTTTACTTCCACTTCTTTTGATACTGCGTTTCCTACCCTAACCAATGATTTACCTACCACTGAAGTCAAATTGATTGCCCTATAATTTTCGACTCTATTTCTCACCCCTCTGTTATGTATCGGCACTACTATTTCACTTTTCCAGTCCTGTGGTAAGCAGCAAGTATCCAGACTCAATTTAAATAATATTTCAAGATGAGGTACAGTATCACATCCAGCTATCCTAAAGACTTGTGTAGTAATATTATTTACACCAGCCCCTTTACGTTTTTTCAGCGTTATTAGTTCCTTCATGATATCTTCAGGGTGACTTTCAAATTTTATGGTCTGCTCATTTCTAATTGTTTTTTAAAGCTCCTTATCCGATTTAGACCCTCCCGTTTCTGATTCATTGTCCCTAATGCACTCACTAAACCAGTTACTTAATATCTCTGTCTTTTTCAAATCTTCCGTAATTTCTTCTCCATCCTTATTTAAAAGAGTCCCATCACCCTCCCTTCCCTCAGTTTTCTAACACAGCCATAGAAATTTCTAGATGAAGCAGTCAATGATCCCCCTGCACTGACAACTCTCTTCATAAACCTACCTTTAGCCAGGGCCGGCGTTAGGGGGGGGTTAAGCGGGGCAAAAGTATCCGGGGCCCGCGCTACCAAAGGGGGGCCCGCCGGCCTGAGTGCCTAAATAAACAGAAATAAAACAAAAATTTTAAAATCTGCACCAATAATATTGAACATTTTTGTATTAAAAAGTTCTGAATTTATCCAAAAAAACCAAAGTGTAAAGTAAAAATATTTTCGGGGGGGGGGGGGGCTAAGATCGCTTACCCCGGGGCCCGAGAATCCTAACGCCGGCCTTGCCTTTAGCTACCCTCTTAGCTATTATCAAGTCCTTATTTAGTTGTTTGAAATATTCCTTACTTCCCTGCTGCCTCTTAACTCTGTTATGTTCTCTTCTTGCCAACCTTTTTACGCTCCTCACCTCCCTGTTATAGTACACAGGTTCCCTACTTCTCTTTATTTTCTTGTTGATTGATTGCCTGAGACTGAGTTGTAGCATGGCAGGGCTCAGGGCAGTGCAGTGCTGCCAATTCTATGGATTTTTATAAAAAGTTAGGATATTCGGATTTTGTTAAAATAACTACGGATTTTTGATACTTTTTATTTTTTGTTGATTTTTCCTGATATTGGGGTTTTGTTAAATTTTGAGCATATAGTGTTAATGCATTACAGAATTGTCAATAATTGTGATCTTTTCCTTACAATCGCTCGTGTGAACATACGATTGAAATAAAGCTCATATTTTGTGTCATTATAGATTTAAAAGACTGTAATACAAAAGTATCCGTGCACCCTGTATGCACGGTGACACGCTCGTTTGCTCGGCTTAAAATCAGTGCCTTACGAGAAGGCCTAACCAATATCCGAGAATCAATGGGGTCGCAGTTTTTAACATACACAGACGGAAAAAAAAATCCCAACACCAAGAAAAAATTATTGTAGAGTAATGAAATTTGGACAATGCATTTGTCAAGTTAACATGTTTAATTGATTAAATTTTCAAGATCACAGGTTAATTTAAGCTCAAGAAAATGCATTTCAAATGTGAAATACTGTTAAATTAATAGCCGGTGTAACCTCCAGAATTTTGAATGCAAGCCTGCAAACGTGAATGCATTGTGTCATACAGGTTTCGAATGTCACTTTGTGGTATGGAGTTCCATGCTTGTTGTACTTGTGCTGTCAATACTGGGACGGTCAGTGCTGGCTGTGGATGATGCTGGAGTTGTCGTCCAATGATATCCCATACGTGTTCAATTGGAGACAGATCTGGTGATCTCGCAGGCCAAGGTAACATGTCGACACTCTGTAGAGCACGTTGCGAGACAACAGCGGTATGAGGGCGAGCGTTATCCTGTTGAAAAACTCCCCCTTGAATGCTGTTCATGAATGGCAGCACTACAGGTTGAATTACCAGACTGACGTACAAATTTGCAGTCAGTGTGTTTGGTATAACCACAAGAGTGCTCCTGCTGTCATAGGAAATTGCTCCCCAGACCATGACTCCAGGTGTAGGTCCAGTGTGTCTAGGCCGCAGACAGTTTGGTTGCAGGCGTTCTCCTGGCCTCCTTCTGACCAACACTCGGCCATCACTGGCACCAAGGCAGAACCTGCTTTCATCAGAAAACACAACAGATCTCCACTCCGTCCTCCAATGAGCTCTGGCTTGACACCACTGGAGTCGCAAACGGCGATGGCTTGTAGTCAGTGGAATGCACGCTACAGGGCGCCTGGCTCGGAGCTGTCCTTGAAGTAACCGATTTCTAACAGTTCGTTGTGTCACTGTGGTACCAACTGCAGCTCGAATTTCTGCCGCAGACGCAGTACGATGCGCCACAGCTGTACGCCGAATACGGCGGTCTTCCCTCTCAGTAGTGCCACGTGGCCTCCCGGAACCCGGTCTTCTTGAGGCAGTACCATCCCTTGACCACTGCACCCAACAATCATGCACAGTGGATACATTCCGGCCAAGTCTTTCTGCAATATCGCGAAAAGAAAATCCACCTTCTCGTAGCCCTATTACACGACCTCGTTCAAACTCGGTGAGCTGTTGATAATGGCTTCTTCGTCTTCTTAAAGGCATTCTTGGCTAACATCAACTCACTATGTCAAATCTCAGCGGTAAATAACGTTCACAAACTTTACAGCGCGTATTTAAAGCAAACCTGATTTGCAAGCTCTGAGTAGCGCTACTAGCGCCACACTTATGCGCGAAGCGCGAAATTTGAATCGATGTCATCTTTCAGATGTATAAACACGCCTACCAAATTTCGTTTATCTAACACAAGTCTTTCTTGGTGTTGGGATTTTTTTTTCCGTCTGTGTAAGATATGCTAAATTTAATGTCAACAAAGAAAATGTAACGTACCAAAAAAAAGAGGGAGAGAAAAAATTGTATGTACAACAGCGTGATGCAGTATAAAGCATGTTCAGAGATATTTCTTACTTTCAATGTGGAATATTATTTTGTATTTCGAATTTAAAGACCTAGAAATAAAAGGTATTCTTAATTCTGACTCTATCTTCAATTATTATTGTTTCAGTCTTTCAGTTAGCGAGTATCTGTACCCAATCTACGGAAATTTTAGCGCCCTTGTAGGGGATATTCAAAGCCAAGTGGCTGGCAGCACTGGGGCAGTGTGTGCGTTGCGATATCATGCACTTTGTACACAAGCCAAAATGTGGCAGTGGGAATGTTTTTTTGTGGTTAAAAGAGTGGAATAAGTTACCAAGGGAAGTGATGAATAATTTACCAAAAACGTTGGAGGAATTAAAAATGAAAATTCGTAAACAGCAAAAGTAGATGGGGGAGGAATTTAACACTGATAATATTTAAGATAATAACAATAATAATGAAATTAATAAGATACTAATTAGATGATTATGGAAATTGACACTGGAGCGTGCTTTCCATTGTAATTTAATACAATTTAAATTAGAATTATGGAGGTTTGAACTTAAGGAACGCCGAGGGTTCCTACATGGGATAGGTTTCAGGGGCGCCGACTCTGTGGGTGCTCGCGGGCTTCAGCACCCACGAGAAGTAAGTACAGTAGAGTCCCGCTAATCCGAACCCCGGTAATCCGAACGTCCGGTTAATCCGAACATGGCAAAGCATTACATAGTCTTAATATAAAAAATTGTAAAAGAATTAAAACACCCTGAAAATACAGTTCATACGCTATATAATTGTGTGGTTAACTACTGTACATGTACACAATTTTAATTTATACAGAAAAATTAGCTAGAAAAGATTAAATTTAAAAAGTGCGTAACACTGAAAGAAAAACTGTCAAACTTACGATAGTAGTTACAACGGTTAGAAACACACATTCCATCCCTACTTTTTAGAGCACAGAAACTCAGTAATTGTTTTTTGGCGTAATGAAGACAGTCTGTTATATGACGCAAAGTTGCGCCATCGTCTGATAAACATTAAATCAGCTGGTGTAGCAGTGGTCTGTTGCTCCATATAGCGTAGCGCGAGATCAAAGGCTTCTGCCGCGTCAGTGTGTGACACCAACTCTCCTTTGTCATATTCCGTCTCATTGTCACTTTCGTCGTAACATTCCACTTCTACCTGGTCTTGAGTCACAGCAGCCACTAAATCAACGTCAGTAAGGTGCTCCAGTATTGAATCATCCGCTGCCATACATTCATCCACGTCTGCTTCACATGCTTCTTCACATCCAGGGATTGTCTGTACCATTTTCAGGAAACTCTCCTCTTCATTTTCAGCTGGTATGTCCTGAAATTCAAGAGATGTCCATAGTTTACTCCAATATTTTCTCAAAGTGTTTTCTGAAATTTTCTGCCATGCCTCAGCAGCCCAATAAACAACATCCTTCAGATTTTTATTTTTTTATTTTTTCAACTAAAGGAATGTTATCATCTTGGATCAGCATTCTTAAGAATTGTTTTCTGGAAATCAGTTTTAATGTTTGTAGTACGCCCTGGTCCATCGACTGTAGAAGTGGTGTAGCATTCGGCGGCAAAAACTTCGCCACGATTTCTCCATCACATAATTCCTCAGTGCTGGGGTGAGATGGTGCATTATCAATCAAAGGGATAGCACGGGGAGGCAAATTATTTTCCTTGGAAAACCGCCGGACAGAGGTAACAAACTGGTCGTGAAACAATTCTTTGAACAGCTTACCATCCATCCATGCTTTTTTCTGGTTGCGATAGTATACAGGTAGGGATTTCATGTTGCAGTTTTTGAAAGCTCTGGGGCTAACAGATTTGCCGATCATCATTAAAGGGAGCTTGTGATTACCAGCAGCGTTGCTGCACACTAGTAAAGTCACACGATCTTTGCTCATTTTAAAGCCAGGAGCTTGGACTTCTGCTTTTGATGCCAGGCTTTTTGTTGGCAATGCCCTAAAATTAAGGCCTGTCTCGTCTGCATTATAAATTTGTTGGGGAGAATAATTTCCCCCTCCTATCAGTTTATTAAATTCATGCACGTATTCCTTCGCTGCATCATGGTCAGAAGAAAGCTTCTCTCCAGTAATTGTTAGCTGACGAATCCCATGACGTTTTTTAAATCTGTCCAACCAACCCGTACTCGCATTAAAAGACTCATCACCATTCATTAATTTGTTTAGGTAAACCGCCTTTTCCTGAACCATTGGTCCACTAAGAGGAGTTCCCCTTTCTCTTTCCTGTGTAAACCAAAAGAAAAGAGCTTCATCCACTTTATCGTACTGGGACTGTTTCAGAGTCTGCCTAATCTAGAGTGTTTTTCCCGAAGACGTTGCGCAGCACTGTTCAAGCTTCACTCGGTTCTTCTTCCAATCACAAATGGTTGTCTTACCAACACCTAGTTCCGTCGCCAGCTTAGATACATTCTCACCACTGTCCAATCGCTTCAAAGCATCCAGTTTTTCACTGAGCGTTAACGTCGTATGTTTCCGTTTACTCATGGCGATAACACGCTAGTGTACACGAATTTTGTAAGTGTGTTAGCGATCGATTGCTAAGATTAACTCAGCAGTTCGCGAGCCGTCTGAGAGTGCACTGACCACGAACACTTCAAACATCTCAACAATAAAGGGAGGGAGTGAGAGTGAGCCATTGTTCACCCAGTTGTTCCCAATTGTTACCATGCTTTACCTACTTATATGCTTGGTATACTTCATTGTAGAAATTAGTCACTGTAACTCCGGCTAATCCGAACAAATCGGTAATCCGAACAAGGCCCGGTCCCAATTAGTTCGGATTAGCGAGACTCTACTGTAGTGGGTGCGGAGCACCCATGAACACAGACATCTAAACTAATCAGTAACTTACATGAACGATATCTGTATCACCGACCTCACAAGCCACGTAGATTGTCCTGACGTCTCGACGAGATCACTCTTACCTTCGATGCGAGCTTGCACGACTGCGTGCCATGCCCAAGGAGAATACCTGACAATTTGTAGTAAGTGGTTAGTAAGTGTATTAGTGATCCCTGATGAGCACGCACAAGGCAAGCCAAACAGCTTCCCCCAGTCGCGTGTCATCCGTTCTTCGCGGCGCCAGCGATTGTGTTGCTGCGGCTAGCGGCTCTTTCTCAAGTGTCTCATTCGTTGTCAGTCAACCTAGGAAATAAGGCTCGTGCCTCGAGAGAGCACCGCGCATGTTATTATCGTGTTTATTTCAGAAAATTGTTTGTTTAAATGGATAAATTCATCGATAGAAATCGTAAGGTACACAAATCTGAAGAACCCAGCGCTAATAGCTCTTCTCAATTTAGTTCAACTCGACAAATTCAACCAGAAAATGTTATTTCTCCAAATTCATGAGGAAAGGAGCAATTTTCACAGTGGTAAATAATTTTTCCTTGGCTGTTATATGTTTAAGATATAGATACAGTGTTTTGACATATCTATAAAGAAATTATGTCTAATGGCGTTTCTGGGCCGAAAAAATCATCAAGAGCTGATGAGTCCACTCAAAGCGGATTTTTCCTCAAGTAATAGCCCTTTAGAAACGTTTTAAAAAAGTATTCCTAGACTGACCTTCACTGTTTTTGTTTATTGTACAAGGCTAGCTTAGAATGTGGCACGAATGGACACTACATGTTATCAAAAAATAAACTTGAAGACACGAAAACAGCTAGAACCACCCTCTTAAAATTTATTTCAAACCTTCATTTTTTAATGAGTGGAGGCCACTTAGATTAATATTCAAATTACATTTGATTGTTGAAGCTGCGATAACAGGATGTTCCATTTAAAATCATGAATCCAATGCAGCAGATACAGATGATTGATACACGTTATCACTAGCGAACTGTGAACAATTTTGATCGACGAAGTACTGCATGGCATAAACAAAGCAATACAAAATGCTGTTACTCAGTTATGGTTGATGAAACTAGTGTTATTTCAAATAATGAACTAGTCACATTATGCTTATGTTTAAAATACATGAAACTTTTATGGGTCTCTATAAAGCGTTATCAACAATATCCGAAAATTTGTTTGAAATTTTCAATGACGTACCAAGAAGATTCGACATAAATAAACAAACGTGTATGGGTCTATATACCATAGGTGCTGCTAATGTAAGTTATTTATTTATCGTATGATTATTTAACAAGCTACACATTACGAAATGTACATATCACAAGCTTGTACAATTTCACATCTCTAGATCTAATGTTGTAATCCAGTCAACTGGACTGATCGACGCATCATGTATTTCCGCTATTGTTCCCTTGTAGGCCCGAAGAGGACAGTCGGAAATGATGTGATTGTCTGTAAGGTAGCTCCACAGTTACAATTTGCAGAATCTATCCGGCCCAACTGCCTTGTCCTGTTAGAATCCGATTGATGATTCTCCACTGCCACCTGAGGAGATCGAAATCTTGTAATCCTACCTAGGGGTCTTCAACTAGAGTTTTATTGGCTACTGATGACTGCTCCCAATTGAGTTGTCCACAGCTTGTTGATGTTGAAAGAGAACTCTGTAAGGTTGATTGTTATGTGCCGTGGTGGTTTCCTTGATTTAAACGTTGATGTTTTGTTTGAATAATGTCTTGATGTCAGCTGAGGGTTCTTAGGATATTTTTCCAGATTATTACGAGAGCTTATGATCTTCTTAGGGCTGGAGGTGAGATGTTGCATAACACTGGAAGCCTGTCTGTTGCGTAAATGAAATGTTGAAATAACTGTTTTCTGAGGATTTAGAAAGAGGCACCATTTCTTGCAGTATTCTTCTAACTTTTCCACATCTGCTAATAAAGTTGTTTCTTCGTCAGAAAAGTTGGGGTTCTGGATCACCAAACAAATTTCATCACCGTAAGTAACCTTTTTTTCTTGAAGATGTTTCCGGGAAATCGTGAGTATACAAATTGAATAGGAGGGGTGCTAAAACAGAACCTTTGGGATAAGCCATTATTTAGATAAATATTCTGCTTCTGTCATTGTCAGAGTATGTCTGAAAGTATCTATTGCTCAACATGTTGTTAAGTAGTTCCATAAGTTTTCGACATGGGTTAATACTTACAAATTTCAGAAGAATTCCTTCTCGCCAAATAGTGTCATAGACAGCTGACAGATCCAAAAAGGCAACCACACTTACTGATTTCTTCTCAAACCCATTTTCAATATGAGAAGCGAGAGTGAAAACCTGCTCATTACAATTTTTCCCTGACCTATATCCTGCTTGTTCTATGGGAATATGGTTATTGATTACTTCAGAAATTCCATTGTAGATCAGGCGCCCAAGGAGTTTGTATGTAACACTTAGAAGTACTATTGGTTGATAGTTTACCACTTTTGTGCGGTCCTTATTTGGTTTCAATATGGCTAATATTTTTGATTTCTTCATTAACGGTGGGAGGTTTCCAGTTTGTAGGATATTTGAGAAGAAGTTGATAAGCTAGCTTACTGTAGGTGGTCCATAGTGGGCCAACAGTTCTGGATATATACCATCAAACCCAACTGCTTTTTCCAGTTTCATTTGTTTGATTGCATCTTTGGTTTCTTATTCCTGGAATGGAATGGAGAATTCAAAAGGTTGTGGGGCTGCTTTTTCTCTAATGATACTGGAGCGCATACTGACCTTCAATCGTGGTTTAACGCTATCGAAGCAAGGGCAATTCATGTGCATTGCATCGCGCACTCATTGCAACTGATTGTTCAAGACACAATGAAAGATGTGCTTGCAATGAGGGATTTATTTAGTATGAGTAAGAGAGCTTATTATCTCCGTAAATGGTTCACGATACGCCAAGCTTGTTTTCAATCACTACAGTTGCCGATGCTCAAAACCTTTCTCTGAGGCATTTTTGCCCAGCAATATGGTGTTGTCGTATATCTTCTTGGAAAATTATTCTAAACAATTATAGTGTCCTGCTAAGTTTTTTGAACGACACAAAAAGTCAGAAAGTTGAAGCCGGCGCGAAAGCAAAATGGTTTATAAAAATTCTTCAGTTTTTTTAATCTCTTTTTATTATCAAATTTCTGATAGAAATTCTTTATCTTGTGAAACCTATGAATGCAACAGAAGATTTATTTGCACCTTCAAAAATCTTTCGATAATATTAATACTATAAAGTACATTATATTGTTCCAAAGAACTGACGAAAAATTTAAAAACCCCTGGAAACTGTGAACTTGGCTATTATCTTCGAATTGGATGAACCTAACACTCCAAAAATAAGAAGGATTCCTTAAAAGATAGACGATTTATCATCAAGTGAACCTCACTAATTTGCCTATTCAGCTGTCGTTTATCGGAAAATATGTTTTTAAGTGTTAGATAAAGTCGTAGGCTGCATTGACAAGCGCTTTAGGTAGCCTACTAAAAATAATACGAGATATTTGAGTAACACAGAACAACAGTATTTCTTACTGAGCAAGCAGCAGTTATGTGATAGAGTTCTACATAGATGACTTCGATGTGTATCGTTTGATTCTTCATCGCAACATCCTTTTAAATATTGCACGGACAAAAGAAGTCAATCTGAATGATGTAGAAGACAATGTTTCATTTATAATTTGTCATTGTGTATCTACAAAAGATATGATACCTGAACTCATCAAATTGTTAAACACTGTTTTAATATTTCAGAATTGACACACACGCCCCAATAGTCATTATCAGAAGGATATTAAACTTATTTAAGGAGAACTATGAGTTAGTAAAGACGGAATGATCACATGGTATTACACGTAAACCGATAAATAGTGGATGATTTTTACCTTGAATAAATCGCTAATATATTTATAAATTGAGTTGCAGTTGGACAAAATACGTTTGAATTTTTAAAAAATATATCATTAAATAGATTATAAAATAAAATATTCCTTCTTAAAAAGGTTTATTAATGATTATTGGTCGATTATAAATTCATATTTGTACATTTAGTAGGCAAATTTTGCTAAAAAATTTATCCTGCTAATAAAAGTTATGTTAACATTAATATAATGGTTTAATTTTTTATTTTTATGATATGTATCCGTTCTTCATTGTTCAATCTAGTACTTTTTTTCACTAGTATGTTTTTCCTTTTCCTTTGTATATCTGTACTAATTACTAGCGGACACAAATCAGGTGCAATAATAAAATTCTGAGTGCTACTAGGTGTACAAAAATCATTAGTTATCTATTCACTATTATTATAAACTTGAAAATCTCTAAGTTTGCTATCCAGTCACGTCAAAAAAACTGAAACCATTTTAATGGCATGAAATAGAATTTGAAAACGCAGAGTCTTGCTATGCTAAGCTGTCTGTCTGTTCATATATAATTTGAAAACTGCTGGAGGGTTGTGGATTTTGTTTTCACGATTATGTAGGTCAAGCTGATGCCCGTGACTTCGATCGTGTTTGTAAAGAATTTTAAAGTTTTTTTTTTTTTTTTTTTTTTTTTTTTTTTTTTTTTTTTTTAACGAAATCGTAAGTATTTATAGAATAAAAACAATTCTTTTAAAAGAACTAAGTCATCAAATGAGCATGAGCACCCATGAGGTTTTCTGAAAGCCGGCGCCCCTGATAGGTTTAACTTGGAGTTTCAGTGGTATACTCGTAGAATAATATTGAACAAACACACTGATATAAAAATGCTGTTTAATGCACCTCTGCAAAAAAATTCACTCTTGCTGAGAACACTAGCATAACTTGTCTCTGCCCTACCCTGCACTTCAAAATATAATTTCTTTCGATATTTGGATGTTAAAATATATGCTGCCAAAATTCGGTACATACCAGCGAATTAAGAGGGGGTCCGATTTCGGAGACGGGCCCAAGTTTGGTTACTTTATATATATATATATAGACTAGCCCGTACCCGCGACTTCATACGCGTGGATTAAGAATTTTTTTGCCAGAATTAAATATAGAAAGTTGTTGGGAACGAAGGATTGGTCTCAAACAATATCGAGTCGGAATAATATGACAGGAAAGCTATCACTATATCATTGTACCGTCGAATCAATTTCCAACATATTTCTGTCACCATTCGATAAGCTCTCAAAATTTCGTGACTACAACTGTTAATCATACTGGAAAAAATATCCTGTGCCCTTCATACAGATTTCCTTATAAAATTCCATCACAACGATATAGCCATTTAGTCGTCAAAACGTAACAAAAAGACAGAGACTTACTTCCGTATTTATAATAATATTACTGTGGTTCACACACACACTGACTGCGAACAACACCTGAGGGATTATTATAACGTAAAAAAGTGTACACCTACACCATTGTAAGACTACCTACGATTTGCCTCGCATTGCACCTCTAACTTTCTAATATCTACAGTTAAACATTCAATCCGAATAACCTACGGCCCAGGCCTGACTCTTACGATCAAAAACAATTTTTAAAAATCTTAGCCTCCACGGAGATTTGAACCGGAGACCACGACGTTCGTAAGCAAGCGCTTTAACCACTGAGTTGGCAGTCCAGTACACGGAAACATGGTACGTTGACGTCCACATCCAACGTGTCTGTCTATCGCCGTATTTCGAAGTTATGAGACAACATGTGTTATTTATACACATAATTTTTCAACGAAATGTAGACAGTATTTTCTCCTTGTTTCAAAGGATAAGTGTGCAAAGTTTCATCGAGATCGGATGAAAACTGTGGATTTGTGTGAAGAACAAACAAACTAACAAACAAACATACATACATTCATACAATCACCGATTGTATATGTCCTCTTGTTAAGATTAGACATCCTTTAACATCACTGCAATCACACCAGTTACTAAAAGTTATTGGAAACTTCAACCAGCTCTTCTCTATGAAATGATTTAGATATATTAAACGTTACTCTTCACTTTTTACAATTTCTTCATCAATATATAACAAGAAATTATTAATCATGGTTTACACAGATCCCCCTTTTCCCAATCCGTACTGATTATCCATGAGAAAATATTTATTTCCTGTGCTTATTCTAGTTCATTTTCGAACGCAGGAAACATCAAGCATAATTGAATGGACTTACGATAGGCTGAGTGTTACTATGAGCCCCACACTGCGAAGTACTCAGATGGGCAATAAAGATGCGTTCTTTTATATGGGCTATGCTGGAGGGAGGGACAAGTCCGCACGCGGTTTCGTGGGAAAAAGCACAAGGCCTTGAGTGGAAGCGATGCGCTTGCCGAACTACAGCGCAGTTTATTTTAAACGCTGTTAGACAACGTGACCATCTGGAACCACAAGGACAAAGGGCTTTTTTAATCTTTTTAATAACTAGAAATAATATTAGTTGAGGATTTAGAATAATGCTTTTTAGTGTGATAACAGATAATTACACAGGGCAAAAAAAAAATCTGGTGCCTGGAATATTGATGTCTCAATATTTTATTAAAAAGTTCTGTAAGGTACATTATGCCACCAGGTGGACACGCACTCAGCTCCTGAGCAGGGGCGGCCCTAGGGCGGTGCGAGCGGTGCGACCGCACCGGGCGCCATCGTATGGGGGGCGCCGAAACTGCAGTGACAGATCGTCTACTCAAAAAATAAATTCTATAATAACCCAGTTTGGATATTATTTTAACGCACTAATCATCCAGAAGAGTTTATAAACGCAAGAGCTTCAGCTTAGTGCTCAGTCGTATGTCATCATAGAATAGAGTCAACTGGAGTTGCGACTCGAGTTAGCTCGACTTATTCGAATCAAGAAAATCACAACTCGTCCCATAATTGGCACTCTCCGGGTCCGCGGCACCCGCACCTGTTTTGGGCTGTACTCTTGAGTCCATCTAGTTATCTATTTATATCACTTCTAGACTTTAGGTGATTGAAATTATCGTTGGTATCGTAAATATTTATAAAGCATAATGCTTTTACAGACAAAACATGTGCTACATACAAAAAAAAAAAAAAAAAAAAAAAAAAAAAAAAAAAAACTATCTGGCGCACAACACCAAGGTTAAACTAAGATGGTTTAAAAATTGTTTGCATTTGAGAAGTCATCTGAATCGTCGTCACCAGAACTAATTCAAAACGCGGCGGAAGAAAACTTGTTTAATAGTTCTGCCCTGGAAGAAGAACCCAGAATGAGGGTCGAAACGTCGACTACAAGGAACATGACGTGGCACCACGCGGACAGCCAAGAATCAACTGACTCTGGCCGCAGAAGCCTACGATTATATTCGTTTCATAGAAGTACTTCAGACGAGGCTTACGATGATAAAAAGCAGCATGTACGAGAAGATTTAGCTATGGCTGGAATGTTGTCTGCAGTTCAAAATATTACAGAATGAGGTATACCATCACCGTCGCATTTTCAAAGTATATATTATGATGATATTTTAAAATGGTAGCTCATTGACTCTGCAGCCAGAGATAAAATAATTATTCTAGCAGCATAAAAAAATTTATTATGTATGTCATTTTTCAAATATGCGTTTTCAACGAGTAATACCATATGGAGAAATATAAAAAAAAGATAGCTTGCTTACTCTCAATATTCAGATAAAATATATTGTTTTTACTGAAGTTTATTCAACAGAAGGTCTCATTCTTAGTAGGGAAAAGAAGGATTTGATGACTGGAGCTACTTATCAGAGAGTCTCAAAACTCACGAAACTTCCTCAAATCACCAACACACCATAATCAATTGGATAGAAGTGTCGATTAAATTAAACAATTTCAGTGTCATAGACAAGCATTTGTAAATACAGATTGAAGACGAAACATCAAGGAAAGCATGATGTCCAAAGTATTCTTTTTAACATGCAGTAAATTCTTGTTCAGAGGAAGCTTTGGATCTAAAACACTAAATACTTCTAATAATGGTAACTTCCTGGGTATATTGCAACTGCTAGGAAAATATGACCCTGTAATGACGGTGCATCTTCGGCGTGTTGCTAATAGGGAGACAAATGTCGGATATATATTCAAAACGAATGAAATGTGTAACAAAATACTTTTCCATCACACTGAATTGAACTCCTGATGTCATTGCTTTCGTTGACACTAATGAAGACAAAGCCCAAGTGCGTGGATGTTTCGTTGGTAACAAGCCGGCAGGGACCTGGAAACCGGACTCACTGGCCTGTTTATCGATGATACTTTTCACAGTTCTATTTGGATATCAACGATTGTGAGGCCAAAGAGATGACAATGGATCGAATATAATACGAAGAAACAAAGGTGACCAAGGCAGAATTCTGAACCTATATCTTCGAGCATTTTTTAATCCCTGTAGCTGTCATTCAATTTGGTAATAGCAAGTGCTGCCAAAACATCAGTTAAATCAGTTCACTAGTCCGGATTTCTTTAAAAAATAAAATTGTAGTTTAAAAAACTAAAATCACGCTTTCGTAGTAATGTGAACTAAAAGGTTAAAAATAATATTTAAATATAAACATTTTGTTTAACAGTGATAGGACGTCCCACAATTCAGGATAAATTTTTTTTTTGAATAAGCTTAAAGTATAAAGTCACTGATTACAAAATTAACTTTAATGTAAAAAAGCAGGGGGTGCTATTTCAGTTGTCTTATATTTTTTGTCGTTGGCTGTTTGTAAAGTCATTGTCAAAAGTTATGTAGAGCGCACCCCACGCTTTTTTAACATTAAAGTTAATTTTGTAATCAGTGACTTTATACTTTAAGCTTATTCAAAAAAATTAATTTATCATGAATTGTAGGACGTCCTATCACTGTTAAACAAAATGTTTATATTTAAATATTATTTTTAACCTTTTAGTTCACATTACTACGAAAGCGTGATTTTAGTTTTTTAAACTACAATTTTGTTTTTAACTTTTTAGTTCAGATAGTTTAAAAAGTATGTTTCTTACTGTTGGCTTTTCTTCGCCAATCTATCTTTTTCTTTGAGTTGTAGTTTCATTATTAATTATTATTCCCACGAGTAAAATACAATTAAATGGTCAACTCAACAGGAGATCCAATAGCACGGTAAACGAGGAAGGCTACTTTTCTTTTCTATAATAGTACGAAGTAATATTTCGAATACTTACTATTCAACATCACGTTAAGCGGCTTCAGACAGAGAAACCTTTCTGGATAGGAGACAGCAGAAGACGATCGTCTACAGCAACCAAGGCTCGTAAATCACACCCGGTAAACTGGAGAACGATGATGATGATGATGGCTATATTGGGTGGGAAATCTCCGTAGGGTGTGGCCGCCAAATGACGAAGATTTCTCGAATCGCACCTGTGCACTAATGTTGCGGCTGCATTTGCCTAACTCAGTAATCCCATCAAATATAGGATACACTGAAAACGTGGTGAGAGTGAAATTATTGAATTTTTAGAGGTTCTTAATAAGTGTGCAAAATTTAAAACGATTCGGACGTCAGGAAGCGGGTAAACACTGGAATGAAAGATTCCATTACATGGCAACCATTTTTCTATTGTTACCGTCAGAGTAACGAGAATAGCAGGACGTTGCTAAGAGACTACTGTATTGTCAACGGTTCTTAAAACGTGTGCAAAGTTTTTATGTTTTTACTGTCAACGTAATCAGAATATCAAGACATAGCTATGAAATTATTGTATTGTTATCAGTTATCAATACATGAGCAAAATTTCAAACAACTCGGACATCTGGAATTGGGTTAAAATTATATTGCAAAATTCCATGACATTCAACCATTTTTCTGTTGTTACTGTCAAAGTAATGAGCATAGGAGGATATAGCTATGAAATTATTGTATTGTCACCGGTTCTTAATATGTGTGCCAAATTTCAAGCAGCTCGGACATCGGGAAGTGGGTCAAAATGGAGTTGTAAAATTCCGTTACATTCATACATACATACATACATACATAGATACATATGTACATACATACAAGTCAAGCTAATATAAAGCGTGTAATAATTTTGTTCTATTCTTCCGATCAACAAAGCTATGGGAAGTGGTATTCAAGCACTTAGACGGACTATCACCAAAAAATTGCGAAACTATTTTGGACAATAGCGTTTTTAACCTCGTCGCAGTTCGTTATCACCAGCGGCGACGTTAGCCATTACAAGGTTCGGAGCGGCAGATCTTTGCGAAGCCCTTGTCCTTTGTGAAAAGTATGAGAATCAAAAGAACGTATTTCTGATGATCGACGAGAAATGCAAAAGTCATAAATAAATACTTTTGTGTTTTAAAATATTGTATTAGAAGAGTTATTAAAAGTTATTAAACATAAATACGACAAATTATTGACGATAAACTAAGGTACATTAAAAGATATACACAAGGATTTAAAAATGATGTTTGCGGCTTTTCTAAGACTAAAATATTTAACTAAAGCACAAAAATCTAACGAATGAGCTACTTCATTTTCAATTCAAAGAATAGAAAGGGCTGAAAGTCGAACTTGACTCATCGAATAATTTTTAACCACGAAAAACTTCTTTCTGCGTACGCAACTGTCTCAGGTATAGTGGGAAAAATTCTCAGGACTAATTACTTCGATAGTGGGGTACACTTCAGTTAATGTTTTTTTTTTTTTTTTTTTTTTTTTTGTATTAGTTATCTCATAACCGAGATAACTCCGTGGATCACTTCTTATACACGGATAAACGTATTGAGTTGTTCATACAATTCTTGTTCATCTATATCAGATGTTTCTCCTATTGTTAGAGATATTTGCAAGTCATTGCATTGCTTCAGAAGTTTTATAATCACTAGTTTCCTTTAATCTTTTTATGTTGTGCATGAAACCAAATGTGTTTTCATCATGTTTAAGTTCTTCAAATCTATGTTGGCAACTTGCGCGCACATTGTCAACAATAACATACTAATAGTTTTTTTTTTTTTTTTTTTTTTTTTTTTTTTTGAAAATCTCCTCCGCATGCAATTCAAGAGCTTCATTTTTTCTCCTACATAATGAAAGTTCGTTCTCTTACGTTTCCTTCTCGCGATAATGAACTTTGTCAATATCGTTTTAGTCAGCTGTTTCTCTCGGCGTTACCAAGGATAATGACTCAAAACCATATCCAGATAATTTTCAAGCCAATGTGTAAATGCATCATGTGTTGTTTAGCCGCATGTAGTTGCATTTTTCGTTTTGCAACATTTTTCTTATTATTTATCTTCGTAAGAATGTCATTCCATACGACGAGAGCAACTACAAATTCGTAGGTAGTTATTTCCTTTTTTCTAGATTGGCATTCACTAACCCAATGACAATCTGTTGTATTTTCTGCTAAATTTCTTTAAGCATCACATATATTTCTTGGTTGTAATCCAGTCAAATAAGGTGAAAAAAGGGGCAAACCTCGGAATGAAAGATAACAAGCTGAAAATTTGCTCTTGCTCTAACCTTTGTTTTGATATTTTATAAGTTGGCTCAAAAGTCTCATAGAATCTCGTGTACGCCAGTCAAGATAATCAAGGTAAAATGTTACAAAAACGGTTTTTATAAATATCTCGCTTCCTTTACTCTAAATGTTATTTTGAGTTATTTTAAAAGATGTAGAGCATAAAATTCTCTACAAATTTCGTCACAGACAATATTTCATAGCTTTAACCCTTCTTGAGATAGAGCGTGAAGAGTGGGGAGTACTTAGCCGTATGGACGACAGCGCTACGTATGGTACGTTAAGTGTAGAATCCAATTATTAAAAACTAAGTGAATCTGACATTTAGGTGATGTGAGCATTTAGTTCGCCACAGTGGCTTAAATAAACCTTTTCAGACATATAGCATTCCTTGTTACTTCTCTTGTTTCTTATTCATACCGCTGCTGTCCTATACTAATTTTTTTGAGGTTTGAGTTATTATTAATAAATAAAGACTATCTTCTGCCCAAGGCTTTGCTCGAGTGGAATTCATAACGCATTCTTACACGTATTCGTATCTGAATCCCACAGGAACTACTTTATCGATCGGGATAAAATGTAGATAACCAATACATTATTCCAAATTTTATTTTAAGCCGTTCAGCCGTTTAGACGTGAAACACTAAAAACTTTCAAGCAAACAAACTTTTGCATTTATAATATGAGTAAAATGTAAAAAAATTGCTATCTTCAATCTGTCTATAGCGACACCATAATCACGAATAAGCGATTGCACATTTGGGGCGCAACAATGAGATCTCGCACCACCTAAAAAAATTGCTGGGGCCGCCTCTGCTCCTGAGATAGGAAGCACTAACTAGACATCAGCAAAGAACTATTCACGCAGCTTCTTACTTGCAAGAAACGAATGGAATATTTCTGTAGTACACAGGGGCGTAGCTACCATGGGGCTAGGCGGTGCAGTGCACCGGGGCCCCTACGCTCAGGGGGCCCCCAAGCATATATTCTGGGGGCCTCAAAGCGCACCTCTGGGGGGCGGGGGGGCACGAGCCTTCATGGCAAACTGGCGACTTTTTTTTTTTTTTTAGCTCTACAGTCGTCTAAGGGGGGCCCTGAGACCCAGGATGCCCCTCACTAAGGGTCCTCTCACTGCTCAGGGGGCCCCTAAGCACAACTCAAGGGCCCCATCCTCAGCTCAGGGGGCCCTTACCACTAACACAAAGCAAAAAAAAAAGTCGCCCATCTGGCCTATGGCCCAAAATAAATTTTTTGCACCGGGGCCCTTGTTGACCTAGCTACGCCACTGGTAGTACAAATAGTACCCTGACAATTTTTCCCAGCAATCGTTCTTTTTAAGGCCTGGGCACACAGGACACAGAACGCGACAAGCGACAGCGACACGCGATATTGTGTCGCGGCGCGACGTCGCCATTGTTGTAATTCACAATTTTCAATTAGAGCGGTCACACACAAAGCGATCCGTCGCCGGGCCGCACTCTAGTGTTGCCAACTTAGTGGATTTTCCACTAAATCTGGTGGTTTCGATCCCCCTTTTAGTGGTGAAATATTGCTTTTAGTGGCTAGTGGTTCAGTAGAATTCAGTTTCAATTAGTGAAAAGATGATAACTCAAACACTAAACCACTTACACTTTTCGAAATATATTTCTACCTTATTTCAGTAGTATTTACTTTTACTGCGTAGGAAATATTGAAGTTGACTGAATTTTTATTTCATTAAATTAAATTGCAATGGAGCTCATGCTCCAGTGGCAATTTCCCTAAACACCCATCTTCCTCCTTTTCTGCAACCACCTACATTTACCCTTTACAAATTTTAACTTTAAATTCTTTCAAAGTTTTTGGTAAATTATTAATCATTTCTCTTGGTAACTTATTCCAATCCTTGACACCCTTACCTCAAAAAGAATCTTCACGTTAAAGGGTACAATAACAGCTAATTGAATTGATTATTATCGATTAAGATTTCTAAGAATATTTAATCGATTTCTTCGTTTATTTTGATTAATAATGTTAATTTATTATAAAAAATGGTCGCTATTCCGTAATGTCATGACCACTGATTTATTGTTTTTAGTCAAATATGAACACTGACTTTGTGATATTCAACTTTACAAATGATTAAACCATTCAAGTTCTACTAAGCATGGTGTTTGTGCAGAAAATATTTATTATTTTCAACCAATAAAATTAATTGATGAAAATTATTAATAGAAACGTTTGAATAGATAAATATTTTCTACTATCCGTTACTCGATCAATGACTTTGAAATACCTATTTATGTTATAAAGCACATTGGTACCGATGAATCGTATCAATCTACTGATGATGAAGGCACCGACAAAAATGATTTATCTGAAGAAGATGACTTAATATAAAATTACAATTGATTAAGTAATTTGTTGATGATTGGTATAATTTCTAATTGCATGTTGCTGTACTGATCATTTTACAGAAATTTAATGTGTATTTAATGAGCTCCATTGCAATTAAATTAAATTAAAATTATTTAATAATAAAGTTAACTGTTTTAACAATATACCCATTATTTTCTTTCGTAATAACCAAATATTTGTTTGGTGGAATATTTAGAGGTTAAGAAAGTAGCGCCGCTTTTTGTTAGTGTTTTTCTGGTGGTTTTAGGAGTTGAATCTGGTGGGCAGCTAGTTTAACGGTTGGCAACACTACCGCAGTCTTTGTCTCCGCGACGAGCGACACAGTTGTACAAAATTACAGAATTGTCGCGCGACAGAGCGACGTGGCCGTTGAAGAAAAATTTTCAAGCTCATAAATAAATTATTTTTCGCTTTCAGAATTGTATTTTTTCTTGTTAATTTCTCACTTCCTGTTTGGTTGTTTACACTGTAATTATTTAAAATCGTTAATACTTGTATTTGAGCCATCTTTATTTCTTTTGATTGTGAATAAAATGTCAATATTTTTATTGTGAATATTTCACTT
Source organism: Vandiemenella viatica (assembly GCA_031002005.1). NCBI lineage: Eukaryota > Metazoa > Arthropoda > Insecta > Orthoptera > Morabidae > Vandiemenella > Vandiemenella viatica. Next base: position 27,839,852 of record JARYHS010013630.1, on the reverse strand, counting down.
TGTGATGATAAGCCTGGTTTCAGGGCTATTTCTTAATATTGACCGCAACGCAAATGACACAGCTGCCTCCAAGGGGGAAGTGATAACATTGTTTATCGCTTAGATGTCAGGGGTTTGGGCAGCGTCATTGTTTCTGTTTTGTTTTTAAGAATATACATTAAATGAACAGAACTTAACTCATACAAATGGATAATCTTTCTCTTATCTCAATTGCTTTTCTCCAGTTCGTGGTGCACTTCGATATAGTTGATTTTAACAGATTGTGTAGGTTCTCTTTTTTTGCCTGGGCTTTACGCCTCGTCGACAGCGAGGTCATTAGAGGCGGGAAGGGACTTGGGCAAGAAAGGGGAAGGAATTCGGCCATAGCCCATTTGAAGGAATCATCCCGGCATTCGCCTAGAGTGATTTTAGGGAAACCATGGAAAACCCAAATCTGGATGCCCGGACGGGGATTCGAACCGGCGTCCTCCCGAATGCGAGGCCAGAACGTTAATAGCTCACCGAACATGCTCGGTGTGTAATTTCTCGAAGCATTCTCGAGACATACGAAAATATGCATAAAATCTATCTTCATATGATACCAGTTCCCGGCAAAGGCGGTGGTATTCACCAAGGCATTCTCTCTTTTTGTAGGTGTCATGAACCCAGAACCGCCTTTTTTTTCTGCTTAGTGCAAACAAAAGAAGTAGAGTCTCCTCATCACTTGACATGTTTTATAAGAATTTACTAACCCGAGAAAACTTATTAAGAAAGAAATAAAGAAGTACAGATCTCTTCGCGAGATAGGGTCTCACTATACTGTCATTTATCGCTATGGAGTTGTCGCGTCCTGTGTGACGTGCCGCGACGAGAGAACGTCCACTTGGTGCTGTCGCTTGTCGCGTTCTGTGTGCCCGGGTCTTCAATCTGCAAGCCTGGGTGACAATTATTGTTCCTCTTTTTTTCATTTCGTTAAGACCACTAGGGATCACGTGATCGTAAGTTGTCAGACTATATGCGTGAATCATAAGCACGGAGGAGGGAGAACTGGAAGCCCCTTTGCGGTTATAACCGACTTGTTAGACCTGAAGCATTTGATCTCGGTGGATGAATGTGTTGCCATCTGTATGCGTGGTGGGTGAGCGGAAACGTTCACGCCTTGCATTTGGGAGGACGTGAATTCGAATCCTCATCCCACCATCCAGATTTGGGTATCCCATGGTTTATCGAATGCCTCGATGGTTCCTTCAAATGGCCAGTGGGTGAATTCCATTCCCGCTCTTTGCTCCCAGTCCTTTCTCGCCTCTAATTAGGGCGTCCATTATGACGAGACGTGTTTTTCCGGAATTCCGGCCCCCCCTCCCCCTCTGGTGAGACTTCGTGAGATTTGGTCGGATCCCCACCCCCCTCTCTAAAATGACGTGAAATTTTCAGGGGCCCTCACCCTACCAAGCGGCCTCTCAACTTTTTGAGACTTTTTTTAGGTCTCATGCTACTCCGAAGGGCGGTTGTAAGCCGCCCCCCCCCCAAATTCGACCTTCGCATCATGTGAAGACTTTTTTTGAAAAAATAAATAAAAAAAGATCTACCATTCTACAAGAATTTCAAAACCTTACGTGAGAGATTTCCGTTGACCCCCCCCCCCTACCTCCCCCTTGGTGATGTTTCGTGAGATTTCACCCTCCCCCCTCCCACCTATTTCACATCACGTCATTAATGGAAGCCCCCAATGATCTCGACGTCTATGAGGCGTAAACCCATAGAAAAGTAAAACGTGTAACTTATGTTTTATATTATAAATGTATTTTTGTTTGTAGTTTATGAGGTGGAGACTGGGAACAGTCTCAGAATTCACTTCGATGATTGCAGGAAGCCTCCTAAAAACCGCAATCAGGCCTTGAGCTTGGAAGCGTTGCAACTTCCCTTGTTAACAATCCGCATTGGTCGCCAAATGTAAGCTAACAATTGCCGTGGAAATGATCAGCTCAGTCAACAATTGCGACCGAGCGTGGCGGTGTAACGGTTAGCGTTCTCGCCTCGCATTCGGGAGGACGGCGGTTCGAATCCCCGTCCGGGCATCCAGATTTGGGTTTTCCATGGTTTCCCAAATCACTCCAGGCAAATGCCGGGATGCTTCCATGGCCGAATTCCTTCCCATTCCTTGCCCCCATCCTTGCCCCCCATCCTTTCCCGTCTCTAAAGACCTCGCTGTTGAGAGACGTAAAGCAGTTAAAAAAAAAAAAAAAAAAAAAAAAAAAAAAAAAACAATTGCGTGTAAGCACAGCTGGACGGGTAGCGATTGTTGATTGCGCACCGGGTCTGTATGTGTGTTACACCTCTTGGAGAAAGCTTTATAGCGCGAGTTCACCCTTCTTGAACACAAACTAAAACAGCATGTGAAACTTACCTGAGATTTGTTTGAATGTAACATAAGTGTTTTAAAAGTCATTTCAAGGAACGGTATTAATTAAATTCAGTAGTATTTCGACAAGAACAGCGAGTTTTTTTTTTATTTCCAGACAGTGATATAATACAACTCGATTTGCTTGATGGTTGAATGCCAGAAAATCGTAATTAGAACTATCCAAGCTAACGGCTTGCCTGTGGCGAAGGTGGAGAATTAGGCTTTTCTCGTCCAAATATCATCCGTTAACGGAGTGTTTAGTTCACAATTGGCTGACCATTTCCAGGATAGTTGATAGCTTACATTTGGAGACATTTGGAAGATAGTCGGCGCCCTATTATGCTACAATGCAGGCGCCCAATCAAAAATCGCTGTCCATCCAGCTGCGTTGGCCAGCGTCGAAGATTGTTACTTAATTATAACAACACTATGCTAACCCGTTTGAAACCCAACATTACAAATCAAGTAACAAACATTAGTACAATTATTCAGTTACATATAATTGATAATTGCAACATAATTCAATATTTAATAATAACAATAATAATAAATAATAATAAAACAACATGGGGAGTTTGTGATAATGTTACACCATATCCAACGTGGTGCCGCAGTTATTGTTGTTTTATATTTAAAAGAAAATTTGTTTTTATTACATTGAATTAATGTTTGGAGGTTACCGCGAAAACTGTAATTAGCTAAAGGTCACCTAATCTGTCTGGCTGAAATTACCAATACGAAGACGGATACGCTTTAACTTTAAGCACTGTGTTAATTTTTAATTTAATCCACATACAGACTGAACACGTGATCAGTAATGTTATTGGCTATATTAAGCTGCCAGCATATGATTATAAGAGCCCGTTTCTTAATGTCCATTATTAGAGTTGTAATTTAGTCATGTCAGTATTCTGAATCGTTTAATTTACTATTACTATTACTCCGCGATTGACTAAAAGTGTGTGGCGGAGCGATTTACAGATTTTATATATTCAAATTCCGTTTGGATGGAAACTTCTCTACGATAATCCCATATTTTTAGGTGGAGAGTGCACCCTTACATGTTGAGCGCGCACCAGCATGTAAGGAATTACCGCAGATCTTGCGAAACATGTGAAACTTGTGTGTAAGTCAAGCATTGTTGTGGCAATCCACAATTTAACTGCTTCGCTGATAAATTAATTAATAGCCGTGCGCTTCTGCTAAGTTAGTCTTCTGACATTATTATTTACAATAGGGCCTATAGCGGGCAGAAGTGTCTTGTCGTCTGTTTTCGATTGACCTTAGCTTGCTCTGCCTGACAAGATTGAGTATACCTGAGCAGCGAGTGGTGAAGGCTGCGAGAACTACTGCATGAAATTTATGCGCCGCGCCGCAGCCCTATAGAACCGAGTAAGTGAGCGCTAATTTCGTTTTCACAGTAATTACGGTCACGAGTGAGACCAGAGTGACGACATATCTCAGATGCAACCATAGGGTTGCTGACAATGTGGACGGCAACATCAATCACACACATACATGGTACTGATGTCATAATTTCCGCTAGATAATGTAACTCAAATAACGACTACGACTTTCGAGAAACCAACCAATTTTTATTAGCTTTTCTAAGCAACTGAGAAAGTACGGCGACTAAAAATTCGTTATTTCGGTTATTGAATAGTTCTTTCGCCAGCAAAAGCTGTGTTTATTCTCACCGTGATTTCTATCCCTGTTTGCTTTCGTATGTTAAAATTGAGATATGATTAGCGTAAATGTATTGTGAATATGTAAAAAGAAGTTTGGGAAAAGGAAAGTTACAGGATACTAACTGTCGTTCATCACTTATCATCGTTAATAATACATTAGTTCATTCAGAAAATATAAAACTTTTGAGTGAGTAAAAATGGGGGGGGGGGGAGGGAGTTGGAGGAACTATTTCAGTGGACATCTTCTCCCAGCGTTCATTCCATCTGTAATGGTTCATTCCTTCGGAGCTGTGTGGGGTTGGGTCACTTTAAATTCGGGTAAGAAACAAAAGTCTTGGAGAATCATGTCTTGAAAAATAATAACCTGACGAATCAGAATCAAGTGCCAGTAATGCGGGTTCTAACAAATATTTTTCTTTCGTTATAAGGGAATCAGAGATTGGAATAAATTACAAAGGGAAATGATGAATAATTTACTAGTAACGCTGAATGAATTTAAAGTTGGCGGGTACAGGAAAGGGTGCACTCCATCGCAATTTATTTACTACGGCCTCTCTCACACCTCAGCGTAAGACAACTTCCGGATACACTTACCTTGATTTATTTCATTGCAATGGAGCGCATGTCCCCGTGGGAATTTCCCTACACTCACATATTTCCCCATCTCGTGTACCCGCCTACTGTTGCAATTTACGAATCTTAATTTTAAATCCTTCCAGCGTTTTTAGTAAATTATTCACATTTCTCTTCGCAATTTATTCCAATCCCCTACCCCTTACCAACGAAGTTGTTTACATTTTTAGTCTTCAACAAGCAATTCCTTCCTCGCCTTATAATCATAAGCAACGTTTGTTTGTATTTGTGTATACTACCTAATAAGCAGATTCTACTTTAAATTTATCTTCATTCCATGTTGACATGCTGAGCTAACTAGCGTATCCAGGTCACCCTGCAGCTGTTCACAGTCTACTCACTACTGCCATTTTGATCCTATCATATACCATTATGTCATCTGCAAAAAAACCTAATCTCTGACTGTAAACAATGAACGCAATCATTGATTATAATAACGAATAGTTATGATCGTAATGCAACAACCCTGTGGCACTTCCATTTTTCACTTATTTCAATAGTGCATTTCTACATTTTAAGAACTCTTCTATCCAGAAAATCACTCTTTGATCCATTCCAGTGGTTTGTATCTTTTTAGCATTATTTTATGGCTCACTCTGTGAAATGCCTTAGAAAGTGACAATGTTACACTATCGATTTTGCTTCCCTTGTCCTTTCATCAGAAATATCTTGCATATAGACCAAATGAAAGTAAGTAATGCACATTAACCAATCATTTCAAACGATACATACATCGTTTGTCTACCTAGCCCAATCTATGTACCAGTTCTGTGATACTTTCGTAAGAACCGTGGTAAGCAATCACGAATTGAGTGGATTTTCTCTTTACTTTCCCTGGAAAGTCAATCAATCCCTTGCGACTCAGCACAACAGCAGTCCAACGCTATCTCCTTTGTTCGTAGGTTAAAGTGATTCAAAATTCAACCTATGAATCGCAGTCTAGTTATGTGCAGGTCCCATTTCATGTTGCTTTGTACTGTTACATCCCTATACTTCAGGGAAACACTTTTTTTTTTACTTATGGCTTTACGCCTCGTGACGTCGAGGTCATTAGACGCGAGAAAGGACTGGGGTCAAGGAACGGGAAGGAATATAGCCATGGCCTTTTGAAGGAAGCATCCCGGCATTCGCCTGGAGTGATTTGGGAGGGAAACACTCATATCAATAACTGAGTACACTTCAACAAACGGATCCTTTTTGTTTGTTATGTACATTTCCTTATACTTTTGGCAATTAACGAGTAGTGTAAGTTGCCAGTGATTATGGAAAACGTTTTGTATTGGTGCCAAATAAACTCTGCTGCACACATTACTGTGAATGCGAACGTAATGAATGACTTTGTAGGACGGAGTTACGGTCATATATCAATTTCGGAAAGCATGCATACTACACCACTTGTAACCTTATCAGTGACATCAGCAAGATTTTTTTTCTGGTTTATACTAGTTCTGCGTCTTCTGGACCTAGCTATGAGACATCCTGTCTGGTTACATTTTCCAAATAAAGCTCAGTGGGTGAAAGCTGATCTCTGTACAAAGTCAAGCGCGCTGACCGAATTCTCCATCTTTTATGTTTCTGCGGAAACTCCTTCTGAAAACATAATTACTGTAGCAACATAGGTTATTAAAGTTTTATCTCCAACCTGGTTTTCTATTAGAAGTCGCCCTCTTTTCAAACATGGTACACAACACTTATAGAAGCTAATCTCGGCATCTCTATATCTATCTTTAAAACATGGCACACTCTTCCAAATGTCTTTGACAGACGTCAAGTAAACAAACTAGAATTAAAGGTTATATGACTTATAAAAAATATAATCAAGACGGAAGAACAATAAATAACAACCATATTTAGGCACATATACACGGAGGTAGTATAGACACAAACACCACATACATACACACAAATATCCATGCATATAACGAGTTCGACACAAGTAAGAGCATTTCGTTTTTTAACTTTTTTTTTTTTTTGGCTGTCATCAGTCTTTCGACTGTTTGATGCAATACTCCATTCCTTTCTATCTTGTGCTACCCTCTTCATCTCTGCATATCCCTTAAAACCCACGTCCTCAATTATGTGCTCCATATATTCTATTTTCTGTCTTCCTCTACAGATCTTACTTTCGACTGTTCCCTCCACCAGCAAATTAACCAATCCAGCATGTCTCAAAGTATGACCTACCAGCCTGTCTCTTCTTCTTTCTGTAATCTTCCTCCACAAACTTCTTTCCTCACCTATCATTCCCAAAACTCGTTCATTTCTTACTTTGTCTGTCCACTTAATTTTCAGCATTCTTCTGTAGCACCATATTTCAAATGCTTCAATTTTCTTTCTTTGCGGTATTCCTAATGTCAATGTTTCGGGGTACTTGACTAATTTTGGGAAAATAGTCAGTATTGTAACTGGTCATCTACTATATACAAAAAAAATATTATTACTTGAAATAACGAACGGAAAATAGCAAAATTTTCCATTTTTATGCAATGATTTGAATATTGGCGCCAAAACGCTCCCAGCTGTCAGTTGGTCTCTTGTGACGTCAGTTGTTGGCTCGTGCCATTGTAAACATATAGGCGGTATGCTTATTTTATTAATAAAATGAGTTCTAGAGTTTACAAATGGTGTGTGGTGCCTCTGTGTGTAAACACGACCTTTAATGCACCAAACAAATTGTTTGTTTCCGTTCCACGCAACGAAGTAGTTGGAAAAAGTGGTTAATTCTTGCACGACGCGATCCGGCTTATGTGTCTACAACACCCTCAATATATTTTTGTGAAGAACATTTTGACGAAAGTTTGTGCTTAATATTTTATTATGTTTAATAAGCTATGTACGTCAATATTTTGTGCTATGATAAACTTAAATTATTACCGGTAAATAAATTACGACCCTGGAGGTTAAAATGCTGTTCGTTGTAAATGCATCAATTTTTTTTGATATAGTTGCCGAACGATTTGGAAAACTATATAATATATCATATAATGGGATCAGTATCAAAAGTATTAATGAATCAACAAAAAAAATTATTCTTTACTTTTGATTTCTGTCTTCGAGTTACTGAAGAATCCATCATCGAATTTAGATTTGGAGAAATTTTTCTTCTGGTCGAGGCCGCATTTCGACCTAACCACTTTTGAGATAGTATATCTCGAGAACTAAGCGAGATATCAAAAAATTTTATTCCTTACATTCAATTTGTCACGTTACTTAAGAATCTATCACCAAATTGCGGCGCTACGATTATCGTAGAATCCCCGCTTCAATGAATATCGAAAAATATTTCGACCTGAATAGGACGATAGTTTACGACTTTCTTAGAAAACATGATCAAAATATTTTTCTAGCTATACAAAAACTTGTATAACCTCTAATATAGAAAGAAAAAGCTTTATATTCACAACATTACTGCCGAAAAAATAGCGTCGAACGAATGTGAACAGATTTAACTTTAACCAGTGCGGCAAAAAATAGTTGTAGAAATCACTCAAGGATTTTTTAAAATAGTAATTATACTAACAATTAAATATTGCACATGATTCTGCGAAGCAACAGTCATATTAAACACATTTTAAAAGATACTACAATGAAATACTCGAAATGTAGACCTGTTGATTAAAATCGCAAATTACCAATCTGTATTAGGTAAACGCACTACTAACACACACGCTTCTAAAATACCTTACATTCTAACGTTTTATCGTAATATGGTATTATGTATAACATATAACAAGTAAGTATTTACTTGGACGTTTTGACATTCCGCAATTCTGCTGAGCGGAAATCGGTGTTTGATGCAAACACTCCCAGCATCATCACGTCAATTCTGGGAAAATTAGAGCTATTTGCCTTGATAAAACCAACTTCCATTGCGAGTATAAGAAGAACAAATGTTTTACAGCCAGCACTGAAACCTTAACAAACTTAAATAAGCGACGGAAAGATGTTCTCCGCATGAGAATACACGGCAGCTAAACTGGCGCGAGCCCAACTGACGTCATGCGCTTCGATTGGTGTTTCGTGTCACGTGACTAACAGCTGTCTTTTTTACATTTTTATTTTATTAAAAATAGTATGTTTTTAACTCCTATCCAAAAAATGAAGTTGATTTTTGGTATCCTAACAACTTACTATGTAAGGATCTTGGAATTTTGGCAAATTCTAGTTTTGCTTAGGCGGGACTTAGAAATTTCGAGAAGTGTAGTTTTCAACTTTAAGGAATTTCCCTGTAATCTTGCTCACAGTTGTAATTCATTATAAAAATCATTTTAAAGTGTAATTATCATATCGGGAAACGTTTAGTTTAAGAGATATTCCCGTTTGTTCAAGTTTTGAAACACGCGATCAGAATAGTGAAATTCTAAGATTCGCAATATCTTTAAATCCAGTAAAGCTACAACCGAACTTTTATCACCAGCTGTAGTCAGCACTATCCCCGATATTTTGGCGGTAAAATTAAGTAATTGGGCCGAGTCTAATTAGTGATTTTAATTAAGAGAAAAAATAAGCTTTTTATCTAAAAGAGATATCAATCTAAATTTTATATCAGCAGATAGCCCTAATTGAGACGATTTCATACATATATGGGTTTTCATAAAAAGTTTAAGCATTTGTCCGGAAATTAAGTTTTTGTAAAGTAGATTGTCGCGGATTGTTGTGCACGCGCGTAAAAAGTTCTAGAACACTTAGGGATTTTACCCAAATTTGAATGTATCACTACGCGGAGTCTTAAACAGCTAAAACTCTAAAATTAATTACTCTAAATTTCTCAAGAGACTGCCGTCGGACTTCTAGTGGATAAGTCCAGATACTATCAAAGTTTAAACATTTTTAATAGTCGGGATCGTCAAATAAATTTCGTACTCTTTGAGCTACGCGGAGGAAAAAGATGTGATACATTTGCTGACGTCACTGGTTCTCGTGGTTTCGATAAAAGAGCCGGTCTGTTCTTGCCGGGGGTCTTTTGTCGGTTGCTGTTTGTCTGTTCCTGTTGGTCTCTTGTCGGTTACTGTCTGTTTCGGTCTGGCTTTCGTCGCGCTGGTTGTAACTCGCCATGCGGGCTAGTTCAATCATGTTGTACCGTGTCGTGTTAAATCATAACTTCAATGACTGTTGAGAACTTTTAATTTTGCTAAAGGGGTTTCGGTCGGTTAGTTTTCTCTCCACAATCTGTAACTTTGGAAAGGAGAGTTCGATATGCCTGCTCAACTGTAAATGCAATTTTGAACTTGTGACTTCGTGTCATAAACTTTAAATTTTTCTACCAGTGAACTTTTTTTCGGTTATTTTCAAAATGGAACAGTGAAAACAACCTGTCCTCCGATTTGTGGAGTTAAACATATCTTGTGTCGTCCATACATTTCGGCGCACGCCTAGGTTCCTTACATGGGACTGTAAGGCTCGCGTTTGATTAATTTCGAACGGTGGAGGAGAAATTTACCGACCTTTGTGCAACGAGAAAATTTTGGAACTTCGGGGAATAACCGGCACGAGGGCAACTACCTCACATCATGACTTCGACGACTACGACACCGCCCGCTTCCTGAGGCCTGATGCAGCACCCGATACCAGATGAGCGTCGCTTCGCCATGGTACATCGCGGGGGCATCACGACTTCACGCCGTCTACCGTCCGGCGTCATAGCGGATCTACGAGACATACCCGGGGGACTGACCACACCAACAGCTGTTTCCCGCGGCTCCGACAACGGCCGACCAATATGCTGCAGCTCATCGGGCAGCTTTCAACCAAGTTAAGTAAAAACTTTTTCCAACATTTCTTCGAGACCTTCAAGTGAATTTTTTATAATACTGCCTCCATATATGCAACAGCATTTCATATAGTGCATTAAATTATTGCGTTGCAATCATCCCCTACTTAGCAGACTACTATAGTAAATTGTCTTTTATTTGTTCCGCTCGAACGTAACTTTTCAACTCTATTTCTTGTTTACTTTGTGCGCAAAGTGTTTACCTATCGCAGAGGGGCCATGTTTTTCCTTCTGTTTAACTTCAGTGCAAAGAGTATATTGATGTTAAATACATCGCACCGCAGACAGTTTTTGGTAAAAATTTTCAAGTATTGGCTGTCTGATACCGTGGTCATCTTTGCTTTGTTTTGATGTCTAGTGCTTTTCGGGAATGAACATATACTGAGTGATTTTTCAGGTTAGACTTAAGTTTTGATAATTTCTGTGGTTTTTTTTTATGTGCAGTTTGTTTAATATTATAACTTTAAGTATTACTTTTAGTCATTATGGCATTTGTAACCAGTTGCCCAGCTACTAACATTCCGCTGGATACCAACCTAGAATTTCAGTGGCCACCGTTCGAATCTGACGAAGTCAAGGCATTAATACTATCCCTGAAAGAAAAACATACTGCATTATTAACAATTGCTCATGTTCATTATTTCGGTTACTCCGAAATTAGTTTCTTCATTATTGATGTCGGGTTTTGCTGTAGGAAGGCTAAGGATTTTTTAGAATCTAAATTCAACTCACTGTCAGATCATCTGCACTCTGCAGAAAAGCGTGCAAATGATTGCTATATTGTTAATTTCTCAAAAATTTCTCCAGCAAATCTGTTGGAAGAACTTGTTGTTCCGTTTAAACAGAACATAGATGATCGTGATTGTTGGAATAGAAATTACATAAGTGAGTATTTAGATCAGCTAGTGCAATACAAGCAAAAGGTTGAAACAGAATTTAGGTTTTTTTTAGAAGATGTACCTTCAAAAGTGGAGTTCGATGTCCTACAAACTATTAATGACATGGTCAGGCCTATTCAACAAGACGTTCAGAAGTTGTATAATTTAGCCAACACTTATATCCAGGGATTGATAGAATACAACACTAAAACAATTAACAAAGTCCTTTCAAATTTTCAAATCTTTTCTGAGAAAGTAGTTCAAACTAGGCTTGCCTATATAGAATCTCAATCCAAGCCAACTGAGGAAACAAAACCACATTCCCTTCAGCCAATCCTCATTCAAAACCAACAGCTGCAACCACATGCTAGCAGTATTTTTTCAGATGACCAGGTGATTGCAAATGATGTTGTTCCTACACCTAGTAGCACTACAGGCACTATGTCCACAACTACTCTAAGTACCAAGGAGGAACAAATAGTCCCAGCAGGTACATCCACACCCACTGAGAAAGAATTTTCAGAACCATTAACAGCTGTTCAGGTAGGAGAACATGCTTTTCATCAACCTTTACAGGAAGCAGTAGTGCATGCTTCACCTATAATGCAACCAACTGTTGTGGCTCAGCTTGTTGACCTTGTCACAGAGCCTACTATTACAGAAGCACAACCAGCTCACAATATTTTTAAGGGAAGAGAATTTTTACCAACATCTATAGAAGCTACTAATCAGCTGGTAGTTGACACAGCTGAGCTTGTAACACCCATCCCACCGCAGCCCTCAGCTGAGCAAAACATAATAACCCTTGCTACTCCACTTATTGATTTTGAAACACAGGCTTCACCTGGAGTGGACATTTGTTTTGATTTGGTAAACACCCCAGCAGAACAGTTGATTTCTGATATTCTTGGGGATAACATTCCCATTTTTGAAACCTTAGGGAATAGTGGGGACTTAATTGATTTCACAGCTGATATAGTGACAACCACCTCTCCTCAACCATTAGTTGTTAAAGAAACTGTGCAGGTTCTGCCACCAGTACAACACATTGTAACTGACCTGGTTGATATTGATATCAATACAAATGTTCTGCCTGAAACTGATATTTCTGATTATTCAGGCCCTCACCCGTCACAGTTAATTAGTGATATTTTTGGTGACAATGAAGAGTTACTAGAAACTTTCTCTCACAGTGAGGATTTGATTGATCTCACTACGGTACTAATTGTAAATCAGACTGATAATGTACATTCAGCTGATACCATTCCACAGGCTGTTTGCTCAGATAAGCCTAATATTTTCAAATCGAAACAGCTTGCTAGGCGCTACAAGCCTACATTTGTGGACAAGCTAAAATTGAAAATCCATGAACAGATGTTCCCTACCTCTACTACCAGAAATTGGCCATTGCTTATCAAACAACCAGCAAATATTTTGCACATTCAAAAACATACAATGGCCACCATTCTTTTTCAAACTTATTCAAGTCAGCAACAGACTGACATTTTAATTTCCTTTCATACTTTGGAAACTATACACTGCTGGGATGCCAGATTTTCCAGGGGCAGGCCACCCAGTAAACACAATTTTGATCATGTCATGTATTGTTCTGCAGCTAAAGCTGTTATTGAAATATGTTCCCAATCCACTTCATTGGGCTCTCAACACAGGAAGGTTGGGAGGAAAAGATTTATTCTGAAAGCAGTTTGTTTTGGGAGGGGCACTAAGATGGAGTACATTGAACCCCTTAGCCCCAAACGATAAGACCAGTATTTTGAAGGCTGTTTGTTTTGGGAGGGGACCCAAGATTAAAAGCTACTTCAACCCTTTCCCACCTAATCAAAATTCATTATTTGATGATTGGAGGAATGTCCTTAAACTAAAAATATTCGCCCTTGATATACAGGGTCCCACACAAATATTCCAACATGTTATGGTGTATATGTTAGTTGATGTTTTTTCAGATTTTGCCCAAATAGGCAATCACATTCATAATAATAGGACAGTTACTATTGCCAGTGATATTGTTTATTTTTTCCCTTCTGCTATATGTCATATGTGTTTTGCTGACTTCTTCATGAAGCAGATAGTAGTTTTTAAGGTTATATGGGAGCTTGAACTTTTGCCCAACCTTGGTTTTTCTTTTGTATACATCCAAATGTTATTTTGTGACCAGCTACCTAGGGAAGTTATTTGCCAGGCTGGGTTTGATGAGAAATTTGATACATTGGAGATGAAGCTGAGAGATGCTGAGAGAGACTGTCAAGGAGGGGAATTTATTTGTGATGATGAAGGAGTAGATGTGCTTGTTGAATAAGGGATGGAGATTATACTTGTGTTTCTATGTTTATAAAAAGAAGAGAGGGGGGAGGCTGGAAGAGAAGAAGTACCAATAAGGGGGGAATGCTACACTATTATTATTACCCCAGGACCAGGACATGAAGCTAAGACTTGCCTGCGATCCATCCCTATTATTATTATTATTATTATTGGCATTCCTACTCTTCCCATTATTATTATTACCCTTGGGCCAGGAAGCGTAGAGACTTGCCTGCGAATCCCACCATATTATTATTTTCCCACACTATTATTGCCCCACTATATTGTTATTACCCCACATTATTATATGCTATGGCATTTTAGGCATCGGCCCACTGAGGAGATGACCTCACTTATATATTACATTGCTTTAGGAACACGCAGGGTGACCTCATTTTGTGCATGAACGTGAAGGAGGTGCAGTAGGATAGTCAGGACTCTGTTCCTGTGTTGATTCAGTTCCGCTGGCTTAGCAGAGCTCTAGGTTTTCCTGTTAAATGACATTCTGTTACATCTCATATATGGGCATGACACATTTCCCCATTCCCCAAACATTGAGAGTGACTGTACAGGAACAGCACAAGCCCACCACATATTCCCTATAGGCGCCACTGACGTTGTTCATACATACATTAGGATTAGGAAAGCATAGAACACACAGTACATCAACATACTCTAAGGAGATTTGCGCTGACATAACTGAATTGTTTGCAGATAATGTACTTTCTGAGATGAGATTTCAAAGTGGATGTTAGTTTTGTTTTTCATTGTAGAAGATTGACCTGAGAACTAGTTTAAGTAGATATTTACCCTTGTGTTTTTTAATAAGATGTAACATTGAGAGACTTGGATAAGGCAAGATGATTGTTCCTTGCGCCTAGAGAATTATTTGACGTTTATGATGATAGGAGGCATACATATGCTCCATTACCCTTTGCAACCCAACATTAATTATAGAGATATATATCCCTTCCACTATATATGATTTTGAATTTTGTGCCTCCTTACATAGTAAATGAGAATGACATTCGTTAAGATATACACCTACATGGGTTTACAAGTGGTACCCATTTATATTGTATAATGCAAGTTAATATTTCCCTACACTGAGAAGATGTTCCCTATGTATTTTCTCCGATATTTTTCCCCTTAGGTCATAGAACTTACAGCCATGGGCTGCCCATCCTTTAAGGACCCCCTACATGTAGAAGTATTTACCTAGATTTTGTCACTGTGAACCAGTGTACTGGTTACTCGCAACTTTGTTGCCACTAACTACCCCGATTTTGTCGCAGCAGTGTACTGCTGCTTGGAAACTACGTTTCCTTATAAGTTATAATTTTTTCCCCTATACATTTTTAGGATGTTTAGTTTTATTTTGGGGATAATATTTTGTAAATAACTACAACACTATATAATTATTATTGTCTAATTCAGTTGAATTTAAGTGATACATTAACTTGGCAAGAACCAAGTGCAATTTTGTGTTTCTTTACTTTGATAATTTTTACGTATATAAGAATCTTTTGTCATTTTTATAACTTGAATCTTAATGCATTATATGAATAATATTTTCATTTGCTTTTCCTTAACTATTGTAACTACATTCCTTTGCTAAGGAAGATTATTATTTACTGTTTCATTTCCCAACAACTTGTGGGAACATTATTGTATTTACTAACCTACTTGTACATTTACTTTTGTATTTTCATTAAATTTTTCTCTTATGTACATGTTAGAGTTTAAGAACAGTTTGGCCGCCACTAATTCCCATTTTTTTTTCTGATTTGTATGTTCACAGACAAGCTAGCTGACCAAGTTCCCCAGGCCACTCCTGCTGCGACAGGAACCGGGGAAAATGGACATTTCTCGGCAGATCTAGCTATAAGGCTTTTGCTTTGTATAATTTGCGAGCCTTACTGTCAGCTCCCGTTACAGGACTTGGGTTTTCACCCATTTTAGGGAGTTCTGTGATAAGTGTTTAAAGGGAAAGTGGTAATTTAAGGCCATAATAAAATGAAACAATATTAAAACAGAGACGTTTAGAAAACGAAAGACTTTCCTACAAGGAATTGCATAATTTTGTTCATAATTATTCAGACACAACAATTTTCTATGTCCATTTTTGTAAAATAATACACTTTAATGTTAACTTTTTCTTAAAACAAATTTGATGTTTTCTTATGTTTATGGGTAATACCCTTTTCAATGTACATTTTATAATTTGTGTTTATAACCATTTATGTTTCTTATTTTGATAGTTTGTCTGATATTTTGACAATTTTGTGATTGTTTATAACACACTTGTTGATAATTTTGTGATTATTTGATATTTCACATTTTTGCTTTTTGGTCATAATTGGATGACTTTAGTAATTTATCCTTAATATTGATACTCAGAGAATGAATGTGTTTTGAGAAAACCTTTGGTGATAATTTTGGGTGAAAGTTAAAGTTTTTGGTATTGTTATAAAGTATAATTTTTGCTTTTGAGTATGAATGGTGGAGAGAAAGAACCGAACCGACATGCGATAGTTAATTTCATTTGGGATTTTAAATTTTTCTTTTAGTTTTTCAAGATGTTCAGTTAGTTTTCTTTGGAAAATAACTTCAATCTTCAGGGGGCATGTAAGGATCTTGGAATTTTGGCAATTCTAGTTTTGCTTAGGCGGGACTTAGAAATTTCGAGAAGTGTAGTTTTCAACTTTAAGGAATTTCCCTGTAATCTTGCTCACAGTTGTAATTCATTATAAAAATCATTTTAAAGTGTAATTATCATATCGGGAAACGTTTAGTTTAAGAGATATTCCCGTTTGTTCAAGTTTTGAAACACGCGATCAGAATAGTGAAATTCTAAGATTCGCAATATCTTTAAATCCAGTAAAGCTACAACCGAACTTTTATCACCAGCTGTAGTCAGCACTATCCCCGATATTTTGGCGGTAAAATTAAGTAATTAGTCTAATTAGTGATTTTAATTAAGAGAAAAAAATAAGCTTTTTATCTAAAAGAGATATCAATCTAAATTTTATATCAGCAGATAGCCCTAATTGAGACGATTTCATACATATATGGGTTTTCATAAAAAGTTTAAGCATTTGTCCGGAAATTAAGTTTTTGTAAAGTAGATTGTCGCGGATTGTTGTGCACGCGCGTAAAAAGTTCTAGAACACTTAGGGATTTTACCCAAATTTGAATGTATCACTACGCGGAGTCTTAAACAGCTAAAACTCTAAAATTAATTACTCTAAATTTCTCAAGAGACTGCCGTCGGACTTCTAGTGGATAAGTCCAGATACTATCAAAGTTTAAACATTTTTAATAGTCGGGATCGTCAAATAAATTTCGTACTCTTTGAGCTACGCGGAGGAAAAAGATGTGATACATTTGCTGACGTCACTGGTTCTCGTGGTTTCGATAAAAGAGCCGGTCTGTTCTTGCCGGGGGTCTTTTGTCGGTTGCTGTTTGTCTGTTCCTGTTGGTCTCTTGTCGGTTACTGTCTGTTTCGGTCTGGCTTTCGTCGCGCTGGTTGTAACTCGCCATGCGGGCTAGTTCAATCATGTTGTACCGTGTCGTGTTAAATCATAACTTCAATGACTGTTGAGAACTTTTAATTTTGCTAAAGGGGTTTCGGTCGGTTAGTTTTCTCTCCACAATCTGTAACTTTGGAAAGGAGAGTTCGATATGCCTGCTCAACTGTAAATGCAATTTTGAACTTGTGACTTTGAAGATAATAAAACTTTGGATTTTTCTAACAGTAACCTTGTGTGCTTTAGTAGTTTACTCGAACCCTTTTCTAAATTTGGGGGTAACAAATTTAGTGGCGACCTAGGCATTCAGTTGAGTCATCTTGGCTACATGGTCAAATTAAATCAAATCAAATTTAAGCAAGTATTATTGAGAACTGTGAGTCTACAAGAGTGTAAGTTAAGGCACTTAGGCGATACTTCAGCCCCAGTATGCAGTCTAGTTCCTTACATACTCTATCAGTGTAAATTAAGGTTTCATGGTTTCATAGTTAGTGTCAACTACCCCACTGGGGTAAAATAATCAGGCTCAGGATTATCGCAATTCGAACTCAGGTATACACAGCGAGTTAAACTGTATGTCCGGAAAAAAAACAAAGCGGTGAAAAATCAGTTTTCATCCTTATTCAGTGGTGGATCTAGGAAATTTCGGGGCCGGGGCATGCCGCCCCCGCTGAAGTGCTGCCGGCTTGAAGTTGCTGCCCGCCTGAAGTTGCTGCCCCTCTGATGTTGTCGTCCTGGGCAAGCTACAAACATTCAATCTAAGCCGCGTTGCTCTTTAGTAATTTTCTCCCTCTTCATGATTACTCAGATTCAAATACCGTTAAAATTATTTTCTTGAAATGTGGAGCACAGAATAATTAATTTACACAGATCTAACATAAGGATTGAGAGATGGGAATATTTCGATAACACGTCGCAACTCTATCGTTTCGCCGAAGCCATCTTGTGCGAGTCTTGTCAAGTGTTATATTACGAGGGTTGGAACTTTAACAGTTTAACCGTGTTGCGAGGTAGCAGCAGTGTCGCCTGGGTGCGAAAGGTTGCGCGAAGTTAGGTGGTGGACCGCGCGTGTTGGGATGGTGCAACAGTGTGATAGGGAGCGTCAACTGTGAGCATTCGTGAGGGCAGGTTGCGTCAGTCGCTGCGCAGTCGGGCAGCTGCACAGGGCGTGGGTGACGAAATCTGTGAGACGCTTCGAGAAGGGACGCGTCAGGCAGGCAGATGCGTCATAGACTGCTATAAATACCGCCGCCTGAGAGGTGGGGAGAGGAGACGACGCGGAGACACAGACACAGAGCAGTGTGTGTGTGCATTGGGCCAGCGAGTACGCAGTGCAGCCAAGAGAACAGCGGAAAGACAACGTGTATGTTAGCTACTGTAGTCGCCGTTGTTAACAGTTAGGGTCTTCAAGTTTTATGGATCTTCGGCAGAGAGAACTGCTATTAGTTGATTCGGACGGAGATGTCTTTTCGTATCAATCCTTTTTAGAGTGCCTGTGGTGGATGAACTTCTTTCACCGAAGTTTTGGATGGATCGATACGACTATCGAAGACGTTGTCGATTGGTTAAGTAAGGACTCTTTGGATTAGGTACCTCCCTCTTGTCCTGAATATTCTCAGTGGGAGATATTCGGCTTCGTGGGTCTCAAAGTGATTTGTCATACTTGTTGGTTTTCTTAGTAAGCAGAATAAAAAAGAAAAAACCTTTTTGTCCCTATTCCGAGTTTCCGGATTATAAAAAGAGATACCCCGCTTGTTTGTTGATTAATTTCAGCTAGCGGCAGTTCGACTCTTCTAGTCCTGCGACTCTTGCCAGGCTGCAGGACACAACAAACGGAACCAATTAATGTCGCTTATTCTACACATTAGTTACATACCTACTTTAGAGGAAATGAACTCTTCTTTCCAACATCACGCGCATGCGCAGTGACGAGACGAACAGAGTCGTGTTAGCTAGTGTCTCTGTTAGCTAATGGCCTAATGTCAGGGCCGGCATTAGGGGGGATAAGCGGGTCAAAAGTACCCGGGCCCACCGGTTGACGGGAGGACCCAAATACCAATTGTAGGGGTCTCAGGCCATGAAGCCAAGCGCCGGCCCTGCCTAATGTTGCCAGGAATTCGGGTATAGAAGAAAGGAGATGGATAAAGATTGATTGTGCCAGAAGCCAAACAGCACGACAATGTTATAAAGGTCTTCAAGAACCTTGCGTTGCTTTACACAACAGTGACAAGCAGTGGCGTAACTAGGTCAACAAGGGCCCCCGTGCAAAAGAAATTATTTTGGTTCCTCAGGCCAGATGGGTGACTTTTTTTTGCTTTGTGTTGCTGATAGGGGCCCCCTGAACTGAGGCTGGGGGCTCCTGAGTTGTGCTTGGGGGCCTCCTGAGCAGTGGTTGGGGGTCTGAATGAACGGTGAGGGCCTCTTAGTGAGGGGGCTCCCTGTGTCTTAGGGTCCCCCTTAGACGACGGTAGAGAAAAAAAAGTCTCCAGTTTGCCGTGAAGGCCCGTGGGCCCTCTGAACAGCGCTTGGGGGCCCCTTGAGCGTAGGGGCCCCGGTGCACTGCACCGCCTAGCCCCATAGTAGCTACGCCCCTGGTGACAAGGTGCGTGAAAGCCTTCAACGAAGGACGCAAAGTGATTTGTCCAGTAAATCAAAAAGAAGCGCAGCAGATATAATGGAACTACGTTGTGCACTGCGTCAATGATAAAATAAATGCCAGGTCCTTTAAATTGTTGTCCTCTTACATGTACTATTCCATTGATTTTACTTTAAAGTAAAATCAACAATATCCTGATTGTGTTGTTCCGCAACTGCAGTGTTCTAAAACGATATTAACATTCACACAACCGCAGCCGCTCAATAAAATAAAGAAAAAGTCGACGACTTGTTTCCGGAATACAAGTCTCATTTCTTCTCAGACAACTTCTACCAACAACATTCCATAATTTGGCTTTGGTTGTCTAATGAGGTATTAACCAAGTAGTAAAGTGATTTTCTCAGTTCCCTTTATGATTCGTTAGAGCCACTACTTCTTGCTGATCTTCTTACAAATGGCGTAGCTAGGTTAATGAGACCCCCGGAGCAAAAAAATATTTTGGGGGCCCTCAGGCCAGATGGGCCTTTCTTTTTTAGCTCTACCATGTCTTGTGAGGGTCCCACGAGCTGAGCTTGGGGGCCCCTTAGCTGCACTTGGGGGATCCCGGAGCTTAGGGACCCCATTGCACGGCACCGCCTAGCCCTCCGATAGCTTCGCCACTGTTTCTTACATGAAAAACCCAAAATTTTATGCAATCGGCACGCGCTTGTTTTTTTTGTTATCTGAGGCTATATTTCCGTCTTATATTGTTGCTTTTTGTATGGTACTGGCGTTTTCCAAACAAGCTTTTGTTTGGATATGTGAAAACTGCGACCAGTGAAATTTGCGGCCAACCTAAAATCTGCGAAATCTGCGGCCAATACCTCTTCTCTTTGTGTCATGCCGCGCCGTCCTAATCACTCTAAACGCCCCTTTAGACGACCCGACCTGGTCTCACTAAATCGTGGCCTGGAAGTTATTACGTGAACAAATCATTTTACATTACACGCCCGAAACAGCCAAGTTAATTTCTATTTATTTTTTTTTTAATAGAGACGCAAATGTTTCACAGGTTTCTTAGACTTTTTTGCTGATCTGCAACACTGTTCGGAAAATCCAGTGCGGTACTAACTAGATCGGAGTGGCCGAGGTCGTCTAGAGGCGGCCATACACGATCGCTCCATCCGTCCAAATGGAGCGATGTCACTCCATTATCGTGTCGTCTGTGGGGAAATTTGATGTGGATGACGTTAACCCACAACTGCTGATGGTAGAATATTTTTTCCTACACTAGTTTCTTATTTGCTTAACGTCTCTCTAACAGCGAGATCTTTAGAGACGGGAAAGGATGGGGGGGTGGGGGGGGCAAGGAATGGGAAGGAATTCGGCCATGGCCTTTTGAAGGAAGCATCCCGGAATTTGCCTGAAGTGATTTGGGAAACCATGGAAAACCCAAATCTGGATGCCCGGACAGGGATTCGAACCACCGTCCTCGCGAATGCGAAGCCTCCTGCACTAGTAATGTGAGGCAAAGGGAGATTTTGCATGAAATCTTCTACGATTCTGTAAGTATCTGCCTCGTTATTACAATTCTTTTCTACGTCTTTTAAGCAAGAATAAAACTTGTATTTTAATAACAGTTATAAACTATAAAACATCTGTACTGTCAACCTGCTGTTTAGAAACATTGGCTACAAATGCAGCAATCCGCTCAGAGCGCCGGTGGGGCGGCTTTTAACAATACAACCAGTTTGATCCTATTCTATAATAAACATGCCGCTACAGCATTGTTGAGAATTCTGGCCGCAGATTTCACTGGCCGCAAATTTCACTGGCCGCAGTTTTCGCGACACCGGGGGCTCCTGAGTTGTGCTTGGGGGCCTCCTGAGCAGTGGTTGGGGGCCTGAATGAACGGTGAGGGCCTCTTAGTGAGGGGGCTCCCTGTGTCTTAGGGTCCCCCTTAGACGACGGTAGAGAAAAAAAAGTCTCCAGTTTGCCGTGAAGGCCCGTGGGCCCTCTGAACAGCGCTTGGGGGCCCCTTGAGCGTAGGGGCCCCGGTGCACTGCACCGCCTAGCCCCATAGTAGCTACGCCCCTGGTGACAAGGTGCGTGAAAGCCTTCAACGAAGGACGCAAAGTGATTTGTCCAGTAAATCAAAAAGAAGCGCAGCAGATATAATGGAACTACGTTGTGCACTGCGTCAATGATAAAATAAATGCCAGGTCCTTTAAATTGTTGTCCTCTTACATGTACTATTCCATTGGATTTTACGATTTAAAGTAAAATCAACAATATCCTGATTGTGTTATTCCGCAACTGAAGTGTTCTAAAACGATATTAACATTCACACAACCGCAGCCGCTCAATAAAATAAAGAAAAAGTCGACGACTTGTTTCCGGAATACAAGTCTCATTTCTTCTCAGACAACTTCTACCAACAACATTCCATAATTTGGCTTTGGTTGGCTAATGAGGTATTAACCAAGTAGTAAAGTGATTTTCTCAGTTCCCTTTATGGTTCGTTAGAGGACTGATCTTGAGCCACTACTTCTTGCTGATCTTCTTACAAATGGCGTAGCTAGGTTAATGAGACCCCTGGAGCAAAAAAATATTTTGGGGGCCCTCAGGCCAGATGGGCCTTTCTTTTTTAGCTCTACCATGTCTTGTGAGGGTCCCACGAGCTGAGCTTGGGGGCCCCTTAGCTGCACTTGGGGAATCCCGGAGCTTAGGGACCCCATTGCACGGCACCGCCTAGCCCTCCGATAGCTTCGCCACTGTTTCTTACATGAAAAACCCAAAATTTTATGCAATCGGCACGCGCTTGTTTTTTTTGTTTTTTGTTATCTGAGGCTATATTTCCGTCTTATATTGTTGCTTTTTGTATGGTACTGGCGTTTTCCAAACAAGCTTTTGTTTGGATATGTGAAAACTGCGACCAGTGAAATTTGCGGCCAACCTAAAATCTGCGAAATCTGCGGCCAATACCTCTTCTCTTTGTGTCATGCCGCGCCGTCCTAATCACTCTAAACGCCCCTTTAGACGACCCGACCTGGTCTCACTAAATCGTGGCCTGGAAGTTATTACGTGAACAAATCATTTTACATTACACGCCCGAAACAGCCAAGTTAATTTCTATTTTTTTTTTTAATAGAGACGCAAATGTTTCACAGGTTTCTTAGACTTTTTTGCTGATCTGCAACACTGTTCGGAAAATCCAGTGCGGTACTAACTAGATCGGAGTGGCCGAGGTCGTCTAGAGGCGGCCATACACGATCGCTCCATCCGTCCAAATGGAGCGATGTCACTCCATTATCGTGTCGTCTGTGGGGAAATTTGATGTGGATGACGTTAACCCACAACTGCTGATGGTAGAATATTTTTTCCTACACTAGTTTCTTATTTGCTTAACGTCTCTCTAACAGCGAGATCTTTAGAGACGGGAAAGGATGGGGGGGTGGGGGGGGGGCAAGGAATGGGAAGGAATTCGGCCATGGCCTTTTGAAGGAAGCATCCCGGAATTTGCCTGAAGTGATTTGGGAAACCATGGAAAACCCAAATCTGGATGCCCGGACAGGGATTCGAACCACCGTCCTCGCGAATGCGAAGCCTCCTGCACTAGTAATGTGAGGCAAAGGGAGATTTTGCATGAAATCTTCTACGATTCTGTAAGTATCTGCCTCGTTATTACAATTCTTTTCTACGTCTTTTAAGCAAGAATAAAACTTGTATTTTAATAACAGTTATAAACTATAAAACATCTGTACTGTCAACCTGCTGTTTAGAAACATTGGCTACAAATGCAGCAATCCGCTCAGAGCGCCGGTGGGGCGGCTTTTAACAATACAACCAGTTTGATCCTATTCTATAATAAACATGCCGCTACAGCATTGTTGAGAATTCTGGCCGCAGATTTCACTGGCCGCAAATTTCACTGGCCGCAGTTTTCGCGACACCGGGGGCTCCTGAGTTGTGCTTGGGGGCCTCCTGAGCAGTGGTTGGGGGCCTGAATGAACGGTGAGGGCCTCTTAGTGAGGGGGCTCCCTGTGTCTTAGGGTCCCCCTTAGACGACGGTAGAGAAAAAAAAAGTCTCCAGTTTGCCGTGAAGGCCCGTGGGCCCTCTGAACAGCGCTTGGGGGCCCCTTGAGCGTAGGGGCCCCGGTGCACTGCACCGCCTAGCCCCATAGTAGCTACGCCCCTGGTGACAAGGTGCGTGAAAGCCTTCAACGAAGGACGCAAAGTGATTTGTCCAGTAAATCAAAAAGAAGCGCAGCAGATATAATGGAACTACGTTGTGCACTGCGTCAATGATAAAATAAATGCCAGGTCCTTTAAATTGTTGTCCTCTTACATGTACTATTCCATTGGATTTTACGATTTAAAGTAAAATCAACAATATCCTGATTGTGTTATTCCGCAACTGCAGTGTTCTAAAACGATATTAACATTCACACAACCGCAGCCGCTCAATAAAATAAAGAAAAAGTCGACGACTTGTTTCCGGAATACATGTCTCATTTCTTCTCAGACAACTTCTACCAACAACATTCCATAATTTGGCTTTGGTTGGCTAATGAGGTATTAACCAAGTAGTAAAGTGATTTTCTCAGTTTATGATTCGTTAGAGCCACTACTTCTTGCTGATCTTCTTACAAATGGCGTAGCTAGGTTAATGAGACCCCCGGAGCAAAAAAATATTTTGGGGGCCCTCAGGCCAGATGGGCCTTTCTTTTTTAGCTCTACCATGTCTTGTGAGGGTCCCACGAGCTGACCTTGGGGGCCCCTTAGCTGCACTTGGGGAATCCCGGAGCTTAGGGACCCCATTGCACGGCACCGCCTAGCCCTCCGATAGCTTCGCCACTGTTTCTTACATGAAAAACCCAAAATTTTATGCAATCGGCACGCGCTTGTTTTTTTTGTTTTTTGTTATCTGAGGCTATATTTCCGTCTTATATTGTTGCTTTTTGTATGGTACTGGCGTTTTCCAAACAAGCTTTTGTTTGGATATGTGAAAACTGCGACCAGTGAAATTTGCGGCCAACCTAAAATCTGCGAAATCTGCGGCCAATACCTCTTCTCTTTGTGTCATGCCGCGCCGTCCTAATCACTCTAAACGCCCCTTTAGACGACCCGACCTGGTCTCACTAAATCGTGGCCTGGAAGTTATTACGTGAACAAATCATTTTACATTACACGCCCGAAACAGCCAAGTTAATTTCTATTTTTTTTTTTTTTTTAATAGAGACGCAAATGTTTCACAGGTTTCTTAGACTTTTTTGCTGATCTGCAACACTGTTCGGAAAATCCAGTGCGGTACTAACTAGATCGGAGTGGCCGAGGTCGTCTAGAGGCGGCCATACACGATCGCTCCATCCGTCCAAATGGAGCGATGTCACTCCATTATCGTGTCGTCTGTGGGGAAATTTGATGTGGATGACGTTAACCCACAACTGCTGATGGTAGAATATTTTTTACACTAGTTTCTTATTTGCTTAACGTCTCTCTAACAGCGAGATCTTTAGAGACGGGAAAGGATGGGGGGGTGGGGGGGGGCAAGGAATGGGAAGGAATTCGGCCATGGCCTTTTTGAAGGAAGCATCCCGGAATTTGCCTGAAGTGATTTGGGAAACCATGGAAAACCCAAATCTGGATGCCCGGACAGGGATTCGAACCACCGTCCTCGCGAATGCGAAGCCTCCTGCACTAGTAATGTGAGGCAAAGGGAGATTTTGCATGAAATCTTCTACGATTCTGTAAGTATCTGCCTCGTTATTACAATTCTTTTCTACGTCTTTTAAGCAAGAATAAAACTTGTATTTTAATAACAGTTATAAACTATAAAACATCTGTACTGTCAACCTGCTGTTTAGAAACATTGGCTACAAATGCAGCAATCCGCTCAGAGCGCCGGTGGGGCGGCTTTTAACAATACAACCAGTTTGATCCTATTCTATAATAAACATGCCGCTACAGCATTGTTGAGAATTCTGGCCGCAGATTTCACTGGCCGCAAATTTCACTGGCCGCAGTTTTCGCGACACCGGGGGCTCCTGAGTTGTGCTTGGGGGCCTCCTGAGCAGTGGTTGGGGGCCTGAATGAACGGTGAGGGCCTCTTAGTGAGGGGGCTCCCTGTGTCTTAGGGTCCCCCTTAGACGACGGTAGAGAAAAAAAAGTCTCCAGTTTGCCGTGAAGGCCCGTGGGCCCTCTGAACAGCGCTTGGGGGCCCCTTGAGCGTAGGGGCCCCGGTGCACTGCACCGCCTAGCCCCATAGTAGCTACGCCCCTGGTGACAAGGTGCGTGAAAGCCTTCAACGAAGGACGCAAAGTGATTTGTCCAGTAAATCAAAAAGAAGCGCAGCAGATATAATGGAACTACGTTGTGCACTGCGTCAATGATAAAATAAATGCCAGGTCCTTTAAATTGTTGTCCTCTTACATGTACTATTCCATTGGATTTTACGATTTAAAGTAAAATCAACAATATCCTGATTGTGTTATTCCGCAACTGCAGTGTTCTAAAACGATATTAACATTCACACAACCGCAGCCGCTCAATAAAATAAAGAAAAAGTCGACGACTTGTTTCCGGAATACATGTCTCATTTCTTCTCAGACAACTTCTACCAACAACATTCCATAATTGGCTTTGGTTGGCTAATGAGGTATTAACCAAGTAGTAAAGTGATTTTCTCAGTTCCCTTTATGATTCGTTAGAGGACTGATCTTGAGCCACTACTTCTTGCTGATCTTCTTACAAATGGCGTAGCTAGGTTAATGAGACCCCCGGAGCAAAAAAATATTTTGGGGGCCCTCAGGCCAGATGGGCCTTTCTTTTTTAGCTCTACCATGTCTTGTGAGGGTCCCACGAGCTGACCTTGGGGGCCCCTTAGCTGCACTTGGGGAATCCCGGAGCTTAGGGACCCCATTGCACGGCACCGCCTAGCCCTCCGATAGCTTCGCCACTGTTTCTTACATGAAAAACCCAAAATTTTATGCAATCGGCACGCGCTTGTTTTTTTTGTTTTTTGTTATCTGAGGCTATATTTCCGTCTTATATTGTTGCTTTTTGTATGGTACTGGCGTTTTCCAAACAAGCTTTTGTTTGGATATGTGAAAACTGCGACCAGTGAAATTTGCGGCCAACCTAAAATCTGCGAAATCTGCGGCCAATACCTCTTCTCTTTGTGTCATGCCGCGCCGTCCTAATCACTCTAAACGCCCCTTTAGACGACCCGACCTGGTCTCACTAAATCGTGGCCTGGAAGTTATTACGTGAACAAATCATTTTACATTACACGCCCGAAACAGCCAAGTTAATTTCTATTTTTTTTTTTTAATAGAGACGCAAATGTTTCACAGGTTTCTTAGACTTTTTTGCTGATCTGCAACACTGTTCGGAAAATCCAGTGCGGTACTAACTAGATCGGAGTGGCCGAGGTCGTCTAGAGGCGGCCATACACGATCGCTCCATCCGTCCAAATGGAGCGATGTCACTCCATTATCGTGTCGTCTGTGGGGAAATTTGATGTGGATGACGTTAACCCACAACTGCTGATGGTAGAATATTTTTTCCTACACTAGTTTCTTATTTGCTTAACGTCTCTCTAACAGCGAGATCTTTAGAGACGGGAAAGGATGGGGGGGTGGGGGGGGGGCAAGGAATGGGAAGGAATTCGGCCATGGCCTTTTGAAGGAAGCATCCCGGAATTTGCCTGAAGTGATTTGGGAAACCATGGAAAACCCAAATCTGGATGCCCGGACAGGGATTCGAACCACCGTCCTCGCGAATGCGAAGCCTCCTGCACTAGTAATGTGAGGCAAAGGGAGATTTTGCATGAAATCTTCTACGATTCTGTAAGTATCTGCCTCGTTATTACAATTCTTTTCTACGTCTTTTAAGCAAGAATAAAACTTGTATTTTAATAACAGTTATAAACTATAAAACATCTGTACTGTCAACCTGCTGTTTAGAAACATTGGCTACAAATGCAGCAATCCGCTCAGAGCGCCGGTGGGGCGGCTTTTAACAATACAACCAGTTTGATCCTATTCTATAATAAACATGCCGCTACAGCATTGTTGAGAATTCTGGCCGCAGATTTCACTGGCCGCAAATTTCACTGGCCGCAGTTTTCGCGACAATTTTTGTTTCGTGTCTAATAGCTACATTCTTGTAGACATTTTTGCTATCTTCACTTCTCTTTGTTTTCTACGAAATTATTAGACACATATTTTCCTACTTTTTGTGTAACATTTTCCAGTCTGCTCTTGATTAGGTAATAGTTGTGAAGATTCTTTAAAAATTTTGCAATTTTATTGTCTTATATTAAGCATTAACTTACACCATTTTAATTTAAAGATTTGTATAAAAATGATTTGTTTCGGTTATTTCTGCCTAAAATGAATCTTATATTTATTTCAAATTGAGAATTTAGGAATTTTATCTGTAGTAGAAAGAACCGGGTAAGTATTTGTTCAAGACCAATAAGAATAGACTGTGTCACTAAGCTTCTCATTCTTCTTTGACAAGAAGAGACGTTCAGTGCAAAAAAATTAATATGTAATGCTACAGATAGCAGTAAAAGAAAATGCACATAGGAATAAAAAACCTACGACCTTTCGCATACTAATACTACACGGCTATTGGACTATTTCAACTTCATCGGGTTTTCAATAGTGATGTAATAAGCACGTTAAATTTTACAATTTATAACTTTTAATTTCTCGTAAGGATCATCGGAGCGAGCAGCATTAGGGTGAATTCCTGGTTTTCTATACTTTGGATCCATCTTTTTCGTTCGCCGATCTAGATTTCCGCCCTCAAGACTTCTCCTTGTGAGACTGACCAATGGCGGACCTACAAATTTTTCGAAGCGGAGAAAAAATTTTGAGATTGACGCCCTCGGCTGCAGAGTTAAAAAAGTTTACCGCCTCACGAATTTGCCACTTGTCACTTCTCTGAAGTTGTCGCCCGTGGCAAGTGCCCTGGTTTGGTCTCCCCTATATCCGGCACTGAGACTGACCAGACGAATACCGGGATGGTTCCTTTAAATTGCCATGGTCGAACTGCTTCCAGTTCCTTATTCCCTTACGTTAGGCTGGCTGAAAAGATCTTATAGCAGCTCGCCTTCTGGGCTTCACCTGGCAGGAATGAAACGTTAAAGAAATAAAAACACTTTAAGTCTTTGTCAAGTTGAAGTTCACTCGCCATTGTATGTCAATGCTATTTGTAAAATTAGACCGTCTGCTTTGGCAACATGCTTGGGTAATTCTACAGACGCATCTGGTGTCTGCACTCGAGGTCAAAGCTGACGTCCTTCCCACGCTTCACGGCCGTAGATCTAGAAACGATAAGGAACATTTGTTACAGTCGGTGTTTTGAGTTCTACGTCCGCCGAAAACGAAGATTTTTCTGAGAAACACCAATTTTATGCTTTCGAGATAATATTAAAAATAGCAGTAAATATAACGGAAAAACGTTGTTCTGATTTGCCATTTTACAGTTTTAAACGATTATTTCTTTCATTAAGGCCACTGGACGGCAGTTATATTTTTTGAAAAAAATGAGAAAAGAAACCATTATTCTTATTGAGAACCTACGCCGATATTGACTCCTAATGACCAAAGCATTCTTTCACAAATTCTGTAATCTCTAAGACAAATCAAAAAGCCTTGTAATGGTATCAAAATATTGATATTTAGTAGAAAAAGCATTATTTTTTTTAAAAAAGGAGAAAAAAGTAGTGAAATGCTTAGACTTAATTTATTCTTATAGAAAATGAAATTTGGTCTCAAAATACAATAATATCAATCAGACATAATTACTGAAATTTGAATCTCAATCTATTTCTTCAGTCATGAAATATAAAATATTTTGCTAGTTACCTGATTTATATATAAATAGATTATTGACTAAGTAGTCACAGACTTTGATCTGAATTCCATGCAAAAACTAGTCAACCTACCTACTATAATGAAACTGTTAAATTGCACAAACCATTTCGACAGAAGTTCCAAGTATTTGTAACGAAACAATACAAAATGCAGATTGGTTAGTAATAATCACAAAGTCACATGACATTTAAATGAAGCCACATTTACTCTTGCTTTATACTTTACTGTTGATCTATATGGACACAGTTGATAAAGAGAATTTTCTGTAATCGAGTGTTTTGTAAATCAACAACATAGATTTGGGAGAGGTGGGTTACTCATGAGAATCACAGTTAATTGGATGAAATTTACAATCGAGGCCATGTTGAAAGTGTAGCTTATGAATATCTCCAAGGTATTACGCACGGTAAGCAACAACATGGTGGTAAGTAAGATAAATTTTATTAGATGAAGTGGACAAAGGAGGCCAAGTATCAGACACGAACTAAACTGTTACCGAGGTGCTGAGAAATAATGCAAATGATGCAGTCACACAATTTCTGGATCGTACAGTAATACAAAGGAGTGTCTTCAATTGCCCTTCTAACAACTGAATTAATTACATTCATAAAACTAGTGGCAGGAACAAAACGTCTAAAACTCTATAAACTGTTCTTCAATTATAAATTCAAACAGCTAGATATAAGGTTTATTTTGTTTGTTCTCAAATTAAGATAAATATTCCTTTGCAAAATAGGAGGGTACAGGAATGGGGGGAAATGGGTTTGCAGGGACAGGGAGCCGGGAGGGGGGGCGGGTGTGCACTTGCACCCCTCTGCCATTAAAGGAAATACACAGAAAAAGATTGAGAAATACAAATTTTGTTGTTGAATTCTCTGTTTGAATAATAAGTTAAGGCGTCTAGGTTGTTGTCCATATTTTTTCAACACATTATCAATAAAATCAGTGTCCTCCTACGTACTACTAAATGACCGTTCAATGCTACGTGACGAACAGTGAGGCTAATCTTGATTGCCTCGCATACGATGTTGCACCATGACAACGCACCCGCTCACGCATCGTTGTTTGTCACGAATTATCTGGCAAAACATCGCACTCCCGTTGTACCTCAGCCACCCTATTCTCCAGACTTGGCTCTGGCAGACTTTTTTCTCTTCCCAAAACTGAAAAACACTTTGAAAGTACGTCGTTTCCAGCAGTGGCGTAGCTAGGGGGGGGGGGGGGGGGCGGTGGGGGCGGTCCGCCCCGGGTGTCACCCGTTTGGGGGTGACACCCACATTTCGAAAATCGTAATCCAAATTAGTGTGACACAAAAAAAAAATCAATAATAAACCTCTTTTATCCTTTGGTGTAGAAACACGTCTACTTTTATTGTTATGAATATTTGTTTTTAGGTTGATCTAGTGCTTTTTCAAATGCGATCCAGGCGGCTGTGCTCATTCGTTATAGTAGAATATAATTGTTGGCAGTACCGTACCCTTAAACAAAGAGAGCAATCGCTCTGTAGCTCCAACAATCACAAGAAATCGTTCATTGTTGTGCTTGCCTTTCGTCACTGTTCGGTTTGTTAGAAGCGGACCGAGCGTGGTGGTGTAACGGATAGCGTTCTGGCCTCGCATTCGGGAGGACGGCGGTTCGAATCCCCGTCCGGGCATCCAGATTTGGGTTTTCCATGGTTTCCCCAAATCACTCCAGGTGAATGCCGGGATGCTTCCTTCAAAAGGCCATGGCCGAATTCCTTCCCATTCCTTGCCCCCATCCTTTCCCGTCTCTAAAGACCACGTTGTTAAAAAGGGACGTTAAACTGTAAAAAAAAAAAAAAAAAAAAAAAAGTTAGAAGCGGCGGTGGATATAATGTAAGTTTTCTTGTATAAAAAGAGGAAGTTTTAAAATTAAAGTTTATATATAATTTCTAAAATCATAGTAATTAGACAGTTAAATTGTAAATCATCGAAAATATTTAGAGAAAATTTGGAAATGAAAACTAAGCGTATGTCGGAATACGCGTAGTCTAGGTTTTAAAATTGTTTTGCTTATTTAGAATTCCATTAGCTTTCAAGCTAAGATTTACAAGTGCTTTGAAGTTTTTATAGTAATTTTTGAATTTATTATCTGACAGATTCGTGATGTACAAACTGAGTACATTTCGCGTTCTCCGATTTACACTCTGCGTACCTGCCTATTATCGACAGTGCACCTATATTCGACATGAAATCGTATCATGTTCGAATTTATGCTAATAAAAACTGTGAATTAAACTAGCAATACTGTCAGGTTTCAAATCAATCTGAACGGGTCCAAGTGTTCGTTGATGGTATCGTCCGTCGTTGGTAATCAGTTTTTGTAAAGCATGTGTTTAAAACAGTCGGAACCGTAATTGTTGTGTATAGAACTGTAATGTAAATTATATATATTTAAAATTGTAAAGGAAATGAAATGTAAATTGTTAAACTATGTAAATAGAACTGTAATGAAATGTGAATTGTCATAAAACGCAAAGAACTTGGCTGTGTGGCTGATAAGGCCGAAAGCCATTTAAATAAATAAATAAAAAAAAAGTCGGAACCGCGTATCTTGCTAGCGAAATCGTAACATTAGTAAGCACTTAAATTCTAGGTTCGTGTAAGTTTGCTGTGCTTTCTTCTGATTGAGAATATGCAAATATGATCGCGATATGATCTCTATGAATTTTCCATAATAAATTTAGAGAAGAAGAAAATTTGTATTATGGGTAATCCCTCTGTCGAATACAGGTGTATTCCTTAAATCTACAGGGATGTCGAACTTTTGTTCCTGATCAAACTGAGCGAACATTCAAGCCGTTTACAACATTTTTATTTATATGCTACAGAGCGGCGCTAGAAATGTAAAATTAACACGTGAAGACATACAATGTCATATTTAGAAGTCTGTAGCTACGTGTATCTTAGGCGGATAGTAAAATACTTCACTTGTGAAGTACTTCATGTAAAGACGGCAGATAACGCAAAGGCATGTTCTTATATTACCTAAGCCGTTTTTTTTTCTTTTCGAAAAAAAAATTTCGTTGTTTTTATATTGCATTTATTGTTCTATTTTTATGAAGGAACTTAATGTAGAGTTGCTTCTCTGACTATACAGTCTCTCCCAGGGTCTCACGACTTGTGGGACCCGGATTCTGGGTTTGCACCGATGGAACCCCATCTGGGTCTGGAATTGCTTCTACTTGGATCAAGCCACTTCTGTTACCTTTCCTCTCGATATCCTTGCGAAGTCATTTAAATACAACCTATGTTAACGTTTCAACAACAAATTATTGGGTAGTTTTCGATTTTTTAAAAATTTATAGCGAAATATTATGGCCGCCCTGTAGTTAACCTGGCAAAAATTAGAATCTCACCATGCATACAGGAATGGTAGAATTTTAGGAAACTTTGAAGATATATCCAGGGCCATACCCAGAAGAAATGATAGCAAATGGAAATGGATCAGGATAAGTTCTTACCTTTCGATACAGTTTTCAGTAAGAAATGCGTCCAACTTGAGCACCAATACATTCGTGGATTCTTGCCGACATTGAATCAACAAGTGTTTCGAATGTCTTCTTGGGGCATTTATCTTTACGCCTGCATGTCTTTTGCAGTCAGTTGCTGCGCAGTTTGTGCTGGGTCACCATGTGATCAAATGTGTCTACTCCTGGTATCCCAGACATGCTCTATTGGGGAAAAATCTGGGGACTGTGCTGTTCAAATTGTGATCGAAACTCCTTGGAAGGCTTGTGTAACGATGGCCGCAATATGAGGACGGGCATTATCTTATTGTAAGATGCGATTTGAATGGTGAACATGAAGGGTATCACAATAAGATGTAGTACCCCGTCCACATAGTGGTGGGTTGTCATTGTGCCTTAAACAACAGCCGACTCAGTCATGCTGTCGAAACTGATTGCCGCCAAAAAATGACACCGGTGACTGCACTTGTGTGATGTTCTGAAATCACAGCAGGTAAGCCGTTTTCCAATACGCCTCCGAACATGTCGTGAATTATCATTTGCCACAGACAGAATCGAGACTCGTCTCTAAACACAAATGTACGCCATTCACATGTCCTTTTATGTTTTGCATTACGCCAGGTTAGATGATGCTGGCAATGAAATCAGATTAATGGGACACATTGCATAGGGTTCAGAGAGCGTACTCCAGCTTCAAGTAATTGGTTTTCAATCGTCCGAGGAGGGGGGTGACTCTCTGTAACCACTGTTTGGATCTGGCCTGCAGTCAACCATTTGCCAGCAGCAGCCACCCACACAATTTGGCGGTCTTCACGTGCTGTTATCCATCAGTATAGACCTGCAGTATTAGAGCTTTCTTTCATCACTGTGTAACAAGTCTGTATACTGACAATGCAGTACGGCCAATCCTTTAGGAGATTTCACGATATGATGCACCTTTTTAAAACACGTCAATTCTCCGACCTCTGTCACAGTTAGACATTTGAGTGTATAGAGTTGTCACTCTTCGCCTGGGCATACTTAGCAAACAAGAACTCGTGGACAACAAAGTGTCATGTTACACCACACTGTACGCCACTAGTACGTTAAAAGAATATAAAAAAATAGCAATTTACATAATAGATAGCACCGTAATTCTCATATTATTACATGTAAAACTTTTAATTTTAAATCATTTAATACTCTTCATGTGGGCATACTTGGGGCCAAATTTCATTCATTTATCACAACATCGTATGGTTGTTGGGATTTTAATTTGCGCCAGTGTATGTATCAGTTGCTAAATGTAAAGGTCGAGCTCTATTTTGCCAATCCTGGTCTGTACCGTCACCGCAACGACAGTCGGCCGAGTGGCAGCTCGCCCCCTCGCGTCCACATTTTTCCATAGCTCGCCCATGTTCCTACCCGGTCTTTAGTCTCCTTTAACGTTTTCAAGTGATTGTTACAGGGAATTAGTGTTGGGGATGACAGGTAGGTTTGACACCTTTACTTTATTTTGCACAGTTTTGGTACGAAAGTACATTAAAATACTTTTTTATCTGACTCATGTAATCACCTATCTGGTCGATCTTTTATGTACAAAAATAGTATCCCAGCGCAGCAGTACCGGATTAACCACGTAGCAGGAGGTAGCAAATGCCACGGGCCTCGTGCCTTCTAGGGGGTTTCGCGGGATATGTGAAAACTGCGACCAGTGAAATTTGCGGCCAACCTAAAATCTGTGAAATCTGCGGCCAATACCTCTTCTCTTTGTGTCATGCCGCGCCGTCCTAATCACTCTGAACGCCCCTTTAGACGACCCGACCTGGTCTCACTAAATCGTGGCCTGAAAGTTTTTACGTGAACAAATCATTTTACATTACACGCCCGAAACAGCCAAGTTAATTTCTATTTTTTTTTTTTTAATAGACACGCAAATGTTTCACAGGTTAAGTATTCTTTCTTAGACTTTTTTCGCACTCGTTACTGAAAGCTGAATTTTTTGCTGATCTGCAACACTGTTCGGCAAATCCAGTGCGGTACTAACTAGATCGGAGTGGCCGAGGTCGTCTAGAGAGCGGCCATACACGATCGCTCCATCCGTCCAAATGGAGCGATGTCACTCCATTATCGTGTCGTCTGTGGGGAAATTTGATGTGGATGACGTTAACCCACAACTGCTGATGGTAGAATATTTTTTCCTACACTAGTTTCTTATCTGCTTAACGTTTCTCTAACAGCGAGGTCTTTAGAGACGGGAAAGGATGGGGGGCAAGGAATGGGAAGGAATTCGGCCATGGCTTTTTGAAGGAAGCATCCCGGAATGAAAACCCAAATCTGGATGCCCGGACAGGGATTCGAACCACCGTCCTCCCGAATGCGAGGCCTCCTGCACTAGTAATGTGAGGCAAAGGGAGATTTTGCATGAAATCTACTACGATTCTGTAAGTATCTGCCTCGTTATTACAATTCTTTTCTAGGTCTTTTAAGCAAGAATAAAACTTGTATTTTAATAACAGTTATAAACTATAAAACATTTGTAGTGTCAACCTGCTGTTTAGAAACATTGGCTACAAACGTAGCAATCCGCTCAGAGCGCCGGCGGGCGGCTTTTAACAATACAACCAGTTTGATCCTATTCTATAATAAACATACTGCTACAACATTGTTGAGAATTCTGGCCGCAGATTTCACTGGCCGCAAATTTCACTGGGCGCAGTTTTCGCGACACCGTTTCGCGCCTCCTTGGGGGGGGGGGGGGGGGGGGCGCACCTAAATCAAGGGCCTCTTCTTCACATTTGCTAAGGGCCCCGCGCTGTCTTAATCCGGCCCTGCAGCGCAGTATTAACAAATCATTACCACACTGTACTGGAATGAAAGATTCTCGCATATTTCAATGCAATCGCAATGAAATGTCAATCACTTCGCACTTGACGTGTTTGCACCTATATGGTAGTCACCTAACTTCGAAAGGAGACCTACAGATTAACGTGAAATTCGAACACGGAGCGTCCTAAAATCCTCGTATTAACAGATAAAAGCATTTCCAGAGGTAAATGTCAATTTTTAGGCCCGCAAAAATTACAGTCGAGTCCGGGATTTGAACCGGGACCTTCAGTATCCAAACCGCACGCAGTCATTTGACTCACCAGTCCGAATGTAGGTTTAATGAAAAATAAGTTTGCAAACATGATACAATGAATATATTTTTTTTCTATACCATCTATTTTTGCTATCAAAAAACATGAATCAACTTTTATGTCTTTGAATACATATTTTTCAGTACTTCTAGATTAGTGTGGCGTATGGTTACGGCGTGCGATTCGGGTGTGGAAGGTCCCCGTTACAAATGCAGATCTCGGCTGCAATTTTTGTGGGTATTAAAATTGATCTTCAACTCTGGCAATGTTTTGATTTATTAATGCGAAGATGCTAGAACAATTCCTACGTGTTAAGAACATCTTATGAACATGGATGAAAAAAAAAAGACACTTGTTTTAAGACCAACAATAACATGAAAACAACATTTGGTCGTAAGGGAAAGGAAATTTCCGAACTCTCTCTATGCGTTCTCCACATCCAGCAGACCGACACTGGTCCACACCGTCAAAACATAAACCAATCCAATGATGGCCGGGTGTCGGCCGAGTGTCGGACGATATGCCGTGTCCTTTGGACAAACTTCGACCGAGTGAGCGCCAATAGTAAGAAACGTGTCGGTGCGGAACAGTATCAGGCAAGTGAGGCCCGATCTTCAAAGGAGTTAAAAATTATCTAAAACCACTTTCGATCACCAGTGATCAACACGTGGCTAAAATCTTGCCATATTGATTATTGAACATGAAGTAAATCAAATTTTTAATTTCGAAAATGTGATTTACGGGTTTGCAGTTGTTAAAGCTAGAAAGAGGGGATTGTGAAAGCAATTGTTTTTATTTTATTTGTGTATCTTTTAAATGTTGTTAATCTTACAATTTTATTAACTATTATTTTTAAATAACAATAAATTTTTATTTAATTAGGTTTTATTAATATCATATTTTACCCCTAAAAGATGTTATAATATACTCAATTTTGGATTTAAGTTTTCAAGGGGTGACACCATCGATATCCGCCCCGGGTGTCACCCACGCTAGCTACGCCACTGGTTTCCAGACCATTGAAGAAATTCAAGACAATGCGACGAGAGAACTGCGCGCCATCGGAGAAATTGCATTCCAGGAGGCGTTCCAAAACTTGAAAAAAACGTTGGCAACGGTGTATTGATTGTGAAGGACAGTACTTTGAAGGGGACAGTGTGTAAAAGTTAGTATGATGAGCAATAAAGCAATAATTACAGCAGAAGTTCGGTTTCTTTTTGTACGCACCTCTTACTGCTGCGCTGGGTAAAACGAGGTGATCTGAGCAAACCTGCGTATTCAATAAGGGATTCATTTAAGGCATCACTCACTTCAACTGTTTTGAACATCTCGTATCACGGATCGAGCGTGGCGGGTGAGCAGTTAACGCTTTGCCCTCTCATTGGGGAGAACGGCGGTTCGAATCCCCGTCCGGGCATTCAGATTTGTCTTTCCATGCTTTCCCCAAATCACTTCAGGCGAATACCGGGATGCTTCCTTCAGAAGGCCATGGACAAATTCCTTCCCGTTCCTTGTTCCCAGTCCTTTCTCCTCTCTAATGACCTTTACGTCGACTAGGCGTAATACCATAAGAAAAAAAAAAAAGAATCGTTCCACGTGGTAGGTTCGGCAATAAAACATCTATAAAGATTGTGTGTATTTTCTGCCATGGCTAAAAATGAAGGTTTGCCCCATTTTCTTATATTTTCTGGGTGTAGCTATAAAAAACGATTTTTTTAATGTGTAGAAGAAAATCGTATCCTCAGAGAAGAAATAATGGAGTCTAAATATGGGATGAGGATAGATATTCTGAAGAATTCTTCTGTATTTTCAGAGGGTTGATTTGATCAGTAGGTCTGTCTCGTCACTATTTGTTGACGTTTAAATTCAATATTTAGGCTTAATATTAATAACATCAATCAAATAATAGGATAGATGGCGTGGCCTGGGAGAGCCTATATCCAACAATGGGCGAATATGGTCTTATGGATAACAGTGAATGTATTTAAATTGTAATGAGTGTAATGTTAACATAAATTTTAGTCTTTAATTTTTAATGTAAAATTCTAGTACAAACACAAACATAACATACTGGACTGAATGTCGTAGTATGAGTTGAATCATCATCATCAGACTGATAACATCAACCTTGAGCTTTTTGCATAAAAGAGTCTTATGTCTTTCATAATTTGAACAAAGGCTCACACGTAGGATCACTCACTCGTCTTGCGGCGTTGTCGGCTGTGGCTAACGGCTAATTAACTACTTGTTTGTTAATTAACTAATTGTTTGCAAATCGTGAGCTTGTACGGGCGGGTCAACCCCTTTCCACCCCTTTCGCAAGACACGTGGGACACCCAGCAAAGATGCGTTCCAGAGACGCAAATTAAAACCCGCGTAACAAACCTGACATGAATTTAACTGGCATGACGTTAATGCTTAATTTTATACACCTACCTATAATTGTAAGGATGTCTTGCATTTAATTACATCTTATTACTTAATTAGTTAACAAATAGTAAGTATTATATATAATGAGTAAAAAATATAATGTGAAGATGCATCCCCCTTAAAGCAATCCTGCCGGTGCCCATGTGCAGTGAAATTGCCACCAGAGCGTGCAATCCATTGCAACTAAATTAGGTAAATTAAATTATTGTAGCTTGTAGATCTCTCCAGGTCATTTTACAAAGTAAGCAATATGTTTATAATAATAAATATTTTGGATGAAATAGATAATGGAGGCAAAATTAGGAGTGTAGCTCCTGGATATTGCCAAAACAGTTCAAATGGTAAGCAATAGTATGGTGGTAAGTAAGTTAAAATACACTTGCCAACAAAAGAATTGAAGTATCCAAAAGATGTGGTCAGGTGTCAATGTAACTTTGTACTCATGCACATCTTGGGCAAATAATTCAACTCCTTAGAGCTGTAATAATCTGTGACAGGTAGAGCAGCCACCAGAGGGCATTAGTGTTGTTCCTGTTTAGCATTGTAGCCAGACCTAGTAGGATATATGCATAAATAGCACAGAAAGAATTTAAAATAACAGTTCATGAAATATCATGTTAAGTGATTAGGGAAACTCCACCTTGGCATGTGCCAAATTTCAATCAAAATTAAATCAAAAAGGTATGAATTTTTTATTTTCAGAGGTTCATTGAAACGGCATTACAATCCTTGTCAGTGATTGTGTGGAGAAATAAGTTTAATGTATTCAACCTAAAAATGGTAACAATGGAGTGAAAGAACCGCTGTGAGGCGATATTTATGTGGAAAGGATAAATTATACCCAACACTCACCAAAGGAGGATAGCAGTAACACGAAATAATATACTAACACTTAAAAAAACAGTATTTCGGGGCTAACCCTTTGTAAAGAACAAAGAAACATGTGGCTGAGCTCATGCAAGCCATATGGTCAACACAGCCACATGCAGCCACACCTAAAATTGGGTTACAAAGCTTATAAGGTTTTTTTAAGTATTAAAATTTGTATTAGGCTCACATTTTTTTTTTTTAATGCAACTAAAGCAACCAACAAAGCAACAGAACTCTGGCAGTTGAAGTTTCAAGCTAGATCAATTATTCATACATCAATTTAGCAACGTTATTGATAAAACATGGTTGAATATGGTGGTGTAGTTTTAGACCCACATTTTGGTTATCAAATACTGGATTTAAGAGAAGCTAGATTTGTTTGTGCAAATTATTTCAGGACCCAGTCAGTAGCTTATATGATAAAGGAGCTGGAATGGGACTCATTGGAGGAAAGGAGGAGGGTGAAGAGACTACTGGGGATGTATAGGACATATTTTGGTGATGGGGCTTGGAGGGATATTGGTCAAAGAATTAGGAATAGTGCATGGAAGGCAAAAGATGACCATGACCACAAGCTGGCTCTCGATTTCATGCAAAAGGGAGTGGGAAAATTTTCTTTTGTTGGTAATGGTGTCAGGGATTTGAATAAGTGAAGTGATGAATAATTTACGAAAAACGCTTAAGGAATTTAAAATTAAAATATGCAAATTGGAAAAGTAAATGAGAGAGGAATTTAACACTCCAATTATAAAAGAAAATTTAAAATATATATATATGTATATAAATGGGGTAGTTAGATGATAAGGGGGATTGCCACTGGAGCATTAGCTCCATTGCAATTAAAATTAATAATAAAAATGATTTATTTCACAGAGTGGTTGCGTGCATTAAAGCATCTCCACACTGGATGAGAGAGGTGCAATGAGCTCAGATTCAAATTCTAGGCCTTGCGTACTGGTTGTTATGCTTGCAACTTTGAGTAGTATTTTGTAATCACATCCAGGGCAGGGGGATTGTGATGAATGAAAATACCTAATAAACAAATGTGAAGGATGGCATGATATTTGTCATAATTAAAGCCATCACTCCCCCTTTCCAAATATTTTGTATTTGTTTTTTTTTATTATTATTATGTTACAGCTCTCCTCTCTCCATTGTTATTTTTGTAATCATGCAATAATTTGACTGCTGCCATCCATATCACACAAAACGTTCCATCCCATACAGCCTAGCCATTCGAGGCAAGCTGTGACGTCCCACTCATAAGCCATTGCTTGGAAATAATATGACAAATAATATTGTAATCAATGTTTGTAAATAAGTTTGTAAGTTAATGTATCACAGGTTTTCACAGCGTAGTAGTATGTATAGTCATTGGGGTAATTTAAGATTAGATGTTGTAAGTTTGTTTGCCTGAAGTTGGCACCAGTGTTGTTGGAGGAAGAAGGGAGGAAGCTATTATGGCGGCGTAAAAGTTAGCGTGCAGATTTTTGTGTTCTGGAATGTTTGTAGTAATTTTATAAAGAGTGCACGTTGGTTTGTTGATAAGAGTGAATAAAATTGAGTTAAACGAGAGCTCAAGCGTTTTATTGTAATTAATATCCGTTGCGCATCAAACAGTGTAAAACTATATCTCATTAATTTTGTACTAACAACGTGTGCGAGGTGGTAGCATAAACCGCTAAAATCAGCAACTTGGGCCAAATGCTGAAAATGACGGGCTACCGCATTCTATGATGATTTTATCATAGGTACCTCGCAAAGCGCATCTGCTCTGATCATGAATCTTTTACTATCTACTCCAACAACCTGACTCGTGCACTCGTAAACCACAAATATTCTCCAGAACTGGTCCAAAAACAGCTATCAAGGGTCAAGAACTGTCCACCACACTAACACAAGCAACCCAAAAACCAACCAGAACCCTGTTTTTCTCACCCAGTTTTTCCCTGACCTGGAATCACTAAACCAAATTCTTCATTTGGGTTATGACTTTCTCAGATCCTCTCCCAAAATTTGCTGCATTCTTCCCACCATCCTTCCCATCGCACCCTGTGTCACCTTCAGCAGACCACCTAATCTAAAAAACATACTTGTACATAAATATCAACCCCTCTGATGCTCCTAAACCTTCGTTTGGAACCTTCCCTTGTAACAGACCCCCTTGCAAAACATGCACTATGCATCCACCTACCACTACCTATTGCAACCCCACTACTGGTGATGCCTTCTCTATAATAGGTCATGCTGCTTGTACAACAACCCTTCTTATTTACCAGCTCACCTGCCTCCACTGTCCAAGTTCCTACATTGTTCTGACCTCAAACTCATTATCCATCAGAATGAATGGTCACAGACAAACTGTTTACTCCCAAAATCTAAACCTACCTGTTGCTCACCATGCCAGTACTCACAACATCTACGACATTAATAACTACTTCATAGTCAGAGCCATTAGAGTACTCCCAAATACCACCTTCCAATCTGAACTCCGCAGGTGGGAATTGGCATATCAACAAATCCTTCAGACTAGACATCCTCCAGGCCTTAATTTCTAATAATATCTTCCATCCTCTCCCTGTACACGCATCACTGGCCAGCAAAATATATTCATATATATTTATAGACCTTATTTCAAAAGTTTTAAATTTTCTTATTTTTTTTATTTATTATGTTTTTTATTATTATTATTTTTTGAGGAGTCAACAGAATGAACAGAAGCATTCTACGACTTGGAGCATGGAATGTTAGACGTCTGAATAGGACAGGTAGGTTAGAAAACTT
Organism: Vandiemenella viatica; assembly: GCA_031002005.1. Lineage (NCBI taxonomy): Eukaryota > Metazoa > Arthropoda > Insecta > Orthoptera > Morabidae > Vandiemenella > Vandiemenella viatica. The sequence continues at coordinate 27,797,493 of JARYHS010013630.1, read as the reverse complement.
AAAAAGGGAGATGGAACAACTTAAGTTAAATGTTGTTGGGATTAGTGAGATTAAATGGAAGGAAGCACAGGATTTCTGGTCTGGGGAACACAGGATAATTAGCACACAAGCTATCAATGGAGTCACTGGTGTAAGATTTGTAATGAATAAGAGAGTAGGGAAATGGGTGAGTTATTATGAACAGTTTACTGACAGGATTATTTTGATGTGGTTAGAAACTAGGCACGCCCCCAACCACGTTAGTGCAAGTGTATATGCCAACATCATGGGAAGATGACAAAGAAATAGAGAAAATATACACCAAAATTGAAGAATTAATCCAATATGTGAAGGGAGAGGAAAATCTAATAATCATGGGTGATTGGATGCGATAGTGGCAGAATGAAAGGAGGGGATTACTATAGGACGTGTGGCAAACACACTGTATAAGAATCATGCAAGAAGGATATACACCTTGAAGCGTCCTGGGGATACAAGCAGATATCAGCTAGATTATATCATGGTCAAACAGAGATTCAGGAATCAAGTTCTAGACTGTAAAGCATACCCATGAGTAGACATACGGTAGACTTTGACCATAATTTGATAGTAATGAAGTGCAGGCTGAAATTCAAGACAAAAAGGAAGCAGTATAAGCAGAACAGACTGGAAGTGAATAATCTGAAACAATCTAGCACGAGAGAAAAATTTGCAGAAACGGTAGACTTAGGTCTAAGAAGTAACTCTGAAAGGTGCTCAACTAAGGATGAATGGAATGCATTAAAGACCAAAATAATGAATGCTGGTAAAGAAACATTAGGCTTTAGGGAACAAGCTGCCTGAAAACCTTTGATCACAGAAAATTTTTTGGAGCTGATGGATCAGAGGAGAAGATACAAAAATGCTCAGGATGAAGCAGGAAGAGAGCAATCAGGCAATTTAGAAATCAAATAAACAGGAAATGCAAAAAAGCAAAAGAAAAAAGGCTACAAGAAAAGTGTGAAGAAGTAGAAAAGGAAATGGTCGTAGGTAAAGTAGTTGTTGCATATGGGAAGATCATGCAGAATTTTGAAAAAAAAATGAAGAAAAGAGGTATGAACATTAACGTTCCGTTGGTTGCTGTTGGAACCTACCTTGGCCTCCATCCTTTGGAGTCGAGACGGAATGTTCATGGTGTCCTTTTTCTGCATAAACTAATCTCAGGTGTTATAGACTGCCCTGAAATTCTCAGACATGTATATTTTCGTTGTCCGTCTGGTACACGGTTGAGAGAACTATTTGGTCGTAGACATCTGCGCACAAACTATGAGGCTAGCAGTGCCTTAGAACGGATACAGAGGCTAGGTAACAGAATACCTCCTGAACTTGATTTTTTCATTGACAGTGTTGCTGTTTTCAAGCAAGTACTCATACGTGAGTGGAGTCAGCAATGATGGGCTTAGTCACGGTCTATTATTCCCTGCAATAATTTTTTTTTTTTTGTATTTTTATGTTGAGTCTTATTATTAGTTTTAGAATAATTAATAATTTTCTTCTGTGTAATTGTTTTTCTAGTTTTAATAATATAAAAATATACTTGCTATTTTTTGTTATCTTCTTGTTTTCACTGTAACTAAATTGTTCATAAATAGTGGTAATTGTGTTTAATAAGTAGCTATCATAAGATATATTAATGTAAAATGGTTTTTCCGTTGGAATAAATAAATAAATAAAAAGCTGCTGATGGGAAACCTCATTTAACCTCAGATGATGGAGCAAACCAATGGAAGAAATACATAGAAAAACTGTATGATGGGGATGACTTGAACAATAGTGTAGTGGAAAAGGAAGGTGATGTCGACATTGATGACTTTGGAGATCCTGTTTTGAGGACAGAATTTAATAGAGCTCTGAATGACTTTAAAGCAAATAAGGCAGTTGGAATTGATGAGATCCCTCCAGAACTTCTTAAATCCCTAGGAGAAGAAGGAATCGAAAGATTATTCTAGCTGATATCAAAACGTTATGAAACAGGAGAAATTCCAACTGAGTTTAATAAAAATATCATCTTCACACTTCCGAAGAAAGCACAAGCCGATAAATGTGAGAATTATTGCACCATTAGTCTAACATCACATGCTTCAGAATTACTGACCAGAATAATATACAGAATAATGGAAAGGGTAGTAGAAGAGATAGTAGGTGAAGATCAGTTTGGGTTTAGGAAAAATCGTGGTACAAGGGAAGCCATTCTGGCTTTAAGATTAATACTTGAAGGGTGGATCAAGAAAAACAAAGATACTTTTTTGGCATTTATTGATTTATAAAAAACTTTTGATAATGTTAGGTGGGACAAGATGTTCAAAATTTTAAAGAAGTCAGGGCTAAAGTATCGAGATAGAAGAATACTTAAACTATACAAGAATCAAGTGGTTATAATAAAGAGAATCAGGAGAGACATGCATCAGTTAAAAAAGGGTGTGAGACAAGGTTGTAGTCTATCCCTGTTAATATTTAATTTGTATGTAGAAGAAGCAATAAAGAAAGTCAAAGAAAAATTTCCATGTGGCATAAGTGTTCAGGGAGAAAAAATCAGTATGCTACGATTTTCTGATGACATTGTCTTGTTAGCAGAGAGGGCTGAGGATATTGAGAAGTTACTGAATGGCATGAACAAAATACTGAATGAAGGTTTTGGACTGAATATAAATCAAAGCAAGACTAAAGTGATGAAATGTAGCAGAAATTATACTAATGCTAATAGATTAAATATAAAAATAGGATCAGATGCAATAGAAGTAAGTGAATACTGTTACTTGGGAAGCAAAATTACAACTGATGGCCGAAGCAGGAATGATGTTAAAAGCAGAATGGCACAAGCAAAAAGAGCCTTCATGAAAAAGAGAAATCTTTTAGTTTAAAATATTGATCTAGGAATTAAAAAAAAGAACTTTTAAAACTCTTTGTGTGGAGGACAGCACTTTATGGTAGCGAAACATGGAAATACTGGAAAGAAAGAAAATTGAAGCATTTAAAATGTGGTGCTACAGAATAATGCTGAAAATTAAGTTGACAGACAAAGTAAGAAATGAACGAGTTTTGGAAATGATGGGTGAGGAAAGATGTTTGTGGAAGAAGCTTACAGAAAGAAGAGACAGGTTGGTAGGTCTTAATTTGAGACATGCTGGATTGGTTAATTAGCTGGGAACAGTCAAAAGTAAGAACTGTAGAGGAAGACAGAAATTAGAATATATGGTGCAGATAATTGAGAACTTGGGTTGCAAGGGATATGTAGAGATGAAGAGGTTGGCACATGATAGGAGGAGATGGAGGATTGCATCAAGTCAGTCGAAAGACTGATGACACAAAAAAAAAAGATTATTATTATTTTTTTCCCATTTTAATCTTATTGTGATTTATACTTTCGGTTATATTATTGTTCCTCCCCCCACCACCTCCAATGGGCATTTTCATTCTATGAGTGGCTGCATCGAATGCAGGGCTTGTGCAAGCTCAGCCATGTACTTCTTCTAACTTGAAAAAGTGTGTTTACTCGAAATATTTTTTTCTGTGTTTGTGTGTTGTTCTGTGTTGCTGCTCCCCTCCTTCCTTCAGCTTTGGTGAGTGTTGGGTGTATTTTATCTGTCCTGTCCATATATATATAGCAATAATTGTTTCATCACAGAAAGTAATGACCCCAGATAGTGTTATTTGTGACTGAAACCAAGTGAACCTGTGGTATAATTGATATAAATTAACATTTCAGTCGCATGAACTGAAAATCTCTCTTCTCAGCTGTAGATATTTTCCAGATACTATTCTATATTCTTTGTACAAAAATGTATCATAGATACCGGGATATTAAAATGAATGTCAAATAAGTAATTTAATTTATGGAAACTGCACAACTAGTGTGGAAATTGCTGTAGAAAAACAAATTGCCCCATAATTCCTGAGCAATCTGGTAGAATTCTGGAGTGCCTATGGAATGAGAGCAGCAACCAGCATCAATCCTGTCATTCTGAGAAGTGAGAAATAATAATAATAACAGCAACAGTAAAAGGTGATAATTCATACCAAGTAAACATAAACATACTAATTAAAATAAATGGGTATTCTTTAGCTATAGTTGATACATTTGCTTGTATGCTTTCATGTTATATAAAAGGAGTCATGCAGTAACCTGCAGCCCCCTTGCAAAATGGTCCAATGCTACCATCTGGAATAAGGTTTTACACCCTGAAAATAAAATAGGATAGGGAAAATAACCTGTCACTTACCACAGATGATGGCAGGGGGCAGACAAAAAAAAAAAAAAAAAAAAACACAAATACATTTTGTAATATTTCAGTTAATAGTATTACTCATGTAGGAGGCAAAACATATGGCAAGGGTGAAAGATGTGTTCACATCCAGACCTACCACATGAATGAACAAAAGATAAAACAATATGGAAGGGTGGGGATTGCACCAGTGGTTTGGGAGAAGGTTGTCTAATGATAACTGCGGAACAGCTGATAATTTTGATAATCATCGGAGGTATTTCTTTCCTTTTTTTTGTTTAAAAAATATAATTTAAATCTGTTATAAGAGAGAGAAATAAATAAGTAAATTGCGTTCGACTCGCCCTCCTGCCTTCATCTTATTTTCAGTGATTAAGGGCACTTTTATTAACATTATTATCCAAAGTATGAAAAAAGAAGGAAAACAAAATATTTATTGAACAAATTTTTGATTTGGATTTCCAAAAAATTGTTTTTGGTTTGTAAAAATTATTTATTTTTAACAAAACTGAAATAGTACAAAAAATCAAGTTGTCATATATTATACATTTAAGATGTTTCTTCAGGAAATCATTTAAAGGCACTTCTTTCATCACAGCTAGAATTTTAAAATTATGATGCAACAGTAGCTATTCGTTTTCAGTACCAGTAAGACACCATTCCTCCTCTTTATGTTTACAAAAAGAGAGAATTGAATAAAAAACAGAAGTATAAAAATATCCATTTACAATAAAAAATTTGTGGTTGTTGATAAACTATTCATCTGTGACACCTATTAGCAAACATACAGAGACTGTACAACATTTATGCTGTATGAATCTCAAGGTTATTGCATTGCATATTCAGGTGCTATTATATACTTTAACTGTACACTAGTTTACTCTATTCTGTTTTCAATGACTCAAGTAGAATTACTCTACTTTATGCATACATAAAGCTTACTTATACAATTGTAAGTTGCAAATGTGTGGTATAACTACTACTACCTCAAAATCTATTCTGTCGTGGAAAGTTTACAAACTTATCAGATTTTAACAACTATTAGCAGAAGTTTCTTCCAAGAAAATTTTTTAAAGAAAATTTGTATTTGTGGTTGAAAAAAAAAACCATTTTGAATAATTGGCATTAAATTGGAAAAGTGCTCAATATGCATCATTTATATATATATAAATTAAGAACTAAGAACACCATTTGACTATCATTTGAGTATTTAACATCTTAGCAAGTAACAAGATTTTAAGTATACCTAACATTTTAATATGGCTTAACTTAACTGTTCATGTGCTGAGGATCTACTTCAGAACATTACTTCAAAATGCTTTTTTAACTGTTTCAAAGGAGCCTTTGGGGCTGCAGATAGTTTTAACATTAAAGACGTATATTGGTTTTGGATCTTAAGTACTAAGAACACAGGAAGATTCCATACAGAATACTACAGTATTTCAAAATTGACAGAGGAAAATCATGGAGAACTTCTACATCTACATCTATACTCTGCAAATCACAAATACTGTGGGTGGCAGAGGGTGCTAAGCACCAATCCTAATTCAGTGCATTCCAATCCCAAACAGAAGGAAAGAAGGAATACATAAATGTATCAGTACGGCATCTTATTTCTCGAATCTTATCCCTCCTGTCATTGCGACCTAAATAGGTTGGCGGAAGAAGTATTTCGTTGCACTCGTAAATTAAAGATTTTCGCATATTCTCCAACAAATTCAAATGGAAACTTGTGAACCGTGTTGATCTAAAATTGCCTTTGATGTAATGGTAATCAGTATGAAGTATGTAGGTATGCAGAGACATTCTGAATAATACATCAGCATTGAAAATGAAGGAGAAAAAACATATTTCATAACATAGGTGATGCAGACATGCATTGTTCAAGTGTGTGGATACACATTACAGATGAAAAAGAATACTGAAAGGGGATTCTTACAGCCAGTTGTATGTGAGTGTGGTGCTCACATTATGTGGCTGTGATATTAGTAATTAACATTATATAAATGAATGAATTATTTTGTTTTATGATGATGAAGAATGAATGTCAGATTTATATACCGAAAAAAATTTATGATGATTTAAAATTAATATACGGCACCTTCTTTCAGTTACTAGACAAGTCCATCTAATATTTGTTATCAATTTTTGATTAATACAATTTTTTATTACATTCGTGGGGAAAATTTTTTATTTTATCAATAAGATTTTGTTCACCTAACAGTTTATTTTTTGAACTATGAGTTAGAAAGTATTGATAGCAATTTAAAAGTGATTTTTTGGAGAGGGAGTGACATTATTAATATTTCCTCAGTTACTACAAATATGATTGTCATTCGCCTTATTTTGCTGATGCAAAATCGATGACATTACTAAGGAATAAAAGTTATGTACTGCCATTTGACCATACATTAATTGACTCTTCCCCTCCTATTCTTGTAGTTCCATGTTTGCCAAGAAAGATATTCTTCAGAGCATTATGCCTTCAAATCACTAGCAGCAACATTATTTTATTTTCCTGATCAAACATAATTTTTAAAAAAATGGTATAGAGTGATGTGTGAATTATATGTTTCAAAACGTCAATTCATCTTGGACTTAGATGACTCTATACAATGAAGCTGAAAATAATGTAATGAGTTTAGCATTGTACTATGTCTCTCCAGTGTAATTTCTGTCATAATCAACCTTCAAAAGCATCAGAATCTTACGCCCATGCTTGAAATAAACAAAGAAGAAACACATAGGTACTCTAAAAAGAGAAGTACAATATTAAATCATGTCCTTGTATGGGTATTATAGAATTTACTGTCAGTGCGCTTTCACTTGGTACAAAATATTTTTAGTAAAATATTTGTGGATGAAAAGTTTATTAACCATTCCTGCCATCTATAAGGATTATGTTGATCTCAAGTACACTGATTATGACTGAGTCATAATCATCACTTGACCAAATATGTTTGGATATTATGGCTGAGTAATGGTTGTAATTATTATAGGGTTGTTAAATTTGTGTTTTTTAATTTCTGTAAAAAGTGAAGGTGACATAGCACACGTTACTGGATAGTGTAACTTTTGTAGACCTACTGATACATTTTTTTTGGACAACCTCTAAAATGATGTCATTCAAAAGTTGTAACTATATGTATGACAATTGATAATCATTGCTTGCTCTCCTAGGCAATGATAGTAATGTGATTTCTGCGAAAGCAGCAAGCTATAAGAAGGTAAGAGTTATTATTTTAAAGAGCCAATTGTGCTACAATCATTAACTTCATAAGCAATTAAAAAATCTGACGCTATGGTGGCAGTGGGCATAGGTATTTACAAAGTAATATGGAATGTTTGCTGTGTTCTGCAATCTAAGGGAACAAAAAAAATCATGCAGCCCACATTGTGCATTCAGGGCAGAATACCAGCGATATAGTAGACATGTTCTTCCAGACCAATGCCCACTACACAGATGAGCACCATGGCAGCACCCAGGACACTCTCCCAGTCGGGATACTCGCCGAAGGCAAACACCTGTAGAATGAAGGCAAGTACAATGTCTAGTGACCTTGTAACAGACACTTTGCCTGCCCCCTCAAGGTGCAGTGCCTTGGCGACTAGCACCTGTCCAGCTAGTCCCAGTACGCTAACGGCCACAGCAAGTCCCCACTCGAACCACGAGCGGTGTATCAGGGCGTCCACGGAGTGTTTGTGGCCGACCACGAGCAGCAGACCCGCTGACATCACCAGCGACCACACCGACAGCTGCAGCACCACAACTGAGAAGTGCACGTCCTTACACTTGCGCATCACTACAATGTTTAGCGCTGTGAACACTGTTGCAAACACTGCGCACGTGTACCCGATCACATCATAGTTCTGATCATGGCTCTGCAAAAACATAGAATGTACTTACTGGAGAACACTGTGAGGTGCATATTTGGGGTATATATCTGTTTGCAATGTAGTTTAGATTATAACTGGGTTTATTCATAATCAGAGTTTTTGAGATTACATTGTGTGTATGCTTTTGTTTAATAATTGGTATGACTAATACTGTGGTTTGAAGCTAATTGTGGCTGGAAGGTGAACAAAAATATTGAGTGGAATTGAATTTTCATGCCAATGGTGAGAGGGAGTGAACTGCAGTGAATATCAAGGTGTTAAGAGATCATTTGTAAATATAATGTAAATGTCTGTACTACTGTGAGAGAAGTATTACATTATAATATATCTTTGTATACTTACAACAGAAGATAGTTAGGATTGTGGTAATAAATGAAAACTGAATATCCACAGACCAGTCAACTGAAGTCAAAATGCATTTAAATTGTCTAATTTGTTTAATGAAGAAGTATGTTTGGTGTAATTGGAGTGAATATGAACAATATTACCATTATTTGGTGTAGTAAACAATTTCTTCTATTATATTCAAGAGGGGCATTTGTCAACTGTAATTCTTTGTATTAAAAGAACACACACGTAGCTGTTCAAATACTTAGCAATCACCTCACAAATGAGTATCATTTGTATGAGGACTGCTGAGTAAAAATATCATCCTCACTATTTTGTCATATTTTTTTAAGATCTGAAGTTATATGGAATTGAGTTACATTTATGATTTGTATCTACAGTAGTCCAAACATAAAAAAATAAAGAATAGTGGAGTTTACATTTTGTAGTGTGACAAAATGTTCAAAATTTAAAGTTAGCAGTCTGAAAATACTGAGACACAATACATAATTACCAATAATAATAAAAGGCTAAGCTTCGTCATTGTGTCTGTCATGCTTGTGAAATTACACACTCGGCCTTCGTTACTGGGCTAACAGCAGCCTGAGATACATTACTTAATAATGGTTATATTCAGCTAAGCATCCACAAAGAAATGAATTGCCAAAACACTAGAAGAAAAGAATGTATTGTATTTAAATTAATACTAGTTGCATTCATTTATATTTATTCAATATAGATTTTTCATTAGATTCTTTACTGATAGATATGTAAGATGGAAGCTCTAACTTTTGAGTAACAATGTTAGCAAAAGTTTTGATTAGACTGAATTTAGCCTGGGTCAGAATGAGAACTGGAGTTTGATGTTATTGCAGAGGGTATAAGTATTTAAGGTTTTTATTTATATATATATATATATATATATAAATATTTTACATCGTTTTCATGAGTGCCAGTACCGGTACTTTATGCTGATGAAAGTAGTTCCACATTGTTCATGATGTATGTGACCTGGACCGTGATTAAAATTAATATAATGAGGTGTAATGTAAGTCATTAAGATATATTTTTAATGTCTTTTGCTTTCACTAATATCATATTACTCAGGTTAATATTTCAGTTGCATATAAGTTGTTCCAACTGTGTCAGCAATTCAAATGCTGTTAAATGGGAGCGGTTATGATTGGATTTTCAGCAGATAAATTAAACTCTGCTCCACAGAATTGAGTAATATGCTAAGTTATCTGTTTAATATATCTTAACTTGAGTAAAGGCTCAAGTATGCTGTAGTTAAATCACTCTATAAAAAAGGTAGATAAGTTATCTGTATCTTAATACCATCCTATTTCATTACTAACAGCCTTCTCCAAAGTTTTGAGAATTCAATATACAATATAGTTTATGAAAACCTTAAAAATAATCCTATTATAAGTTAATCACAATTTAGTTTTCAGAAGGGTCATTCAACAAAACAAGCTATATTTGCATTCACTGACAGTATTTTAGAAGAAATAAATGATAAATTAATTCTTGTCAGAATTTTTTGTGACTTATCTAAGGCATCTGAATGTGTATAATTCATAAAATTCTGATACACAAATTAAAGTATTATGGTATAGATGGCATTGTTATTCTGAATAGAAAACAGAAAGTGTCACTAGAGAATTTTAAGGTTGTCTTATGTGGTCCACTGTATTCTGAGTGGGAATTTATCAGATGTGAGTACCTGAGAGTTCTATATTGGGGCCACTATTGTTTTTAATATATATATATAAGATCTACCCTGTGTTGCATTTAAAAACTCAAAATTTGTCCAATTTGCAGATGACACAAAATCAGGAATTAAAAATACTCCATAGTTATCCACATAATATACAGGGTATTTCAAAAAGGACTTTACAACTTTGAAAATTCATATAAATTTTATGAAACAAGGTACTGAGCTGGTTTTGGTGTTGGTTTAAAGGAAAACAATTCAAATTTTTTTACCTTAAACTAAAGATATTCTATGTGGCTTCCGTTGGTTATTCTGCAGACATCCCATCGGTAGTCGATTTCTTCCCAGACTCGCACTAGCATTTCAGGTGTAACTTGCTCAGCAGCAGCGTAAATTCTTGCTCTAAGTTCAGGTAGAGAGGCCGGCAAAGGAGGTATGTACACCATATCTTTTATGAAACCCCAGAAGAAAAAATCTAGCGGTGTCAGGTCTGGGGAATGGGGGGGGGGGGGGGGCCATGCAATTGGCACATCACGGCCAATCCATTGACCTGGAAAGCGGTCATTGAGAAAATCCCGGATGTCAGTCAGATAGTGTGCTGGTGCGCCATCTTGCATAAAGAAAATATTTCGTTCTCGGTCATCCTCATCGATCTGTGGTATCAAAAATTGTTGCAACATATCAAGGTACACTATCCCGTTGATGGTTCTCTCTTGGAAAAATAAGGGGCCGTACATTTTCCTCTTCCTCAACACACAAAAAACATTCACTTTAGGGCTATCTCGAACATGTTGCAATGTTTCATGTGGGTTTTCACTGCCCCAAATCCTACAGTTATGTGTGTTAACCTTGCCACTTAAATGAAAAGTTGACTCGTCAGAAAAGATTATGTTGTCCAAGAAATGTTCATCATCATCCACTCGAATTAACATATCCACACAGAAGTTCCTACGTGCAATCTTATCAGTGTCTTTAATTGCTTTTAAAAGCGAATATTGGTATGGTTTCAAATGCAAACGTTTTTTCAACACACGCCAAACCGTCGTATGTGGGACTTGCAGCTCACGAGATGCACGCCGGGTCGATTTCGTAGGGCTGTTGACAAAACTTTTTCTCACTTGCTCAACGACCTCGTCAGATGTGTTTGGACGACCTGAGGATTTTTTATGTTTTACTGAGCACCCTGTTTCTACAAAACATCTATGCCACTCATAAATTGTAGGGCTAGTAGGAGGATCTTTAGCATACTTGGTACGAAAATTACGCTGAACTGTTGTTGCAGAGTTCGAATCTTCAAACCAAAACACACAGCTAGCATGCTCGGGTCCAGTGAAGGCAGCCATCTTTAACGTAACTGCCACTAGCGCTTGTGCGGCGCGATTAGGCACTAGCAGATTACGCGAGTCAAAACTTGAAGTGTTTTCCTTTAAAACAACACCAAAACCAGCTCTGTACCTTGTTTCATAAAATTTATATGAATTTTCAAAGTTGTAAAGTCCTTTTAAAACACCCTGTATTTCATTTATGTCTTTGAACATATTAATAAATGTTTTACAGCTAATGGCTTGTCTTTAAACTTTGATAAAACTCAGTCTATGCAATTCAGTACATCACACAGATTAACACCAGATATAGACATAAACATTTGCAGGCCAGTCCATTCAAGAGGTAGAGAGTGTGAAATTCCTAGGTTTGTATATTGATCATAATTTAAATTGGAAATTACATGTTTCCGACTTACTAAAGTGATTGGGTGCAGCCACATTTGCAATTCGTACTATTTCAGCTATAGGTGATCTCTGTATGAGGCAGCTAGTTTATTTTTCTTATTTTCACTCCTTATTGTCATATGGAATAATATTCTGGGGCAATTCTACTCATAGAGACAAAGTGTTCAGAGCCCAAAAGTGAGTAATAAGAATTATGTGTGGGGTTAGCAATAGAAATTCATGTAGAGAGCTGTTCAAGAAGTTAGGGATTTTAACATTAGCATCTGATTGTATATACACATTAATGTCCTTTGTTGTCACAAATTATACTCTGTTTGAAACAAATAGTAAAATACACAATTATGGCACTAGAAGTAAAAATGATCTTCACAAGGATTACAAGTCATTGTCATTTGTTCAAAAAAGGGGTCCGATATTCAGGGATACATATCTTCAATAAGCTCCCAACACATGTTAAATGTCTATCAGGTAATAAGAATAATTTCAGGAAAAAACTGAAAGAATTTTTATTGACAACTCCTTCTACTCTTTCGAAGAATTTATTTTTAAGATATCTACAAAATAACTGTCAGTAGTTTGTGTAAATGTAGTTGACATACTTAATGTACCATGTATGCTATAACTGTACATCTTCTGGTGTATGTATTATTTTGTTGTGAAAAATTTTAAATGTAAATTGGCAACTTTCCACATCCCAAAGAGCAAGTCTCTTATATTGGGATGTAAAATGAATGTATTGTGTTGTATTGTATGGATCTGAATTATGAAAAAGAAGTATGTAAAAACTCATTAAGATTTTGGATCATTCGTATTGTGATGCATGATGGTACTAACATGAGATCCAATAAATTTATCAATGCATGTGTGATTGGAACTTCTCGTGGAAATATTAGCAGAGTCTGGCAATAGTTAAGGTTGCTTCCTGAACTGCATATCTAATAATGGTAACTGATATAATAAAGGAGCTGGATTACGAGTCACTGAAGACAGGAGGAGGGTGAAGAGAGTGCTGGGAGGGTACAAGGTGTATCTTGGTAATGAGGTTTGGAAAGATATTGGTCAAAGAATTAGGAGTAATGCATGACCGTAAACACAAGCAGCACTTGATTTTATGCATAAGGGAGTGGGAAAATATTCTATTGTGGGAATAGTGTCAGGGAATGGAATAAATTACTAAGGAAAGTGGTGAATAATTTATGTAAAACAGTGATGAAAATTAAAAGTGAAGTTCTTAAATGGCAAAAGTAACCTCATGGCGGAATTTACACTCAAAGTATATAAGATGACAATAAAAATAATAATCCAGTAGTGTGGAAAAGAGTTGTCTACAGTGCCAAACAACTTTAGTTCCAATTTCAGGTAGTTTGGTTGCACCAAAATATGCATTATGATATTCATTGCCAGGTTCCTTATTTATTTTAAATTGTCAGTGTAATTTTCCAACAGATTAATGCTCAACGCTGCACACAATTTCCACTCAAGACACAGACCCATTGTAGATCCCATTCAATTCACTGATATATTTTTGATCAGGAATATGTGATGAGATTGGAAACATTATTTACAAAAGTTCCAATGCAACATGCTGGAACATGTAATAAGATTACAGCTAATCCAGGTAACTGCAGGAGGAACAAGGGAAGCAAAAATTCATGTTGGTGGTTCAATAAATTTTAATCTTTTTTGCTCACTGAAATATATACAAAGGTTATTATCAAAGTTTTGGAATACAACACAACTGGTGATTGCAGATAGTAAGAAGTTCCATGATGATGCTGCCAGGAGGAAATCTGGTTGTTAGTCCTTTCTAACCATGGTTGTGATAACTGATACTGCACAATTTTTTGCTACACCTTTTTAACACAATTTAAGAGCTAATCAGTGTTTGAAAAAAAACTTGCTTATGTGCTGAAAGATGACTATCTTCATTGCACTATCATTTTCAGGTTTTAGTGCATGTTTCATAGAAGAAACATCAACTTGATAAACACATTAAGTCATAAGGCAAAGACTTGTCACATGTAGAGGAGAACATTGTTGCTGTCAAAAAAAAAAAAAAAAAAAAAAAGCTAGTGAAGGAGAGTTTGGATACTCCTGAAATTTATGCCATTTATCACTGCCATCTTCAAGTTACAAGTTGTTAACAGAATGCCTTGAGTTATGAAGTGCATGGTGCTGAAAACAAAGAAGATAGTTACAGCAAAGGAGAAGATATGAAAAGGAACTGCCCAGATTTTTTTGAGGCTCTCAAAAAGTAGTTTTAGGGGTAGAGTCCTGGTTAAAAGAAGGAGTAATAGACAATGAGATTTTTCCCGATGGTTACAGAGTGTACCGCAGAAACAGAGGAGCAACTGGGGGAGGGGTATTCATACTGGTTAGCAAAGACTACTACAGTTCACTGGTGTTTAGATATCATGACCATGAGTTACTTGGAGTAACCTTCTGGGGAAATAAAAAAGAAAGAGTCACGGTGTTGGCTACTTACCATAGTTGAAAAATGAATGATAAAGATGAAACTCTTGGGAAGAAACTAAATTCATATTTAGAGTTCAGAAGTGAGCATATAATGGTCATCATTGGTGGGGATTTGAACCTACCAGGTGTAAACTGGGTAGGAAATAAGATTAATAATACAAAGGAACAGAGATTTGCAAATACCTTAGTAGGGGAAGGAGGCTTTACACAGGTGGTCGAGCAGAAAACAAGGGGACAAAACATGTTGGATATTTTCCTAATAAAGCTGTAAACTGAAGGAATAAGTGATCATAATGCAGTTCTGATGGATATAAGGGGATCCAGTAAACCAGTGGCCAGAATTGAAGGGGGAAATAGATACAATTACAAAAAAAAGCACAAATCTTGGAACTGAAAAAATATTTCAGGGTTAATTTTATTAAATGGAAAAATGTCACAAGTACAGTGGAGACAAAGTGGGAACAGTTCAAGGAAATGATAAGAAAAGGGGAGAAATATTTATTCTAAAACAGATAATAAAGAGAAGTACAGAACCTTCATACTATAACAGGGAGGTGAGGAGGTTAAAGAGATTGGTGAGAAGAGAACATAACAGACTTAAGAAACAGCAAGGCACTAGGGAGATAATGAAACAACTAACAAAGGAATTAATAATGTCAAAGAAACTGGCTAGGGATTAGTTTATGATGAATATTATTGGTGCAGTGGGACCTCTGACTGATGCATCTAGAAATTTCTGAGGGGAAGAGAGGGCATTGAGACAATTATAGATAAGGATGGAGAAGAAATAATGGAAGATTTAAAAAAAAGGCAGAGTTATTGAGTAACTGGTTCAGTGAGTCCATTAGGAGCAATAATTCAGGGGTTATATTTGGAAATGAGCCTGTCCGCACAGCTGGAGCGGAGCAGATTAGAAAATTTGAAATTAAATATGAAGAAATCTTGAAGGAACTAAGGAATCGAAAAAAGCATAAAGGGGCTGGTGTTTATAATATTACTACAGATGTCTTAAATATAGTAGGATGGGACATTGTATCTTATCTTGAAACATTATTTAAATTGAGTCTGGATATTTGTTGTTTACCAGATGACTGGAAAAGTGCGATAGTAGTACTGGTCTATAAAGGAGGGGTGACAAACAGGGTTGAAAACTATAGGCCAATCAGTTTGACAACAGTGATAGGTAAATTAATGAAGAGATTAATATGCAACCATATTAAAGGTGTCTGTAAGGAAAGTAAATGGTTTTCAAGTTGGCAACATGGCTTTGAACAAGGATAGTCATGTGAATCTCAGTTAGTAGGATATATGAAAGATATTTCTGATGAAATTGACAGGGGAGGTCAAGTTGATAGCGTGGCACTAGATCTTTCAAAGGCCTTTGACAGAGTGAGCCATAAAATGGTGCTAACTAAGGTAAAAACTATTGGAGCTGATAAAAAGGTGACTTTCTGGGTGGAAGAATTCCTAAAAGGTAGAAAGCAAAAAATTAGGATATGAAATTCAATATCAAAAGAAGTAGAAGTGAATATGGGATTCCCACAGGGTAGTGTATTGGGACCATTGTTATTCATTATTCTAATGAATGATTGTGTTGATGGTTTCCTGTCAGATGACATAATGTTATATAAAAGGATCAAAACAACAGAAGACTGTAAACAGCTGCAGGGTGATATAGATAGGATAACTAGCTGGGTGAGTCAACATGGGATGAAGATAAATGCAAAGAAGAGTCAGCTTATTAGGTACACAGATAAAAAGCTAAAGGTTGATTATGATTATAAAGTTGGGAAGGAGCTTTTTATTGAAGACTCGAAATGTAAATACCTTGGAATTACATTTGATAGCAAACTTAACTGGGCAGGATACATTGGACAGGTGGCAGGGAAAGGGTTCAAAATCCTTCACCTGTTGGAAAGAGTGATGTGGGGATACACTAGAGAAGTAAGGGAATTGGGGTACAAAACTTTGGTCAGATCACTGCTGGAATATGGTGATGTAGTTTGGGATCCATATTTCGGGTATCAACTACAGGAGTTGGAGGGGTGCAGAGGAGGGCTGCCAAATTTGTCTTTCGAAATTACCGCAGAACGCAATCGGTAACTAATATGATAAGGGAGTTGGAGTGAGATTCATTGGAGGATAGAAGGAGGGTGAAGAGAGTCAGGGGAGTGTACAAAGCCTATACTGGCGATGAAGCATGGAAAGATATTGGTAGGAAAATTACGAGAAGTGCTTGGAAGGGTAAGGTTGACCATTACCACAAGCTGGCACTTGATTTCAGGCATAAGGGTGTGGGAAAATTTTCAATCGTAGGAAAGGAATGAGGGGACTGGAATAAATTTCCAAGAGAAGTGATGAATAACTTACCGGAAACACTGAAAGAATTTAAAGTAAAAATTAGTAGAGGGAAAAAGTAGGTTGGAAGGGGAAAGGGAGGGGGTGTAGGGAGATTGCCACCAGAGTGGGCGCTCCATCTCAGTTTTATCAGTTATTATTATTATTAAAACATCAGTTTGTACCCACACTCAAGTATCCACAGTAAGTCTACTTCAAATTGCACCAACATTTGCTCTGATTGCTTAGCAAATAGTTGGCTAAAGGTGATCGGACATCCTCCATAGAATCATGGCCTCATTCCATGAGACGGGTGCTGTTCCCTCACGAGAAGTAGAGACTTATAGCAAAGGAAGTCCCTTTCTGAGGGTATGGGATGATGAGAGTGCCAAGGTGGAAATTGTTTTGAAAGACTGATAATTATAGACAAATTGGAAAAGTTTTCTGGGACCTATCTGTTATCTTTCAAAATTTCAATACATTCTGACAAAATAACTGGATGCTTTTTTTTTAGTGTAATTAAGAGCAAGAAGTACTGAAAAACTTACCTGGAAAAGAAATGGTGGCTTTGATATCAAAACAACTCCTGTTACAAGGAGAAAGACGATGAAGGTGCGAAAAAAACCACACGGCTCTTTCAGGAAGGCAAATGAAAGAACCATCACCAATACTGGTGAACTGAAGATGATTGTAGTCGCATCTCCCAGAGGCAATCTCCGGAAAGAGAAGAACAGTAGAACAAGCGTCATGCCTCCAACAAATCCCTGTGAAAAGGAAGGGTAGTTGAGGATCTATCCTGAAATTTAATCATCTATTAACCAATTAGTTCTGATATAGTAAATATTTGAATCAGTTTAGACAAAATACTTAACAATTAATAACACTAACAGAGAGAAGCAATTTCATCTAAATATATGCTAATTAATCAGGATTATAATGCTGTAATCTACATTTACATCTGCATCCATACTCTGCAAATCACAAACATTGTGGGTGGCAGAGGATGCTAAGCACCAATCCTAAACCCGCGCATTCCAATCCCAAATAGTGCGAGGAAAGAAGGAATACATAAAAGCATCAGTACGGCATCTTATTTCTTTAATCTTATCCCACCGGTCATAGCGACATAAATAGGTTGGCGGAAGAAGTATTTCATTGCACTCAATTTTTTTTTTTTTTTTTTACATATTCTCCAATAAATTCGAACGCAAGCTACGTTGTCTGTCTTCCAAACTATCCCAGCCCAATCTATGTAGCAATTCTGTGACACATTTTGATAAGAGCTGTAACAACAAGTCACGAATCGAGCGGCTCTCCTCTGCACCCACTCCACTGAGTCAATCAGAACCTTGCGATACAGATCCCAAACCCCACAACAGTAATCCAGATGCAGATGCACTAGTGTTTTATACGCTATTTCCTTTGTATGAGCATTACAATTCCTCAAAATACCTAATAATCACCAATGGAATCCCACTACCCAAACAGCTGTTTTCAAGAAAATTGTGGGGACTGCCCATCCACTTCATTATGTAGTTTTTTTATCGAAACAAATTGTAAGAAAATCTTCTGCACAATATTTAATTTGTCATAATGAGATGCTTGCTAAAAAACATAGGCTTTTAGTCTGAATACATGGTAATTCTTTGTATCCTCCATTTAACATAATTTAATTACAATGGAGCATTCGCTCTGGTAGCAATTTGTCCATTCATCTACTTTCTCATTTCAAGAATTTTTATATTAAATTCTTTGACTCTTTCAGTCAAATTATTCACAATTTCTCTTGGTAATTTTATTTCTCCATTAGGTACAAAAGAAAACTGCAGATTTATAAACCATTTCCTACCACCTCTTCAATTTGTCTTGCTCAGTTCAGTTTATTATTTCACTCATCAGAAGTCAGATAGTTAATTTGAAATGTGACATCAAATTGATGCTCTTCTCCAGTGGGAGGCTTAAGGACATTTTATACAAGATATTTACAGGTTGTGTTTTTAACAAGTAACTTCTCCCCTACCCTATAATCATAAAAAAACCTTTATTCTATCTGTGTTCCTTATAAACTCACTCTTCTTGGCATTTATCTTCTTTCCATATTGATTTAATCAGCTGTATATCATGTCCATATCTCCTGTAGATTTTTTCCTTCTCTCCTCTCCCATTTAAGTACTCCTATTTAATACTATGCCTTCTGCAACAACCTAGAATCATCAACAGATTCATTCACCATACTAATGGAAAAGGGTAGTCCAAATACAATACCTTATTTCATTGCTGTTTTCGCTTCGTTTCATTCCCAAAATCATCACCTCCTTTATCTTTTAAGAGTTCCTCCATGCAGCAAGTCATTCTAATAATTTTTAACTTATTTATCACCATCCTACCAGTCACACTATTAAATACCTGGGGCACACTGTCAAATGCTCCCCTCCATCCATCCTGTTCATCCAAAATATCTTCATATAGGGGATTAACTGAAATTTACATGAATATCCTCCATGAAACCCATCTTGCTGATTTACAAACAACTTTCTTGATCAAAGACATTTTTGATGTATGGATGGTGAGGTCTTGATCATCTTACCTATCAATGAGGTTTCAACTAATCGGCTTGAAATTTTCAACTCTAATTGTTTTAGGAAATGGTTGGTCAGTGATGATGTGAATTACTTACGCACAATGAATTTTATTTATAAAGGTCTGCTAGTCTTCTCATTTCTACTTATGCAAAGAAGCTTCAAATCATATTTTTTTCCATCTAATTTCTTTCACATCCTTATCCATAACTGTCCAGATACCTTCTGTTCCTCTCGGAAATCTAACACAGCCTAAGATTTTTCTAGAAACATCATTCACTAGTCCCTTTTCAGTCCCTTTCCCTCATTGCTATTATTAATTCCTCACTTATTTGTTTACAGTGTTTCCTACAGCCATGCTGGTTTTTCGTTTGTTTTTGTTTAACTCTGTTGCATTCTGTTCTTACTAGCCACATTAGCGATAAAATTTCCCCATTGTTCCTACATCTCTCTGAACTATTTTCACTTTCTCTCCAGTGTACTATGGCTCTCCTTCCACATACTGAACCTTTACATCTAATATCTCTTGAGTTTTGAAATATGTTCCTATTACATTCTTCAGTACTTAAACATAGTTAATTCCAGAGATATTTTGATAGTGTATTTGTAATAAGTATCCACAACAAAGCTTTTTAAGAGCTTCTTTGTCATCTTAATCTGATACACAATATAGAGTTTCACAAGAAATATTTCCTACATTATCGACAAATGTTGATTAAAATGCTTAAAATTTTCGGCGACAGTGTGTGTGGAAAGAATACATACACACTTCTACCGCCCCTAACTCTTTAACGAATAAACACCACACGGTGACAACAACGGGTATACGGATAAATATGTCACACGCACATTTCCAATTCAAACTAAATAAAAACAGTGTATATCTAACAGATTGGCCCCTTTAATAGCGCAGGGTAAGTAAAAGAAAGTTGGCGCGTCTCATTCTTCAATCAATGTCGAAGCGTGATGTTACCTATAAAGACGTTTGGAGCTTCCCTTTGCAATTGCCACTCATCCACAAAAAGTTCACGTTCCATACTGTGCGTGACAAATGCAGAGAACGTTTAGATAAGAATTTCCTACACCAGGAACACAGAGATATTCCATAAAAAGTTACTTCAATATCATTCAAATATTAGCAAAACTCAGTTAGTTTTAGGCTAATTAGTTTGTTTTGTTAGAGTGTGTCACCTGTAGCTGGAGCAGCAGGCGGAAGCCGCGCGGGCCGAGCAGGTGTCCACCTCCACCGCCCCCGCAGGTGACGAGCGGCAGCATGACGAGGACCTGCAGCAGTGACCTGATCACCAGCAGCTCCATGGGGTCGATGCTGCGCAGCGCCTTCACCGCGGCGGAGCTCAGCGTGAAGCACGCCCCGGACAGGAACGCCAGCAGGATGCCGCACCAGTTCGTCTTCTCGGGCCGCGGCTGAAACATCCCAGCAGCCGTCTGTTTGCTACACATGTTATTAAGCACAGTGGCTGCCATTCGGATCGAGCAATGTGCGCCTGAATTGTTGCTGAATTTTGCTCCTTCAAATCCTCCTACGTCAACGTATGTTCCTTGTTCCTCTTGCCTTATCGATGTTTCTGCTGTGCGTGGTTATAAAGATTTATAAATGTATTTTTGATAGCACAGTGAATAGAAGACAACGTGAAGCAAGGTCATATGGTAATAGGGGTTACAACTAGGCATGCCACCTGCCAGGGCCGCATTTAGGCTTTGTGGGTCCCTAGGCTTATATATGTGGTGCGGGCCCCCCTTAGTGATGCGGGTCCCCTTTGCGGTACGGGTCCCCCTTTGTGGTGCGAGCCCCTAGGCTACAGCCTAGGTTGCCTTTACTTAAATGCGGCCCTGCCACCTGCACTCTATTATAGAGTATTGTACTTTATTTTTCGTAGGCGTACACTATAATCTGGGAAAGTAATAGAGTACGTTAAAATACTATTTTTTAGCCAACAAACATTCTCACACCACAGGATGACATTTTACATATAAACATAGTATCCAAACGATAAAGCTATTGATTATCGACAGAAATGCTTTGATTTCACTGAAGAAAATTGGTTAATCTTATCAAACAATTTCAAATCATCCTTTCAATATGAAAATTTTATGTGTGTTATTGAAGCTTTAAAACTGCATCAACTACAAATTGTTATGGATCGTTTATATGAAGAAAAAATATTGCTGAATGAGTTGCATGGAAAACTTGTCTACCAAATGATTAAAGATGCCAACTTCTCAAAAATGGCAGCGGATATTCAATAAAAGAGAAGATTATCCAAATATATTTAAAATAATTTCTTTTCTTTCATCTGTACCTGCTGCTACTGCATTCATTGAGAAACATTTTTCTGTTAAGAATGGAAAGCGGAGAGATTAAAATAACAAATCTTCCCTCAACTTGATAAAGTATGAGCTCATCATACACTGAAGAGCCAAAGAAACTGGTACATCTGCCTAATATCGTGTAGGGCCCCCGCGAGCACGCAGAAGTGCCGCAACACGACGTGGCATGCACTCGACTAATGTCTGGAGTAGTGCTGGAGGGAATTTACACCATGCATTCTGTAGGGCTGTCCATAAATCATTAAAAGTACGAGGAGGTGGAGATCTCTTCTGAACGGCACAATAATGTTCATGTCTGGGGAGTTTGGTGGCCAGCGGAGGTGTTTAAACTGAGAAGAGTGTTCCTGGAGCCACCCTGTAGAAATTCTGGACTTGTGGGGCGTCGTATTGGTCTGCTGGAATTGCCCAAGTCCGTCGGAATGCACAATGGATATGAATGGATGCAGGTGATCAGCCAGGATGCACCTGTCAGAGTCGTATCTAGACGTATCAGGGGTCCCATGTCACTCCAACTGCACACGCCCCACACCATTACAGAGCCTCCACCAGCTTGAACAGTCCCCTGCTAACATGCAGACTCCATGAGTTCATGAGGTTGTCTCCATACCCGTACCATGTCCGAGAGCCCATATCGATGATGTTTCGTTGCATGGTTCGCACGCTTCACTTGTTGATGGCCCAGCATTGAAATTCGCAGCAATTTACGGAAAGGTTGCACTTCTGTCATGTTGAACGATTCTTTTCAGTCGTTGTTGGTCCCCGTTCTAGAAGGATCTTTTTCCGGCCGCAGCGATGTCGGAGATTTGATGTTTTACAGGATTCCCGATATTCACGATGCACTCGTGAAATGGTCGTACTGGACAATCCCCACCTCATCACTACCTCAGAGATGCTGTGTCCCATCTCTCGTGCGCCGACTATAACACCACCTTCAAACTCACTCAAATCATGATAACCTGCTATTGTAGCAGCAGTAACCGATCTAAGACACCTGTTGCCTTAGATAGGCGTTGCCGACCGCAGCGCCGTACTCTCAGTGATTATACATCTCTGTATTTGCATACGCATGCCTATACCGGTTTCTGTGGCTCTTCAGTGTATATTTAAATTTAAATATAGACTCTACAGATGCCGTGGAAGCCTCTAAGAAGAATAAGTATTCGTAAAATGTGTCAAAAAACAATGAAAAATATGTGTTAAAACATAAAAAAATAAACGAACTCTTTTTCTGTACATTGTACTCTATTTTTGCCATACAAAAGACAAATGTGCTTTTTTTTTTCCGAATCACCCATCTTTGGGGTACGTCAGATCAATCACTTCTTGGATGCTTGCGTTTTCTTCTTCTCCCAGTATTTCTTCATTCTATCTGATCTCTTTCTTCTTTCCTCTTCTGATATTTGAATCGGTTTTCTGGTGTTTATCGCAACTTGGAACCTCTTACTTTTGTCTTTGGTCACGGTCTTGGCTGTACCATTCTTTAACATCACTTCGGTAATCTGGAGTTCTCTCAGATCCTTTTCCACTTCCTTAAACCAGTTGGGATTAGTCTTTTTTTTTATAAAAGAAGTCAAAGATTTTTTTGTTAGTCTGTTAGGATTCATTCGGAATATGTGTCCATAGAAATCAATCCTTTTTTTTCTCATGGTTTCCGAGAGTCTCTCGGACTTTGCGTAGAGGGCTTCGTTTCTGTAGAAAACTTGTTTGTTATTCTGGAATTTGGGACCCATGATCTTCCTCAAAATTTTCCTCTCTTTGATTTCCAATTTCTCCATTTGTCCTTTCCTCCCCATAGCTAGTGTCTCTGCTGCATAGAGTACTTCCGGCTTAATTACTGTGTTGTAATGTCTTATCTTTGTGTTCCAAGAGAGGCTTTTCTAATTGTAAGTGTTTTTGGTCTTCTGGAAGGCTAATTCCATTTTGGTCCTTCTCGCTTCCATTGTTTTACCTTCAAGGTTGTTCCATTCAATCCATTCCCCTAGGTACTTGAAACTCCTAACCATTTCTATTTTATGAGCTCCTACTCGGACTCTCGTAGGAGTGTCTGGTATATTTGTCATAATCTTTGTTTTTTCGAAAGAAATCTTAAGTCCTAACTTCCCTGCCTGCTCTTGTAATTCGGCGATTTGTTCTTTGGCTTCCTCCCATGTTTCTGCGAGCATCGCCATATCGTCAGCAAATGCCAAACACTTAATCGTAACTCCTTTATTTTTTGTTCCAAGTCTAATTCCTCCTCTGGTTCTTGCATTCCATTCTCTCACAACTTTTTCGAGTGCACAATTGAACAACAGGGGGGAGAGGCCATCCCCTTGCTGGACCCCTGTTCTGATCTCAAAAGGTTCTTACAGTTCACCCATGAATCTAACTTTTGAGGTCGTATTTGTGAGGGTTTCTTTGATGATATTCAGGGTTTTCCTGTCCAAGCCAAATTCCTCCAAAATATTGAATAGCGACCCTCTGTCTATGGAATCGTAAGCTTTTTGGAAGTCCACAAAAGTCACTATATATGGTTTCGCCCTCTGCTTCTGGTATGCTAAAATGTTTCTGAGGTTTAGGATCTGTTCAGGGCAAGACCTTCCTTTCCTGAACCCTGCTTGATACTCCCCGATTTGGCAGTCCAACTGGGATTCTGCTCGTTCAAGTAATGCTCTGGACAATATCTTATAGGTCACATCCACCAGAGAAATCCCTCTGTAGTTGTTCGGATCAGATTTAGAGCCTCTTTTGTGTAGAGGATGTATCAGGGCCATTTTCCATTCCTCTGGAATCACTTCTTTCTTCCATATCTCCTCAAAAAATTTCTGGAGTGAGATAATTGCATTTTTGCTAGCATATTTCCATAATTCGGCTGTTATCTGATTTTCCCCTGATGCCTTAAAATTTTCCATGTGAGTCAGAATTGTCTGGATCTCACTTATAGATGGGGGTTTAGAGTCAGGGTTGGAGGAAGACTTCTTTCCATCATCGAACACCATCTTTTGGAGTGGTTCTTCGCAATTTAGGAGTTCCTTGAAGTAGTCTGCCAGTATCTTGCAGTTGCCCCTATTACTATATGCCATGTTCCCTTTTTTATCCTGAAGTTGGAGGGTTGGGGGGTTGTATTTATTGAGCTTCTCTCTGAAGATCCGATAATAGTGCTTTTATTGTTACAAAAAAAAAAAAGGTGGCACCCCTAGTTACAACATTATGACAGTATTCTCTATGCTGTAACCAGACTGCTTTTATGCTTGTAGAGGACTTAATGTTCTAAAATTATGGATACTCTTCAAATGATATCAATCTAGTTATAACGATGTCTTCTGGACAAACGGTACCCATACAATTTTGTGCAACGGTGGAGTTGTTAAGGAATGTGTATAAATAAAAGATGGTAGATGAGTGATCTTAAAACAGAGAAGTAACGAACATTTAATCAAGAAGTCCTCACAGAACGGAAAAGTTGATACAAATTCATCATTACAGCTCTAAAAAGGCTATCGGTGTTACAAAAAAGGGGGGGTTCCAACATTACGTTGCGACGGGAAGAAATGGATGAAAATATATCCAGAAAAATGTGCCCCAGAGGTGCACAATGGTTGAAACTCTCGCGTAAAATCATATCTTGGAAGTGGAAAAACAGACTCTGTGGAGCAAGACGGCTTACCTTGGCTGGCAGAGTGGGCTGCCACGGCGTCTTGGGCGGCGAGCGGGCCTGCGGCTCGTCCGCCGGCAGTGACACGACGGCGGTGTCTGACGGGACCGTCGCGACGCCCGTCGTCGCATAGTACGGCGGCGGCGGCTCCCTGTTCAGCAGCGGCTGAGTCTCGGCAGCCTTGCCCGCTGCTCGATAGTGAGCCAACTCCACGAACGACGTCTGGTCCACAGCTTCATCACGCATCGTCGACTGCAATCACAGCACAGCTTTCAACAATTACAAACAGAGAGAAGAACACAGATCAGAACAAAAACTGGGGAGAGGAATAAGTACCCAGGCCGAGCACACAGCATGCAAGTACAATGAGACGTTGCTACCTCAAAATCGACTGGATGTCGATAGGTCTTCAGATCAAAGCAAAGGATGCTTCTTTACCTACGGTGTATGTGAAGATATGTTGCCTTGAGCGACATGCAATAGCATCGGTCACCTATAGCCACTACAAAATGATCTTTCTGAGAATATCTGTTCAACATAAAAAAATGCTTATTGGGCACTTAGCGATGTTGAAATCTTAGTGGTAGTGGGAAAACTTCAGATAAGTGATTTGTCATCTCTGCTAAGAAGTTAAACCAGCAATTGAGGAACGAGAGCTGTCCACTGGAAAGGGTGAGTGGAGAGCGAGATAAACGTCGAACAGAAATCATCAATGCTATAACTAAACGCTCTTGTGTCAATACGAGTAATTTAAGATTTACCTTCATGCCGTCATAAGCGAGTAGGTGAGACGTCTGAACGTATAGAAAGGTATAAAATGTGAAACCCAAGGAAAACAGACATTAAAAAATTGGAAAACAGCCATAAGAATAAAATTATTCCAGAAAAATTAAAATGCCTTTATACTGGTAAACAACTAAAATCCTCTCGTTTAGTGAGAATCTCCAGTGATATGGAGTTAACGGATCATAGAGAATAATTTTTCAGTGCAAAGTTTGTCTGAGTTTTAAATTGCCTCTCTATGGAGGTAGTTTGTTGCAATATCTCAGGCATTACCAACTGAGTTCGTAAAATGGGGTTGGGAAATTTGTTGCACATGATCGTGGCAAGCACTCGAGTACAGAAGGTGAAATATGTCATTCCCGTCCCGCTCTCCTGTCCGCGTCCGCTGGAAGAATGGTTTGTGAGTCGTTCTGACACGCAGTAGTTTCTGCAGTAATTTTCCTATTAAATTTAGCTCGTCCTACTGTGTCTTGAGCAAACTCTGTCGTATTCATCTGTTCTATCTCCTCAAAATATGTTACTGCAATTGTTATTATATTTTAGCAATTATTTTCTTGCAAATTGTCTTCAATTAATATCAATGTTGTCAACCACTTAGCCTCATTTGAATTTTCATTGATGTTTTCATAACCAATTACTAACTTGTGAATCAGGCTCTTTACCGTGTCTTCCCGAGCAAATATTAATGTCTCAAGTACCAATAGTAAAATGTCGAGTAACGAGAGTAAAGTTTGTTACAACATGACACAAAATGCAAATAAGACCGTGGGACTGAGTGATCGCCGCGAGAAATAGGCGTCATTGGCGTGTGACATTTGGCTGCATGTTTTTAAAGGGGCTCTTAATTAAGAACACATTATCAGTAGTTTATTTCCGCCATTATATTTCTTAGTTTACTAACAGTAATGTGCCGAAATAGATCTGTTTGAAATCTTACTTAATATTTCACGCAAATCATGCTGTGTTTGGAGTTTTCAATATTTTGTATCACCAGGCGGTAATAAACACTCAAGTAACCTCAATACACATGTGTTCTATTTCTCTTTTTCAACTTGCATGCTAAACGGTTCAGCCGAGAAGGTTCCTCGCTTAATCGAATTTCCCCGGTGCCCAAGAGATTTTGAACGAAGTTCAACTTACTATTGAGAATTTTTGCTACTCTGAATTCTAGCAGTTCACTAAATAGCAGAAGTACCGTTATCGACAAAATTCTATTTAGAGATACGTTTGACTTCAAGACGTCGACAAAACATATTCATACAAAACAGCATCTGTTTTTACCATTTTATCAGTTGTATTGGATGCTCGATTACAAATAAAAACATACGTGCAACCTAAGTGGAAGCGTTGAACACCTAAAGCCGTTTCAAACTCGTAGAGAATACAACACAGCTGTTAACTTCCAGACATGAAGTGAGAACTACTTGTTCCAGAGGAGCTAGGCAACCTGCGACGCAAATGTCAACTGATTACTACAACCTAAGGGAATCATTTGATTAAGAAAACGTTTACCTCACATTTACAGCGGAAATAGAGTAGTTGAGATTCATGGACCTGAATACAGTATCTACGAATGTTTCCTTCTTTTCGGTTCCCCCCAAAATATCCTTTTACGTTCAGCGTACAGTTGGTGGCTGTTCGAGATAAGAGGCTATTAGCACTAAACATTCATACAATTCGTCCTTAATTCGTTTATATTAAGCTGAAATTTTGAAATTATTACTCCACTCTAATGTCAGAATTAAGACCAATGAACAGAGCTTCATTAGGTACATAAAGTACTAGTTAAGTATTATGTATATAAATCATTTAAATGGCGCTTTTGGCGAACTTCTATAAGGTGTTTATATGTTCTTAAATGCAAGGACAATTGTTCGAAAAGCCAGAATGAATCTAGCGCTAATTTCACAGGTTTCAGTTGTCACGTAACTATCTGCTTGAGATCAACAAGTGGTTTTATTCATTTATGACTCACTTTTGCAAATAAATTTTGAAAGTCTTAAATATTGTATGACTAATTATACAAAGAAACTTAACTAAAGGGAGGACCCAAATAAAATAAAATGATAAGTTATTGCCCTTCTTTACTGATCTGATCATAACGAGATGCCTCAAAACTTTCATTTTGCGGTTTTGTAATCAACTTCACATAATCGAAATTTGTAAAGATTATGATTCAATTACATTTTAGCATGTAAACAATTTTGAAGTATTGAGTCCTTTACTTATATAAGCATACAGAACTGTATCTACATACCTTTACGATTCACAGAAAAGAATGTGACAGAGGATGCTCGCATCAAAGCTATGTTCTACCTGTCCTTCGAGGTGTGAAAGATGAAGCAAAATTCGTAAAACAATTTATCTGTCTGTGCCAAATAGTGGCAGACAGTTTTGTCAGGACGGATTCGTATGAGGCTTAGTAACCCAGTATGACCCTGTCTGCAGGCGTGAAGCCGAGTGAAACGCGTTTACTCTCAACTGAGCCAAATTGGATGCTTCAAATAGCACTTCAGTGAAGTCAGAAACGAAAATAACAATCGCATATTAATCAACAACGATGAGTGAAACTATGTCGCTAATGTGCCAAACCATCCGCATTCAGTCGCTATAACAATTTTTGAGGATCTGTTTTTAAAAAACGAAGACTTTGCCAACTAAGTCTCACACACCACTAATGCAGTAGGGACGTGGTAAAGAAATGTGAAACGTGTGTCATCATATCAATCTTTGTGTTACATTTTCCACAATTAGCACATTTTTCGTTATCAGTGATTCAGTCAGTTTAAAGGAAACGAATACTTTTATATAAGATGATGATCCAATTAGCTGACACAATACTTGCCATATCCGAAACAGATTATTTTTCTAACTACAATAATATAACCAAGTTTATATTTCTTTTGCTGAAATATATTTGAGTTAGCAACTCCATTTACCATTTTTTAAAAGAATTATTTCTTGTACAAAACGTAACGCGTACTGGAGGCCATAGTAGCGCCCACCCTGCTAGTCGTATTCAATTCGCGGTCAGGCTATATAGGTATCGGCTTCCAAGGTGCCTCGAAAACAATCCCGGCAAAGACCAAATAGTTTCTTCGCAAGTGCCCTGGCCGTTACCGGCCACTTAAACTAATCTGAATCCTAGAAACCACAGTATAAACACTTTCCGAAGATCGTAAGATCGCTTCTATTAGTTTCCACCATTTTATTGATTTTCTTTTCCATGGCTTTCTCTAAATCATTAATTCTTCAATAAATTATCGGCACATGCTTCCTTCATATATTTTTTCCCATAAATAAATAAATAGTACAACAGTGTCTAATTAACTTCTACTTTCTAACAATTACCTTCCCGGACCAACTCGAATGATGACATATTGTTTACAGTTCACAGTAAGCAATCTACCAAGACACTGCATAAAGTAACTTTTAGATCGAAGCTAAATGTCCTGGGGCGGCTATAACACAACCTAACACAGCCTTGTCTAAGTTTAAATAAAAAAAAAATTGTAACTTATTTATTTGGTTAATTCCTTGTACAAGAAAGTAGGAACAATTCCATGTAAATTGTGTCGACTAATAGAATCTGAGCCCTTTAATAATCTATATTCCTTTATTATATGAGACAATACATTTTTATGTCGCTATTGGCTAGATCATATTGCATTTCAATCAGTGCCTTCGATTTGCATTATACAGTTTGCGTCACGTATGATGCACATATCGAACCATTATCCTTGATCGACCCAGCCTACAGACATAATCTCCTGTTTGACAGTCTTAGCAATGGAGAATCATAAAATACTCGCCACATGCAGCAAAAGCATTTTTGTATTTTATTTATAACAACAGTGGTATGTCCATCTTCAGCCCCCCGGAGATCAACACGCACAGATCCATCAACGCGTTTTGTTTGTGTTTTATAGTGCCTGTGCTAGTGGATATACTGTAGAGCCTGTTGCTATCGCGTTACACAGATATCAGAAGGGAACCATCTTGTATCCACAGACACCGAAGTGCAGCGGTAATGTCAGACGAGTGTTCCATGTCTAATGCATCGCTAATTAAAGATTGTTTTGGAGATGTAGCGATCGTGGATAAGTCCATCACAAACACGTTTCTTTCTGAGAGACGATCGCACCACTCATCCACTCATTTTAGTAGTCTTCTTGTTCCATCTCAGCAGAATAAGCAGAGACGAGGATACGCAAGCCGGTGACTGTACTTTAGTCATACCGTGCAGTCATCTGACGGGAGTTGCATTCGGCTTATTCCTCAATTTGTGACCTGCTTGAAAATCCTCAGCGCTGTGATTAAATCTCAAATATGAAGATCATAAGAATTTTGCATTTCAGGCAACATTTCCAAAATGTCGCATATGAGGACTTCCACGACTCGAGTTAAAAGTCTACGCTGTATGGATGACGCCCTTCTTCTAGGTCAGAACTGAAGTAGAGAAGAAAGGTCGAAGCATGTCGGACGAAACGTCGGCATTCGCTTAAGGACACGGCGCCTCCCATCTCTCCTTCATTTCACGCCAGGACAGGCAGACTATGTTTTAAAATGACTTTCACAAAGTGGAATTTCTCGTGGAAACTTCCCTCCCTGTTATGACTGAAGTCAAGTGCCAACTTGTGGCCATGGTCATATCTTACATTCAATATACTACTCCTAACCCTTCTTCCAATACCCATCCAAGCCTCGCAGAATTCTTTTCTCCGTCGTCCTGACTTCTAGTAACTCCTTTAACATATTAGTTAGTGACTAAAGTCTGCGGTGATTTGCACAAACAAATCTAGCTGTCCTTCTTTGTATACCCTCCAACTGACGTATTTGACACCCAAAATATGGGTCCAGTACTACACCGCCATATTCAAGCAATAGCCTAACCAAAGTTTTGTAACCCAATTTTCTCACTTTTCTTGTATATCTTCAATAAATGAATGATATTCAAACCTCTTCCCACCACCTGCCCAATTTTTTTTGCCGTTTATGGAAAAGAAGTTCCGAATTTGGGAATACCAAAGATGTTTACTACAAAGTTGATAGATAACGTACGAAATATTTTGTAAACGATTGGAATACAGGAAAAGAAACAAGAAGATGCGTACATTTTTAGATTTACAGAATTAGTAAATTCGTTAGTAGAGCGAACATCCGAAGACAAGAATTGTGAAGAAGACAAAGATTTAGAGTATATAATGCAGACAACTGAGGATGTAATTTATAGTCAGCCTGTCGATTTGAAGACAGCTCACCAGGGCCGGCGTTAGGGGGGGGGGGGGGTAAGCGGGTCAAAAGTACCCGGGTCCACCGGCTGATGGGGGGCCCCGAATACCGATTGTAGGGGCCCTCAGGCCATGAAGCCAAGAATCCACCCATTGTTGTCCTGCCAGTTTGTAGAGCCCGAAATTCCTAGCGCCGGCCCTGCAGCTCACAATAGGAAGGGGTGAAGGTTTGCATCAAACAAGTCGAGATGCCGATGACGGGGGAAAAAACCTCACAAGCGGGACATTAATATAACAAATATTACTTAACTGCAGTTTGGTAATATCTGGTTAAGTATATCGTAACAGAATTAAAACGTCTATTTAAGATACTGGTAACAATGCAAATAATGCTCAATATAGAAAATAACTGACGAAATGGTGTTTACATTATTAAACACGTTTAGTTCCCATAGTATCGTCGGAAATTTTCTAACCGGCGCTTTGGAGTGGAGCAAGTGATTACACTCTTACTGACACTGCAAGTAAAAAGTAACGTAAATAACTGAATTGTGTCAGCTTGTTTAAGTCTGTGCAGGCCGAAGGTGCACCGTATTTTTGCTTGGAGCCAGGTGTAATTGAGTCTGGCGAGGCGCGGTTGGTGGAAAGCAGGATGGCGCGGCTCGAGTTCCCACAAGCTCGCCACTCGAGTTTCTAGGACGCGTCCTAAGACAATAACAGGTTGTTTGACTCAAAAAATCAGAACAAGGTGTTGTTTACTACAGCAGTCAGTTAACGACCTTAGTATTTTTCCAAGACAGAATTGTTAATATTCACAGAATCGTCTAAAACAAAATACCTAACTGGGATGAGGATTCGGAAGAAACTACATTAACTTCTTTCAAGCAAATGTCAATCTCTGTTTCACATGGCGCACCATGTTTGCGCGGACGAGACTCTGGCGGCTAAATGATTCCTGCCATAGGTCACCAGTTGCTTGCAACGGCCTCCTGGAACGGGAAGGGTTTCAGGGCAACCATTTGCCATTGGGTTCGAAACGACCTTTAAAGATGGATTAATTAGGAACGTTCATGTGAATGCATAAGGCAATGGGAAACCATTCTAATAAAGACTTGACTGTTTTTATTATCAAATAATATGACAATATATTTGTGATTCATGCCTTCAACAGGAAAATCCCCCTTGACAAAATATTTATTTTCTATCCGTTTACGCGAAAGATGACTCTCTTGTGCATTTATGTTCGATCCATGTTAATCTGTCCAATTCTACATCCTGTCTAGATCTGTAACTTTTATAGTTCTCTGTTTAACATTTTGTCACCTTCCCTACCTAACAATTTAACGGCACTGAATTAATGGAAAATCGTTTTTCTAGCTTATCCACGTGAGTTTCCTGAAGAACAATAAAGAAATTTTGACCACTCTAGCGGAAATCACTTAACAACGAAATCCTTCACCACCAACTTTCGTGAATTGCATACTGAAAAAAGTGGTACAGTCTGTCTCTGCGCAGACTGAACGTTACTGAAAGATTCAATACTGAACAAGAGACCATAAATTCTCATCTACATATTTTTCTGAATTATCCTGATAATATTGACAGAAGTAGGACCGAGAGTGGTGGTGTAACGGTTAGCGTTCTCGCCTCGCATTCGGGAGGACGGCGGTTCGAATCCCCGTCTGGGCATCCAGATTTGGGTTTTCCATGGTTTCCCAAATCACTCCAAGCAAATGCCGGGATGCTTCCTTCAAAAGGCCATGGCCGAATTCCTACCCATTCCTTGCCCCCATCCTTTCCCGTCTCTAAAGACCTCGCTGTTAAGAGACGTAAAGAGCAGTTACAAAAAAAAAAGTAGAGTCAATTATATTTTGCTGATTCACAGGGTGTTGTAAAACGACGAAAGCAGAGAAGTCTTGGGGATACTCGGGCAGTGCAGGTCACCCTGAAGCTCAGCGACAACATGAATTTACAGACTGTGCGGGATGTTCAAAATGGCGGCCACTCACCCAACTGTCAACGTTGCTATTATGGCAAATGATGGCCGCGCTTAACTGTCGACGCTATCCTGTAATTAATAACCTTATTATTACAGTTACGACAACTATTATTATTTATAATATTATGACAAATGACATAACGCGTCCTCTTGTTTTTGATGAACGACTCTTTGTCGTTATGACGAATGGCAACCACAACAATCTGCCGGCATAATTCTGTATTTAACAATTATTATGGTAGTGCCTATATGTACAGACTAGTCATATATTTCGTGATCGAGCCCATTTAATTTAAAATAGGAATGTTTCACCTAGTATCGTTAAAATTCCGCGATTCAATAGACTGCTGATGAATGGTATCGTATTGTTTTCTGCACTACCTCGGATGACCATTGCCGGCGAGTTTGGCGGCGACCTAGGGATGTTTCTGGAGAGGCAAAGCGGTGTTACTCTGAGAGTCCTGGTGTGGGGAACCATCGGCTATGGCTTCATTGATTGAACGAACTCTGAGGGCATACGTCTTGCGTCCTCATGTGATAGTGTCATGTAATAGTGGTGTCAATTTTCAACAGGACAATGCTCGTCCACACACGGCACATTTTTCTACGAATTGTATGCGTGACGTTGGGGCCAGCAAGATCCGCGATAGAACATGTGTGGCACCAGTGCCAGAATCCAGGATATCAAGAACCAGTTACAACAGTTGTGCGCCGGCTTGCCTGACGAGAGGACACAGCGGCT
The DNA here is from genome assembly GCA_031002005.1 of Vandiemenella viatica. NCBI lineage: Eukaryota > Metazoa > Arthropoda > Insecta > Orthoptera > Morabidae > Vandiemenella > Vandiemenella viatica. The sequence goes on along the minus strand of JARYHS010013630.1, from coordinate 27,763,455 downwards.
TTTTACAGCCTTCTCAACCAAATCAGTGTATGTTTCCAGGCCAGAGTGGGTGCAACGGCATACTGATAAGTGGATGTATACTACCAAATTATTTGTAAATTTGACTCAATTTTGTAATCACTGAAAAAATATCAGGTACCGTTTCAACCAGTGAAGTTTTAATTCCGTTCCATTCTCCCTTTCTTGGTGTTCCAATTTTTTGTGAGGTCATGTGATCACTTGATTTCAGGCATAAGGATGTGGGAAAATTTTCTTTTGTTGGAAAGGGTGTAAGGGACTGGAACAAATTGCCAAGAGAAGTGATGAATAATTTACCGCAAACACTGAAGGAATTTAAATCAAAAAGTAGTAGAAGGCAAAATTAGGTTGAAAGAGGAAAGGAGAAACAGGGGTATGTAGAGAGATAGCCACTGGAGCGGGCGCTCCATCGCAATTTTATCAGTTATAATTATTCTTCGCCAAAAGTACGACCTGAAACAGTGATTTTAGTGAGTGAATAATAAATATAGAGGTGACTGCATCTGCAAACAGCGTACCAGCTCTTAGTCGCCCGATAGTTAACGAAACCATAACAATGTGGGAAGGTGTAGGAGACTTTAAACAGGGCCTCTATAGCGCCTTTATAGTGTGAGGAGAGTTTCACTTTCGAATGCCACAAATTTAATCGGTTCAGGGAGTGCCTATACGAGGGGGTACCCAAAATAACCGGAATAGCATTGCCGTGGGCGGAGCTTGTGTAGTACGCGTTTCTGCCGCTAGGCGTTTATAGCGCAACTCATTGTCAGTTCAGTGCCATCTGTGTTGTCGAACTGGCTTGTTATGTTAATCTGCAGTGATTGTTTTTGCCAGCGCTGTGTTGTTATTGTTTCGTTTTTGATGATGGCAAGTTTAAGTGAAGAACGTGCAGCTGTGAAATTTTGTTTTCTACTCAGCAAAAATGATGCTGAAACTGGTTTAATGTTACATAAGAACGAAGTTTTTCTCGCCGTTGAGAACTGATGTAGTCTTCTCGGGAGACTAGCCGAGTAATCAGGGTGTTTCAACACGGTATTTTGGCGATCTGAACCTCCGTCGCCATCAAGGATGACGCTACGGGGAAAACTCAAGTGCACGAATGGTTCGCTCGGTTTAAAAATGGCTACATGTCGATTGACGACAAAAGTCGTTCTAAACGTCCATCAACTGCTCGAATCGACGAAAATGTTGAAAAAATTCGAGAGCTTGTGCTCTCAGACCGTCTTCATAAATTTGAGCAACTGTAAGATATTAGTGGGTTAACACGGAGCTCGGTTCAGCGAATTTCAACCGACGATTTGTGAATGAAAAGAAATGTTGCCAAGTTTGTTCCTCGAGCTCTGACTGACAGTCAAAAAGAACGTTGAGTTGAAACATGTCGGGCTTTGAAACAACAGCTTAAAATTGATCCAGATTTTCTGTCAAAGATCATTAGTGGTGATGAGTCATGGTGTTTTGGTTACGACCCAGAAACAAAGCAACAATCAACCCAATGGAAGACGTCATTGTCACCCAGTCCAAAAAAATGTCGTCAAAGCAAACATCAAAACAATGCTCATTTGTTGTATTGATGCCGAGGGTTTGTTCCCCCACATCAGACCATCAATCAAACCTTTTATTTGGAAGTTTTAAGAAGATTACGTAACAGTGTTCCTAGAAAAAGACCTCATTTGTGCAGTGACGTAGCTAGGTCAACAAGGGCCCCGGGGCAAAAAATTTATTTTGGGCCCTCAGGCCAGACGGGCGACCTTTTTTTGCTTCGTTTGCTGGTAGGGGCCCCTTGAACTGAGGATGGGGGACCTTGAGTTGCCCTTAAGCGCCCCGTGAGCAGTGGTTGGGGGCCCCCATGAGCAGAGGAGCGAGGGCCCTTAGTGGGGGTCTTCCTGTGTTTCAGGGGCCCCTTTTCTGTAGACGACGGTAGAGCTAAAAAAGAAAAAGGTCGCCAGTTTTGCCGAGAGGGCTCGTGGGCCCTCTAAACTGCGCTTTGGGGCCCCTTGAGGTATGCTTGGGGCCCCCTGAGCGTAGGGGCCCCGGTGCACTGCACCGCCTAGCCCCATAGTAGCTACACCCCTGCATTTGTGGCAGACAGAAGACTGGTTCTTCCACCACGACAGTGCACCTGCACACACAGCTGTCTGTTAGGCAATTTTTCTACATCTACATATATACTCTGCAATTCACAAAATTGTGGGTGGCAGAGGGTGCTCAGCACCAAAGCTAATCTCTTTGTTGTGCATTCCAATCCCTAATGGTACGAGGGGAAAAAGAATTCATATAAGAATCATTGCGGCACCTTATTTCTCTAATCTTATCTTTCCTGTCATTCCGGCTCAAATAAGTTGGTGGACAAAGTATTTCAGTACACTCGTGAGTGAAAGTGGGAGTACACATTTTTGGTTAAAAATGGTATGGTTCCACTTCCCCACGCACCTTACTCGCCTTACCTGGTTCCGTGTGACTTTTTCTTATTCCTACGCATGAATAGGGGCATGAAAAGACACCGATTTGACAACATTGAAGAGGTCAAGAAAAAAACGATGGAGGAGCTGTCAGTCATTTCTAAAGATGACTACAGAAAATGTTTCGAAGAGTGGACGCACCGGTGGGACAAATGTATTAGTTGTAATGGAGAGTATTTTGAAGTGGATAAGGTTGTTTTGCAATTAAAAAAAAAATCTATAGCTTTTAAAAAGTAATACTGTTTTTTTTGGGGTACGCCTCGTATGAATATTTGAGTAAGAGCCAACCAGGGTGTATTATGTTGCTGTGTGCCTTAATTTCTTGACAGCGCTTCCTGTTGTGACATGTTGAGGAGAGGGAAAAGAGAGTCGCCTAGACAACGAATATTTTTTTATTTTTAATGATATCAGGCCACAAGAGTCAAATGATTCGCGTTTGGCACAGCTTAGTAACTTAGATCCCCATCATACAAATGAGGATTTTTGTCTGTCTGTGCGCACATCCATCACAAGGAATGCGCAGATTTCAATCAAACTAAACATAGTAACAACATATGGCGTCGGTTAACCTGTACGATAGTTATGAAGTTCCCGATGATACAGGAGTCGAAACAGTAAATTTTGGTATGTTTGTCAATCTGTGCACAGATTAACAAACGGACTTCAACTAAACTACACCCATAATACCTTATGTCAGATGCAGAATACTTAGCACATGGCCGTCTAAAAAAATGTTACTCAAAACAATGATGGGTTTTATTTAGATATAGTAAATTGAGAGATTATGTACACACTAAAAGTTCCCATAATAGCCTTAATAAAACCTATGGGGCAAAGAAAAACTTGCTGGTTGTTTTGACCTGTGTATAGACACTCATAGTACTCATATATACGGAAATAGTTAAGCTGCGTGCCGATCGAAGGGAGCATTGTCTTTTTATACGTGACGAGGTGTGTTTAAATTGTACAAACTATAACAGACTGACTTGGCAATTCACTTAGGAATTCTGTATAACAGTTTATGCACAAAGCAGTTAGCTCCTACAAGCACCAGGTCCGACCACTTCTAGTATTGCTTATAATACTGAGGATTGCCTGTGGGTCATCCACAACCATTGAATCTTCCGAGGCAGAAGCAGTTTCAAAAGATGGTAGAAACAAATAATGTGCACTAAGGTGTTTGACAGTTTACCTGTGAACTAATGACACAAGTTCCACGTGAACGAAGTTTCGCGCAAAGCAAGTCTTCTACGCGTACTAAATGCTATGAGTATGGTTGACAGTAAAACGAGATTTTACTGATCATCAGTTAGGTGCGACGAATCAGCGATGTTAACACATTTCTAAAAAAAATTTATTAGAAAATAACAGTGAACTATGTTTATGCACAGAACTGATTTTGTTTATTTTTTCTTGCCGTCTACGCATAGTGGATCGAAGAAAGGTTGCGATTGCTGCCACCTTAGTGGTAATGTTTGTTTGTAATTAGTTATTTTTGTAAAGCGAATATATTTTTAAGATATTTACACAAAGCTGCCTAAACTTGTCAGTCGCGACTGTACTGAGCCATAGTTAACGGATGCAGCACTGAATCAAAGATGGATCAGGATTAATGTAAATAAACGCTCAATCCAGTGGATATTCAAGGAACGATGAGGAATTTTGTAATTATATTTTCGACAAAAGAAGAAACAATACCGGTCAAAATCTTCCTGTAGCAACCCTATCAATTATATTGCAAGTACAAACATCATTTCGATCCAAAATCTACATTTTATTTCACAGAAACAAACATCATGGACGAAGAATTTAAAAAAAAGAAAAAAATGAAAAACAGAGTTTGATCGCTGTCTGAGTCTGGAATGCCGGAAGACACGTTTAGTATAGTAAAACTAAGTACCCTTTCGGATAGTACTCCGCCGACATTTGACCAGGTGAACGGCTCTTGTCTCGTACTCCGCGATTCAAAGCAACAGAACGAAATCAAGGACCTTGTGGTTGTAAATTATCGTTGAGTCATTTCCTATTCTTTGTATCTAGAAAAAAATTGCGTGTCATTTCGGCTGATAAGACCCCAGGACCGGTTTAGGATAGAACATGGTGGTGGGTTCCAGAGCGGGCTGATTCTTCTAATGAGCAAAGAGTTTAGGTAGGAAATGCAGTATCAAAAGAGGTCGAAGGGAAAATGGAGAGACACAAGGTACGGTTTTGGAACTATTCAACTTCACCGTCAACGATTTTCAGCTACTGGCTGGGTCTGGAACCATTACTGTTAATAATTGTAACGAATCATGGCGTTAATGGAAATTAGATGTTCTGCGGATGACGTAGTGGTCAAAGCTGGAGAACACTGAACAATTGCAGGGTGAGCTCGACAGAATAACTAACTGCGTATGATAACATGAAATGAAGATAAATATCAAGAAGTGTCACCTTATTAGGCACACGGATAAAGAAACGGATTGTTTATGATTGTAGAGTGGGGAAGGAATTGCTTTTTGAAGACTTGAAGTTTAAATGTCTTGGTATAACGTTTGATAATAAGCTCAACTGGGAAGGACAAACTGGGAAGAGTAATGAGGGGATGTATGTGCTAGAGAAGTGAAGGAACTGGGTTACAAAACTATCGTCAAAGCATTACATGAATTTGGTGATGTGGGGCCTAAATTTTGGGTATCAAATACAGGAGGGCAGCTAAATTTGTATGTGAAAATCATCACTTATGCAGTCAGTAACTGGTATGATGAACGAGCTGGATTGGTAATTATTGGAAGACAGAAGGAGGGTGAGGCGAGAGAAAGGAGTGTGCAAAGCGCATATTAGTGATGAGGTTTCAAGGATTTAGGTAGAAGAATTAAGAGTAGTGCACGGAAGGGAAGAGATGATCATGACCACAAGCTGACAGAGAGGAATGGAAAAATTTTCTTTTAAAGGCAAGGGAGTGAGGGTATCGAATAAATTACCAAAGTGCTGAATAATTAAAACTTTGTTATGGGCTATAGTAGATGGGTCTAAGAATTTATGATATATAAAATAATAGGGAAAATGTCACCGGAGATGCATTCTATCACGATTAAATTTAAGAAAGATGCTGTGTTATTGGTGCTAGTCTCTGTCACGACTATTCTGTGTTCACTTTAACCAACGTGTCAGAGTAGCAATTCTCCACACTGTAGTTATACATGTATACGGCCTATAGCAATACGAAAGAAATGTCAAGAACCTGATACATTTAAATATCCTTAATTGTTGTCAACATTGTCGAAATATTTCTTTTGCATTTTAGATATTACCGACATGAATTTTCAAACCAAGCGTTGTGGGTAACGCTCTGGCCTTGCATTGGGGGTAACGCGGGTTCGAATCTCCTTCCGGACATACAGATTTTCAATGGTTTTCCCAAATCGACAGCAGGCGAATGCCGGGAGGCTTCCTTCAAAAGGCCATGGCCGAATTCCTTTCCCTTCCTTGGTCCCAGTCCTTTCCCACTTCCAATGACCTCACCATAGACGAGGAGTAATGCCATAAGCAAAAAAATAATCAGTTAGTGCAGTAATTACATCTGTTGGATTATTACAGTGAGGAAACAATCTTGCTCTTCATTTAGAATTTAATTCAGTACTCTATTTAAACACGATTAACTTCAAACTAAAGTGATTTAGAGTAAAATATTTTCTTCAAAACAAGATTACCTACTACTTGGAGCCGCTGAAACGTCTATGGTCGTGCTCATTACACTATGACGGTTTGACTTTTCTGCAAATAATTAACCTTGTAACAGCTACTAACGTATCGGATACAACATTTATTTACTGAAAACTGACGTTCATGCGTATTAATCCTAAGGTCAAACAGAGCTTTTATTTCTCCTACTTTGGCTTGAGTTTACCAGCCGTACATAGTTTTTATCCGATACGTGTTGTAAATACCGGTTGCTTGGACTCTAGCAGTGAGAGAATACCTGTTTGCTGGGTCCCAGCGGCCAGCCACGCCGTTACGAAACAAGCCTTATATAAATACGGCCGATACGTAACGCTTGTTTTCGGAGAAACAGTAGCTCAGCAGTTTCGTCAACCTTGAATTTCCTGTCAGATCGAGAATAAGTAGACTTTTGAAATTTATTTTTCCCGCCAGTAGTATTGATGTTATACCGGAATCATCTTTTAAGAGGTCCCGATGATTGCAAGGGAATCTGCAAGACTTTTTACCAACACTACAATTCGAGTAACAGGCACAAAATTTAGTTCAATAATGAATTCAAAAGTTTATTTACTAAACAATGTAATCATTGCGGTTATTCATCAGCGCCTACAGAGATATTCTCGTCATTAATAAATTTTCAAGTATTGTAGAGCAAGTGGATGCTATCAAATATGAGCTGTACTGGGTGCCAACGAAACTTCATGACTGACATATTTGAAATATCGTTAGAACAGAAAAAAAGAGACTTGGAGTGTAAGTCGCTCAGGTGATACTAATTTACCCCAAACGAAATCGAAAAAGAGTGAATAAACAGTCACCGAACAAGTGAGCAGTTACGCTCAAACTTCGCATTCGAAGGGACGTGGGTTCGAATTCACTAGATTTCTGTTTTCCATGGTTCCAGAAACGACTCAAAGTGAATGATGGAATGGTTCCTCCAAAAGGCTATGGACGAATTCCTTCCCGTTCCTTGTCACCAGTTCTTTCCCGGCTCTGACCTTGATGTCGACGATGCGTAAAGGTATAAGCGAAACACATAGGAGTCAACCGATATCTCAAACGTCTATCGATGAATTCTGGCGAATTTCTTAGATAAACAACAAATCAAATATTTGGATTCTATTTTCTTGGTTTTTCTGAAAATATTCGACACTGTAGATCACGGTGAAATTTTAACGAGGATCCGAGGTCACGGAATGTAGTAACAAATTTTTGAATGGATACTAGATGGTCACAGTATACCATCACAGAGTCTTAAAAAATCTAAATGCTATAGCGGCCGTCCCGCAAGGACGCTATAACTGCTCCTCTTATTTTATATATATATATATATAATCTTGTTAGAGAAAATGTTTATAACAGACGTACAAAATGTTCCCGCGTCAATTTGATGTGACGCCCCGAAGTTGCTCTGCGACTTCTTCGCCGGAAGATTAAGTCGGACAGAGACTTCGAAACATCACACCAAAACGGCGCGCTCTGTCGGGGGGAGGCCAGAGAGTATTTTGCACAGTGTTTATACCAGTCTCAGATTATATGGTGATAATGTTGTTATTTATATGGGGCAAAATATTCTGCTACTTGTTTAAAAGATTGAAGTTTCCTCGAAATAGCTGAGTGATTAATGATAACTTTATTAAGGTAATGCTACTAATGTTTAAAGAGGAAGCTTTTTCACCGTCGATTTCCTAACGTTTTGTGTGTAACATTACCAACCATCACTAAGAGGGATCACCAAGTAAGGATGGTCGAAGGTAACAGTAATTCTACAATTCGATTTGATTGATCAAAGTATGAATAATTCTAACGCGTACAGAAATGAAATAGCTTGATGAAGTGTTGAATGTCCTCATCTGTAATACGATAAAGTGGAGAGCCACGTGTTTTGTGGTCGCTTGCCACAGGTCTCGCTGTCACAGACTTGTCTTCGTCTCGAGTAACCGTTGATATCGTTGGTCGCCTATATGCAGTGGAGAACTAACTTATATTTAGTTTCTGAGTGTGGCCAGTACACGAGTCAGGCGTTGAAACCAATAGTCGTCTTTGGAGCTGTAGCAAATCGTATGTATTCGTTACTGAGTATCGGGTTCTTCGCCTCACTCGAAGTACCGAATCGTTACAAATTCATTTCTTCATAGTTAGAGGAAAGGTCAGGTCTTTTTTTTTTTTTGTATGAAAACAGGTGTTTATTTTGAAATTAGATTATTATTTCGTATTTAATATTCAATACAGTAAATCAAGTGTACACATAGAGGTTTTCCTTAAGATCCACGTGGTATTATCCAAACGAACAACTTACCTAAACTTATTTTACTAAATAAACAATTTACTTACACTTTGCAAAGTACGAACGAAGTCGTCCCGTATGCGACGCGACTCGATGCGATGCTCCATGCTAGTGTTCGATTGTATCAAAAGTAACGAGTAACAAGTAACGAAACGAAACGGTAGTAACGAAGTTATCCCGCACGCGAAGCAACTCGATGCAATGCTTCAAGCTAGTGTTCGATTGTAACAAAAATAACGAGTAACGATTCGAAAGTAACGAGGACTGATTGGTTTAGAAACGAATACATACGGGTACAGAATTTCTCGTTACTTTTAGAGCTCTAATAGCTGCTGTGTAGAAATCAGATTTTACTTTAATGTTTGTCTGTGTCTGTGTGTAGGTAGAGCAAGTGATAGTGGATTTCCATTTATCCTCGTTGGTTGTTTATCAGCATTGAGTAGTGTGTGTGTTCATTAATTACTCCCATTAACTTCTTTTTTCTATGAACTCCTTGGCGTGATGAGGTATGTTTACCTCTCCATGAGAACAGCTGGGAATATGAACTGGGGTGGTTTAACGCTGCCTTCCCCGGTTGTGTTCGTAAACAGTGTTATTGTAGTGTGGATGACTGTGGTAGTGTGTGTGCTCGGTGTAGCTTGTTGTTTGTGTGATAGAAGGGACAGGGTGAAACTCGGTACCGGCCCCATTCAGGCCTACACCTCCGAATGACACCAAGGGACCGTCAAGCTTGACGTCCCCATCCGACGGACGAACACCATTAACGCATGCCTAACTCCATACACACTGCATAGAGGTTTGAGATTTAACTCAGGACATTGGTGCATTTTCTGGTTATTATGAATTGTGCACTACCACCTGTCCTACCCTGCCGGCCAGTTCCTGATGATAAAAATTTCTTCCACATCCAGGACTCGAACTAGCTAACCCCGCGTCAGGCGCCAGACACCATGATGGTGCCACAACCAACTGAGCTAGCGGGGTGGGCTCCCGTTAACTGATATGTCTAGTTACGTGGAAAATTTGACTTTTTTTACCTAAGTTTTCGTTCTTTTTGTGTGTAAAATCAGAACATTGTTTAATATATGGAGAATTCACTTTTAAAACCGTTTTCCCATTTGATATTTTGTTTCCAAAAAGATAGGTTTGGTAACGACTTTGGCTGCTGTATTCATGTCGAGGTGGCTAATCGGAGCACTAAGTTACCTGCATCGTTGATGAAAGTTGTTCAGCTGGATGCTTTCTTAAGAGTTGTAGCTACGCCATTCAATGTCTTCCCCTTATTAACAATTACATCTGTTTCCCTGACTGAAAGGATGGGTGCTTTACAACAATTAGTTTCGTTGACAGGTGTGTGATACGCTAACTTCGAAGCCGCATGCGGGGACAGTCGCACAAATTAGGATGCCAAGGAACCAAATAGTCTGACGTATTGTCGGAGACACTCTGTTCCGTAATCATCATCCTGGGAGTTGGTCGCCCCACAGTCAGTTGTATCTGAGAAACTGTATAAATGGATTCTGGTGAGTGGGAACTCTATGCTTAGGGTGTAAATGGAACTCCTTGGCGTAATAGTAAATCGTATGGGGAAGAAATCCAACATTATACGAAAGAAGCGTTGCTTTTTAAAAATTAAGCTACTAAGATAAAGCAATTTCATCGTCTTATGACATTACACATACCAAGAATTTCTCACACATTTCTCATCAACTTAACGAGTGTGTAGGTTCATAAAAATAGTTACCATGAAATCAAAGTTACTCATTTCATTCAAATGAGATTGTAGTAGAACATTTAAATTTCAAGCCGTACAGTTAGTTTACAATCATCAGACAACTAGAAGAGAAGCAGGTACTGAGAAATCTGGGGGAGTCAAAATGTCATGCTGGAACCCTCTCCAGGGAAGAGATTCTGTACGACACTTCTCCAGTTGTTTATAACAACTTTTGCGATGTGGTTAATACAGAAATGTAATTACTACAAGCACAAAGAATCAGCGCAGAACATAGTAAAGAAGATGGCTGGAAAGAGCGACGTACTGACCTGGAGGTCGCGAAGTAGCAACGGCGGCGCTGTGGGCTGCACTAGGGGGCTCCTCCACCTCGACAGGCCTGCAACAAGTCAGGATCAGCTCACTAAGAGGATTGGAGGCAGCTGGTCGGCGCCACACGGCTCCACTCCTCAATCACCGCGCTCCCATTCAACAACGTCACTACAGTAGCTTTATGCTAATACCTCCATGCTGTAACAACGTACGTTTTCCTTCCGGGAATTCGGCTTGAAAGCTATGTGCAATAAGTTGAGGCATGATCAAAGTGATCGACTTCCAGTACTGTGCTCAAAGAGCACAGACGAGGGGAGAGTCCTGGTGGACAAACAGAAGTGTCGACATTCACAAACGACTTCATGAAAAGGTAAAAGTTTTGACGACGAAATAAATTCTTTCTTTGGAAAATGTTGAACCAAAAATGGAGAATCTGCGCCCTACCTACATTTTTCTCAATACCAGTACTAAGTCCCTATTTCTTGTCTTATTTTAAATTTAATTGCGATGGAGCACTAGCTTTAATCTTTTATTATTATTATTTATTGAATGGAATTCGGCTACATGGGCCCTACAGCTAGCTCAATGTGATTATCATGACTCTTCCGGTGTATCAGTTTCTCCAGTGTATTTTTGCTACCAAGTATAGACACTACAGGACGGACACGACATTCATACACATACAGCACTTAAACACCCATGCGCTCGGCCGGACTCGAACTGGCGACCTTCGGTACGTGGAGCTAGTACTCTAGCCCCTACGCTACCGAGGCTAGCCTGTTTTAATCGTCAACCTACTTACGCCATACACAAATTTTAATTCTTTCAGTGTTTCTAGTAAACAGTTCATCTCTTCCCTCGGTAATTTATAAAATCCCTGACTCCTTTAGCTACAAAATAAAATTTTACCACTCCCTTATGTCTGAAACCGAGTGCCAGCATGTCGTCATAGTCATCTTTTCCTTTCTGAGTACTGCAACTAATCGTTCTACCAATATCCACCAAACCCCCATCACCAATATATGTCTTGTACACTCTGCACAATCCTCCTATCTTCCAATGACTCCTAATCCATTTCTATTATCATATCATTTATTCCAATAATTTCCACAAATCCTGCTACCCTGGTTGGCACCCTACAGTCATACACCGTATTTGAAACCCAAAATGTGACTCCCACATTACACCATCCTATTCAATCATCTGTATGACCAATGCTATATAAACAAATGTCCTTACTTCTCTGATACATCCCCTCATCACCCTCTCCAATAAATGAAGGATTTTAAAATCTCTCTCCGCTGTTTGACCATTGTGCCCTGCCCAGATGCGTTTACTCTCAAATGTTATGCCTAGATATCTACATTTCAGTCCCACCCATTATTCTTACCTTGATCTTTTTATCTACGTACCTAATAAACTGACTTTTCTTAGCATTTACTTTCCGCACATGACTGACCTACCCAATACCCAACTAGATGATCTGTCCAGATCACTCTGCAGCTGCCCGCAGTCCATTCCCATTGCAATCTTATTGCATAACATTATGTCATCAGAAAACTACCTAAAATCTGATCTATCCTAATGGCCAAGCGATAAGGCTCTGGCCTCGCATTCGATGAACGTGGGTTCGAATCCCCGTCCAGCCATCCACATATGGTTTTTCAATGGTTTCCTCAAATTACTCCAGGCGAATGCCGGGATGGTTCCTTTAAAATATCCTGGCAGAATTTCTTCATGTTTCTTGAGCCCAGTACTCTAAGACCTCGACGTCGACGAGGCGTAAAGCAAGAAGCTAAAAAAAACTTCTGATTTTAAAACACCAAAACAGTGATTCAATAGAATGGAGAACAGCAGTAGTCCCAATACACTATCCAGTGGCACTCTAATTTTCACTTCCACAACTTTTGATTCTGCATTTCCTATCCCAGCTCTTTCAATTCTACCTTTTAAGAACTCATCTACCCAGCAAGTCACTTTTTCATTAGTTTCAGTGGTTTTTACCTTATTTACTGTGCTTTTATTGCTCACTCTGACGAATGCCTTTGATAGACCGAATGCTACAACATCAACTTTGCCTGCCCTTGCCATTTCATCTGAGATACTTTGCACGTAGCCCACCAATTGAGTTTCAAATGGACACCGTTGCCTGGGCTCATATAGATTTGGAAACCAGTTTCTTTCCTCGCAAACGTTTCTGATGTGATGTCTCCATGAAGTTCCAACTGCTGATTTCAAACCAGGCCTGTACTTTTCAACCCCGTTTGTTTCATCTACTTTATGGACAGGTACTACTACCGTAGCACTTAAATAGGGAACTAAATAATAGGGAAGGGATGTAAAACGTGTAGAGATCCTTGGCAATGCATAAGGACCTGCCATAGAAGTTTACTCATCTTTCCATTGATTTAAGAGTCCGTGCGTGGAATTACATATCCCAAAATTCTTTCTTGGTTCTGATGACGTCATTTTCACATTCACAGTTCAAGCTGAGCGTAGAATGGTCATTACTAGTCTTCACTAAGTTTTACTCATCGTTGACAGGGTCAAATATGGAGCTATAGTTTTACGGCTACATTCCGTTGCTGACGCCAAGCATTTTATACCAGTTGTCAGCTGCTAAGTACTTACGGGATGAATGAAGTGTTGCCACCTGTCTGTGAAACGTGTAACTATGTTCAGCGTATGATAAGTGTATTTTTTGTGTATGAATTGTGTGGTTTATTAGCCGGAGATTAGGGACCTTACTGGCTACCTCCCTGATCCAGTGTACGGAGCCATACTGGCGGGTTCTGATGACATACATATTAACTAACGTTAAAGCCCTAATTAAAAAAACGTATTATTCACCTGCGTCATAAATTGAACATCTCCGTATGCGGAGTAAATAGGCGCTTTGGATCCGTTGCGTTACAGCTATTACGTAGGGGCAGTTTATCTCCAGCCAGCTGCTAATGACACTTTGTCGTACGCTTAGGTACTTAAGTGACATAACGCTCCTCACTAGCGCTTTGATCGCTCCGACTAGCATACGTTAACACATTAACGAATCATTTAGATACGTGAAAGTACATAGAACCACTCCGTAGGACCTGTAAAGAATGACCCAAATGTAATGTAAACTATCATAGACGTTTAAGCTTTTCTAACAGTTTTTTATTACATCTAGGTTTTTGAAAAGAAACGTGCTGCTATGCCAATAGCATCGCAACACAAACTTTCCGCAGTAAATGTAAAGAGTGAGACTCTCATGCGACTTACAACATTTATTGTATTTATTTTTCTCCTGAAAGGGTCATAATAATACGACGTAATAAAGAGGCAGCCAGCTGATAGTTTGTCACTCTTATCAGCCAGTGATCACGACTCTTTCCAAAAGGAAACACGAAACCGTATATTGTAAGTTCTTTCCACTGGATTAAAAAGTAACAGCTAATTGACGGAGTCATCAAAAAAACACCTCAGCCATTTGAAATTTCACACTTACTGTCGGCCAACTAGAGGGTATGGCGTTTTTAATTTTATTGCAGCATATGTCGCATATTGGGGCTCCTTTTCCATCCAACAGTCAGTTGATTGCAAGAGGAGAATAATTGTTCGGTCAACTTAAATTCTCTTGTTTGGACCACCAACCGCCAAGACCGAATCTTTAAGATTTCATATCTTCTAACATCCTTGATCCGTTTTATTGTTTTCGTTGAGCTGAATCAAATTTCAAGGACAAAGTGGAGAAAAGGGGCCATCAAATGACGGGTCATTCTTATATCGAGTATTAGGTGTGCTGTAATCACTAGTCACTGCGAGCTGTTGACCTGCAGATGCTGGAATGCTGATGACTTCCGCTTGCGCCACGACGGCGTCTGCGTCATCTGGGAGACACGAGCGGATCGCAAGTTTCGCAACTTCCTGCGGCAGTGCATAAGTTTTATGTCAAATCAAGAGCTGTGTACTTATAGCAGGTAGATGCTGTATAGTCTTCAAGTCAGGCACTTCTATTACGAGTCGAGAGACGTCCTGTCTTTTGAGCTATCCTGAGGGTTCATTGTGCTCCCTGGTAGCGTCTGAAAGGAGTCCCAACCACCATCTTTGCGGAAGCAGTCAGCCGACTCCAACAGTACTTCTGCGAAAACATCTAACTATATACTCCTCCAGCGTCCAGCTACATGCAAGATCGATATGTTCTCTGTAATCCACATATTGCACTACAAAGTCACGGTCCTGACAGATAATTTAAATTTGTTAAAATTCTTTTGTTTCCATGAGATATACAACGTGAATAATTCAATCTCCTTTCATTGCCTTGCAAGATCTGAAATAAAACGAAGTAAATGTTCGCATTAATATAATTATTAGAACACGATTCCCTACTGTTAATTTTCAGTTAATATTTCATGGTTTAGGTATGATGGCATCCAATTTACTTTAAAATATACAAATATGATTCATTATTAAATTTCCAGAAAGGTTTAACAGTACCAGGATTAAGTAGACAACATGCTGACTCAAGTGGCGCTCCATAGATGCGATGATAAATGAGACAAATATGGATGTTGACAGATTCTAAGGCGACAACCGGTCAAGTCTGCGGTGATTTAGGCGGGGAGATAATTGTCGGTAAAGCCGCTGAGGAATCAAAATAAATAATAGCAGCTCGAAATAAGACAGCTGAGCGTTACCAAAACGTACAAAAGTAAACAATTGTCGACAGTTATGGATGAAGGAACTAGTCCTCATTTGGAGCTGAGGGATTTACTCTGGTGACGAATAGACACTGAATAAAGTGATTAACACGATTCATTAGGGAAATGACATCTAATTTCAGTTTTAAGAACATAACAATTAACACTGAATAATTTTAGAACAATTTTCTTAATTTTAGAAATTCGTTAGAAACCAGTCATTTAAAAGAATCGGGAGAAAAAGTCACCTTCAGGGAACAGGAAACCGACGCCAAGTGATCAGTAACCTCTCTGGTTCCCAATTTTCTTCCTCGCCAGAGACAGGCACAGCAGCCAACTGGACAACGGCTAGTTTTTGCATGTAGTGCAAAATTAAGCACTTCTGCGCAAACTAGGACGTTAAACAATAGCTCGAAGATAAACGCTGATCAAGTAGCTCATAGATTTGTTAACGTTACCAGAAAATTAGCTGATGCTGTCAGCAACAAATTTAAGAAAATCCAGAATGAACTATAGCTCAGAGAACTTTAAGCTGACGGGACGCATCCCTTTGCAGCAGATTTCGGTGGCACTGAATGAAACTAAATCTGGTAAGGCTGCGGAGA
This sequence comes from Vandiemenella viatica, assembly GCA_031002005.1. NCBI lineage: Eukaryota > Metazoa > Arthropoda > Insecta > Orthoptera > Morabidae > Vandiemenella > Vandiemenella viatica. The sequence continues at coordinate 27,747,664 of JARYHS010013630.1, read as the reverse complement.
CAGACGGAATATACACAGAATTTCTAAAGCACTAAGGTCCAAGAATGTTAAATTAAATCACCGTACAGCTTACAATGCTGTAAGATCCCAACCTTCCTTAAAAAACTAAAATAATAGCCATATTGAAACAAGTTAAATATAGCTGCAGCCCAGAAGATTATAGACCAACAGCCCTCTTGAGTTCACGCTACAAGCTACTCGATAGCGTCATTTACTACAGGATCCCAGACTACATGCGAACAGAGCAGACAGGATTTTGATTAAGCGTTACTTGCTGCAACCAAGTAATGACGCTGACCAACCATGCCGAAAAGGGATTCCTAGATCAGAAGAAGACGGGACAGTATTTTTGGATTTGACTGCGGCGTACAACAGTCTGGAGAAAGAGAATAATCCTGAAACAGCTGAGGATTATCCCACGCAAGACGATTTCCTTTGTTGAACTGCCTGCTATATGATCGAATGATTGAAGTTCGCCTAAATGGAAACAGAAGCAAATCCTACAAACTAAACAACCAGCTACCAGAAGGACGCGTCCTTGCTCAACTGCTTGTAAACATCGCTGCTAGGAAGTTATTAAACGCCGAGGACATTAGCGTGAGATCAAAATATCAGAAGAAATTCTCACTTGTGACCTTTACAAACTGAATGAATACTGCAATATGTGGCGCATGAGATTGAAGGTAAATGTGACCGAGGTCAGCTCGTTTCACCTAAAATAAAGACAAGTCTACTATGGATCTCAAATAAAAAACAGAAATCAATTGTTGAAGTATCCGACAAACACTACCCTGTGGTGTTCCCGTATTTACTTCCACAATTTTTTTATTTTTTTTTTTTGTTAGTGTATTTCCTACTCTAACACTTTGCTTTCTGTCTTTTAAGAATTCCTCCAACCAGCAAGTAACTTTTTCATCCAATCCAATAGTTTTCTTTTTATTTATAACAATTTTATAGCACACTCTGTCAAATGCCTTAGAAAAATCAAGTGCTAGACTATCAAACCTCCCTTGTCCATTTCATCCGAAATATCTTGCATATATCAAATTAACTGAGATCAGCATGAACACTTTTTTCATGATTAATTGACTTTCGGGTTATGCCGTGTTATGCGGCATAACCCGAAAGTCAATTAATCATGAACAAAGATGGCCGCGGAAGTCTGAGGAATGAATACTCTTGCCTAAAGCCAAGTTACCAATGCGAGAACCACTCACGCTCCCTACATATATATGTGACTGCATATCAATCTCTCCATGAACTAACCTACCATTGATGTCAATCTGAATGGCCTTTAATTTTCGACTCTATTTTTCACCCCTCCTTTGTGTATCGTTGCATCTCGCACTTTTACAGTCCTCTGCTAAGCAGCAAGTATACAGACTCAATTTAAATAATGTTTAAAGATAAGGTACAGTGTCAAAATTGTCACATCGAGCTATCTTTTTTTTTTTTTTTATTTTTTATTCCTTCACGATATCCTTAGAATGAATTTCAGTCTCAGCACTCTCCCTTCCCCTCTAACATAGTTATAGAAGTTGCTAGATGCATCAGTCAGTGGTCCCCCTGCACTAATAATATCTTCATAAACCCATCTTTAGTCACCTTCTTTGCTATTATTAAGTCCTTGTTTAGTTGTTTCATGCGAGTCCTGCTGTGACTTAACTCTGTTATGTTCTCTTCTTACCAAACTCTTTAACCTCCTCACTTCCCTATTATCATATGTAGGCTCTGTACTTCTCTTTATTTTCTGGTTTAGAATAAATATTTCTTCACCTTTTTTATTATCTCCTTGAACTTTTCCCACCTTGACTCTCGTGCCATCCTTCCATTTACTCATACTGTCTCTAAAATATCTCTTCAAGTTTGAAATCTGTGACTTTTTATCTTTGTACCTATTTCCTCCTTCAGTTTTGACTACTGGTTTACTGAATCTTCTAATATCCATCAGAACTGCTTCATGATAACTTATTCCTTCAGTTACTTGACACCGCCAAAGTTATCACCGAGTTTTATTAGGAATATATCTAATATGTTGTGCTCTCTAGTGTTCTGCTTTACCACTTGCGTAAACCCTCTTTCCGTTATTAAGGTATCTGCAAATTTGTTCCTTTGTGTTATTAATCTTATTTTTCCTACCCAATTCACTCCCGGTAAATTTAAATCGCCACCAATGATGATCATTCTATGCACACTTCTGAACTCTGATTATAAATTTAGTTTCTCCGCATTTTTGAGCTTCATCAAATATACATCAGTTTTTTCATGAGTCTTCTGTGGTTAGCAGCCAACACACAGATTTTTTTCTTTTTTATCACCCCAGAAATCTACCCCAAGTAACTCAAGCTCATAACCTATGAACACCAATTAACTATAATTGTTTTTGCTATGAAGTTTGAAAATTCTATTACTTTGTTTATTATACTTTTACAGTTCACCAGTAACACCATTATTACTGGCTTTGTAATATTTTCGGAATTAACCTCCTGCCCCAGTCAGTTATTATTTCAACAGCTTCATCGATTTCTATATCATTTGTGATTTTTCCCATCGTGGTTTTACAATCAGCATCACTTTGATCATCTATTTCCATCCCCCTAAGCTGAAAAGGGCACAGTCCTGACACCACCATACTCCCTTACAGCTTTAGCTAACAACAGACAAAGTATCCTCTTGCCCATCCTGTTTCGGTGAAGGCCATGCCTAATGAAACCCCACATACCAATGGTGTTCACAGGCGCAACCCCCAACACAGAACTAATGCCTTTCCCAAGTAGCACTTCCTTTTCCACATTTACCCGCTTCACAGCGTGATTCAACTATGGCCGATCATGGCGACTTAGAACCTGTATGAGTTCTACCCTGGTATGCTGTGTCTCCTAAACCACTTTCCTCAGGTCACTCTCTATACTATAACTTGCGTTTCTGCGTTTCTATCGATACTATTCCCCGAAGCTCTCACTGTCACTACTCTACTCGGTAACTGAATTCCAAGAAGAAAAATTCTTTCACAGATTAAAAAGCGTTCTGAAGCAAATACTCTTTCTGTCGGGATTTGAAGCTGTCAGGTCTTCGTAGATAACAATTTAATTCCTGAATGAAGAAGTTACAGTGAATGTTGTCCCTTTTTGTACAACTGACAATGACTTGTAATCTTTGTGGATATTATATTTATTTTTAGTATTATTGCTATATATGTCAGCATTAAGATTTAAATGATCAGGATTTTCCACTACAAAAGGTAATCGACGGTTATAGAGAGTACCGCAGAAATAACGAAACATTTGGGGAGGGATATTCATACACTTTAGAAAAGATTAATATTCACTTGTATTGATACATCATAGCCATGAGTTGCTGGTGGTAGATTTTTGGGGGTAATAAAGAAGAAAAAATGTGGGTGCTGGCTGCTTACAGTAGTGGAAGAACGTATGACGAAGATGAGGCTCTTGAGGGGAAGCTAGACAAATAATAAGAGTCCAGAGGTGAGCGTAGAATGGTCATTACTGGAGGGTATTTAAATTTACAGAGTGCCGACCGGAAGGAAGTAAGATTACTAACACATTGTAATGTAGATGTGCTTACACCCCTCTGTATTTTTTCTTATGGCTTTACGCCTCGTTAATGTCGAGGTCTTGAGAGGCCGGAAAGGGCTAGGAGCAAGGAACGGGGAGAAATTCGGCCATGGCCTTTTAAAGGATCAATAGCGGCTTTCGCCTGGAGTGATTGGGAAAACCAAGACAAATCCTCTCTGTACATTGCTTTTCCGAATATCTTCGAAAATGCTGATAGAATAGATATGGGTCTATAGTTGACACTCTTCTTATAAAGTGGTTTGATTATTGACTTCTGGAGAGTCAGTCACGAAAGATGACTTCTTCAAAAGAACTACTGCAAATATGAAATTACTCTGTTAATTCTGGTGCTACATTTTTTACAGAATATCGGAGGAAACTTCATCGTAACCAACCGACTTTGATTTTATGTAGATTGATCTCGCTATTTATGTCAAAATGCTGTTTGGTTGTGGTGATCTTTTGTTTTGAACCACTGGCTAATTATATTAAAATCAGATGTTTAAAATAAATAATGTTTTAAATAAATGTTATAAACACACATAGCACAGACACACTGTTAAAAAAAACTCTTATGCAATATTTTATTAATACTGTAATTAATGTATGCTTATTTTAAAAAGTTTTGTGGGACGCTAATGGTTAAAACATTTAGAATGAATGATTTAGATTAATAAACCACCATGTCCAATCCTCCCTCCACCCTCCCCCCACTCCCACTACCTATGACGAAATGAGCTCCAGGGTGACATGGATAGAATATCCACCTGGCCAACGTGGAATGAAGATAAACGTCAAGAATAGTCAACTTATTAAGTACACAGATAAAGAAAAACTAAAAATTGTTTATGATTATAGGTGGTCCCAGAGTTTCTTGTTCGAGGCTTAAAGTGTAAATATCTTGGCATATCATTTTATAATCAACTCTACTCAGAATGGGAAGGTGGATGGGAAAGATAGGTTACAAAATCCTTCATTTACTGGAGAGTGTGATTAGAGGATGTACCAGAGAAGTGAAGGAACTGGGTTACCAAACTTTGGCCACACCATTGGTTGAGTACGGTGGTGTAGTTTGAAACGCACATTTTTGGTATCAGATACAGGAGTTGGAGGAAATGCAAATGAGAGCAGATAGATTTGTTTGTGGAAATTATCGCAGTACCCAGTCAGATATGATAATGGAGTTGGATTGTGAGTAACTAGAAGACAGGCAGTTGAAGAGAGTGCTGGCAATATACAAGGTGTATGTTGGTGAAAAGATGACCGTGGGCATACGTTGGCACTCGATTTCATGCATAAGGGCTCGGAAAATTTTCTTTTGTGGCTAACGTTGTCAGGAATTGGAATAAGTTACCAACGGAAGTGATGAACAATTTATCAAAAAAGCTGACGATAGTTAGAATAAAAATTCGTAAATGACAAAAGTATATGGATGGGGGAATTTACAGTCAAAGTATTTTCTTCTTTCAATTTACAATCCGAAGATTGGTCTGTAGAAATTAGCCATGTACGTCGTTTCTCTGCCTTCCTCTTTAGTTCTTCATAGCTGCTGCATTTTATGTCATTCATAATTTGCTTGATATAACTTAATCTTCCTCATCCTCCATGTTTTTTTCCTTCTAGCTTGCCTTCAATAATGATCTTGAACAGCCCATCGTGACGTAAAACATGTCCTATCATCTTGTCTCGTCGTTTCTGTAATTTCTTCCATAATATTCGTTCCTCAGAAACTCGTCTAAATACAGTCGAAGTATAGAAGATAACAATAATAATAGGAAAGGTGTAAACAGATGACTTGGGAAATTGCCACCGGAGCATGCGCTCCATCGTAATTAAATCCAGTTCAATTCACACCCTGCATTTACACCTTCCTAGTCGGGGAGTTACCATTGTAACTAGTTTATGTCCAGTTCGCTTTAGCCGCGCACGTCAGTTTCAATCCTACACATTATTTCTATTGTCAACATTCCGTCTTCTCAACTAATACCACTCCAACAGCGTTGAATAAGATATCGGTGGATAGAATTTCTTACCGACTTTCGACAGTAGCATATTCGTTTAGAATTCGAGTCTACGAGCGGCCCGAGCACAGTTTACTTTATATATATATATCTGCTTAACGTCTCTCTAACAGCGAGGTCTTTAGAGATGAGAGAGGATGGGGAGCAAGGAATGGGAAGGAATTCGGCCATGGCGTTTTGAAGGAAGCATCCCGGAGTGATTTGGGAAACCATGGAAAACCCAAATCTGGATGCCCGGACGGGGATTCGAACCGCCGAACTCCCGAAGCACAGTTTACATCACCACAGCGCCTGCCTGAATGACAAACAACCCGCCTCACACAGCAGTCGCTGTGGTAGAGGATGGCTCAGGGGTTAGCAGGAGTTCCTACTGGAAGTTGCCTTTGCAATGACTATCAATAAGTCTCTGGGACAAATACTTCAAAGAGCTGGATTATTCTTGACAAATGCTGTATTTACTTATGAAAAACTTTGCTTCGCAAACAATATTTTTGTATCATTTACCGAGAACAAAGATGACTGCATTATGACATTGTGTTCGAAGAGATGTTATAATTACGTTTTAACGAGCGATAGGAAGGCCGAACGTGTGATTCTCCCAGGTTTAAAGTTGACAATATTTCGACTGCCATTCTCTGTGGCACCAGAGAAGTCTTACCAGGTAAACAGAGCCTACAGTTTAACGGGTAATGGCAACTTCGGGGCGTTCCCAGTTCAAACCCTGAAATTTGTGCAGGTCCTTAGACATATGTTGAACTCACCGCGGCGGCTGCTGGGTGTTGCGGGCTCCAGTAGGCTGATGGCTCCAGCCATTCTGACCCGCTGTCCTGGGCCAGCCTTGTGTCTGCAACAACAAAAGTCACATCTCTGGTATCTGTGCACTCAGAAAATTAGTAAGTTTAAATCAAATCTGGTCGTTGTAAATGTTTCATGAATGTAATTATAATAGATAATGTCCATTTTAGTTCTTCTGAAACACTATGTGAACTCCTACTGTTGGCTCACAGATGCTTACAATCAATGTAATTGTAAAGTCAGACAAAGGATTTTTGCAAAAAGACCCACAGTAATACATAAAACTACGGCGATTTCGCCATATGGCTAGAAACACAATATACTTTGTGAGGATAGCAGTAAGGACCAGCTGCCAAAGCTCCTCAGATAAATGTAAGTTCTTCAGCAAATCGTACAATTTTAGAATTACATAAATTTTCTGTAACTGTGTATGTATTATTAACACAAATTCAACACGGAACCCTTTTGAGAATAAATAGTTATAAAAATAGTTAAATAGATATTATTTATTAACAACTGTAATTAATTTAGTCAGCCCAGTAAATGGTGTAACAACAGTCACTCGATATGTTATAGATTTATTGTCTCTAATTTTACTTTTAATTAACATGTTTAATATTGTGTTTTATTTATACTATTTTGTCAGGTTCCTCTAATATTTGTAATAATCCTTTCAACTAATTTCTTAAGTAAACACTATCAGCAAGCATATTAGTTATGTATTAATTCAGACAGAATAATATTTTCAATTTTTTATTACAAATCTACATAAATACCAGCTGTTAGGGCTTTCAGCAACCCTCAAGGCTATAAATATATCACAATAAGCAAAAGTTAACTACCAGAACATTATCGAAATGTTAAGTTGAACAAACATTTTTTTTTAAAAAAAAGCTTTTTTATAATTTGCAGTTTTTCAGATTTAGAAAAAATGTTATTTTGTGTTATTTTCGCAGTTAGATAAGTATTGGCTCTCCAGAAAGCTGAAGAAATAAATTACCAAAGTTACGTTTCCAAAATCAATAATAATTATTATGTGTGATGTAATATGATCCAGTGCTGCCAGCCTCTTGGCTTTGAATATCCGTAGAAGGCCGCTAAAATTTCCGTAGATAGGGCACAAAAATCCGGATACTCGCTAACTAAAAGACTAAACAATAATTATTGAAGAGAGAGTCAAAATTAAGAATACTTTTTACTTAAAAAATCCGTAGATATTTTAACAAAATCCGAAAATCCTAACTTTTTATAAAAATCCGTAGATCTACGGATAAATTCGTAGAAATGGCAGCACTGATATGATCTTTGGCGGGTAACTTTTGAGGTTAACTAAGGAGTGTTTATTTTAGATAAAGTGCGATGTGCGGCTAGCAAGATATATTTAGTACTACACGATATCCCAAATCTCTTTCTGTCTTTATCCCGCGTGCTTACTATCTGTTATAGTTACAAATAGGCTATCATTTCTTCCTACACCCCCGGTCACGGAGAGTGACAGCATATGCTGCAGTTCTTAAGTTAGACCAGAAGCACTGAAACTATGAAAACCACACCAAACAGCACCCTTACAGATTTATATACGTAGAGATATGGATCACTGCTTTGCGCTGTCCTTGTTCTTTCTCGTTAGAGTGACTGTAACCTTCCAATTTTATTTTGGTTGTAAGGAATCTCTGCTTTCGTGGTACAGAAGTGTTGGTTTCTGTACTCCGGCAAACTAATAACAAATTCATATCCCAGAACAAACTCACACTGTTTGAATGTTGGTTTGGCGGGAACCTAAGTTTCCGTTGCCAGTCTGTTTTCTCGTTGGCGCCTCACATCCAAGGTCTACCTCCTTGCCGACAGCTCTTCGCACCAGCTCCATGGATCCTGTTCAGGCTCTAAAATTTCTACCTCATGTTTCACTGTTCAGAAACTGAATTGATCAAATGCGAAATAAAGAAATATGTTGAGTGTCTTTTCATTGAGATGAGTAGGTGATTTCAACAAAGAAATTTAGTCCCAAATATAGAACATGCAGTAAAAGTGGAAAAATTAAATGTTTTATGCAAGTACTTCTTCGATCAATATCAAATTTTGAAAGATACAGAATACAAGTCAACAAGATTTAGGACAAGAAAACTTATTCATATATTAGCCTCTTAGAAAGGAAATAATAAGACATTCATCCCTAATTACAAAACTGGAATCTGTGTAGTGATAGTCAGTATTGCTGTCTCTTCAGACTCGTCTATCGCGCTAATAACAAAGGAACTAAAACAAGTACGCATATGGGAAGGGGGCTACCAAGTCCACTTATTTATGTACGTGTTACTGCTTGGACAAGACGTTTTAATTGATATCAACTAACAAAAAATATTGGCTGAAAATGAATATTGTCTGAAATATTCTTCTCGCTGCATTTCTACACAACAATATACTCAACCTTTGTCTTCTGAATGATTGGTTGCATAAAAGTACAACTGGATAACTAAACAAACAGCATTTAGTGATGCATCAAACGAATGGAAGAACACCGCAGCTACTACTGTGGTTTTGAAAGCTCGCGCATAAAAAGGAAATGGGCAGGGAAAAAATCCTAATGGCCTGGGGTGAAAACATTAACTGCAGAAAAAACAAAGAAATGTTTTAGTACATGAAAGGCATATGATACAATCCAAGATCATTTTAAATAAGAGCTGAAAGTAACGTGCAGATTTAAAACAGGAAAAATTAAAAAAATTACATCACTTGACCACGATCACGAACACGACAGGATATTAAAATTCATTGGCAATCAAATAATAAACACCGTGCGATTAGAAGTAATTTCACATGACGACTCGTTAAAACGGTATAACAATTTATGGTGTCAAAATACCCTTTTCTTAAAATAAAGCAATAGATAATTTAAAAGAAGAACCCGTTTTATTAGAAGAATTTCTAACAGTTTTTGAGATGTAGAAGAATAATAAACCACACAGTGAAACCTGCATAAACTTATAATCACTTTAAACCTTGTATTAATTACTTCTCCTATGAATTATTAATATTTAAAACCTAATTTTGAGTGAGAAAGAGCTACACAAAAATCGATTTTTGGTTCGCGATCATCAACGTCGAGGTAATTAGGGCCGGGAAAGGAGGAGGACAAGGAACGGGAAGGAATTCGGCAATGGTCTTTTGAAGGAACTATTCCGACATTCGCCCGAGGTTATTTCCGAAAACCATAGAAAACCAATATCTGGATGGCCAGAAGGGGATTCGAGCCCGCATTTTCTCGAATGCGAGGTCAGAGCGTTACCGCTCACGATATAGGTTCTGTAAGATAATAGGATGGACCCCTGTAAACGGGCGGACGCCTGGACGCATGGAATACATCACAATCCCGTTCCTGTGATCACCTATAGATTTACTAACGTAATGCACGTGCAGAGACGAGCGGTAGATAACAGGAAGGCCGCCATGGTTGGAGGAGCGGGTTTTGGGGGATCCCCCATTAGGAAAAAAAAGCGAATATGGTGATTTGTATTTAACATCTCGTGTATAGCCATATGCTTCATGTATGCAATAACAAGTGAATTATATCGTAGCACATCAGACACAGCTACATAGCCGTAACTCGACAGGATACGCTATCATTTCAAATGACTTGGTATTAATGGAATTTCGAAAGATAATTTACAAAAATCAATCCGTAATTTATAATTATCCCTCCATGACGGTATTAAATTATAAAATAACTAGTATTTTCCAGCTGCTTCGCCTTGGCTAAAGCTTTATGTTGTTTCCTTTAGGTTTTTTTTTTTTTTCCCCTGTAATAGCAAAACATAAACGTTTGCAAAGAAGTATGTTTTTAAACTTAAACTGAATTCCCACGATTTCGTGGCTTACTGGATTCTTAAATTTAGATAAAGTGGTTTCATTGTTTCACGTGTATTTTAACATAATATATTTCAGAAAACTGTAGAAATAAAAACAATATTACTAAATCAAAGGAGTGCAGCGTTTATCGGTGTTGTAGTGTGATCTTTGATGAGTATCTCGTAAAGGTTTTTTTTTTTTTTTTTTTGTAACAGTTTAACGTCCCTTTTTAACAACGTGGTCTTTAGAGACGGGAAAGGATGGGGGCAAGGAATGGGAAGGAATTCGGCCATGGCCTTTTGAAGGAAGCATCCCGGCATTCGCCTGGAGTGATTTGGGGAAACCATGGAAAACCCAAATCTGGATGCCCGGACGTCGTAAAGGTGTGTTCATCTGCGATGCAGTGTGATCTGTGGCCACTATCTGTTCTCGGTACGAAAGAATTATGATTCCTTGCTCTGTTCCCCGTCACGTAGAGTCATAAGATATACTGTAGATTTGAAGCTAGACGATAAGCTTTCAAACTGCTAAAACCTCATCATAATTGGTTCTGTATTTTTTGCGTGATTCCTGGACAGAGGGACAGACAGACGCAGCCAGCTTACAGTTTTGTGTAGATACAGTGCCAAGAATAACATCCTGTATCGATCAAAATTATCATAAGCAACAAAATTTTAAAAATATTAAATTAATTAAGATATCTTGCTACAAATTATAATTTTCGGAGAATTTTTTATAAGAATTGTAAATCTATGGTTTGATAAAAAGCGTAATGAACCATTTAGTACAGAAATATACCTGTGTAACGTTCTATTGCTCCGATGATCATTTCGCAACACACCTATTTTTCCCCTTTCTTGTTCCAATTTTTCCCTCTACGAATTTTAATTTTGAATTCTTTCAGGTTTTTGTTAAATTATTCATCCCTTTCCTTGGTAATTTATTTCAATCCTTGACTCCCTTAAGTACGAAAGAAAATTTTCTCACACCCTTGTGCCTGAAATCGAGTGCCAGCTTGTGGTCATGGTCAATGGTCATCTTTTCCTTTCCATACACCACTCTAAATACTTCCACCTCTTGTACCCTCCCACCACTCTCTTTTACCTCGTCCTGCTTCCAGCACATTTATAACTGAACTTCAGACTAATGTACCCTCTGTTATGGGAGGCTAACATATGTATACGCTGAGAAAAAGAGACGAAAGTACATTCTCAGACAGCGAGACGATCAGTATCTTGCACTGGAACCACAGTTAACTATTGTCAGTATCAAGATAATTTTCACAACAAGGTGACAATGAAATATACAGACTGGGAGTAGAAATATGGGTTGACAAATGAATATACTGCCGGAATCTTCTATGTGGTCCTAGACTTATCTATCTACTTATCTTCTATCTTTATCTAGAAAACGAAAACCGGATAAATTTGGCTTATAAGAACTCAGAAACTACTGAGGAGATTTTCATGGAGTTTTCACCGTTTCAAAGCTTAGAATCTCAATTGAATTGTTTGGTATTTCTTATGATTTAACATTACATAACGCAGGAGCATTAAATGAAATTCTGAACGTATTGTGACAAATCCCAAAGATGGAACGATTAGATGTTGCATACTTCGCTCAAAACACACAATACAGTGTGTCTGACCATAGCCTTTAAAGAAAGCAATAAAATCACTTTACAATTATAAATATTTTGCACACTAAACAATATTTGAAATATTCTTTCCATTAATTTTGGATATTCAGTTTTTAAACGCCATAAATTACCGTATTGAATGTGAGAAATTAATAACGAAAAAAAACCAACAGAGATTTTTTTATCACAATCTCTGTCAGCAAAACTACAATGTCTCTGGCTATCGTCTTTGTCGTTCTGCTCACAATAAAATGGCGCCGCAGTTTGTAACTCACTGAAACAAATCGAAAGTAAATATTTTTTTTCTACATATTTTGCTTAGTTCTGAATACTTGATATACAATTCTGAATCCCTGATATTCAACTGTACAATTTAATTTTGAGCACCAATGCCAGATGAAGTAGTATTATGAAAAAATGTTTAGCGCCAACGGCAGTCAGCATAATAAGACGTATCCAATGTTTGATACTGTGAAAACTCGGTCAAAGTCGACTCGGCAGTTTTCAGGTAATGCTAGATTATTCGTAAAATAATGTGTCATAACGTCTTAAGACATATATTAAATTTTAACTAGGACGCCAAGCTTTCAAATTCTGAAAATCCATTCAAAATCAGTATTTTCTGCGTGATACAGGAATAAACAGACACATTCCAGATACATTCTTATGTATATGGTATGTATTAATGAGCATATGGTCCATGTTTTGACTTTCGACCGGCAGATGTAGTTAGGTTGAAATGTAAACTGGACTATAATGAAAACTGACATTCCATATCAAAGCATCCGAACCACCCCATTCTCAGAATTGTGATCCAAAATCACCGTTTAGTTTAGTACCACAAATGACCGGTACGAAATCAATGGAGCTTGGTACGCATGAATCTTTTCGAACGAATAAAAATAATGTACGGGTAAATCAACTTCAAACCACTCCTTTTTTGGTAGGGTGCGGATGAATCTAGATTTTCTTTAATTACGGAAATGAAACTTGGTAGACGTCTCATTGCGTAAAAAAAAAATAAAAAAATAAAAAAAATGTGCATGGTAAATCAACTAACTGGACCGGGCAACGCGGGAACAATAAAGCAGGATGCTGTTTGTTGCTGCTGGTGTAGTCTTAAAAAACATATAGTATTTGGGCGGTATTTATCGAATATTCTTCTCAAGATTGCAATGTAAATTTTGACCCCTTGCTGACATGTTTGATATTCTAACCATTCTTAGATTTTTGGTAGTGATGAAAATGAATAATCTACACATATAATAACCCTGTAACCGAAAGGAAGTCTGTAATTTGAAGATTTTTTAAAAAATGAGATCGAGGCCCTGTTAAAGAACTACAGAAAAGGAATAGACTGTTTCTAAAATTTGTGTCTGTGTGTGTCTGTTTGGATGAACGTGATTCATGCGGGAACGATTGGTCGAATTTTGGTGGGATTTTGAATAATGTTCAGTCCATGAACATGGATGTAAAACAGGATATGTTTCATTTTGATATGAAGTCGGAGAGCTGAGGAATAAAGATAAAACAATCAACAGGTTTGTTTCATTATTTTTTTGAACGCAAAAAAAAACTGACGGGCTTTCGAATAAAGTTCACCTCGTGGCCCCAGGAGGAAAATAGGATATGCTTCATTTTGACGTTAAGTCTGAGCACGATTCACGTAAGAGCTGTTGGTCGGAATTAGTAAATGAAACGGCATCGTATTATGTTGATGTGTTGTGTTAACTGTTCCGTAGATTAACAGCCCACGTAAACGAAGTTATAGGCAAAGCTAATACTTCTTATATCGCTGCACGTGCAAAGTCAGTAAAAAGAAAATAATGTGGCAGCTAATAAGAATATCTTTGGAAAAAAGTCAGATGCTTGTTTCTGTTCCAAGATGGAGTTATATAACGAGTTGTAGCAACCACCTTGGATTTGTGAAGGCTCTACTTTCACAACTCTCAGTAGAAACTGCTATCGTAATGACGGCACTGACTTAGGTTTAAACCTTATACATTGCGAATACAGAAATCCTCTCGGAATCGACAAACAATCTCTTAAAACAATAAGCAGAAGTTACTGTAAAGCAATAAAAGGCAGTTACGGAGAAGTTTTCTCCGCATTATTTTCGTTTAGATTTAAGGCTGTTGACTCTATGGATGCACACACCCGTTTTCTTTCCTAATAGCAATCCAAAACAACTTCAAAATTTCAACATTTGAATATTGATAGCGTATTACTTATTTTTTTGACTTGACAGTATTGCTAAGGGCGTAATTGCCGTTTTGTTTCTTTATAAATGCGATCTATCAATACTGGAAAGAATCCTGTGTGAAATCATTACTTGTTGCTGCGAAGGATGGATAATTGGTTTCAAAGGCATCGTGTCTGCTATAAATCTTTCAAAAATTGGATCAACTACCTGTTTCAACCTTTTTTCCAAGAAGTGCTATTCTAAAATTTTAGTAAGATACAAAACTTCTCTGATCTTATCTCACTCTAAATTTCCCGCAATTAACAATGAACAGTTTGGAAAGATCAAATTAATTACATGTAAATACTGTCACAATATCGAGATTAATAATTTTCTCTTGTGATTTATACTGTATGTATCTGTGCATCACTGTTTACAGATTTTACATTTTCTGTAAAAGCGTTGAAGAATTTGGTAAGAACACTTTATGTAGTTCAGTGTTCCTCAAACCCCCTTAGCAAAAAACTGCAAGCCCCCCTTTTCTTTATTTTTAGCTCCACTACTGGCAGCAATGAATACTGATCTAGTTCTACTCCCCCGCGTCTGACTTTTAGTTTCCTGTTGGCATCTCTATTTCGTAGATGGAAGGCGCATATCTAAGGTTTGTTAGATTCGGTTTTAGCTGATTGTGTTCATGTTAGTGTGTCATTACTTCATGGTTCCAATATCTTTCGCTTGTAATGCTAACGCTAAATCATCTGCATAGATAAAGCTTAGGAGTCATTCGTGGTGGAGGGAGATGGTTAGTGTGAATACTAAATAACGTCGGTGCCAGGACACTCTCATGTTGGCAGTTTTGTTTACACTACATCATCCAGAAAGGCCTCCTTTATGAAAAGGGTCCACGTTGTCTTTGGATTCTAGAGTGGCTCTTGGTTCACATAATTTTATTTTCCGTTCCAATTTCTTATTTTTGGAGGAAGCTTTCAGAACGTCCAGTTCTCCAGACATCCTAACAGGATGCCTGCGTGTGTTATAGTCTTCAAACCGAAGATATGAATGGCTACCCTTTTTCGACTCAAGATTTTTTTTTTTCTCGACTGGTTTGATGCAATCCTTTATCCCTTCCTATCTTGCGCTAGCCTTTTCATCTCAACATACCAAGTGTGGTGGTGTAACGGATAGCGTTCTGGCCTCGCATTCGGGAGGACGGCGGTTCGAATCCCCGTCCGGGCATCCAGATTTGGGTTTTCCATGGTTTCCCATGGTTTCCCAAATCACTCCAGGAAAATGCCGGGATGCTTCCTTAAATAGGCCATGGCCGAATTCCTTCCCATTCCTTGACCCCCATCCTTTCCCGTCTCTAAAGACCTCGTTGTTGAGAGACGTAAAGCAGCTAGGGAAAAAAAAATCATCTCAACATACCCCTTACAACCCATGTCCTCAATTATCCTCATCACATTCTTTAAACGTTACACTCACATAGTCCAGAAACCTCAATAACTGAAACGATATTGGAAAAAGGACTCCTTCCTTACTCTGCGAATAACACTAATGCGTTGTTTGTTTAAATTAACGATGTGACGGAACCTGTTTATTGTTTAAGCTAATTCATGAAAAAAAGTATGGAATATAATGAAGTACTAACGTATTACAAAAAATTGTGTCATGTGTTCCTAAGTAGCTGAAAATTTGAGTAGTTATATAGTCAACACATGCTATTACGAGTAGAGATATTGTTAGGGCGTAAAACTGTATTTAGAGAAAGTCAGAGAATTATTCAGTTCGTGAAGCGCAAACTAGCAGCTTGAGGCCGACAAATTGCCTGCATTTATTCCTGATGATAGACTATTAAATCCTACGTTTTATTTCGAAGCAACCAGCCGGTATGGTAATCTACGGTTTGCCCCGCTGGATCAGGTCGTTACAACACTATGGTGGTGGCACGGGGTTATTGGGGAAGAAATACCCACGATTCGTGACTTGACTAGCAGGTTAGCGGAGGTGGTAGTGACAGGTTCCTAGTCACCAGATTGTGTGCCAAAGTCATCGGTTAAATCCCCAATCTGTTGGAATAGCGTATCGAATGATACACTACACTATAAATGGTGATTTGTCCCTCGGATAGGAATATTAAACTTGGCGACTCCCTAGGTATCTTTCGGAAGAGTAGGTGGGTGCTAGGTTTCACACTATACCTTCGTTTATCTCCATATTGTTATTATTATTAATTGTGATATAGCTCATGTACAGGTGAAAATTTCCCGTATTAATTCAGATTCATACACAGTTTTACTTATTTTAAAATCATTCACAGTCTGAGGAATATTGTCCATCTTCTCCCTCCTGTCCCTCACTCCCCTACCTACAAATGAAAATTTCTCTACTCCTTTATCCTTAAAATCAACTTATAATTTATTATCATGATCCTCCCTTCCAAATCTTACACCAGCATTTGTGCCTTGTAAATGTTCACAATTCTGTTTACTCGCCTTCTATGATGAAGCGACTCCAATTCATTTATCATTTCAGTCACTGAGAGCATCCCCCGGTAATTTGCAGAGAAATCTAACTACCATACTTCGAATCCTTTCCAACTCCAGGCAACATAAATACGTATAGACATTCCAGGGAAAAGTTCTGGCTGCCTTGACTCCGTATACAGGGTGTTACAAAAAGGTGCGGCCAAACTTTCAGGAAACATTCCTCACACACAAACAAAGAAAATTTGTTATGTGGACATGTGTCCGGAAACGCTTACTTTCCATGTTAGAGCTCATTTTAGTTTCAGCGCATCAGGGATTCCATGCGACGTAGGGTGGATGCATATATCCTCGCTAACGGAGGACATTTTGAACATTTCCTGTAACAAAGTGTTTGAAGTCACGCTGGTACGTTATGTTGCTGTGTGTTTCCATTCCATGTTTAATGTGATTTGAAGAGAAGTAATAAAATGAGCTCTAACATGGAAAGTAAGCGTTTCCGGACACATGTCCACATAACATATTTTCTTTGTTTGTGTGTGAGGAATGTTTCCTGAAAGTTTGGCCGTACCTTTTTGTAACACCCTGTATAACCAACTACTGCTCTTAAGATACGCGAACCTTCCTCTCTAGATAACACAATACTTCTTGACTTCTTCGTATCCGACACATTCCTTGTATTTATTGTAGAAATATTTGATTTCAACACTTCAAATGCAATTTGGTTGTTTATTTTGGTTATAAAACATGACTTTCGTAGTTATCGTAACAGAAGAGTGATTTCGAAAGCGCGAGACTTGAAACTGATATATGTGGTGATATTAAACCAAAATAATTAGACCCTGATATCAGAACCGAGCGAGGTGGGTAAGCGGTAACGCTCTTGGAGGTCATCGGTTCAAATTTCCGTCTCGCCATCCAGATTTCGTTTAACCACATCTTCTCGGAACCAATCCGAGGCCGAATTCGTTCCCGTTCCATTACCCTGAATCCTCTCCTACCTCTAATGACACCGACGTCAACGAGGTGTAAAGCCTGGGGAAAACAAATTAAAAAGATATAATTCACACGACAAGGCAAAAAAAAGCGAAATTAGCAAAATTTATCAAGAACAGAAAGTGGAAAAATCAAGAGATAGTATAATGACTGAAAGAAGAAAATATTCACATGTGCGGCGTTTCTGGGACAAAGAAAAGGGGCAAATGGCAATTACTGGAGAGTCAGAAAACATGTGGTGTGGGTCAGGAAACGTGAAAACCCGATTTAAAATCCCAACTTTTAAGAAAGGAGGAAAAACGAAAACTTAACATTAGCGCCGTATAACTATCATGAACCTGCCAGTGTTGCTGTGAGCGCTATAGCGCCACCGCACGACACATCTGGGAGCTACAACGGGCCCTGGCTCGAGTCCAGGACCTCGCATGCCGGCCGGCCTGATTGCAGTTCTCAACCATCAATCATCGAGGCGAATGCTGGGACGATCCCCTATCTCCGGCTCATATACTACACATTTCACAAAGATACATCTATCACAGGGAATATAAGTTAATAAGGAATCGCAGACAGATGATAACAGTTCAGCTGGCTTCCCACGACCCGCGCATTTGCCGGCCTGGCCGATCGAGTTCCAAGGAGCGGGCCAAGGGAAGGGTCTCGCCTGTGCTGCAGGGATGGCGCGCCCCTATCCGTCACCCAGTCGGTAAGGATCAAAGGCCCGGGTAGCTGAAATGGCACTAGGCAAGGTGGTGGGGAGGCGGTGAGGGCTAATAAGGGCGCGTTCATAAATGACGTGAGGTGTTTTTCGGAATTCAGACCCCCCCTTTTCTGGTGAGATCTAGCCAGACCCTCCCCCTAAAATGACGTGAAATTTTGAGGAGACACCCCCCCCCCCCCCCATGTGTTAACCGACGATTTTTTTTCAGTTCTCATGCCTCCGAGGACGGCTATGTCGGTTTTCTAGGCCTTATAAACCCGTCCGCCCCCTAAAGTCGACATCTGCGCCGTTTGTAGACCTTATTTTTTTTTAGCTTTACTGTCCTTTACGAATTAAAAAACCTCACGACCACGCGCCGTG
This sequence comes from Vandiemenella viatica, assembly GCA_031002005.1. Taxonomy (NCBI): domain Eukaryota; kingdom Metazoa; phylum Arthropoda; class Insecta; order Orthoptera; family Morabidae; genus Vandiemenella; species Vandiemenella viatica. The sequence continues at coordinate 27,729,049 of JARYHS010013630.1, read as the reverse complement.
GGAGCCACCTCTAGCTCCGCCACATCAAAATAGGTTCCTTCCCGCAAGCGTGACGATCAAACTCTCGACCCTGGAAGGCCTCATCCGTTTCTCATCCATAATTGTTAAATAATAAGAACTACGACGCATAATGTGATCAGAACCTTTACGAAAGTGACAGCATTGTTACATGAAATCACTGATGACTGTTTGAAAGCCCAGTCTAATTTATTAATAAGTCACATAAAAAGTTCCGTACCACCACCAACACTTTAACCAATCAATTTGACAATGCAAATAATAATATTGGAGATCCTTTCCTGAAGATTGCAAGCTATCGCCACACATTTCGGCTTAGTCGACACTACACCAAACAATCACTACAGTCAAAACCAACTAACTTCAACACCACCTCAAAACTAGTCCGAAATAACTGAATACTATACCAAAGTGTTCCACATCCCCTGCACTACACATTTGAATAACTTTTACTAGATATTTTTTCACCCCAAACTGTGCAGCGATACAGGCGAACTCATCTACTGAGCCGACATGCTGAAACTGATGACAACAATTATGAATCAACGTCTTTTATAATGCGGTGGCACAAGACAGTGCTTCTCGACGGATCGAGATGTTCAAAACAATTACTTTTGATTTCCTAAACAATCAATCCTTTAAGATGTAAAAAAAAACTTGGAATAGATCCAGAACATTTTAAACTTAAAGATTATACACCAGCAAACCCTTTTTGCCGACTTTCCAAAGAATAAAACCTTACATCAACAAATTACTGTCTCGTAACCAGAAAAGTTTAGAAATAATAACAAATCAATTACAAACGCACATTTCATTATAAAACAAGTGGTAGCAAACAAGTTTGACTGTTTTTTTTCCCCAGAATAATACTGCAAGTTACTTTTCAGATATGCAGAGACATAAGGGGGCATCCATTAATTACGTGAGGTGTTTTTCCGGATTTCCCGCCCCCCTCTCTGGTGAGACTTCGTGAGATTTGTTCTCCCCCCCCTCCCCCCTCTGGTGAGATCTGGTCCGTGTACTTCCCCCACCCCCTATAAATCGCCCTCGCAACATTTTGAGACCTTTTTTTTAGGTCTAACAAAATAAAACCTGAAAACAAATTGTCACGCAAACCAAAGTAAATTATGAATTAAGGAAACACACGCCAATAAAATAAAGTAAGGCTAAATGACCCGATGAGTCTTCTTATAGTAAATTTGACTACAAACAAGTAAATAATAAGTTTATCCTATAAATTTGGATATAGAATATGTCAAAACTGTTTGGTTAGCTGTTTACGTAGTCGTCACATCAAACAAAGGAACTATCTTTAAAAAGTGTTACATAGATTCAATACAACAGCAACCGATTACATTAGTCATAAACATTGAAAAGACAGAATGTACGAATGTGTCAAAAGAACGCTATGAGATAAAAATTGGAAGTAAATGTAGAATTAATAGAACTAATCAAATAATATTCGAATACTTATAATAAAAAACTATACTAAGAAATCAAAAAGCAAAGAATTAAGTTAATGGTATTAAAGATGTCAGCCAATAAAAAAATCCTATATGCCGCTATAAAAACATAACTTTAAAAGCAATGAAAGTCACAATAAGACCAATACTGATATCTGGAGCGTGGGCTATGGCCCACACAACCATAGCAAAAAAAATTACCCGAAAAAAAGAAATGAAGCACGCAGCAAATGTATTTATATGTGTAACTTTTACCTAAATAAGGAAACTGGTAAAAGAAGAAAATATCGGAATGAACACATAAGAAGACTGAATTAAAAATGGATGGTGAAGAATATACCTCCCAATGGAAAGATAGAAAGGGCGTTAAAATACAGTAACGGATGAATGATATTGGACCAACCGAAAACGAATAAAAATAGAAGCAATAAAAATCTAAAAATAACGGAACATAAGAACTTTAAATTTCTGGTTCTGTTCGCTGATGACAATAATTTGCAGCTATACGGATCTGAAGTAAATATGTTCATCTCAAGGAAGATTATTTTAAAAATATTTATGAAATAATAAATTTCCTTTTGCACTGTTCTTCATCGGACACTTATATCACTTTCAACTTGCAAGAATTATAAATACTGTATTCCAAAACTGTCCACCGTATTATTCTTTACTATGATGCTACTATACAATCACACGAACACAAGCTGCTAATTTGTTATGCGACCGTTTTATTTAGATATGAAATGCTGATTGTTGAAATGAATTTACTGCGCCTGATGAAGGTAGCTTTTGTACAATCAGCAGTAAAAAAATTTCAAGTATCTCTTTGTAATTCAACTCCTCCTTGTCCTCGGTGTATTCATGCAGAGGAGAAGTCCAGGACCAGGTTGTTTGTAAGATTTAATATCACTGTTCTAATTTCTTTTGTTTCGAAAATTAGAATTATTATGCTGAGTTGCTCAACTTAAATAATATTTGAATCGCAGTAAGCTTCCCTTATTCTGTTTTCAGCCAGTTAAATCAAAAGAAGGAAATTACAACATTAGTGTATCTACATAAATTTCCTTTTGTCAAATATAACTTGACAATTACTGTCTCAAGATTGTTGTTATTAAGATATAAATTCTCAATGCAACGATTTGAGATGTCAGAAACGTACTTTGAACCAAAAAAGAATTTACAGTTGGCTTTACTCCAGACGTGTTTATAGGGACCAGGTGGCTGAGACTCCAGCTGCAAAGCCTTAAAACAGTTTCTTATCTGTTGCTGGCAGGTGGTAATAGATGGAAAGATGTTAACTGTCGGGGGAAAAAAACCAAGTCGCTCGCCGGCATACCTGCGTCGAATTTTATTTACCTAGCTAATGGGTCGCTGGAACCATTAAGAAACAAAAAATGTTGGGATTAGTGTAGCAATTATTATCTTGCTGAGTAATACTTCAACGTTACAGTTCATCACGTTTTCTATTCTTAAGTCTCCATTTTTTACGGATTGTAATAAAAGAAAGAAAGAAGGGTCGTAAAAAATTATGACTTTCTCTTCTCAAAGATCGTCTGACTTTTTCTTGTCCTTTCTTTCGCTGTGTAAGTTATATTGTGGTATACACATAGTGTTCATATGGTATATCAGCCATTCCTCTATACATGAAATTCTATTCGATCCAACGTCTTCCAAGTCGTTTTTGTTTCCTTGTGATGAAAATGTTACAACTAAACTGTGAGTCAATCATTTTCATATCATATTCACTCTTTTATTGTTAAATATAAATTATACGCATCGCTTTAGTTAAATATTGCTAAATCCATAAGCTCATTTGAAACTTCATCCGTAGACGTAATACGTGTTACCATTTTAATTTTGTTTTAAAACTAGCGGTGCATTGTTTTTGCTGCTTAAATACAGTAAAAGATCAACTAATGTTTCTCAGGTCCAATTCAAATACAACAAGCGGTGTTACAGTGGATGTAAATGTTCGAAATTCACTTCAGTTTACCCAAATTAAGTAATCCATTTGTTATGAGAATAAAAGCTTCATAGCAAATATTAAAAGCCTCACACTTTCTCGATTTTTATAGAAATTTCTTCTGAGTTTTTGCATTTGCTGTGCTGTGCAAAAAGTGAATTAATCATTAGAAAATTTAGCTTAAAGCTTTTGAGGGATTTAAAATTTTGACACTCTCACTATTCCTACGTAAAACACCCAAACATTAAAAAAAATAATAATAATGTAGCCACTGGTTCTAGAAACAACTGCTACTCGTATTAAGTGTTACGGTGAAGGACTTATTTCATTCATGTTCATCATCTCAAATAATGATTACGTTTTATTTCGAAAGAATATTTTCAAATAATGCAATATCCATTTTTAAAATGTATAAGCATGTTATAGATTCGAAACAAGAAGTCTAACAGTTCTTATTACGTATGGTTTGGTTTAAAGTTTAAACTAACAGTTACTGTAAGTGTCAGTTAAGTCGACTTCGGATTACACCGATAAACCCTGCTATTTCTCCTTGTTTAATGTTAATGCAGTCTAAACTTGGCTGCCCTTGCATGAAACCAGTTTTCTGTATACTGAATAGACCTGTCAGACGATAATTATATTACAAATTAACAACCGAAAAACCTGATAATAGCAACAAGAGTCACAAATATAATGCATGTTTTGTACTGAAGAACTCTCTAGCTTCTCTCTTTCTAATTACTCTTAACATTTTTTCAAAGAATTGAAAACATTTTCTTTTTTTAAGAGTCTTACGTAGATGCATAGTACTTTAAAAGAAATGGTTCTAATATCTGTATTATGGCGTTGTGCGTTAAGGGTAAGCTTGATTTCCCCTCATTATGTATTCAATGTTATATCTCTCTATATGCATAAATCTGAAGCGGGACGCGTCTTTTTTTCCTCCTATTTGTTCCGTCATCTCGCAAAAGTTACTGTCAAGCCTGGCATTCAAATCCCCGCCCAGCCAAACAAATTTTTGGGTTCTCATAGTTTTCCCGAAACCACTGCAGGCGAATGACGGGATGAATCCTTAAAAAGGGCATAGGAGAATTCCTTCCTGTTCCCTGTTAGGGTTGCCATCTTTTCTTGGAAGAATATAGTTACATTTCTGTTTTGGGATAGAAAAACTTGTGTGCAGTTAATAGAAAAAAATAGAGTATCTTTATTTTTTAGCATTTCTATACACACCAAAGACCATGCAGCCCGAGTGGCGACTAAATGCTGGTATTATGAGATAGAGTGCAGGTGGTAACCCTATTCTCCAGTCCTGACCGCTTCTAAGGGAGCGTCCATAAACTAAGTAGCTCCATTTTGGCATCCTGTGGACCCCCTCCCCCACCCACCCACACAGGTAACCCGACGTGGCTTTTGCCTCTTCAGTCACCCCCCCCCCCCCACCCTCCCGCGCGGCACGTAGCTTCTTTCTCTATTGACTCCAGAAGACATTTTGTACTCTTTTCTCTTGTCAGACTATAGAAAATTACATACAGAGGTAATTAAATAATGGGAAATCAATATTCACAGCTTCGTGTGTTCTGTAGTCTACCTTATTTTAACTGTGACAAATAATATGAATGAAAAGCTACGTTGCTTGGCTCGGAAACCTCCCCACCCTGTTCCCACGTAGCCCAGCGTAACTTTTTACCAAACCCCTCCCCATCCCCCCAATAGACCAGCCCCGTAGTTTATGGACGCTCCATAACGACCGCGACCAAAAAAAAGCTACTGAACGTATTGTGATGGGACTGAAAGTTTATGCTCTGACTTAAGATCTGTAGTCTGTTTTACGAGTCTACTTGAACTGGAGACAAAAATAAAAATCTGGTCTTTACCTAAGAGTTTTTATATTTTTGTTTTAAAAACATTCATGTTGAAAAGTTTCAAATAAATAACAAAGGCGCAGGAGAAACACATTGGAAAACATTATAATAAATGCCAAGAATATTCAACATATTAAGTATACTGATAAAAAAGTAAAGGTTTTCTATGATTATAGGATAGGGAAAGAGTCGCTTGTTGAAGATTTTAAATGTAGATATCTTGGCATAACATTCGATAGTATACTCAATTGGACAGGACACATAGGTAGGAAGAGGTTTCCAAGTCCTTCTTTGTTGAGAGTGTGATCAGGGGAAGTACCAGGGAGATAAGGGAACTGGGTTGTAAAACCTTGGTCAGACCACTACTTGAATATGGTGGAGTGATGTGGGACCCACATTATGGGTATCAAATACAAAGTTGGAGGGGGTACAAAGGAGAGCAGTTTGTGGAAATTATCGTAGAACACAATCAGTAACTGATATGATAATAGATCTGGGTTGGGAGTCATTAGAAGAGGGGAGATGGCCAAGAGAGTATTTAGATTGAACAGGGCTTATAATCACTTGGCTGGATATTGGTAGAAGGATTAGGAGTTGTAGATGGAAAGGAAGAAATGACCATGACCAATAAGCTGGCAATTGATTTCAGGCAGAAGAACGTGGAAAATTTTTCTTTTGTGTATAGAGAGACTGGAATAAATTGCCAAGAGTAATGATGAAAAATCCACCAAAAACCCTGAAGGAGTTAAAGTTGGAATTCATAAAAGGCAAACGTAGGTAGGGGTGGAAAATCATGGCGAGGGAAAGTGGAGCTGCCACCAGAGCGTATGTGCTCCATCTCAACTGAAACTAAATTACTGGCGCACTGGAACTGTTAAAATTCCACCTGTAGACTAATCGTTGTCGCGTTGCATTAACAACAAACATTCAACATCAAAACCAGTATCACGAGGACTCTACGGCGATAATATAATAACAAGCGACAGGTATTTTATCTAGTGGAGTTCCCGAACATATCAAGTGCAAGAATGAGTGATCTGTATATATAAATAATGAGTTGACATTTCTGTAAAATTTTGTTCAAAATAAAAATGATGATAATAAAAAACCGGATAATTAACATACGGATTATCGACGTTTATCTGCACATTGGTCCTTGATTTTTGGTGTCTCACCGGAATGATAGCTTAGTGATCAGATCATGCTGTCAAGCGAGTCGTTTCTCAGACCAAATGGTGGACAGCCATATTGGTACGGCCGGCATTAGGATTCTCGGGCTTCTTAGCAGTGACGTAACGGGTTGGGGCCCGTGGCAAGTTCATCGGCTGGGGGGCCCTACCTCAGGTCAGATGGGCTCGGGGTACATTTGCTTCTTGGAAACGTTCCAGTAATGGTGAGAGTGAAATCGATAGGAACCCAATAACGTCTTGCATGCGGTTAGCACTTTTGGGGCTATCTGTAGAGGCACACACCGTTCTTTGCTAAATACAGTAAAGGTTTTGTAGTTTAGAAGTTAAATGTGTTACCGATTCAACTCAGCGCACTAGTTAGTAAGACTTACTGAATGGAAAGGATGTTTTGTAATTATCAGATGACTTCCTTCATCTATCTGAATTACCACGTATGGTGATGGCTGCCATCCAGTTCTGGCAACATCGCGTTACCTGCAACCAAACAGATAGTGTATCGCCAGATTTAAACTGTGAATAATGTAAATCATTGTGAATTTAAGACCTTTCTAACGTTGGAAGTGTTCTTTTTTGTTTAAAAAATTAGAAATTTTGTCAATCTACATCCATATTTCCATCTACATTTCCATCTACATATATACTCTGCAATTCACAATATTGTGGGTGGCAGAGGGTGCTCAGCACCAAAGCTAATCTCTTTGCTGTGCATTCCAATCCCTAATCGTACGAGGGAAAAAAGAATTCATATAAGAATCAGTCCGGCACCTTATTTCTCTAATTTTATCTTCCCTGTCCTTCCAACTCAAATAGGTTGGTGGAAGAAGTATTTCACTACACTCAAAAGAATATAGCGCAATGTTTTATTTTGATTTCGTCACATACCTGCGAATGCCAATGGATTGTCTCCGTTCAGCTGATATAACTTTCTCTTGGGTGGTGGTTTTGGTTGTAAGACCAAGAATCGAAAAAAAATATGACCAAAATGTACACAGCTCTTTTTAAGCAAAAACATAACTATATGTACGCTATGAATTGCAAAACAAGAAACAATATGTCTTAAACTCCATTTACATTGTTTCTTAAAATTAATAACTTGCTTTCTGACAGAAAATAAAACGTGTTTAAAAGTATGACATACGGTTACGGTACGAAAACACATTGAAATCGCAACATTTTTGTTCGTTAGTTGATAGGAAGTACTGTGAGAGCCTGAGAGGCAACATATCAACAAGGGAAATGGATCTGCGTTTGACAGGACACGGAGCGGTTTCTTGTGTGTTTTGCTAAATACAGTAGAATGAGCCATGAACATTTGGACATTTCCGTTCTTGTTCCTCATCTTCGGCTCTAACGATGTAAATATTGGCTGGTCCTGGTGAGAGGGCGGTAAAGTTCGTCCTTGAAATTCAGAATCACGCTGGTTCGATCGCAGGTCCTAATACCCCGATCTCGGTTTTCCATTGCTCGAGGCAAATGACGGACTGATTCCTCCACCAAGACCAGGGCCGGTGTCCTACCCGTTACTACTGCTACACCCTCTGCAGATCATAATCACTTCGACCTCGACAGGACAAAAATATTCGTCATCATCTTTCTTAATAACGCCACAGTCAAAATTTTATAATTCCGGCGCAAAAACAGTGTTAGAAATCCCAACGCAGAAACTAGAGGTGATGGTGGCACACGGTTCGCTTTATTACGTAACTCTGAAAATTAAGAACTGTCGACGTTTGTGTAGTTAGGTGTGTGGGGACTGGTATCGGATTATAGTAATGCCAGGCGCCACAACATACAATATAGCCGTAAGCCTCCTGACAGAGGAGGATTACATTCTACCCAGTCTCCAGGCACTAGCGCAAGCGACTGTCCCTTTGGCCTCAATGCAACTTACTTGCGGTCTGGTGACTCAGTCGTTAAGATGTCTGACTGGGAAACGAAAGGTCTCCGAATCGAATCCCTGTCTCAGCGGGGATTTTCATAGACCCTTAACCCGACCTTAACCTCTTGCACAGCTTGATGTGTAATGTGAAGTGCGCCAAAGCGCTTCCGTGAATCGGATTCCACGTTGAACTATAATTCGCCTGTACCTGGTAGCACTACCGGTTTAAGTTAAGGCAGCTAAGACAGAGGCAAAATGCGCAGGTCATTACGACCACACGGAATTATTATTATTATTATTATAGTAAAGCTGGTGGCATGAAATCTGTAAACACAGAAACTAAACTACCGTTTACACACTAGTCTATTAACGTGGTTCTTGAACAATAACGCATTCAGGAGAACACGGGATTTCGAATTTCCAAAAATCACTTCAGATAAATGCAGAAACGGTTCCTTCAAAAAGCCATGGCTGAATTTCTTCCTGTTCCTTGCCCCCCATCTTCTCCCGCCTCAAGTGACCTCTACTTCCACGAAACGTAAAGCCTTAAGCAGTAAAAATCCATCAGTCATAAATTTCCCATTTTTAAAACTCAGAGTGAGGTTTCGTAGCTTCTCATGACTCAAGTCTGTGAAATGCTGCTCGTGACTTTGGACTTTAGAGTTACCGGGTATTATCAATTTCAGATATTCGAATTTCGAATCAACTAAATAATATATAAAACAGGAATTACTTATTCATTTCACCACAGAATCAATTTTAGTTTTTTTCGTTTCATTTATATAGCTAACTCTGAGAAACCCAAAAATAATTTATTCCATGTTGACTATCACGACAATTATTTAGCATTCTCCCTTTATTTGTTTACTAGAAGTTGCCAGCAACTCTCTCCATGTTGAGTGTTAAAGTACAGACCTGCTCGTAAAGCGAAAAAAAAAATTAAAAAAAAAACACGATGCCGCACGAATGCAGAAATTACGACAAACATTTCGATTGCCAGAAGAAACCAGCAGTTTTTGCGCAGATTGCGTTCAACGAAATAAGGATACTAATTTGTGGAAACTTTTATTTTAAATTTCTCATCTTTCCGACTTCACATCAATATGAAACACATCTTATTTTACCACCGTCACGTTATTTAAAATCCCATCGAAATACGACCACCAAAATGGATACTAATTCATGAACATTTGTATCTTAAATTTTTCAGCTTTCAGACATCGCATCAAAATGAAACATACCCTATTTCACCCCAGCTGACCACGGGCTATACATTAGTCGAAACCCCCTCCTAATCCGAGAAGCCCGCTCCTCCAGACAGACAGAATCACGCTATTCGAAAGATCGGTTGCTCCTCGCAGTCTAAGATATATAAGCAGGCTGCGTGTCTGTGAGGAGAATGAACCGGTATCACGCTAAAACCACCGCATCTAGTTGGATAGTGCTACCAAATTTTTAGAGCTAATGGTGCGGATCAAAATCTGTGGAAGCAGCTAATGAATTATATGTACCGAGGGACGGAGCAAATAGCTGAAATTATTTCTAGACAGGAAATTATGTATTTGTTATCATTTCTCAGAAATTTAAAACATTAAAATTAACGGAATACGTGAATCAAACATAGTAAGTGTGAGTAATACATAATCTGCTGTTAGAACAATCGCCGGTATTATTAACATCTTTGACAGTGACACAATTTGTTTTTGCTACGATATGTTTTCAATCGACGCTGAATTAATATGTGATAATTATTCCCTACATGTCATATGAATGCGGAATTTAGTTATTTCCACGATGAAGGATGCCTACAATAAACATCAGCAGGTAATAATACGTATTTCTTGCATCTCTGCCCATATTTCGAACGATTTTACTCGATTAGTACATATTTGGTGGCTATAACATGCAAATATTCTGGAATAATATCGCCTAAGAAACGTGTTAACAAATTTTTTCATTTGTTCAAACCACGGTCATTAGAATAAACTGTTATTTTTAATTAAATAAAGCTCATAACCCTAATTTTCTAATTTTTGTTTTCGGTTGTAGTTCGTATCGCCATAAAGATGGAACTTTTTATGTTTTGTTGAGTTTATGACAACAACAACATCGAACCAATGAAATTCAAAACTAACTAGAAATCCTAAAACCTTATACTACACCGCGTTAATTATAAAACTAAATCCATCGTGCCTGATGCTTAACAAAACGTGTCAGTTGTCATTCTGGTCCAGGCTGAATTTCAACCTAACCACAAACTTTACTAATGTTTCCGTTTGAAAATCATAGCTTCTGCCTCATGCGTATTAATACATTCACTGTTTCGCAGTCAGAATTTGGCCCGTTGAAATTACTTATATGCGACTGACATAATGACATCAGCAATACGGCGTTATTTAAACCAAAGTAGATTATAAATAATTAAAAATCTAATTCTACACCACGAAAATTATAAAACTGAATTCAACGTAGCTTAAACTTTAACAAATCGTATTAGTTGTCATTCTGATCCACGCTGTATTTGAACCTAACTACAACCTCTGGTAATATTGCCGTTCGGAAATCACAGTTTCTGTCACTTGAGCATTAATTTAATCACTGTATCGCTATCGAATGTTGACTCGTTGGAAGTATTTACATACGGCTGAAATAATGACATAAGTAATGTGACGTCACTGAAATCAAAGGAAATTAAAAATAATTCTTGGCTCAAATTAACCTCCAACTTTGCGAGTGTTACCGTTGGAAAAATCATTGCTTCTGTCGCAGGGGCATTTAAACGTTCGCTGTTTAGCGATCGAAACTTGGCCTGCTGGAACTATTTATATGCGACTTAGAAATTCAGCGCGATTTGGATGCTATTTCCGAATGGTGCCGTAAATGGCAGCTTACACTTAATTGAAAAAGTGCAAGGCAATGCGGCTAAGTATCAAAAAGAATCAGTTTGTTTAAGAGTACAAAATAAACAATACAGCTGTTGACACGGTTGATTCCCTGAAGTATCTGGGTGTGATAGTACAAAGCAATATGAAATGGGACATGCACATAACTTCCGTCGTAGGGAAGGCGAATTCTAAATTGCGATTCATAGGTCGTATTTTGAGGAATTGTAATGCTCATACAAAGGAGATAGCATAAAGACCACTAGTGCGTCCGCATCTGGATTACTGTTGTGGAGTTTGGGATTCGTATCGCAAGATTCTGATTGTCTCAGTGGAGAGGATGCAGAGGAGGGCCGCTCGATTCGTGACTGATTGCTACAGCCCTTATGAAAGCGTCACAGAATTGATATAAAGATTGGGCTGGGATAGTTTGGAAGACAGACGATGTAGCTTGCGTTCGAATTTATTGGAGAATATGGGGAAAAAAATAAATTTCGAGTGCAATGAAATACTTCTTCCGCCAACCTATTTAGGTAGTAATGACCGGAGGGATAAGATTATAGAAATAAGATGCCCTACGGATGCTTTTATGTATTCCTTCTTTCCTCGCGCTCTTCGGGATTGGAATGCGCGGGTTTAGGATTGGTGCTTAGCACCCTCTGCCACCCACAATGTTTGTGACTTGCAGAGTATGGATGTAAATGTAGAAATAATGACTATCATGCCTTTCCAAGGTAATATTTGGCAATAGAATAAAATTTATAAAGAATTCCTACACATATCAAATCGCACGCGCGCGAAGCAGCGAGCAAATCTATATATCTATAAATGAGAAAATGAGAAAGTTCGGATGTGTGTTTGGATGTACGTTGGCAGTCAATCACGCCTTAATAACTCAACATATTTGAATGAAATTTGGCATGAAGTCAGTTAATTGCGTGCGAAGTGCAATAGGATAGATTTTATCCCGCAAAAACGCATAGTTCTTTTAGAAATTGCCGTTAATATCACTTCGGAAGCAACAAAGAGTTTCCTACTTCGTAGATAGCCGTGCCGCGTTTACTCTTTGCTTTTTAAGTAAATCGCAAACACTACTTCTCAAAGTCAGAAATAATAGCAAAAACCTACTTACATATGCAAGTTTGTGTTTAGTTTAAAAGCCATAAAACTGACGCACTTGACAAGCAGGAAATATAAATCTGTTCTTAACCTTAAATTAAAAAAAGAAAGGTAGGTATTGTCAAGTTCGCAAAGAGATGTTTTCATTTGTGTACATAAAATACTATGACATATCAAATATTAACCATAATTTCGTTCGTAATATATGCGTTATAATAAATATAAAAAATCAAAGCTTGGAAAAAAAAGTAAAATGCTATGAGTATACCAACACGAAAGTCGGTTCACTGAAAGTGCAAAATGGTCGTGCCCCAAATGTCGTACGGTATTTATAAAAATGTAAAGGATTCCATTCTATCTCGGTTATTTCCTGTTTCTTTTTTGTTACTATACAGTCTGTGTATTACAAATTATTTTTGCCGAAATTTAAAACTTAACTAACCCTTTTTATTTTTTGTTAAGAATTTTTGTACGAATAGTACTGCTTATTATTTATTGTTCAATATTCTGCAAATATCTATCGAACGCTACACTTAAAACGAATGTATTCAATGGGCTAATGTAGAAACTTATTGTTTCATGAAGTAACACTGAAAGTCGTTTACAACACAATACACCTCATTTGCAGGGAGCATAACAACTAAATTCCTTCTGCCATCTGCTGTAACAAAAAACATTCTGGTCCAGGCAGCATTTCAACCAAACCACATTTCTGCTAATACTGCCGCTACAAAATCAAACGATACGAACACATCTCAACACATTAAATGCTCTGGACCTACATTTCGAGTGGTAACAGAATTTTCTGTATCAAAATTCCTAATTAGTATATCATAAATTACTATCACAATTAATTTCATTATACACCTTACTAAATCAAGAGCAATAAATTAACTTTATCGCGATGTACATTTGACCTGCAATATTAACGATCGTAGAGAATTGTGGACTTTCCGTTGTACACTGTAAGTTAAAAGCATTTTAGCATAAATTTTTTAATTACGTTACCTCAATAACTGTCATGAAGCTGACGACATAGTTCATGCGGCTGAATGTAGTTTTAGACGTATTCAGTATTTAATTTACTGCGTTAATAATAAGTAAAGTTTATTTCGCTATTCATGACGTCCCTAACATACAATATAGTGAATTTATTAATGTGCGAGTGATAGAAGCTTTGATTTTCTAGCGGTAATTTTAAAACGCAGCCTGGGCCAGAATGAGAACTGAAACATTATTAGTTATTCAGCTTCTTTCATGAGCGCCATTTTAGTGACATCATGTAATGCTTTGTACCGATATTGTATCAAAAGATCTATATTAAGCTTGGACGATTTAGCAGAACCATGCGGCGTTGCCCGAAGTAAATTTTTTAAATTTATCAATGTTTTATTCAGATACCGTAGTGGAGTGGCGGAAAAGCGGAGTGGTAATTCGCCGGTAGTCATTATATTCTGTATGCAGAATAAGAAACCGAATATGAAGAAACAATCTATTACTACTTTAATATTGAAATTTATATTTTAGCGCAGAATTAATGGATCGAAACGAATGAACTATAGTAAACTGGTATATAGGCAATTCAGTTGTTTCCAGAGATAGAGAAACCATTACCGCAATACCTCTGGTTATTATGGATAAAAGAATCAATTACTACTATACTTACTACTATAATATGTAAATTTCTGTTGATGGAACCAATATATCCTAAAAAAAAAAAATATTCAAAGAGGAAATTAAGTTCTTCTTTTTTAAAGATTTTTTTTCAGTACTCAATGCAAATCAAAATATTCATTTTTAGTATCGCAATTTTACTAATGGAAATGAACGTCCTTGGGCCACTTAAGTATTTATTTGCTGTTTGGATGTTAGTATTTTTTTGTTGTTGATATTTAGTCTATTCCATCAATGTATTGCTAATATTTTGACGTTTTGAGCTTCCATTAATTAAAACTATATTCATTTTTATTCGCGTGATGAAATTAGTAATTTTAAGAGATGTTGGGTAAACGAAATTCAAATATTTCCAAGAAATTTAAGAAAACTAGGGCTATGAAAATAGCCAAAACCTAGGAGACAAATCCTCAATATTGTATATACGGATATATTAAACTGAAAATACTCCTTACAAACTGAATATTTTTACTGCTTTATCAATTCAGTGAAGTAGTTGTGGAACATAAATAGATTTTTGTTATTTTATTGCAACATTTATTACTACTATTACTAATAAAAATAGCTCTTAAATAAACTGTATGGTCGTATTGACCTGGTGACAAGACTTCTTTACGTCTCCGGAATCAGTCCCTTTCGTAGCCTCTTAACGTAACCCAGTAATCCTACCGGACATAGAGGACCCACAGTTCAACACGGAATCAGAACAAAGTGAGCATTCTGGCGTAATTCACATCACACACCAACCTATGCCAGAGGTGAAGGTCGAGCTAGGGACCTTTGAAAATCCTCGCCAAGACTGGAATTCAAGCTGGGGACTTTTCCATCTCCAGTTGGACGCCCTAACCACTGAGCAACCAGACCTCTCAAGAAAATCTTATATTACAACACCTTTCAACGCGGACGAAGTCGCGGGTAACTGCTAGTGCTAGTATATATTTAAATCAATCTGGACAGTAAGCTATGCAGAAACTGGGCGCGGCCATGGGATGTGAAAATAATATTCCGTGTCCAAAATCAGAATTAGCACAGCATCCAACGATTTCCTTTATGAGTTGTTATACTTATCCATCCTGCATAATTGACTCTGAAACTGAACGGAAGGAAAGGAAAGAATATATGTATTTCTACGTGGCGTTGTCTTTTAATAATATTTTTTCCAACCGCACAGATATCTCGATTTAAAATTATTGTATTGAGAGTTTTCCGTATTCCGCTTGTATGTGATTTGTTAATAAATGTGTGCAGCTGAATAACAGAAGAGGTTTAATTTCTAACCAGTGAAAGATAACTGGAGCAAGGTAAACTTAAATAACTGGTTTTTCGAAATGTGCTTCTTTTTTTTCAGGTTTCTTCCTGGACATTTCCATTTCAGAAAAAATGAGAAGAGGAAGCAGGAATGAAGTATTCGCTCCTGGGAAATAGTTATTTGTTAATGGCAAGCATTGCAGTACGAAAATGAAGATTTGAAATATCCTAGAAAACTTAATATTTTATAGACCTCAAAAATTATTGAATAATTTTAACTGGTTATTAAAGATGCGTAGGAATTCTAATTACAATTCTGAATTTGATAAAATTCAAATTAGTGCGCTAAAAATACACAGAAAGCTTGGCGTATTATAGAAGAAATGTCACACTGACTGAAAGAATCATGTCGCTAGTTATAAGACAAGGTAACTTTTACATTTTATAGTTATTCTAATTTTAGAACTTGAATGTTATGCAACCGTCGAGTGTTTCACTCAACTGTGAATACCTGTATATTTACGTAACTATCGGATGTAATCATTGTTATTGCTTTTGTAAAATCTTCTAAATAATTCAAAAGACGCATGTTAACGTTCATTTTCCGTTTCAGACTGTATACAGAATGATTGAACGATGTAGTCGTTTTGTAATGAAAAGAGAAGAAGAGGATTTTAGAGCAAAGGAATATCAATAATTACAAATTTCATCAGAAGTCTTGATTCAACTCCGAGTGAAAACTATGCTATTTACTAGGATTTGCAACCACACTTTATGATGAATATCATAATTTATTTTTGATCTGTAAACTTTTGCCTGATCGTAAAGTATGCGAAAATATTTTATTTCGCGTAAAATATTCAATTCAAGGAACGGAACGCTCTAATACGTAATTAATTTCCAAACTACTTAGAGCTTATGACAAAACGGAACGAAATGCACAATCTTGAATGGATTATTTGTAAAAGGGGCGGAAGAAATCAGTGATCCACAACCAGCAAATGGCGTGGAGAGAAAAACAGAACCGTCCTTAAATTGAATTTGAAATGAGTAGTTTATTTATTTATAAATCCAGATTTAGAATTAGGTACCGGTTAAACCAAAGAGATAGTGTCATAAGCTCGAAAAAATATGATACTAGCGCAATATATACATGAATTAACAAAATACTTGTTTTTTTTCACAAATTTTTTCTCTCTCTTCCAGAGCTAAGAGCTGAGAGCTACTGCTATTGTTCAAAAATGGAAGTCTGAAATCTACAGATGTTAACAAATTACTGACCGTTCCCGGCAAACCAACAGAGAAACTCTTAGGAAACACGATAATTTCACGCTAATATTAACTTCTTCATACTTGTTAAGAGAGGCAAAGGATACATTCTTGACAATAGATTCATGTCTAACAGATTGGAATGGTTTGTGTTGAAGCTGTTGATTTCATACTGACTCGGTTTACGATGCGCCGGACATTCCATTATGCCGATTGTTTCGGTTAATGCGTAAGCCGCAGAGGTGCGCGAGCTGTACGTTGTGACATTCTGTTGGCGAGGACAAATTTTCAAAGCTGGTGTAGTAACCTTGACACGCACGGTGGTTTGACGATAAAGAAAAACTGACAGAACCCCGCGGTCGGTACGCCGTGCGTTGCAACTCACCTCTACTATTGCTGGCTCGCTCATTGACTGATGTGTTGAAGAACGCCACAAAAAAATCACTCACAAACTTATGTCACAAACAAAAACATGATATTTCAACACATTCCAACACAATTTTATTCGAAGCACCATTTTCAGCAATCACACACATTGTAAAATCGTCTGGAGATAATAGAATGTGATAGTTGGTGGACGCAGGAATGTTGAGAGCCAGCTGTGACGTACCTTTAAGGTCGCAGCCAGTGAGTGGACACCTCCTACTCTGTGGACCGCCTCTCGGGTGTGTGTGTCTGCTCTGACCCTCCACACTGTTGCATAACAGCTTATGTAAGGTCCCGCAGGGCAGCTATCCGGTTCCCGTCTCCTCACCGCCTATTTCCAACATTTTGCGGTCAAATGCCTCTAATGAATTTTACTCATCGTTGGCATGGTCTAATTTTGGAGCTCTGATTTTACGGTCTCACGCCCTTGCTGACACCAATGATTTTATACCTTCTGGCAGGTGGTAATCTGTACTAACGAGTAAAGTGATGCCATCTGTCTATGATCTGTGTTTTCTGTTCTTTAATTTGTGAGGCATTCGCCTTGATGGCTTCGGAAAACCAGCTAAGGGGGCATCCATAAATTACGTGAGGTATTTTTCCGGATTTTCGGACCCCCCTTTTTTTCTGGTGAGATCTGGTCCGACCCCTCCCCTCAGGTGAGATCTGGTGCGTGAGACACCCCCCCCCCTAGGAATAGCCCTCGCAACTACTTTTTTTAGGTCTCACGCTTGCAACAACCCCCCTTTTCGACGGAATACCCCCCTAAAGTCGACTTTCGCGTCATTTGTAGCCCTTTTTTTTTAACTCTACAGTCCAACAAATTTTTCCAAAACATCACGTGAGATTTCCGTTGACCTCCCCCCTCCCACTTGGTGAGATTTCGGCGGACCCCCCCCCCCCCCTATTTCACTTCACGTAATTTATGGACGCCCTCTAAGGACTGCAGTCAGGACCGTTGCTACGTGGGAGCATGGGGTCGCAACCAGCCCCAAGTCCAGTGTGCTGCTCCTCGACACACTGGGTCACACTGGCGGATGTGTGTTCTCATAAAACTCACGCTCTCACCTTTATACATAACTAGTTGTTACCCGTTGCTTCATACACGTGGATTTAGAATTTTATTGCTACAATTGGATAAAGAAAGCTGTGAGTTACATAAAAGGTTTTTCAAAGGCACGGAGTCGTGATAATACTCCTGGGAAGCCATCACTATACTATTTTACCACTGAATCTGTCTCATGAAGGGAACCAATTTTCAAAAATTTGTTAAAAACGTATCAAGAAACTGGGAGGGGGGGGGGGGGGAGGGGATTAACTGTGGGAGACTACCTATCACAGTTTCTCCAGCCGTTGTTTGTTTATGGTTCAGAATTATATCACTTCCTGGGGACATCCTAAGTCTATACTGTTTTCTACAAAACGGTTTTGGTTTCTCTCTCGTTTACTACGATATACAGCCTTTGTGGGTTTGAAACCTGTGAGCTAGCTATATTTAACTGCCCTTGGCGAAAGAACTACTATCAGTATCTGTCCCTGAGCTTTATTGATAGTCATCGCATGCAGTGCAAATCCACATCTACAGTATGTAATTAGTTGTGTCTGTACATGAAATTTATGAACACATCAAACGCAAACTGACTGCGAGATAAACAAAGCCTGAGTGACGGATGTATCATTATAGAGACTTACACACGCTGTCTGTCTGTCACCGTTCGGTTAATTTACAAAATTTCATGACAAAATATGTTATTTATCCAGAAAAAGTATCCTATGTCCTTCCTAATTATATATAGTATTTCCTCGTCAAATTTAATTAAGATCAGTTTTGTCGTGAAAACGTAACAGACAAACAGAGTAACTTTCACATTTATAAATCAGGGTACTAATCACCTAGATGTCAACACGTCCTAAAGCGCCAATAGCAACAATAACATTTATAGATGGTTCCGTAAGCTTCCGCGGTCACTGTATGTATCGTCTTGGATCTCCGAATGGAGCCGCGTAGATTTACTAAAGCTAACGTTTCTGCCATCGTGCTGTGGGTTTCATCAGCCACAGCACGATGGCAAAACGTTAAGTTTTAATAAATCAACGCGGCTGCATCCAAAGATCCAAGATAATACAATAACATCATATATATTATATCTATAAGGGTTTTTTTTAACTGCTTTAAGACTCTCAACAGCGAGGTCTTTAGAGACGGGAAATGATGGGGGCAAGGAATGGGAAGGAATTCGGGCCATGGCCTTTTGAAGGAAGCATCCCGGCATTTGCCTGGAGTGATGTGGGAAACCATGGAAAACCCAAATCTGGATGCCCGGACGGAGATTCGAACCGCCGTCCTCCCGAATGCGAGGCCAGAACGCTATCCGTTATACCACCACGATCGGTATCTATAAGGTATATTTTTTTTGTCACAGGCCTGTATCTTCCTCCATATTTAACACAAATCAATTAATGAGGTGTCATTTTAAAGCTTATGGTCTTCACTTTGGTCACATCATATTTTAAGAAATTAAGTTTTCGGAATTGGACCCTTAAAGGGTGAAAATGTCAATATTTCTGAAATGCTGTTTTCTGTGTTATGAGTCATTTATTTCCCTGGATACCTCTCTGAAATCGTTTAATGAACTATAATTTTAAAGATTAAGATCTCCGCTTTAGTGACGTCATATATTAATACAGAAATTTTTCGGAATTCGACCCTTAAAGGGCAAAAGTATCAATATTTTTTCAATTCGTTTTTGTGTCACGAACGATTTATCTCCCTTAATACCTAACCGATATAGATAAAAGAGGTATCATATTAAAGAATAAGGTCTCCGCCGTGGTAACATTATAGTTTAAGAAAGGAATTTTTCGTAATTCGGGCCCTTAAAGGGCAAAGATGTCAATTTTTAAAAAATAAGTTTTTGTATCTCGAGCCATTTATCTTCCTGGATATCTAACCAAAATCGATAAATGAAGTAGGATTATGAGGAGTAGTGTCTACATCATATTTTAAGAAAGAGTCTTTTTGGAATTCAACCCTTAAAGAGAAAAAGTATAAATTTTTCTATAACGCATTTTTGTGTCATGAGCGATTTATCTTCCTTCATATCTAACAGATATCGATAAATGAGGTACCGTATTAAAGAATAAGGTCTTCACCATGGTAACATTATATTTAAAGAAAGGAATTTTTCATAGTTTGACCCTTAAAGGTCAAAAATGTTAATTTTTCTAAAATGCGTTTTTTGTATCTCAGCCATTTATCTTCCTGAATATCTAACTAAAATCGATAAATGAAGTAGGATTATGAGGAGTAGTGTCTCAGCTTGTGACATCATATTTTAAGAAAGAGTCTTTTTGGAATTCAACCCTTAAAGAGAAAAAGTATAAATTTTTCTATAACGCATTTTTGTGTCATGAGCGATTTATCTTCCTTCATATCTAACAGATATAGATAAATGAGGTACCATATTAAAGAATAAGGTCTCCACCATGGTAACATTATATTTAAAGAAAGGAATTTTTCATAGTTTGACCCTTAAAGGGCAAAAATGTTAATTTTTCTAAAATGCGTTTTTTGTATCTCAGCCATTTATCTCCCTGAATATCTAACCAAAATCGATAAATGAAGTAGGATTATGCGGAGTAGTGTCTCAGCTTGTGACATCATATTTTAAGAAAGAATCCTTTTGTAATTCTACCCTTAAAGGGAAAAAGTATAAATTTTTCTATAACGCATTTTTTTGTCACGAGGGATTTATATCCCTTGATATCTAACCGATATAGATAAATGAGGTATTGTATTAAGGAATAAGGTCTCCGCCGTGGTAAAATTATATTCTATGAAAGGATTTTTTCGTAATTCGACCCTTAAAGGACAAAAATGTCAATATTTCTAAAATACGAGGCGTATTTTTTAAGTAAGTACCGTTTTGTCACACCGTGGCTGCAGCGCTACGGTCGGCGTTCCGCGCATGTGCACTGGGTACCTACATCTCTAGTTTACGCACTGACGCCATTACAGTCTAATTCTTCCTTGTTTAAGTTGTTCACTGAGTGTTTAAGATGCCTCCGATAATCGTGAGTCCCGCCGACTGTGAAGTACGGGCTGTTATAAGATATCTTTGTGCTAAAGGCCTAAAACCGATCGATATTCATCGTTAGATCTGTGCAGTTTATGGGACAAAACATTATGAGTGATGGAATGGTGAGAAAGTGGGTGAGAGCATTTCAAGATGGCCGCACAAATGTGCATGATAAACAACGGAGTGGGCGTCCTTCGGTCGTTAATGAAAGTTTGGTGCAGAAAGTGGACAATAAGGTGAGAGAAAACAGACACTTTACGATTTCCTCCTTGTGTGATGACTTTTCTAATGTTTCTCGTAGTGTTTTGTATGGCATTGTGACCGAGCACTTGAATTACCGAAAATTGTTCTCACGTTGGGTACCGAAAATGTTAACGGATGTGCACAAAACCAAACGTTTAGGCAGTGCGTGACTTTCCTTGAGCGGTACCACAACGATGGTGATGATTTTTAAGCCAAACTGTTACGGGCGATGAGACATGGGTGGCCTACGTCACACCTGAATCAAAGCAACAGTCCATGGAATGGCGGCATTCAGATTCACCCAAAAAAGTGAACTTCAAGCAAACGATTTCTGCCCGGAAAATCATGTGCACAGTTTTTTTGGTACAAAAAAGGAGTATTGCTTGTGGAACTTCTGCCTCGTAATGAGACAATCAATGCGGCAGCTTATTGTGAGACATTAAACAATCTGCGCCGTTCAATCCAGAACAAAAGACGTGGCAAGTTGAGCAAGGGCATCGTTTTGCTGCATGAGAATGCCCGTCCACATGTGGCTAATCAGACCAATAATCTCATCTCATCTTTTCGATGGGAAACCCTATATCATCCTCGGTACAGCCCTGATCTGGCGCCCAGTGACTACCATCTGTTCCTGCACTTGAAGAAACACCTGGGCGGTCAGCGTTTTGAAGACGATAACGAAGTCAAAACAGTTGTGATGCAGTGGTTAACAAGTCAGGCGACAGACTTCTATGAGGAGGGTTTTAAAAAACTGGTACTACGTTATGACAAGTGCCTCAATATTGAAGGGAATTATGTAGAAAAGTAGAGTAAGGTACAGGCTTTCATAGAAAAATAAAATTATTGAGATATATTTGCACGTCTTTCTTTAATTTCAAAACGGTACTCACTTAAAAAAACATGCCTCGTAGGTTTTTCGTGTTTCGAGCCATGTATCTCCCTGAATTTCTAACCAAAATCGATAAATGAAGTTGGAGTATGAAGAGTAATGAGTCAGCTTTGGTGACATCATATTCAACCTCACTATTCATCGCATTTAATTCGCGAAATTTTCGCACGAGTTGTCTAGTTTATAATATTAGTGCAGACAATTCCCTTCTTTTGATGCATTCCATCATCTCTTCCTATCTTGTACTAACCTCTTCATTTCAGTATATCCTTACAACTTTCATCTACCATTATCTACTTCATGTATTCTAATTTTTGACATTCTCTACAGTTTGCTTCTTCGAGTGTACCGTCAACTAAGGAAATAACCAATCCCACATGTCATAAAATTTGACCCACCAACCTGTCTCTTCTTTCTGCGAGGCTCTTCCGCAAATTGCTTTCTTCGCCTATCATTCCAGAACACATCAATTTCGTACTTTATGCATCCACTTAATTTTCATCATCCTTCTGTAGTACCACATTTCAAATGTTTTAATTTTCCTTCTTTCTGGTATTTTAAAGTCCAAACTTCACTACCATGAAATGCTACGCTCTATACACGCAGTTTCAGAAAGTTCTTTCTGATTCCTAACTCAACGTTTGAAACTAAAATAAACTTCGCGAAAAAAAAATCAAAAAATCGAAGCACTTAGAAGACATAGTCATATGTCAATGAAACTTCGTACACATACACACCATCGGTGGGTACGTAAATGGTTAGAGCTGTCACAAGTACAACGGACACCAGAGTGCATTAGTGTTGTTCCCAGGGCTGGTGGGCCATACAAAGGGCGTGAACACTGTCAGATGTTGAGTGATCACTGTGAAGGATACGGTGATGCCCTGTGCTCGTGTGGGCCAGCGTTATCAGCACCTGACAGAGTTTTTGAAAGGGGCTTCATAGTGACCTCCATGTGGGCGGCTGGTCGAATTTTGCAATATCCAAATTTGCGGTGCGTTCGGTTATGATAGTGACCCGATGTTAGATTGCTTGGGAACGTGAGAGCAAATTCCGGTCGACACGCCTGACCACCAAAAGGGAGTAGTTGTTGTGGCTTTATGGTGCGTCGACAGTGAGGTCATTAACGTCCTAACAATAAACCAGCTAATACTGTGCGGAAGGGCGAATCGCCTGTTGCATACCAAGTACATCGTAATCCTTTATCTCTGCGCCTGTCATCCGAGAACAAATGATGGACTGCCTGCAATATTCTGTGTCATACCAGCCGTCAGACTAGCTGCCGTTAACATCACAATACAAATGTCTGCCTTTGGAGTGGTGCCGTGGCCGGCAAGCATGGACTTCTGATGAAGGCGTCGCTATGTGTTCTCGGATTACTATCATCGGCGACTATGCCGTCGACCTGGTAAGAGGTCCCATCCTACCAATCTTTTAAAGAGAAACAACGGTGTTACTCCGGGCTTCATGGTGAGGAGAAGTCGGGTACGACTTCCGGTCACGGCTGGTAGTGATTGAGGAAACTCTGACGGCACAACGGTACGTCACGGACATCCTACGTCCTCATGTGACAGTATTGTGGTGCCATTTTTCAACACGGCAATGCTCGTCCACACACAGCACGCAAATTTGTGAATTGACTGCGTGATGTTGAGGTATTCTCGTTGGCAGCAAGATCCCCAGATCTTTCCGATAGAACATGTGTGGGATCAGCTAGGATGTCAACTCCGTCCTAATTCAATATTGATAAGTGGTCTCACACTGCCAATTTATTTGTAAAATCTACACGATTCTAATCACTGAAACAACGTCGTATACCCTCTCAACCGTGAAGTTTCATTTCGTTTCCTCCTCCCCTTCAGAGTACTTTATTTTTGTTGTCAGGCAGTTTATCTTAGTGGGAGATTCATTTAATTGCAGTCGTGACTGAATGTTGAAGACTGCAAGTTAGTTGATAAGCTCAAGCGGAATCCTAACCTCAAATCTGAATCAAGTACGTAAAGCTTTCGTAAGGTTGCAACAAATGGTCAAAACTGCGTGGCTTTTTTATCATCTCTGTTCTTTCTAAATACTCTTAATCAATCCCTTGCGTGCAGATTCCATACAGTCCAAGTATCCCATAAGTGTTTTATAAGCTATATGTTACAGTCTTTTTAACAAAAATTCGGCCAATGATTCGCAATTTAGAATTAAATTTACATGGAGCAAGGTTGTGTGCTGATCCCAATTCATGTTATTTGAGTTAACACTTGAAAATATTTCAGTTATTCAACCTGTTCAAGGACTGAACAGTTAATTTTGTTACTTATGCACAAGAGGCTATTTTTGGTGGTTAAGGTACACTTTTTGCAACTTAATGTAGCATATCATTACCGCTCGTGATGAAATAACATCATGATCACGTTGAGTTTCCAATCGGCAAACTGTTTGCTTCGTTATACATAACTGCATCTTCAACGAATAACCTAAAAAAAAAAAAGAACCTACTAAAGTGTCTTCAAGGTGGTAACCGTATTTGTTTATGAATCTATAGAAAAAAAATTGAAGCTTGGGTCAATTTTTCCTAAAGTTATTCTTTTTATAATTTAAGTTATTCTTACTGCCAGCCATGACCTTAATTCTGGTCATTTAGATTTCGGTTTATCGTTTTCCCAAACTCATTCAAGGCGGATGGTACCTTCAACAGGTCAAGGCCAAATCATTCAAGGCGGGATGGTACCTTCAACAGGTCAAGGCAAATTCCTTCATGCCTTGCTTACCCTACCACCAGACCCAACTGATTTAGTGTACTAAACAGTTTTCACACTTAGTGATAGTTACTGCACTTATGAAGTTTTGGCGTAGCACACGAGAAAAATTTATTCTGAAACTAGAGAGACGAAAATTTGACAAGGAACTGGTTAGAAGGAATTCATTCAACGATCAGTCGATTACATGGAACATGGAAAATTTTCATGTTTTCGATAGAAAGTTTGGAAAGGTAAGTTTCCTTGCTAATTTCTCAAGAAATTAGAAGAATTAAAATTAACAACAGCATGAGATTCTACTGCATGTGTTTATAAAGTCTTGGAAAGTTATAAATGGGAACAATTTTTTTTTCGGGCCATTTGTAATTTGTTGTAATGTTGGAACCTTTTTGTTGGACGGCTTTAAACCTCTTTGGGCAAACGGTCAATGAGAGATAATAATTATTTTTGCTCCACAATCATGTTATTTATCTGCTTAGTGACGACAACAGAAGACGATTAAAACCACTCATGCCCCAGACCAGACTCTTGGTACTCAAGGTCAGCGCTGTAGTCCCGGGACCGACTGTTTGCTGCTTGATAAACTCCTAAGCACGTTTCACTGCCGGCCTCGGTAGCGTAGGGGCTAGAGTGCTAGCTCCGCGTTCGCCGGTTCGAATCCGGCCGCGGGCATGGTGTTAAGTGTTGTGTGTTTGTGTGAATGTCCTGTCCGTCCTGTCGTGTCCATACTGAGAGGAATAGATATATATAAACACTGGATGATAATAATTAACTGGAAGCTACAATAACCACGTTGAGCTGGCTGTATGGCCACAGCTGCCGAAAGCCATTATAAGAAAGAAAAAAAAAAATAAGCACGTTTCACACTGCCTGTGTGCTGTGAAAACGAATTGCCTGCTCACTGCCCGCTCTCCAGATGCTGTAGGATGAGAAGGGCCCAACGCGTGGAACCGGTTCCTCGTGGCAAGCTACCTCCTGATTGTAATCAAACTGCTGCAAGTACATTTAATTGGCAACCCCGTACTCGTACGTGACTGGTGGCTGGCGGATTTATGACTGAATGGTGACTGAAAGTTTCCAGTTCTCTTGTTTTCACACCAGTAACAATGAAAGCTTCACATTTACATCATAAACTGAATTTAGCTCCTAATGAGGAAAATGCTGAAGTTGGACGTGCCTGGCGATCTGGTTACCACAACTTGTTTGACAGGTATGACTGAAATAGAACTGCCTCCCGGAGCTGAAAAATGCATTATTATTCAATTTCTCACAAAACAAAACGAGGAACCAAAAAAAATATGAAAAGGACTTTGGAGAGCAAATGTCGTCAGTTTCAATAAACAGAATAAACTTTCACAGATGTCTTCAGAACTTGGATCACAAAATATCGACAGCTTGTAGAACAACTGTTGTGGTTATATATATTTGAATGAACGATGTAAGTTGCGTCCCCCCCCCCCCCAAGACATTAAAGTCTTCTATCTTTAAAAATGAAAAGCTTACGGGTGAGTAGACCTTTCCAATATATGTAGCAACCGTCAATGTCCTTTAATTGACTAATTACCAGTGTAGTACATCACTCAAAGTCTGTAAATATGCTCCGAGAACAGTATCTCGTGAATCTGTTGCTTTTGCTTGCGCGAACCACCTTAACATCACTTGGAATTCGCGGAATTTTGTCGTATAAGGCTCCTGAATGTTTGTCCCCATCTGTTTACTACTGAACTGTGTCTGTCTCTCCATTACTAACCAACTCGCTGGCGCACATTAATCATAAATTATAACTTCGGCCTACAGTCTGTATCCAAGATCCGTGCTGCGAGCCTTCGTAAGAAACTACATTGTCCTCTACGTCTGTACGCTCTTGTTTCACTGCCCGCACTGTCGTGTACGCTGGAGTACAATGTGTCTTCTACATTGAATAAAAAAATTTGAGCGCACGCTCCGGTGGCAATTTCAATACACAGCCATCTCCACCCCTTTCTTGTAACCGCCTACTTTTTCCTCTACAAATGTTAATTTTAGAGTCTTTCGGCGTTTTTGGTAAATTATTCATCACTTTCCTTGGTAATTTATTCAATCCCTGATCTATATACGTAACTAAGAAACAAAATTCTTGTTTAATCAAGTATGCCAAAGCGAAAAGTGAAGCTCTCTACACCCGAATGTCTAACTGTGAGAGAGATTGGAGAATTGGCGTGTTTGACATGGGTGCATGAAATCTGCGGAAGTATTGGCCGTAGTGCAATGTCATTATACAGACGTGTTACATCATCATCATCATCATCCTCAACAGTTTCCGGCCTCTGGCCGGGTCTGCATTATGCACAAGCCTCTCCATTTCCTTCTTTCTTCCCATCACCTCTCTGTCACCACTTTGTTCCAGTCCTCTCATCTCTTCCGTACACCCTCCTCCACTCCTTTCAGCCATCCATCTCTTGGTCTTCCTCTGGGTCGTTTACCTTGCATCTTAATTTTATCTTTCTCGGGATTCTCTGAGCCCCCATTCTCTTGACATGACCATACCATCTCAGTCTGGTCCTCTCTACCCTTTCCTGTAGGGGTTCCTCTTTCATGGTGCGTCTAATCACTTCATTCTTTCTTCTGTCCATTTTAGTGACTCCCATTCTACCTCTTAAAAACTTCATTTCACTTGCTTGTACTCTGCTGATGTCCCGCTTTTTCATTGTCCACGTTTCAGCAGCATAAGTTAAGATAGGCACATAGTACGTATGATAGATTACTCTCTTGCTTCTCTATGGCACCTCTTTATTCCATATCAGGCTTCTAATGCTCCTTAGGAACGCCTCTGCTTGTCTTCATCTTTCACTTATCTCGCCATCATTTCCTCCACATTCCTCCAACACATTCCCCAAGTATTTGAACCTGTTTACCTTCTTTAGTTGTTCCCCTACCATCACAATTCCTTGGGCTACTCTATTCTTTTTCCTGGTTGTTACCATGTACTCACATTTCTTTACATTAAATTTCAGGCCATATTCCTCCACACTGTCTGTCCATACATCCAACTGCCACTGCACTTCCTCTTCTTCACCTCCCCAGATCTTCAGATCATCCGCAAAAGCCATCACCTTCATGTTTTCCTCTCCCATCCTCGCTGCCACCTTCTGCATTATTTCATCCATGATTACAATGAAGAGTAGTGGTGATAGGGCACTTCCTTGTTTTAGTCCATTCCTTTCTTCCAGCCAATCTGATCTTCCTTCCCCTATTTTCACTTCCTTGGTACAGTTCCGTCACTCTCTTGATGGTTTCTTTGGGAACTCCTCTCTTCTCCAAGTCGTTCCATACCTTACTCCTGTGTACACAATCATATGCTTTCTTGATATCGAGGAATACCAACAGTAGATCCTTTCCATACTCATAATGTTTTTACTGCAGCTGTCTCATGGCAAATATCAAATCTACCGTCGATCTCCTTGATCTGAAGTCATACTGCTCTTTCCTTAGCCCTTTTTCCACACTGTCACGTATTCTTTTTTCAATTATCTTCTCATACACTTTGGCACAGTGGCACATCAGTGTAATACCTCTATAGTTTTTAAACTCCTTCCTGCCCCCTTTTTTGAATATAGGTACAATTATTCCTTTTTTCCAGTCTTCAGGAGTTGTGCACTGATTCCATACCTTTCTCATCACACGGTATAGCCACTGCTTTCCTACTACTCCCGCTGCCCTTATCATTTCCACGCTCACTTCATCGATGCCTGGTGCCTTTCCACCCTTCATCTTACCCAGAGCTGTTTCCACTTCTTCCCAAGTTAGATCCTTCTCTTTCTCTCCTACACGGTTGCTATTTTCCTTCTTCTCCTGAACAACTGTATCATCCTGTGACCAATTTGAGTTCAGTAAGGCTTCAAAATACTCCTTCCACATCCTTTTTAGTTTTTCTGAGTTGTTTATTTCGTTTCCATCTTCGTCCAGCATGTTGACATTTTCTATCCTCTCCTTCCTCTTCCTTTTTACCATTCCATATAATACTTTCTTATTTCCTTTGCTATCTTCTTCCATCATGTTGGTCCACTTCTCCAGCAACTTCCTCCTTTCCTTTACATAATGGATGAAAAAAAGCTCTAGTACACCTAGTACAGTCACCACACAGGGCAACAGCACGTCAAGACTGCCGAATTAGATGGGTGACTGCAGGCCAGATACAAGTAGTGATGTTCCGATACCATCAAAGTATCGATACCTACTTAGATGAGATGAGTAGTACCCGAATTGTCTTACGATACTTATTCATATGAGTACTGCAAAAGCATCGATACTTTTTTAATTAATGTCGAAATATAAAAATATACGTGACATGTTGCTAAATTATTTATTTTATTTGCCTAGTGCAATAAAATCAAATAACACTCAGCAAACATTTTTATTTATTTATTGAAATTATAAAAGCTCACATTGTAACCAAACTTTGAAGGTTTTGTCTAATCTTTTAATATTTATTTATTATAGTTTTAATACTTCTAAACAATAAAAGTCCGCTTTTGGAAGGTTTCCTAAAAAAGCAATTGTTCCAAATATTTTGGGGACAGCTTGCTTCATTTGTTTGTCACTGTTTCACTCGCATTAGAAAACAAACATTCACTCAATAATATGTTTCATTACTTCCCATTCCGTAAATGGATTGCTTTTTAGACACATTACAGTGTTTGACAAGTAGAGAGAGACTTTGTCACTACGGTGCGTTTTCTTTTTCTTTGTGATGTTTCCAGAAGTGATATTCCTGTGAAACCCTAGCTGAAAACAACTTCTTCTTCCGATTCAATGGGATACTTAGTTGCTTATGAGCCACATCTTTTAGTTTTTGTGTGGGGCTGCGCGGGAGCGACCATCGGCCAGATATAGCGAAATGCGCGGCAAGTACGACTTCATTACAGTGAAAAAGGGTCCTAAAACAAACTCTTTGAGATTAGATTGCCTATTCTAAGACTGATTTTGTTGGATTTTCAATGCTACCAACTTGATGTCAGCGGAAAAATAATTTCGCAGGCGCGACTAAGTGGCGCAACAGGGATGATACATTTATATTCTAACACCGGGTGCGTTTCAATACTTTCGATTCGATACAAGTACTTTACTTCCGATACCGAGTAAGTATCGAATGAATTAATTCGAATACGAAAAGTACTCGGTATCGAAACAAAGTATCGAGTACTTACTCGTATTTACTTGTATCGGATTATCACTAGATGCAA
Organism: Vandiemenella viatica; assembly: GCA_031002005.1. Taxonomy (NCBI): domain Eukaryota; kingdom Metazoa; phylum Arthropoda; class Insecta; order Orthoptera; family Morabidae; genus Vandiemenella; species Vandiemenella viatica. The sequence goes on along the minus strand of JARYHS010013630.1, from coordinate 27,698,876 downwards.
GCAGTGGTTACAGAGGGAGTCACTCCCGGACGATTGTAAACCAATTGCTTGAAGCTGGGTTACATTCTCTGACCCCTAAGCAAAGTGTTCCACTAACCCGATTTCATTGCCAATATCGTCTAATCTGATGCAATGAAAAAGGCAAGTAGACACGTTTGAGGCGTACATTTGTATTTAGAGACAAATCTCGATTCTGTCTGTGTCAAAGTGATAATCGACTACATGTTCACAGGAGTAGTATAGAAACGGCTTATCCTGCTGTGATTCCAGAACGTCACACAGGTCCAGCCACTAGTGTCATGGTTTGGGGCAATCAGTTTCAACCGCAGAACTGAGTTGGTTGTTGTTGAAGGCACAATGATAGCCCACCACTGTGTGGACAGGGTGCTGCACCCTATTGTGATACCCTTCATGTCCACCATCCAAATCGCATCTTCCAATAGGATAATGACCGTGCTCATACTCTGGCCGTCACGACACAAGCCTTCCAAGGGTTTACGATCATCAGATTTATTCCCAATAGAGCATATCTGGGATACCAGCAGTAGATACATTAGATCACATGGTTACCCAGCACAAATTGCGCAAACAACCAACTGCACAAAACATGCACACTTATTGATTCAAAGTCACCAAGGATACGCGGGTGTATAGGTGCTCAAGGTGGGCACACTTCTTACTGACAACTGTATCTAAAGATAACAAACTTAGCCTGATCCATTTCAATTTGGTATAATTTCTTGTGGTTATAATCCTGGATATATCTACAAATTTTCCTAAAATTCCACCATTCCTGTCTGAGTGTTGCACTTTTAATTCCGCCTGTATTACATACCATTACGTCATCTGCAAACAACCTAACTTAAGACAGAAAGCCATAAACACAATCATTTATGAGAATAATGAATAGTAATGGTCCAAATGCACTACCCTGTGGCACTCCTATTTTTGCGTCCATTTCTTTTGATACAGTATTTCATACCCTGATTCTTCGCAGTCTACCTTTTAAGAATTCCTTTACCAGTAAGTTAATTTTTCACCCACTCCAGTGATTTTTTCCTCTTATTTAAAATAAAACCATTTTAAGGCTCACTTTGTCAAATGCCTTAGGAAGATCTAATGTGACTATCAATTTGGTCTCCCTTGTCCATTTCATCTAAAAATGCCTGTCGACAGTTGAGTCGGTATGGCAGTAATGTGTGACCAAGAAGTCACAAGTGTACCAAATACCACGATGCGATATAATTATACAGCGTGTCTGAATTACACCCAGTTAATTAATAGATGTCTTTTAAGTGAAGTACCAATTGTGAATTTTTTATACATTCTCCGCTGCCACAAAAAAATTAATTTCATGCCATGTAATTAATTGTACGGTTGTTCTGAAAGTTTCCTTCACGCCAGTAGTTCATAAGTTTGAGCAGGATTGTGAGATGTTAACATACCATTATAAAAATCACCAGATACACTTTCGTAACAGATTTAAGTCGTACGATGAAAGCTGCTATTAAAAGCGCAATTGTATCGCTCATTATATGAGACCTACTAGTTGGTAGCCGGATAGAGGTTTCAGTATCCTTGATTTATTTGGGAGAGAGATGAGATGAGGTTATCTAACAATGAAGAGAGGGAATTGGGTTACAAAACCTTGATCAGACCATTGCTTGGATGTGGTGGTATAGGACTGAACCCTCATTACGAGTACCAAAGGAGGCCAGCCAGATTTCTTGAAATTACCGCAGAACATAATTAATAACTGATATGATTGATATTCATTGGCGGACACGATGCGGGTGAAGATAGATGAGAGTATATAAGATTCATGGAAAATGAACCCTGGCTGGATATTATTAGGAGAATCAGGAAGGAAAGAGACGACCATGATCACAAACTAGCGTTTGATTTTAAGCATAAGAAAGTTGAAAAAATTCCTTCCCTAAAAAAGAGCGTCAGAAATAGATTAGACGTACCAATGCGAATCCTGAAGAATTAACCTGAAACAGTAATAGAACTTTAAATAAAAATTCATTAAAAGAGAAAGTAGGAGAGTCGGGACATAAGGGTGATTTTCCGAGTGAATTTCTTTTTACTAGTGAGAATTTAATAGAAGATTTATTACGATATCATAAGTAACGTGTTTCATTTTGATAAAAGAACATAAAAATTAGTTTGCGAATACGTCATACAAGAAATGTATTCACTCTCAGGATATCCGCTATTGCACCAAAGCGATAAAGAAACATTAATAGAGGCTGCAAACTTGAAAAAATTCACCCATTCCTATTACATCTAAAAGATTTTTTTTTTTTTTTTTCCACGAGCCATTTATCTCCGTTCAAACCTAATCGAGATCGAAAAATGAAGTATCATTTTAAATATTAAGGTCTCTACTTTGGACACGTCATATTTTAAGAAAGGAATTTATCGGAATTCGACCCTTAAAGAGCAAAAGTATTAACTATCAAAGTTGGCGAATGAGACAGTTCAGTGCCAAGACGCTTAGGCTTCACTGGCATTTATAATGGCTGATCGCATAACTGCTGGATAGCGGCACTCATATCAATATACGGTACGTGTTTTGTTCAGCATAGGTGTATTCCGGTGAGGTCTGTGACACTTCGGATAGCTTCATGTGTTTACGTCAAAGTAGAGCACTGTAGGATAGCACACATCAGGTGAAATCAGAATAATATTGCTACAAATGAGCGGATTCTTCTTCCAACCTACCACAAACCTCCAATCTCAATATTCATCGTATTTTATTCGTGATATTTTCGCACGTGACCGTGTTCTGCTATATAGTTGCCATATAAACTTTTTATTCGAGAAATTTTCGCAAAGCTCACACAGTATTGCATTTGCAGCTGATGAAGTTTTTTATTTGTTTGTGCCAGAAAAGTTGCATAAAACGAACGAAATAATACAAAAAAGTTTATTTGACGTTCTCGGAAACCGGAAATATTGACCTTCCAGAAATAGCAGGTGTAGCTTGATAAAGTAACAACAGGTTCTACTTAACACTTGACCGATTTGATCAGGTACGACTCAACTTTCATGCATGTAAATAACACGCCCCGCTGGACTCATATTTCCCAACAGGACTTCAGAAAGTCAAACACGTAACGGATAATTCTTCAAGCAAGAGAAAACTTCCCGCGAAAAAAACGCACAGCAATGCAGAGCAATTCCACGACCGGACAGATTCAGGCGCTTTTCCGCAACCAGCTATACGCACCCATCTTCGACAATATGTCTTATTCTTATACACCTATCATTCAAAAATTCTACATGCGGATTACTTCAGGAGAAATTACAAAATGGTAATCAACCACAAAATAATTTCCAGCACTTGATAACAATTTATTCTTTATTTAACAGCAGTTTAATAAATAGGAAGAGTGAGATCTCGATTCCACGCATACGAAAACATAGAGTAGACGGAAATAATTATTGAGGATGATGGGTGTAGGGGGTACCAGATCATTACATTAAAGAGGTGTGGGCTAGGGTAATGGTCTGGTAACTCCAGCTGTACTTATAAAAAGATATTTCAGCACGTTGCATGGTTGTTGCACACTGATCTTCGCAAATGGCACGAACAATTCACGGCGTATCAATGACATCTACCACAACAGCAACACTAGACAAGAAAGAGAAATCTCTGGCATGATACACCCCACAGTGGAATATCCTTGCATCCTTTACTTCGAGAAACCTACTCCAGAAGTATTCGACTTTTGTCTGCAAAAAATGAGATTAACGAGCTAGCGGTCTGGATCGTTAATCCACTTCAAAGTTGTCACCTTGGAATTGGACACAATTCTCATAATGGCCTCTCCATTGTTGAAAGCATTTCAGGAATGTCTCTTTTTAAACAGAGTACAAGTGGGCCGTCGTGTTTGATATAATATTCTTGTGATTACAGCGGGATTTGGATATCCAACAAGAAGCCATTTCGGGATAGCAGGGAGCCTGACTTATGACAAGAAAGATTTATCCATATCTGCACTATGATGACTATACCTTGACACGGAATCAGCTACACGGGTGGCAGGGGCCGTGTGGAATGCATTGGGGTTTTTTTAGGCTGAGGGAGGATGACCCTGAGGAGGAAATTCAGTTGCGGACAGCCAAGATAAATTCATCATCGCGTGTTAGGGGTAGCTTAAAAGAATCCCAAACATTAAAAGTTCTAGTAGTTAACTGCAGAAGTGTTTGTAATAAACAGCCTGAACTCGAAAACGTTATTCGTAGTACAGATGCTGATATCGTAATAGGCACTGAAAGTTGGTTAAAACCGGATATAAGTTCCGCCAAAATTTTAATAGTAACATGAACATTTTCCGTAAGGATAGGTTGCATTCTCAAGGAGGCGTGTATTTATAGCTGTTAGTAAGTACCTCCCATGTAGCGAAATTGATGTCCATACTGTCTGCGAAATCATATGGATCAAGCTCAACGTAGCTAGGACAAAACTTGTGATAGGCTCCTTCTATCGTCCACCCGATGCAAGCGTAAATATTGCCGAGGCCTTAAGAAATAATGTAAATAATATAGCATGGCAATTTACGGACCATACATAATACTAGGAGGTGACTTTAACTTGCCAGATATCGACTGGACTAATTACGTTCACGTTACTGGGGGCAGGGATAAAGCAGCTTGCGAAATCATTCTAGACCTCTTCTCAAATCACAATCTTGAACAGCTCGTAACTGAACCAACGCGATGCCTCAACAGTAACGAAAATATTTTAGATATAGTTGTTACTAATAGGCCTGAACTATTCACGAATATTTACTACCGCAGAATAAGTGATCACAAAGCTGTAATTGCTACATTAAAACTAACAACCACGCGCAGAAAGAGAAAAGAGAGGATCGTTACAGATTCGAAAAAGCTTCAAAAGAGTGTATTAGAGCGTATTACCACACCTTCTTAGCAGCAGGAGGCACCGTTGAAGAGAGGTGGCATCGATTCCTACATATAGTCGGGGAAGGTATGAACTTGCATATACCGAAACGGCCAATCAGGGAAGAGAACGATCCCCCATGGTACACACGGGAGGTTTTTTTTTTTATTTGTTATTGGCAATGGGCCATACAGCCATAATACAGCTTATGAGTATTATTTTACAAATATGTCCATAACACAATTCCTTAAGTATCTATCACATATAGTACATGATCACATATTGCCATACAACATTGTTAAGTACATAATTTCAGTTACAAGATAACTCTCAATAGTTGGAAACTCTAATGTTCATAGGCATCTGTAAGTTCATATGTCCATCTCACAGTTTTTTAGAAATCTGCATAGCAGTGTGTAGATCCTGGCGTCGTCGGTCGCAAGGAGGTGTGACACTTTTGTTGGTTGGCCGTGACCTAGTTTTGCAAGTTGTTCTATTAGGTCTGTGGTGTTGTTGTATCTGTTCTTGCAGCCGAACAGGATATGGTCCATGTCCCCTATGCTCGTCTCGTCGCATCCGCATAAGGGGCTTTGCGCTATGTTTATTCTGTTCAGGTGTGCGGGGAAGCAGCCATGGTTGAACTTTAGTCTGGAGATGGTTACGATAGCCTTTCTTGTGATCTTGAGTTGATGGTGCCAATGCTGTTTAGGGATGACGGGGTGGATCTGTCCGTAGTGTTTTCCTTTGACCAGTTGTGACTCCTCCCACTCTCTGTTCCATGATTCTCTTGCATCTTTTTTTGCGACTGTCATTAGGTCCCTCACAGTTACAAACGGATAGGCACTGCCTTCCTCGCATGCTCTCTTCGCCAGCTGGTCCACCTGTTCGTTTCCTTCTAGGCCGATGTGGGCTTTCACCCACACGAACACAAGCGTTTTGCCTTTCTGTTTCACCCGGTATGCTGCTTCCAAGATGTTGCATAAAATACTGTCTTTGTTGGCAACTTGCATGTGTCCTTGCAGGCTGGTCAACGACGAGCGGGAGTCTGATATTATGACCGATGTTGTGTCCACCGAAGCCTCAGCATACTCGAATTGCCTTCTGAATTGCAACCATTTCCGCTGTGAAGACGGATGCTTCTCCGGGTAGTTTGAACATACCATATCGCTTTCTCTTTAGATCCAAGTATGCACAGCCCACTGATGAATTGGATTTCGACCCGTCTGTATAAATGTGGGATGCGTTTGGCGCAAGGAATTCTGCCAGCTTAGCGGTACTGCCATGTCTGGGGTCTTCCAGATTGATGTCGGTTCTCACGTTGAGTGGTGTAACAGATGCTTCATATGGCATAGCAAACTCTGGAAGGAGGTATGTCGACATTATGTTGTTGTTGTATCTGTTGATTTCTTTTAGTGCGGTTATTAGTATTGGGGTCTTTTTGCGTGACCAGTATCTTCCGCAAGTCAGTTGGTTTCCAAGGGCCTCAATTTTCCGGATGAGGGTGTTGTTATTAATCTTCTTTTGTTTAAGTAGGAACTGTTTACAGAGTTGCATACGTCGTATATGAAGAGGTGGTTCTAATGCCTCTACCAGTAGCGCATTAGTGGGTGTTGACGTCATAGCCCCTGTGCATATTCTTAGTGCTTTGTACTGCAATCTGTCGAGGCTTTGAAGGGTGGTATCCGCTGCTGATCCATAGAACATACCGGCGTAGTCAAAATGTGGTCTGATAAGTGTTCGGTATAAAGTCAGGGCAACTTTCGGGTCTGTACCCCACCAAGGTTTTGTGGTTGCTTTCATGACAA
>JARYHS010013630.1:27389438-27691159 GCA_031002005.1 Vandiemenella viatica | reverse complement strand
TGCAACAAAAAAAAATTTTAGTTGGTTACATAAAAAAAAATCAAACAATATTAGCTACAGCATGAAATATATAGTACTACTTACCCCTTGCAAAATTATTGCCAGCAACATCAGTAGCATTCACAGGCTCTGCAACAGAACAAATTAATTTTCTTTTAGTATCAACACACGCACGAGAAATTTAAAAAAAAATTAATTACAGTCAAATACATACCTAAAGTGTATAGCAACAGCAGCTCCGGAGTTGAGACAACTCGTGGTTCTACAATAGAAAATAAATTATAGTATGCAACAAGTAAACATCTACAGCAAAAATATTCCAGTTTAGATGCAAAAACTTACCATTATCTAAATCATCGCTAAACAGCGGTGAGATCTGTTGTAGATCTGAAACAGGGAAAAAGAAAAATTAGTCTTAATAATAATAATAATTTAAACTAATACTACTAACAATAAGGAAATTAGCTTACTGTTTGCGAGGTACTCTTCCACATCAGCAGCAGATAGAACTGGGAGCTCTGTAAAAGAAAATTCATCTTTAGTATCACTGATACATACACACAAACACACACATATAATAATAATAATAATAATTATAACTTATTACCTTCATAAGACTGAGACATTGTGTTGAACACTGCGAGAAACACACACTGCGGTAACTGCTAGAAGCGCACACGGCAAGGTTCGCAACGGTACAGAGCCAGAGCTGGCCACGGGCGCTCCTTTTATAGCGTCGCGTGGAGCCTCTCACTCCGCGCTTACACAAGAGATACCGCTTGCACAACTGGTAGAGTACACATTTCGCAAAAGCAAACAGTCGAGTGGGTATTTCCGTAGGTGTGTTGAAACAGTGTACACATTTCACAACGCGCGCATTCCAGAACAGAAATAGCCATTGCCTCAGGGCTTGGGTGGGCGGTGTGGAATATCTGCGCCCAAAGATATTAAGCCCTTGGGAGATGGTGCCATCTGTGCGTCCGATCGGTGAACTAACATATGCGCAAGCCCACCCGGTGTCGCTATCTGTGCGGCTGGTTGAGGAACTAAATTGAGGTTTGAACGCCCGCCAAGGGAGGTACCCCCCACCACCTGAACGCTGATTGGCTGATTCAAAAAGCCCGCCGGAGGGGAGGGGAGGGAGGTCCCCCCCCACCACTTAGTGACGTCACGGGTTTTCCCGGTTTCTGGCCAGGAAAGACAGTCTCCTCCTACTAGCAGAAATGATACCAATACTAGTGGATTAAACATAAAAATAGGATCGGATGCAATAGGAGAAGTAAGAGAATTTTGTTACATGGGAAGTAAAATTACAACCGATGGCCGAAGTAGGAATGATGTTAAAATCAGAATAGCATTAGCAAAAAGAGCCTTCATGAAAAAGAGAAACCTTTTAGTTTCAAATATTGATCTAGGAATTAGAAAGAACTTTTTAAAACTCTGTGTGTGGAGCACAGCACTTTATGGTAGCGAAACATGGACTTTAGGAATACCGGAAAGAAAGAAAATTGAAGCATTTGAAATGTGGTGCTACAGAAGACTGCTGAAAATTAAGTGGACAGACAAAGTAAGAAATGAACGAGTTTTGGAAATGATGGGTGAGAAAAGAAGTTGTGGAAGAAACTTACAGAAAGAAGAGACAGGCTGGTAGGTCATATTTTGAGACATGCAGGATTGGTTAATTTGTTAGTGGAGGGAACAGTCGAAGGTAAGAACTGTAGAGGAAGACAGAGATTAGAATATATGAAGCAGATAATTGAGGACGTGGGTTTTAAGGGGTATGTAGAAATGAAGAGGTTAGCACAGGATAGGAAGGGATGGAGGATTGCATCAAACCAGTCGAATGACTGATGACAGCAAAAAAAAAAAAAAAAAATGTCACATACTCCCTTGGCGTCACCTATTCACCCCTTACTATTTTGTTACCTAAAATCCTTTTAAGTATAAATTCCCCCTTCAAATTCCTTCACCGTTTTTGCTGAATTATTAATCACTTTCCTTCGTTATGCAGTCCAACCTATGAGGCCTTTATTAAAAAAGATAATTTTCCAACTCCGTTATGCCTTAAATCGAATACCAGCTTATGGCCGTGGTGGCTAATACTGCAAATGCGCTGTTTAAATATATTACAAACTTGGCAATAACATAACCAGTATACGCCCTGTACATTCCCATAACCCTCCTCATCCTCCTCCTGTCTTGCAATGAATCCCATTCACAATGAATCGCAGAGATAGGGGAGCAATTGTTGAGGGGGGGGGGGGGCGTTCAAGTATTACGTAACGCAATTTTTGAAGATTTTATACCTTCCTTCCCCCCCCCCCCCCATGTAACGCACTGTAACATTTTTCTGTACCCCGCTCCCTAAACGTTACGTAACATCCAAGTGACCATTTTTACCTAAAAGTCACAATCATGTTGCGCAAAGTACCGGAAAGGTGCTAAAATACCTTTGTTATTGTTTTAATCGCGTTTGCAGTAATAGTAAACAAAAAAAAGAGATTTTTAAGTAATATGTAATTCATTTAGCCATAAATATATAGGTATGTAAAAAAATAAAAATCAAATGGCATTACTGCTACTCTGTACACGGGTTTGCCAGCCACTCGGACACTTTCATTACTGGCATCCGGAGAGCAAACGAAGAAGGTTGTGCTTCTGTGTAAACACTAATGAATAGTGACAACGAAAACAAAATAAAAATGGCGTATAATACAGTCAAGGGATTCCCCTTAAAACATAAACGAAAAGGGTTGCCAACTTGGGAGATTTTAATTCCCTAGTTTTTTATTAAAATAAAAGAAACGTTACGTAACGCGTTGTTCCAATACCCCCTCCCGCCTCTGTAACGCACCATAACGTTTTACAAGACCCCCCTCCCCCCCAAATTGCGTTACGTAATACTTGAACGCCCCCTTAGAGGAGTTTTCATACTAGTTAACGAAACCTACCACAGTTCACTGGTGTTCATAGATCATGACCATGTAAGCTACCTTACTCTCTATTTTCGATATTCAGTCACGACCCGGCAAAGTTTGAGGTTAACATCAGTACACGATACCATAGTTTCAAATCGAGATAACAACATTTTAAGTCGAGAAAAATAAATAAACAATACGTAGCAACCACAAATAAGAAGTTTCTAGTAAAATATAAACCATAAACTTACCTAAATGAGCGTAATCCATAATAATTCTGAAGCAAAATACACAGGTTTGTTTACCCGACCACAACGCTAATATTCCACTAAATTAAACACTGTAAAGCACCTTAATAATTATAATTTCACCATCTGATATTAAATTCACTAATAACTCGCAGTTCCAGACCAATTTAAAGCAGTAAATATGATTTTAAAACATCTCCACATGGGATTTAGTTCAATATTTAATTTCAGCACATCTAAGTAATTTCAGAGCTTTAAAAGTAGATGTAATCAAGCAAAATAACCGGCCAGTTAATATTCTTTAAGTTTCCGGTAACCATCAACTAATAGAAAGAAAATATAAGTAAATAAGAGTCAACCTGGTGATGGCGTCGTAGCAACGAACTTTTAAGATTTAATTTCTCCCCAACTAACATCTTTCACGAAATAAAAACTTTTCTAAAGTACTTAAATTAAATAAAGGTTCAATTTAAATTTAGTTTTAGGCCACAACTGTCTTTAAATAAAAAGTGAAGTTTCGGTTGCACAATCTACGAAAATAGTAAAACTTAGAAATTCTATAACTTCTGATAGCCTTAACCGATTTAAAAGATTTTTACACCACTGGACTCAGCAAAGGCTGGGGAACACTTTGGAAATAATATTAACTTGAGATTTTAAAGGTTTGTGGGGTCACATTTTTCATGTGACGTAGGATGACGAATCACAATACTCGAAACAAATGTGCTTTTAAATTAACCAACTTTCAAAATTCATTTTTACCGGTCTGGAAGCTTTAAAACCGTAACCGAACACATCACTACACTTGTCTCATTACGTTCTTCATCTTGTGATTTTCTGGTAGCACTCAGTTAACAGATTCTTTTTCTAGATAGACTATTGTCTAGGTCAGTAGGTCAGTTTGACAAAAGGAACCCGGGCGCCATTTTTAACACATTTCGTTGAAGTGCTCGGTCGAGTTCACATGTAGTCGGTTGTTGAGCAAGTTCAAGCAGGACCGGCAAAGGATCGCGGTGGCCGGGTTAGAGGAGTATGGCTGACAGACGCCACTTTAAAACAGGCGTGGCAATACCAACACTCTAAAACTTTCCGACATGTGTTCATCTTAATTTTCAATTTCATTTGGGGTGGTGCGGTCTGTTCTGTTTCACGACTTGTGATCTTCGGCAAATGATTATTCCGATTGCCGTTGCTAACTGTGACTTTTATAAATTCTGTGAAAATTTTTAAGAGTATATACTTCAGTTAATTGGATACAGACTTTCATTTCTACTTTAGTACCTTTCTTACAGGAGGTTTAATCTGTAGGTGGCGACCGCGTTAGTTATTACAGTTATCATTCTACAAGGTTTTACACGGTTATAGGACTTTTTCTGAACTTTGACAACTTCTTGGAGGACTTTAAGTTTAGGTGGATAAGCCGATACCAACCCCGATATCGCACTTGGATCCTAACACCATGAGTTACTTGGGGTAGATTTCTGGGGTAGCAAAAAAAGAAAAAAAATCAGGGTGTTGGCTGTTTACCGCAGTGGAAGAATGACAGATGCAGATTAGGCTCTTGCGGGGAAATTAAATCATACTCAAATTTCAGAGGTGAGAATAGAATGGTCATTATTGGTGGGGATTTAAATTTACCAGGTGTAAATTGGGTAGGAAATAAGATTAATAACACAAGGGAACAGAGATTAGTAAATACTATAATAAGGGAAGGAGGATTTACACAAGTGGTAGAGCAGAACACTAGGAGACAAAATATTTCAGATATATTCCTAATAAAGCCTGATGATAACTTTGCAGGGTGTCAATAAGTAATAATAAGGAATAAGTAATCATGAAACAGTTCTGATGGATGTTAGAGGATTCAGTGAACCAGCAGCCAAAATTGAAGGGGGAAATAGGTTCAATTATAAAAAGGCACAAATTTCGAATTTGGAAACATATTTCAGCAAATGGAAGGAAGGCACAAGTACAGTTAAGTCAAGGTGCGAAAAGTTCAAGGAGATAATAAGAAATAAGGAAGAAAAATTTATTCCAAAAAAGAAAAGAAAAAGAAGTAGAGAACCTGTGTATTATAACAGGGAGGTGAGGCAGTTAAGAACAGAACATAACAGAGTTAAGAGACAGCTGGGTAGTCTTGAATAATTAAAACAATTAAACAAGAACCTAATAATAGCTAAGAAGGTGGCTAAAGATGGATTTATGAAGAGTATTATCAGTACAGGGGGACCAGTGACTGATTCATCTAGAAATTTCCATAACTATGTTAGAAAACTGAGAGGAAGGGAGTATGTTAAGACACTTTTAGATAATGATGGACAAGAAAATACAGAGGATTTGAAAAAGGCAGGGATTTTAAATAACTGGTTTAGTGAGTGCATTAGGGACAATGAATCTGAAATAGGTGGTTCTGAATTGTATAACAAGCTTAACAAAACAATTAGAAATGAGCAGACCATAAAATATGAAATTCATCCTGAGGATATCATGAAGGAACTAAGAAAGCTGAAAAAACATAAAAGGGGCTGGTATAGAAAATATTACCACAGGTGTCTTAAAATTAGCAGTGTGTGACATTGTACTGTACCTTATCTTGAAATATTATTTAAATTAAGTCTTGATACTTACTGCTTACCAGAGGATTGGAAAAGAACGCTAGTAGTGCCAGTACATAAAGGAGGGGCGAGAAATAGAGGCGAAAATTATAGGCCAATTAGCTTGACATCAGTGGTAGGTAAATTACTGGAGAGATTGATATGCAACCACATCAGGAATATATGTGAAGAGTGATGTGGTTTTCAAGTAGGCAACATGGCTTTAGGCAAGGATATTCATGTGAATCTCAGTTGGTGGGATATATGCAAGATATTTTGGATGAAAAGGACAAGGGAGGTCAAATTGATATTGTAGCACTAGATCTTTCAAATGTTTCTGACAGAGTGAGCCGTAAAATGGTAGTAAAGAAGGTAAAAACTATCGGAGTGGATCGGAAAGTGATTTGCTGGACATTAGAATTTTTTGAAAGGTAGTAAACAGAAAGTTAGGGCAGGAAATGCGGTATCAAAAGAAGTGGAATTAAAAATGGGAGTGCCGCAGGGTAGCATATTGGGACCATTGGTATTTATTATTCTAATTAATAATTGTGTTGATTGTTTACCATCAGAAATTAGATTGTTTCCATATGACATAATGCTATATAAAAGGATCAAAATGGCTGAGGATTGTAAACAGTTGCAGGGTGACCTGTACAGGATATCTAGTTAGGTTGGTAAACATGGGATGAAGATAATGCAAAGAAGAGTCAACTTATTAGATACACAAATAAAAAACTAAAGGTTTACTATGATTATAAGGTGGGGAAATAATTGCTTATTGAAGACTTGAAAGTAAAATATCTTGGCATTACATTTGATAGCAAGCTTAACTGGGCAGATCACATTGGACAGGTAGAAGGAAAAGGTTTCAAAATTCTGCATTTATTGGGTAGGGTAATGAGGGGATGTATGAGAGAAGTAAAGGAATTTGATTACATAACTTCGGTCAGACCATTGCTTGAATGCGGTAGCGTAGTATGGAACCCACATTTTGAGTATCAAATACAGGAGTTAGAGAAGGTGCAAAGAAGGGCTGCTAGATTTGTTTCTGGAAATTATCGCAGAATGCAATCAGTAACAGATATGATAAAAGAGCTGGAATGGGAGTCACTGGAAGACAGAAGGAGGGTAAAGAGGGTCATGGGAGTGTACAAGGCGTATATTAGTGATGAGGCATGTAATGATATTGGTGTAAGAATTCAAAGTTATGCATGGAAGAGAAAAGATGACCATGACCACAAGCTGACACTCGATTTTAGGGACAAGGGTGTAGGAAGATTCTCTTTTTTAGGTAAGGGTGTCAGGGATTGCAATAAGTTACCAAGAGAAATGATGAATAATTTGCCAAAATTCTTGAAAGAATTTAAATTTAAAATTTGTAAAGGGTAAATGTATCCACATGCAGAAAAGGGGGAAGATGGGTGTTTAGGTAAATTGCCATTGGTCATGCACTCCATTGCAATTTAATTTAATTTAATTTAAACCTTTCTGGTTAAATTGTCTGAGAGAGACAGAATTGAACTCACTCGATGATGCACGCAGTAATGGTCATAATGTATTTGGTGTCCTTGAGGCTGAACTGATAGATGCTAGAAAGGAGTTGGTTAGGCTGCGGAGGCAGGGAAATAGAGATGGTTGGGATTTGGTAACAGTACCGGATTAACCATGCTGCAGGAGGTAACAGATGCTACGGGCCTCGTGCCTTCTAGGGGGCCTTGCGCCTACTAGGGGGGCCCCACACCTAGGCTAGGCTTTTTTTTTGGGAGCTCTACAATTTTCCCCCAGACGGCAAAAATCAAGGGGCCTCTTCTTCACATTTGCTATGGGCCCCGCGCTGTCTTAATCCGGCCCTGATTTGTAACAGGGAAAATGGCAACTAGAACAAGAAGGGCTTCTGATTCTTTTGTTGTTGGGATGGAAAATAGGTTTGTCCTGTTGCCAGAGTTAGACAGCGATGAACCCTCTGTACCTGTAGGTGTAGGGAAAAAACAGGAGACTTATAGGAAAAGCTGTGTAGTTAAATCTGTTAGGCAGGGATTAGGGAAAAAGAAAGTCTTGCTTCTAGGTGGTAGTCATGGACGAGGTGTGGGCCCATTTGTGCAGGAAAAATTTGGATGAGATTTCCAGGTCATGAGTTTCCTCATACCTAGTGCTTGCTCAGGTGGTAGAAAGCATAGATTCTTTGTGTAAAGGTTCACAGAGCAGGATCATGTAGAGATAGTGGGAGGAGTGGGAAATATTTTGGGCAGGGAAGATAATTGTAAAATTAGTGATGAAACGTAGAAAATAGCAAAAGCAATGTGGCACACTCGGGTTAGTATGATGTCAGTACTGAGATGTTATGATCAGATGTGCTGTAAGGCGATTGAGCTTGCACCCCCCCCCCCCCACCCCTTGCTATGAAAGATAAAACACAGAAAAAGATTAAGAAACAAAAATTTTATTATTATATTCACTGTTTGAATAGTAACTTAAGGCACCTAGGTTGTTGACACCTTGTCAATAAATTCATTATCCTTATTTAATAAGTAATAAGAGTTATATAAGAAATATACAGATGCACCTCCCTTAAAGTAATCCTGTCAGTGCCCATGGCTATTGATAGGTAGGGTTATACTAGGCATGGGCTAAACTTCAATAGTAGATTGAAGGGGGTTCTTTCAGATCTGATAGCAAAACATTTAATTGGGCCACTAATTCTCATGAAAAAAATTGCTGATGTTAATGGTGTCAGGGCAGCTCCTTTTTTAGATTAGGGTCAAGCATCAGTCATAGTGTTTTAATAGAAATTAGTATAAAAAATATTTAGTTTTCAGATAGCAAAATTATGCCAGAATATCACAGGGTTATCAACCAAAGTTGATGAATTGCTAGTTCACATAAATGAATTAAATGCTACTAATAGAATTGATGTTTTATGCTTGTCTGAACACCATAACACGATATAACTACAGGCATAGTTATGTCAAGTGTAACTGACTTTAATCTAGCTTCTCATTACCGTAGAACAAACTTGGAGAAAGGTGGAGTTGTCACTTATATTAGACATGGTTATAGTTTTGATGATAAAAGTATTAGCAAGTATTGTCTTGATCAACATTTTGAAGCCTGTGCTACAAGGCTAAATTTCAATTTTCATAATAGTAATTGTGTACATAACACCCTGGGAAACGTTTCTCATTTTCTGAACCAATTTGAACTCTCATTAACATTTTTAAGCAGGAAAGAAGTAAACATAGTTGTAAGTGGTGATTTTAATGTAGATTTTTTTGAATAATTTACCCCCTAAAGTCATGTTGGAATCATTATTCAATTAATTCAATTTAATTTGATTTAATTTAATTTTCCAACTATAATAATGAACAGTAGTCACACAGTTATAGATAATGTTTTCCTAGATACCTCAAAATCCAGATTTAAAATCAAGCAATTATTCAATGGACTTTCAGATCACGATTCCTAGTTATTAACTATCAACACTTAGTAGGAACTAGCTCTAAGAGTAATATTTTTAAACTTCAGCGAGTAATAAATGATGAATCAGTTACTTGTTTTAGAAAATGCCTCAATACCACAAACTGGGAACATGTTTACAGTGCACAAGGTATGAATGAAAAATACATTTTTAGTAGCATGGTATTAAATTAAATTGAAAGTAGTTTACCCTTTAAAAAGTGTCATGCTTTTCAAAAAGAGCAAAAACCATGGATAACTGTGGGCATTAGAACATCATGCATTTGTAAAAGGAAGTTATATATTGCCTCTAGGAACAGTCAGAATGCAAATGGTAAAAAACATTATAAGCAGTAATGCAAAATACTGAAAAAGGTTACTAAAGAATTGAAAAATATGTACTACAAAGGTATAATTCATGATTCTGAAAATGAAATTAATACCATATGGGACATTGTAAAAAATAATAAAAAAAGTAATAACATTTTTATCAAAGACAATTCAGTAGAATCTAATTTTTCAATTGCTGTTATTTGTTGCTGATAAATTGGCTGCCAATAGCTCAGTGCCACACAGTATGGATTTTGTCAAAACAGGCTTCCAAGAGAAATTTAACACTATGTGTGTAAATTAACTACTCCAGAAGAAATAAGAAAAATTATCAGGTCTCTTAAGAGTGGTTATGATGGGTTTTCCAGCAGATTAATTAAATTGTGCTCCACAGAATTAAGTAATATACTAAATTATCTGTTTAATATATCTTTACTTGAGGGTACTTTTCCAGAAATGCTGTAGTTAAACCACTCTATAAAAAGGGAGTTAAGTCAGCCGTATCGAATTACCTTCCCATTTCACTACTAACAGCCTTAACCAAAGTTTTCAAGAAAGCAATGCACTATAGAGTTTATGAACACCTTAAAAATAATAATATTCTAACTAAATCATAATTTGGTTTTCAAAAGGTTCATTCAACAGAACAAGCTGTATTTGCATTCACTGACAATATTTTAGAAGGAATAAATACAAGAAGGAATCAAAACAAGAAACAGAAATAACTTGCACAAAACTCAAACATCTCTGTCATTAGTACAAAGAAGAGTTAATTATTCTGGGATACACCTGTTTAACAAACTTCCAGAGAGTATAAAATAGTTTGCAGATAATAAAGATGTATTTAAAGAAAAATTGAGAAATTATCTTATCGGCAACTCCTTCTACTCCATTAAAGAATTTGAACAAAATAATTAATTGTATTCAATACGACCTTTTGCAAAACTCAGTTGTAAAAATTAATGTTTATTTTTACTCTCTTTATTTGTCTTTGTAACATATGATTGTTTCATTATGATTATGACTCATATGGTATGTATGTGTATTAACAATGACATGTTTCATATCCCAGAGGACCTTCCTCAGCAGGGACCCATGAAACAAGATTGATAAATAAATAAATGATAATTCCTTTTGGAATTTTTTTGTGACTTATCTAAGGCATTTGAATGTGTAAATCATAAAATTCTGATACAGAAATTATTGTGATATAGATGGAATTGTTAATAAATGGCTTAGTTCTTACCTTCTGAACAGAAAACAGAAAGTGTCAATGGAGAATTTTAAGGCTGCCTTAAGTGGGCCACTGCTTTCTGAATGGGAATTAATCAGATGTGGAGTGCCTTAGAGATCTATATTGTTTTTAATATATATACATTATCTACCCTGTGTTTCATCTAAAAACTCAAAATTTGTCCAGTTTGCAGATGACACAAACATAGGAATTAAAAATACTCCAGATTTATATGCAGAATATATTTCAAATTATGTCTTTGACCTTATTAATAAATGGTTTACAGCTAATGCCTTGTCTTTAAACTTTGATAAAACTCAATATATGCAATTCAGTACATCACACAGATTAACATCAGATATAGTCATAAAATTTGCAGGCCAGTCCATTCAAGAGGTATAGACTGTGAAATTTCTATGTTTGCATATTGACCATAATTTGAATTGGAAGTTACATGTTTCTGACTTACTGAAATGATTGAGTGCAGCCACATTTGTAATTCGTACAATTTCAGCTATAGATGATCTCCGTATGAGGCAGCTAGTTTACTTTGCTTATTTTCACTCGTTAATGTCAAATGTAAAAATATTCTGGGGCAATTCTACCCATAGAGACTAAGTGTTCAGAGGCCAAAAGCGAGTAATAAGAATTATGTGTGGGGTTAGCAATAGAACTTCTTGTAGAGTGCTGTTCAAGAAGTCAAGGATTTTAACATTGGTGGCTGAGTATATATACACATTAATTATTCTTTGTTTGAAACAAATAGTAAAATCCACAATTATGGGATAAGAATTAGAAATGATCTTCACAAGGATTACAAGTCGTTGTCATTAGTTCAGAAAATGGTCTGATATTCATGGATACATATCTTCAATACGCTCCCAACACATATTAAATGTTTCGCAGATGATAATAAATTCAGAAAAAAATTGAAAGAAATTTTTTTTTTTAAACTCCTACTCTGCTAGTAGTTTGTGTAAATGTAGTTGACATAATTAATGAACCATGTATGCTATGACTTTACATCTTCTGGTGTATGTGTAATTTTCTTAGGCAATCATTTACTTGTAAATTGACAACTTTCTACATCCCACAGAGCGTCTCTTATATTGGGATCATTGGAAAATGAATGTATTGTATTGTAGTTGCATCATAAGAAGTTTCATAAGGGAGCATTAATAAACTACGAGGCTCAGCCTTAGGGGGTGAGGGGAAGGAATTTGCTGTCGAAGCTGAGTCACGTTGGGGGAGGGGTGGGGTCCGAGCCAAGCCACGTAGCATTTCTATTTATTAACTGTCACAATTAAAATATGGTACAGAACACACAACAGCATGTGGATATTTATTTCCATAATTTTATTATCTCCTTATGTAACTTCGATATCCTGTACACTGGCAGTGCCGTGCATGCATGTGACTTGAAGCAATAGAGTTGGGTAGCACGGGGTCGGAGCATTTGAACTAGCCGACACGAGATGGCGTCTGACGATTCGTAAAACATTAGACATGGCTTACGAGTACCTAGACTAAAATTCGCTCACAGATGTCACCCGGAATTTTCCAAGGCAGTGACAATTTGTGTTGTTTAAAATAAAACTGTTCGGATAGTCCATGTGTGATCACACCGCTCGTTAAAAAAATAATTATAATTTTGTTCTGTCAGGTGAATTTTAGTACAAATTTAATTATTGTGTTCACTGAAGTCAGGGGCGGATCCAGGAGGGGTGCTAGGGGGCTTAAGCCCCCCCCCTAAACATACCTATGTCCACCCCTGACATTGTAATTTTGGGGACCTTTTTTTTTAGCTCTACGGATCTGAGGCCCGTAGAGGCTCTAAAGACTACCCCATGGCCGACTCAAGGCCCCCCCCCCCCAAACGAAAATCCACTGAAGACAAGCACTCTGAACCAAAATTCACTCAAGCCAAGGCCCCCCCAATCCAAAATCCGCACAAGCCCCCCCCCCCACCCGAAACCAAATCCCTGGATCCGCCCCTGGCTGAAGTGTTATTTAAGTTCAGCGTATGACGCTGTACCATAAACATTAAGAGGCTTATTGAGATACATATCCAATGGGTTATACACTGAAGAGCCAAAGAAAATGGTACATCTTCCTAATGTCGTGTTGGACCCCCGCGAACACGCAGAAGTGCCGCGACATTGTATGGACTAGTGTAATGTCTGAAGTAGTGCTGGAGGGAAGTGACACCATGCATCCTGCAGGGCTGTCCATAAGTACGAGGAAGTTGAGATCTCTTCTGAATAGCACGTTGCAAGGCATCCCAAATATGCTCAATAATTTTCATGTCTGGGTAGTTTGGTGGCCAGCAGAGGTGTTTAAACTCAGAACAGTGTTCCTGGAGCCACTGTGTAGCAATTCTTGATGTATGGGGTCTCGCATCATCCTGCTGGAATTGCCCAAGTCCGTCGGAATGCACAGTGGACATGAATGGATGCAGGTGATCAGCCAGGATGCCTACGTATGTGTCACCTGTCAGAGTCATATCTAGACGTATCAGGGGGCCCATGTCACTGCAAGTGCACACGCACCTAAAACCATTACAGAACATCCACCAGCTTGAACAGTTCCCTGCTGACATGCAGGATCCATGAATTCATGAGGTTGTCTCCATACCTGTACACGTCCATTCGCTCGATGAAATTGGAAATGATACTCGTCAGACCAGGTATCATGTTTCCAATCATCAAGAGTCCAATGTTGGTGTTGACTGGCCCAGGCGAGGCGTAAAGCTTTGTGTCGTGCACTCAGCAAGGGTACACGATTGGGCCTTCAGCTCCGAAAGCGCATGTCAAAGATGATACGTTGAATGGTTCACACGCTGACACTTGTTGATTTCCCAGCATTGAAATCCGCAGCAATTAGCGGAAGGGTTGCACTTCCGTCACTTTGAATGATTCTCTTCAGTCGTCGTTGGTTATGTTCTTGCACAATCTTTTTCCGGCCGCAGCTATGTCGTAGATTTGATGTTTTACCGGATTCCTGATATTCAAGGTGTACTCGTGAAATGGTCGTGCGGCAAAATCCCCACCTCATCGCTACCTCGGAGATGCTGTGTCCCATCTCTCGTGCGCCGACTATAACACCACGTTCAAACTCACATAAATCGTGATAACCTGCCATTGTAGCAGCAGTAACCGGTCTAACGCCTGCGCCAGTCACCTGTTGTCTTATATAGGCGTTGCTGACTGGAGCGCCGTACTCGGAGTGTTTACATTTCTCTGTCATACGCATGCCTATACCATAGAGGAAGGAAATATATGGAGACGACGCAAGAGACCTTCAACACGCATTGAAGTGAAGCCGGGGGGAGGAGGAGTGGGGGGCTAGGCCGATTCCATACAGACACGGGGTATATGTACAAAAACCTCAAGGGGACTCTAGGATAAACGTAACGCCGCAATCTGGTGATGGATTGTTATGTAACTCGATGAGACAAATAAAAATGAAGAACACAATTTTTTGATATAATGCTTAGTTTTCGAGATATTCTGTCTCAAACGTAAAATGATTTTGGTTGAAATTCAGAAGAAAAAATTGGCCGAAGTCAAATTTGATAACGGATTCTTATTTAAAAAGACGAAACAAATAAAAAATACAGAATACAAATTTTCGATATCTTGCCTAGTTCTCGAGGTATACTGTATCAAAAGTGAAGTGTCTTGAGTTGAAATGCAGAAGAAATATTTCGCAAAAGTCAAATTTAATGATCGATTCTTATGTAACACGACGAGACAAATCGAAAATAAAGAATAAAATTTTTCGATATCTTGCTTAGTTTTCGGGATATACTGGGATTGGGTCGATATGCGGCCTGGATTAAAAATTAATTTTTTTAATTAATTCTGCCATTCCACAATGAATTACATGGTGGACATGCAGAATTGATATTTCAGTTTTTTTACTACCACTTGTAGCTAGATTGAAATGCGGCCTAGGCCAGAATAAAAATAGTTATCTTGTTACCATACATCGTAAGCTAATTGGGAATAGCTGGATGTAGAAGTAGTTTCCATCGCGATAAACGTTTTGTCACTAACTTGGTTCTCATGAAATTACTAACAGTAATAAATAAATTCTTTGTCCGTTATGGAACAACAAAACGATTCTGGTACAGACTGCATTTAGACCTAACCACAATCTCCATTAACTTGCCGCTACAGAATCAAAGTATGTAGACATACCCACACACGCGTATTTGAATCGCAAACTGTATTTGCAGTATGTAGCATATCCACTAGCCCCGAAAATATATATGTATTTATAAGTGTATTTTGTAGTATTGAAATGAATGTATAATATGAATTGTAAGCCAGTGTATTTAACTCATGGAGACCACAGACGGTACCAAGTTTGTAAACAGGGGTAATATAAGTGACATTAATATCTTTGGTTTTTTTGTGTGCGAGAGAGTGTCTGGCCGCGAGCGGCGCGAGTTGTTGCGCGCCAAGATTGTGGCGGCGGTCTAGCAGTTTTGTATTGAGCCTGCTGGGTCCGTGATTGTTCTTAATATACGAAAGAGTGTGTTTTCATTTGTGGTTTTATAAAGTTGTTAAGAATAGCAAATGGACTTTGATCAATAAAATAGAAACTTATTGATTGTACGAAGTTAAACGTCTTCTTATTGTTTGTATAATAAGAACCTTTAAAATGAAGATAAGTAGCTCCTCAGTCCGCGTGCTTGGGTGAAATGACGGTAGTAAGGGCCGAACCGTCAACAAACCTGTGGACCTTAATTGGTAATACGAAATAATAATTGTGAGGAGTATTACATTTGGCTACCCTGCAGAGGATAATTCAGTGGTATGATGATACCAATTACGGATGTTAATTGCTTATTAACATAGCATCCGGGACGCCTGGAAATCTTCTGATTTCTATAACGTCGCTGCAGTCAACAGTGGTGAGCAACTTCCGACGACAGCAGTTTCGCAGATTGGCAAGTACAAAATTCCAGATTTAATTCACGGGGTAACAGCAGCAATCGACGATCACATTGCAGAAAGAAGAGCAGTTATAAAATTTTGAACAGTAAAAAGTTAAATTTAAAATCAGTGAAATTAACTCTAAAATTTGTTTGTTTAAAAGAACATTGAAACGAGAAAAGTAATTATCGTTTGGTTAAAGAATATCTAAAGACAAAGAATTGATATTAAGAATTGTAAAAGAAAAAGTTATCATTGAAAGTCTAAAGTTTGTTACAAATTGCAGTAGTTTGTTTAGAGTAGTTAGCGTCTGTGGTTTCCGATGAGAAGCAAGTAATAATAAAGAAATTATAAAGAAAAAAGGGGGGAAAACACTTCGTAATTAGAATTAAAATCTGTAATGTATCTATATGTTTGATTTTATTTCAGGCCGGAGGAGAGCAGAATTTAAATACTATTTTGTTTCTGTGAACTGTAAATTTTCAGCTGACACGAGGAAGTACGAGATTTGGTAGTGATTTGGATGCTGAATTGTTTGTCTTTGTTGTGTGTTGCTTAACGGCGTTGTTGAAAGCGGCGTTGACTCATTGTTGATTGGTGACCTTGGAGTTGTGAATTGTTGTCTGACGGAATTCTTCCTATTAACTGGAGTGTAATATAACTTTATTTCTTCTATTTTGAATTTTCAAATATCTTTGAATATGGAAGACAGTTGTGGTAGGTTAGTCCGGGCGGAAGGTAATACGGATTTAGTGGAGTCAGATGGTAATAATTCAGGAATTTTGATCGAAAGTTCGGGAACAGTAAGTTTTGATGGAAAATATGAAAATCGTATGGGGATACGTGAAAAGAGTAAATTTGTGCAAGCCGAATTGAGCAGTAGTCCGGCAGTTAATGGGGATGACAATGAATTTGGCAGTCGTTTTGCAATTAATGACATTAGTAGCGGTAGTGAGGATAATATGCAAGTTGAATGAACAAGTGTATTTAATGGGGGGCAGAACCCAGTAGAAAGAATAATTTCACCAGAATTGAGTCAGTCTGAAAACACTCGGGAAGGGTCTGCAAATTTTAATATGCTGCTAACCGCCATATTAAATGCTAGCCGAAAACAAGAAAAGGCCTTATTGGAAGTTAGCCGAAAACAAGAAACCGCCATATTAGATGCTAGCCGAAAACAAGAAGCCTTATTAGATGCTAGCTGAAAACAGGAAACCGCCATGAAAAATTTAGAAGAAAGAATTACTGGAAACATCAATCAGATGGTAGTACAGGTCCATGAAAGAATTGAAAATGTAACAGAGCAGATGAACGTAAAATTCGAGAAAATTGAAAGCAAAATGTTGAAAATTGAAAATAATATGCGACAAAAAATTGTGGAAGAGATAAATCATAACGTAATTCCTATGGTAACTCGAAGTGTTGCAGAAAGCGAAAGGTTATTTAAAGAAAAATTAGAAAACGTAAACAAAAATCAAGAGAATGTTGAGAATGAGATGGGGAAGATTCTGGAAGGGCAGAAACAATGTGATAAGAAGATACAAGGAGTAGAACGGCAGGTCGTTGAACATTCCAGTAGAACAGTATGTATAGAGCAACAAGTTGAAGAATTGTCGGACGGGGTCGCGCAAATACGCGAAGATATGATCAGCATAAAAGGAAATCTAGAAGAGGTCAAAAAACAGCCTAATATTATTGTGAGCGGCGGATCGAATGCTTGTCAATTATCGTTACCCGAAACTATATTTGAGCCAGGCGGAAATGTTCATCCCGCTGATTTTGTTAAAATTTATGCTAGAACTTTGCCCATAGAATGGTCAGAGGTTGATAAAATGCAATATGTACACAGAAAAATGAAGAGCGAAGCTTTTCGTGGGGGTGTGAGATTCTAGAGAGTTGTCATAATTTTAATGAGTTTCTCCAAATGTTCCGAGATAAGTACTGGTCTCAGAGACGACAACAAAAAGTAAAAAGTAAGTTTTACAACTGCAGCGTTACCACAGGACAGATGTGAGTATGAGGAATTTTTGTGAGAAAATGCAGACAGAATTACGACATCTAGATCAACCTATCGGAGAAGTTGAACAAATGGAAGTGCTATTACAAAAGTTGCCAAGACAAGTCCAGGAAAAATTAATTGCAACTCAGTGGGACAAGATGGAAGACTTTTTAGACATACTAGAGAGGATAGATAGATACCAAGAAGCTTGTGAAAACAACACAGAACGGAACAAAATGTTCGACCGGAGCGCGGATAAGACGAGAGATTATCGAC
This sequence comes from Vandiemenella viatica, assembly GCA_031002005.1. Taxonomy (NCBI): domain Eukaryota; kingdom Metazoa; phylum Arthropoda; class Insecta; order Orthoptera; family Morabidae; genus Vandiemenella; species Vandiemenella viatica. Next base: position 27,673,164 of record JARYHS010013630.1, on the reverse strand, counting down.
ACAACGATAGGTGGGATAACGGTTCACAGAGAGGACGTGACATATACGGAAGAAGTGGGAGGCAAATATACGAGCAAGAAAGGGGAAATCGGCATTTTGACAAGAATGTGGCCAATAATAATAATAAATACTGTAATCAGAACTATAGTAGTAACTACGCATCAGGTGAACGCCATGATTACGGAAAGCAGCCTAAACAAATGATGTATATGAGAGAAACAGAAAAAGTACCGGATGAGAAAAAAGAAGAGGCGGAAAACTCCAAACCGCGACTGTGAAGGTCCGCACGGAAGCGAATATCGGAACTTATGGACCAAATAATGTTAAAATAAAAGAGAATGAAGAAGAGCATTTATTTGTGTACCGCAAATCATACAGCAAAGATGAATATTTACAATGGTGGATGTGTTTCAATGAGATAGAGAATGAGAAATGCGATGTCGCGACATTAAAGCAAGGGGATGGTTGGAATTGTCGCGAAGTCATAGATTTGGCTAACATCGATGTACAGGATGAAGAAGAGTATGAAAAGAATACCGGAGGAGGAGTAAATAGTGCGGAGGCTTAATGTAAAGCTGCAATGGGTTTGTTCGACGAAGGAAATTGTGAGAATGAAGATAATGAGCTAGCGATTAGCATTAACGAAACCGGAGAAATTGTTCCTAGCAGTGATAACGAAGAGGAAAGGGAATCTGGAAGCAGTGAAGAAGAAAATGAAAATGAAGAGAATGAAGTCAGAATATTTTTTATAAGGAAATATGATGAATCGGAGATTAAAGGTATATCACGGGTAAGGGCGAAAACAGTTGAAGCACCAGGTAGCTGTCAAAATGCGAATATAGCCCCTTTACTAACACGTACCGACGTAGCTTGTTATTCTACCGCCGACGGAGAAGAGCAAAGTAAAGAACAAAAAGCTTTATTATCTTGTACAGTTGAGGACAGCCAGTGCCAAGCGAGCTCGGGTGATTTCAAAAAGAGTTATCTATCTAAAATGAACCACCAGGAAGAAATAGGATGGTCGCATCAGGAGATAGTAAATGATTTGTTACAAGAAGACATCGGAAAAGCTGTAGAGAATGAAATAAGACAACCTTTGATAAGTCTAAAAATATTTGGAGTGCAAAGTCAAGCGCTTTTAGATACCGGGAGTGATTTGACGGCGATTTCGGAAGTTTTCTACGAGCGCATAACCAAGATCGAAGAGTCGAAGAAATGCCAGTAAATTATTTACAAGTCATGGGAGCCACTGGAAAATTAAGCAAACGTTTGAAGAAGCAAATTTGGATAGAATTGGAGATAGATGGAGTACAAATAGAACATCGATGTATAGTAATTCCGGATCTAAACATGAATTGTATATTGGGTATGGACTTACTACAAAAGTATCAAGTGGTTGTTGATTGTGGAGAAGGAAGGATACAATTAATCAAGGAGGGAAAAGAGTATAGTATTAAATTTGGAAAAGAAATGGTAAATGTCGCAGGTATAGTGGGGAACGTGAAAATACGAATAATGCAGCCGATGTGTGAAGAAGAAAGAGAAGAAGAATTTGGAGACAGCAGTGTGTATGAAAGGAATGATGATCTTGAAACTAAAGATATTATAAGAAGTAAAGTGAGTGAAATATGTGAGATTACGTGGGAACAGAAAGAACAGCTGAGTACATTATTAGAACGTAACGACGACAGGTTTTCGAATTGTCCGGGCACTGTTAAAGATTTTGAATTCAAACTAAAAATAAAACCGCATACTCCATTCTTTGTGAAACCTTACCCAGTACCATTTGCCAAGAAAAATGCAGTGGAGCGGGAAATAAATAGGATGCTACAATGGGGAATAATTGAGAGGAGTGACAGTTCTTATAATAATCCACTAATTGTTGTTGGAAAGAAGGACGGATCTGTTCGATTAGTTTTAGATGCAAGAACGCTGAATCGTATTGTTGAAAAAGAGACTGACAGGCCAGAAAATTTAGAAGAGATGTTGCAAAAATTCTACGGCGTAACATATATGACGAGTTTAGATTTGACGGCCGGCTATTGGCAAGTTCCGCTAGCCAAAGAATCAAGAAAATATACAGCTTTTTTGTATGGAGGAAGATGTTACCAATATTGCGTGGTTCCATTTGGAATTAATGTATCAGTTTCCGTGTTCATTAGAGCCCTGGACCAAGTTTTGGGAGAGGAATTATTGAGCAAATTAACCATTTACGTAGATGATATATTAATCAGTGCGTCAAGTTGGGAAGAACATTGTAAAATCTTAGAAGACGTATTAGTAGCATTAAGAATAGGAGGAATGACCCTGAAATTGTAAAAATGTGAATTTGTTAAGAGAGAAATTAAATTTGTGGGACATACGATAAATGCAAATGGAATAATGCCAGATTCAGATAAGATACAAGCAATAGCAAAATTTCCGATACCTCAGAACAAAAAACAGCTCAAATCATTTTTCGAACTGTGTGGATTTTATAGAAAATTTGTGAAAGACCAATCGTTTAATGATCCGTACTTAAACGCCCTACGAAAGAAGAATGCAGTTTGGGTATGGACTAGAGAATGTCAAATTGCCTTTGAAAAGCTCAAGCAAGAATTGGTAAATAGCGAAATCCTTTACCACCCAAATATGAAGTTACCGTTTTGCATGGAGTCTGACAGCTCTGAATACGGACTTGGAATTCATCTGTTTCAAATAGAAAATGTTAATGGCCGAGTAGAGCGCAAGTCAGTTGCATTTGCAAGTCGTCTATTAAATAAACATGAGAGGTCCTACGGAATCACTGAAAAAGAGGCCTTAAGTATCGTATGGGGCTTCAAAAAATTTAGATATTACTTATGGGGGCATCACATTATCATTTATACTGACCATAAAGCTTTAACATTTCTCCAAGAATGTAAATTATTACATGGAAGACTTACGAGATGGGCATTGTTTATGCAGCAATACGATTACGAGATACGATACATCAAGGGTAGCGACAACATTGTGGCCGATGCATTGTCGAGACTTGTTAGTACTGAGGAGATACCAAATTCAGAGAGGGTATTTAAAATTCTTTACATAAAAGGGGTTCCGCAAGAAAGTAATGTGAAGGAGGTGTGTAAAGACATGCGAAGAAGACAGAATGAAGACGAGTGTCTTAAGATGGTAAAGCAAAATCTAGGTAATCTAAGTAATCTGCGAGAAATTGAAGAAATACTATACTCTGAATGAAGGAATTTTATTTCGTCGAAGGGAAGAATCGAGTGAAGATTGGAAATTGTGCTCACCGCAAAGAGTTGGTTGTTGACCTCAGTCAGCTGTTGGTAGCTTTAATTGTAACGGACCATGTATAGTTCATGAAAAAGGTGTAAAATGTGATTAATAAGGAAACATTCAGTTGGTGTACATAATAACATTTGGTGGTGTGAAAAGGTTGTTCAATCAATTTGTAAGAAACTAATGCCAACAATTTTAACTGGAAAGTTAATATGGACAGATAGTAATGACTTCTCGGCAAAGTGAAATACATGCCAAGCATTAAATTTAATTTGCCTCGTAGTAGGGGCAGGTGTAGCATATCCACTAGCCCCGAAAATATATATGTATTTATAAGTGTATTTTGTAGTATTGAAATGAATGTATAATATGAATTGTAAGCCAGTGTATTTAACTCATGGAGACCACAGACGGTACCAAGTTTGTAAACAGGGGTAATATAAGTGACATTAATATCTTTGGTTTTTTTGTGTGCGAGAGAGTGTCTGGCCGCGAGCGGCGCGAGTTGTTGCGCGCCAAGATTGTGGCGGCGGTCTAGCAGTTTTGTATTGAGCCTGCTGGGTCCGTGATTGTTCTTAATATACGAAAGAGTGTGTTTTCATTTGTGGTTTTATAAAGTTGTTAAGAATAGCAAATGGACTTTGATCAATAAAATAGAAACTTATTGATTGTACGAAGTTAAACGTCTTCTTATTGTTTGTATAATAAGAACCTTTAAAATGAAGATAAGTAGCTCCTCAGTCCGCGTGCTTGGGTGAAATGACGGTATAAGGGCCGAACCGTCAACAAACCTGTGGACCTTAATTGGTAATACGAAATAATAATTGTGAGGAGTATTACAAGTAACAACATCGTTTGCTTCATCAAGATTCCTAGATTATATAGCATGATTTAACACATTTAATTTCATCATACACTGTCAGTATAAACTGGAACGTGACGAAAGAAAGCGCAATACTAAATTCACTGAATCGCGATGTAAAACACACCCTTTTAAATCTCATTTTCAACACTCGTTAAAAAGTAATGCTAGTCTGTTATGTGCAAAATAGCAAGGTATGCTGATTTTCTACACTACACCAACATAAAATTTGAGAACAAAGTCATCCCATTGAGAGCTATGATAAAATATTTATGGACAGGCACCGAAGTTTGCAAAACCTACCACCCACTTCAACAACGATAATTAGAATTCAACTTACTTATGAAATGATATTCCAGGTTCTTTCCTCTCTTGCCTATTTGTGTAACCGTATGCAACACAAGATGGCATTATAAAACACTTATACACATTGCAAAATGCAATAATCACAGCATCTAACAAAATGTGAACATCGCATTTGTTTGGAATCGCAATATCGCTGCTGCCACCACTGCGCATGCGCGAGAGTTTAGAGCCTGCTTCACAGATTTAACATCACTTCTCCTCCATATATTTCCTTCCTTCATGGCCTATACCAGTTACTTTGGCTCTTCAGTGTAGATATCTTTTAAACAGACCAAAGAATAATTCCCTTGTAATGTAGAAAGATAGGCGACAGAATTGCAGCAAAACAAAACAAAAATTGCTATTCCTCTTATTTTTTTACGCGGCATGTATAATTTGTTATATTTATCGATTAATGAACAGTGATAATGAGATAATGAGAATGTTTTTAGTAACACATCAAGGAGAATAAGATCGCTGACTGTACCTGAGAGAGAGCTTTTTTACAATAGCCGATCATTTGGAGGAGTGGCTAGTGTTAACATTTAATTCGGAATATTTATAATTATAGTAAAGTACATAACTCAAATATTGCTTATGTTGATTGTATACGCAATAACTTTAACGACATCTGTTATAATAAAAAATTAATACGGAAAAATGCTAGGTGCCACACGGGAAGGTGGCGATGTGCCGAAGTAAAAGCCACGTCGTGCTACGTGTGGGGAGGAGGGGTTCAAAGGAGGCAAAAAAAAAACAAAAAAAAAACGGAAGCACGTAGTTTATGGACACTCTCTGGCTACTTTCAAAGATACCGTAATATATTTGACAAATTAATCAATGAAATCTCCAACGCATAACATAATTTTTTTAAAATAATGTAATCTCAAAAGTATGTATGATTGATATTTTAATCAGCAGTTAATTTTATACAGTCAAATGATTTTATTTTGTTGAAACTTTACTTCATTAACTTGACAGTAGCTGGATTAATCAGATTCTCCACCAGTTACTTATAAAAGACTACTTACTAAAGTGCGAATTGAATTATGATATTCGAAAATACAGGACAGTGTCAAATTAAGTCAGGATTTTAATTATTTACATCAGTTATTTCGGTTATGTCAAAGATATGTGTTAGCCTGTGTTCATCGTCACCTCCTCCCTACCACGTACTACTTTTAATTCTTCTGTCAGTATCCATCCCGGTCTCATTGCTAGCTAGTATACCTCTGATATATTCACAGCATTCTCTACACCCTCTTTCTCTCTTTCAATGACTCCCCAGTTCCTTTATCATATTAGTCACTGATTGTGTTCCGTGGTAATTCCAATGAAGAAACCAAGCTGTTTTTCCTTGTACACGCCGCAGTTCCTAAATTTCATACCTATTATGTAGGTGCCCTACAACTACAACAAGCTGCGGATCGAGGATTTTTGTTTGGGGAGGGCTTGAGCGGATTTTCGTTTGGGGGGAGGGGCTTGAGCGGATTTCGTTTGGGGGGGAGGGCTCGAGTCGGGTAGAGGTCATGCGGCCCTTAAAAGATCAGTAGAGCTAAAAAAGAAAAGTCTCCAAATCATAAAAAGTACGATGTCGGGGGTAGAGCCTCTAGCCCCCCTCCTGGTTCCACCACTGACTACACCATTCCCAAGCAAAGCAACGGTCACAAATTTTCCCTCTTTACTTGTACAGCAACTCATTGCCCTCTCCAATAAATACAGGACTGAAGTCTCTTTACCGAGAGTAGTGGGTGAGCGGTAACGCTAGGATCTCGCATTCAGGAGGACATGGGTTCAAATTGCCTTTCAGCCATCCAAATGACTGTTTTCGTTAGTTTTCTAATATCACATCATACGAATGATTCGTTCAGAGGGCCACGGCCAAATACCTTCCCGTCCCTAGCCCCAGTTCTTTTTTGCCTTTAATGATATCGACGTAGACGAGGCGTAAAGTCGTAAAAGGTGAAGAGGGAGAATCAGTTCCCATGTCTTCCGTCCATGTCTTTGGTCGAAATTCAAATTACCCTCCGTAGACCAAATTCAACCCCCATATCACCCACACCACGATAGCTGATGACATGACACCACCATGGTGCACGGTGGGAGACTTGATATTAATACCACACACAATCACCAGTGGACTGCGCTGGGTAGTATTGGCTGTAGAGAAAAATATATCTACCACAAACCCATTGTTACCAACATGCAATCGCCATAGTGAACGATGGAAGATTCCAGGCTACTACCACACACAAATGGCCGCGGTCTGCGCTTGGTAGTTCTGACTGCAATGTGAAAAATAGGGACACACACGTCTTTGGTAGAAACAGGAAAATGTCCTACGTCGACCACTTTCAACCTCCATATCTCCCACATACCCATAGCTACCGATATCTAACCACCGTAATGCATGATGGGAGACTTGAGATAGATAGATAGATAGATAGATAGATATGTTCACTTTGATCCCATGTGAGAATAATCTCGGGGATGTGGAACAGTACATACACTTATTAGTAATGTCAATATTACTATATAATTGATAATATTATTATATATTGACAACAAGTTAGCAACAACCCATTAGTATAACCAATATCTCCTGTAATCTACAAATACAATCCCGAGTTAATTAATACTTATTATGTGGAACAGTGTATACACTTGTTACCAGCATCTAATAACCAGTTATTTTCTTACCAACCAGTTACCATGTAAGGTTTCACTGTAATTTGTGACTACATATTATATTATGTTAGTTGCTATTTATGTGGAACAGTACACACACCTATTAGCAATATCAATTATATTACCAACAACTCATAAGCAGTCAATTACTTAAAAACCTGTTAATATGATAATTTTTCACAGCAGTTTTTGAGTGCATGCTATCCCATGTTAGTTACTATATATAAGTGAAATTTTGTAAACAGTGTAATTAGTTCATTTGTCAAGTTTCAACAGAAAGAAAAACCATATATCATTTTAGTAATTGTGGATAATTTTGTCACCTTCCCCTTCCATACACCATATATACTATTTTATCAGTCATTTCTTAGTTACCAAATTCCAAGAAGAAAATTCTTTTACAGAGTAAAATGGGTTCTGAAGCAGAAACTCTTTCAGTTTGGACTTAAAGTAGTTGGGTTTTTGTAGATAACATTTAATTTCTGTTGGTAATACATTGAATAAGGAAGCTCCAGTAAATGTTAGCCCTTTCTGAACAATTGACAGTGATTTGTAATCCTTGTGAATATTATATTTATTCCTAGTATTATGGCTATGTATGTCAGCATTAAGATTGAAGTGTTCAGGATTTTCTACTACAAATGATAATACAGAGTATACATACTGTGCTGGCATTGTTAGAACACCCAGGTTTTTAAATAGATTTCTGCACGGTGTCTGTGGGTTTGCTCCACAAATAGTTCTTATAGCACGCTTTTGCAATTTAAATACCCTCTGTGCTTGTGACGAGTTTCCCCAGAATGAGATGCCATAAGTGAGCAGGGAATGAAAATATGCAAAATATACTAACTTTCTGGTTTCTATATTAGCTATTCTAGATATTACCCTCAGTGAAAATGTTGCAGAATTCAGTTTTTTAAGAAGTTGTTGAATATGCTGTTTCCAGTTCAATTTGTTATCTATATATAGACCCAGGAAGGAATTCATCGATTGCTTTTCCTTCTGATAATACATTATAGCTGTCCTTTGTTTTATTTTTTGTAACAAACTGAAGTAACTGTGTCTTTTCTACATTAAGTATTAGTTTGTTGGCATTAAACCACCTGTTAATTTTCTTTATAACTTCATTTGCTGTGTTTTCGAGGTTTTGTGCTGATGGGTCTTTCAAGGATATGCTAGTATCATCTGCAAAGAGCACCATGTGTTCATTATCACCTAGTATATGTGGGAGATCATTTATATAGAGTAAGAACAGCAGAGGACCAAGAATTGAACCCTGAGGTACACCACATTTAACTATACCCCATTCTGAGTTTATAACATCTCCTGTATTAACATCTTTCAGTGATACACATTGCTTTCTATTTTCCAGGTATGATTTAAACCAATGTCCTGGCTTACCACTAACTCCATAGTGGTCTAATTTACCTAGTAGAATTTCATGATCAACACAGTCAAAAGCCTTAGCAAGATCACAGAATATACCTAGGGAATTTAATTTTTTATGCATTGATTCCAGTATGTTGTTTACAAAAGCAAAAATTGCTGAATCTGTTGAAACGCCTTGTCTAAAACCAAACTGTACTTTACTGAGTAGGTCATTTTTTTGTAAATGTGCATACACCTTTCTGTACATTGCTTTTTCAAAGATTTTTGAAAATGCTGGTAGAAGTGAAATGGGTCTGTAATTCTCAATTTTTGAGGTATCACCCTTTTTATAAAGCGGTTTGATTATTGACTTCTTGAGTGAGTCAGGGAAGATACCTTCTTCAAAAGAACTATTACAAATATGACTAATAACTCTACTAATGCTGGTGTTACATTGTTTCACTACATGGGTTGAAACCTCATCATAATCAAAAGACTTTTTATTTTTGAGGGATTTAATAATTTTTTCAATTTCATTTTGACTGGTGGGAAATATAGACATAGGTGCTGTTTTTGGTGAAAAGGATTTAAGTATTGCTATAGCATCCATATTCCCAATATATTTTCCTTTTATTTTTTCAGCAACTGTTAAGAAGTAGTTATTGAAAGCATTTCCTACATAAGAGGGGTCAGTTACAAGCTTATCATTAATGCTTATAGATATAGGTTTATGTTCAAGGGATGATACAGTTGTTTCTCTTTTAATAATGTTCCAAACAATTTTTATCTTATTATCTGAACTACTAATCTCATCGTTTATGGCCAAACGTTTAGCTTCTTTTATTACTTTGGTTAAAATTCTACAGTAAGTTTTGTAATGTTGTCTGAGAAGCATATTATCAGTATTCCTAACTTTTACATACAATTCCCTTTTATGTCTGCAAGATGTTTTAATACCAACTGTAACCCAATTTTTGTTTACTCGTTTTTGACCAATTGGAACTAGTTTTGTAGGGAGACACCTTTTGTAAATTTCTGAAAACCTTTGGTGAAAGTAATTGAATTTATTGTTTACCCCTTCTAATTTATAAACAGTGCTCCAGTCCTCATTAAGAAGTTCATCATTTAATATTTTTATTGAATTGTTCTTTAATGGCCTAACTCTGACAAATCCTTTCTTTTTGTTACATTCATTTCCCACAACATCTAAAATATTTATTTGAGCATTATGGTCTGACAAACCATTTTCCATTGGAACTGTTTCATATATTTCTAATTTATTGTGCTCTACAAAAATGTTATCAATAATGGTACTACTATCTTTTTGTGTTCTAGTTGGGAAATTTACAGATTGATAGAGATTGAATGATCTAAGCATTCCTAGAAGATAATCTGTCTGGTTACATTCTACAGCAAAATTTATGTTGAAGTCTCCACAGAGGATAATTTCCCTTTTAGTACGTGATAATTTTTTTAGAACCGCCTCAAGTTTATTACAAAATTTACTGAAGTCTCCTGTGGGAGCCCTATAAACTGTCAGCACTATAAGATATTTGTTTTCTAATTCTAACTGTATTGCACAACATTCAAAATCTTTTTCTATACAGTATTTACTTACATCTAACGATTTTGTCTCGGTATTTTCGCTTACATATATTGCTGCACCACCCATTCTCATCTCTGACCTGCAATAACAAGAAGCTAATCTATATCCAATAAAAGGGAGGAGACCTATTTCAGAATTCTTCAGATGATGTTCTGTCAGACATACGATATTTATGTTAAGATTCAATGATTTTTGGGTTTCTTCTATAGATATTATGAACTCATCAAGTTTGCTTGAGATACCCCTAATGTTCTGATGGAACAAAGCTATTTTAGACTGACATTCTTTATTTTTTACTGTAATACCATTATGTACATTTCTTAAATAACTCTTCCTACTCTTGACATTTGGCCTAAAAAAGACTGAGTCCTACCACCAATTACCACTGGGATGGGGTTCACATCCAACCTGCCTCTCCTGATGTTATTGGCAATCAGTTGCGTTAGCTTCTGCTTGCCCCGAACATTCAGGTGGAGTCCATGGGAGGTATGGTCACTCCGTGTTATGCCAGAAACATCTATCAAACCAATGTGTGTTCGGTCAGCCTTACACAATGCACGCTTCAGATCTGCCTGTGTACGCTGTACATGACCACGCATCCAGGGTTGATCATAACGCCTGAACAGGTCAACAAAACCAACATTGATGTGAGTGGTGTTTTTAGCAATGTTGTCAATGTCTGTTTCAACACAATAATTGAGATTTCTGGACAGACTGTTTCCAGGACCCCCAACTATAATTATATGATCCTCTTTTGTAAGATCTTTCCCCAGGCTTGAAATTTCATCCACAACATTGCCAAGTTCTGCATTAGGCTTAAATATACTACACACCTCAACATCAGAGCCAAGGCTTGACTGTAGCATTGCACTTAACCCCCTACCGTGACTACTTCCAAGCAATAACAACTTCTTGGATTTCTTTTTTCGAGCTTTGCACAATGTGTGCTTTTTTACAGCTTTGTTGCAATGAGACAGCCCTGCTGTGGTATCTGATACATCCTCAGTTAGATTCTCCAACACCCCAAAAGTATTGGAAACTTCCAACTGAAAATTTGTAGAATGCAGGTCCTGTTGTTTCATTCCAGTTTTGGCTGCAATCCACTGGAATTCCTTAACATTTAATGCTGCTTTTTCAGCCTTCAAAACATTGAGCTCTTTTGTTAATTCAGCCACTGTGGATTCGAGACAAGAGATCCTACTTTCTAGTTCCCTCTTTTCCTTGCTACTTTTGCAAGTCAAACAACTCCAAGGAGAGTAAAGTGCATTTTCAGCTTCCATGTAGCCACATTTCGGATGAAAACGAACTCCACAATCATTACAGCTGTTTCCCTGCTTTACAACCCTGCGACAGCCACCACACTTCATGCTCATTTTTTAAACAAAACAAACTATGTGCCCTTGAAGCGAGTTGTGACTTAACCTATAAATACCTTTCCTTATTATGCAATATAATTTCCACAAGACACACCTTTCTCCGTTTACCACGCAAGCAAACCAATTTTAACAATAAACCTGTTAGTAACTGCTTGTTTCCTTCACTGATAGAAGATTAATTCCCTATAAAGGTTATTAGTATAATGTAAACAACACACACGAGTTTTAAACTTGTCGAACCAACACCTTTTTGAACTATTTAATCTATGATACTTTTACTACGCAGTGTTACTACACTCAAATTACACTATAACACACAATCACCAGCGGTCTGCGGTATTTAGTTATTGAAATAAAGTGCAAAATACGGACACTCATGTCATTGGTCGAAATACGAAAATATCATTGATCGGCCATTTTCAAACACAATATCTCCCACACCCACACAGCTACCGAAATTCGCCCAACGTTGTGATCGATGGGTGACTCTGTGCTATTACCACACACAAACACCAGTAATTTGCGCTAGATAGTTTTGGCTGAAAATTGATTCACTTGGACATATATGTCTTTGATAGAAATATGAAAAAGGAGCAGGTCAACCATTTTCAACCACCATAGCTACCGACATCTAATCACCCTAGTGCACGATAGGAGATACGTTACTACTACCACACACAAACACCAATGGTCTATGCTATGTAGTTGTGGCAGCAAAGTGACATATACGGAGACATGTCCTTGGTCAAAATATGAAAATATTCTGATCGGCGACTTTCAATCAGTATATTTCTCACACTCCCACAGTTACCGAAATTCGGCCAACTTTGTGATCAATGGGTGACTGTGCTGCTACCAGACACAAACACCAGTGATCTGCGCTATATGGGTTTGGCTGAAAAGTGATAGACCGGGACACATACGTCATTGGCAGAAATTTGAAAGTGGTGCAGGTCGACCACTTTCAACAACCATATCTTCCACACCTCCATAGCTACCGACATCTAACCCCTATAGTGCACGATGAGAGATTCGATGCTACTACCACACACTAACACCAATGGTCTATCCTATGTAGTTGTGGCAGGAAAGAGAAGTATAAAGAGACACAAGTCTTTGATCGAAATAAGAAAATGCCCTGCATCGATCACTTTTAACCATCATATCTCCCACACCCCCACAGCCATCGAAATTCGGCCTACGTTTTACACGATAGGAAACTCCATGCTACTTCCACATACAAACACCAGTGATCGGTGCTAGGTAGTAATGGCTGAAAAGTGAAATATAGGAAAACACACGTCTATTCTTATATATGTATAAGATAAGATAAGTGTTAACAAGAAGTACCCCTCTCCTGTTTGCTCACTTCAGAGCGTGATGTCAGAGCTAATAGGCATTCATAGCAAGCATCCGCAGAAGATTAACGGCGGTCCGGAACAGACGACCGCTCCCGTCTGCGGAAATAGGAGTACCATATACAGCCACAAGTAAGTCCACACCTCCTCAGGGACACAATCCTGACAAACCCCGTGGCTCTGACCAACACCTAAAAGGCCCACGACGATGTACTGAACTGAATATATTGAGTTTTATCAGAGTTTAAGCCAGGCCATTAGCTGTAAACCATTTATTAATGACGCAAAGACAGAATTTGAAATATGATCTATAGATAAATTTTGAGGATTTTTAATTCCTATAATTGTGGCATATGTAAATTAGACAAATTTTGAGTTTTTATATGCAATATAGGGGAGGTCATTTATCGTACATATTAAAATCAATAGTGACCCTAATATAGAACCCTGAAGTACTCCACATCTGACAAATGTCCACTCAGAAAACAGTGGGCCATATAAAGCAGCCTTAAAATTTTCCAGTGACACTTTCTGTTTTCTATTCCAAAGGTAAGAACTAAGCCATTTATTAACAATAATATTTTAATTTCTGTATCAGAATTTCATGATCAACATAGTCAAGTGCCTTAGATAAATCACAAAAAATTCTCACAGGATTAAATTTATCATTTACTCCTTCGAAAATATTGTAAGTGAATGCAAATACAGCTTGTTCTGCTGAAAACCAATTGTTATTTAGTTAGAATATTATTATTTTTAAGGTATTTGTAAAAACTATTTGTTTTTTTTTATTTATTTATCAATCTTGTTCCATGGATCCTTGCTGAGGAAGGACCTCTGGAATATGATTTGTCCCTGCTTTCTAAAAACTTGGGAGAAGTCTGTTAGTAACGAAATAGGACGGTAATTCGATACAGCTGACTTATCCCTCTTTTTAAAGAGTGGTTTAACTACAGCACACGTAAGCCTTTCTGGAAAGGTACCCCCAGTAAAGATACATTAAACAGATAACTTATATTACTTAATTCTGTGGAGCATAGTTTAATTAATCTGCTGGAAATCTCATCATAACCATTCGAGTATTTGCTCTTAAGGGACGTAATAAATTTTTTTCGAAGCCTTTATTGGCAAAATCTATACTATGCCTTTCAGTATAAATTAATTGAAAGGCTGCGTGACATAACGTTTTGTGAAATTTTAGCCTTCTTTCTAAAGTTTACCACATTTCAAAATTTTCCAGTAGTGCTCTTGTAGTTTCTTAGTCTGTCCGATTAGGATTTAATTTCCAGCACTTTATAATATAGTCACTATTGCAGATCTACTATTAATATTATAGCTAGCAAACAAACAACAGCAAAACAATACTGATTGATAGTGATGGGGAAGTAAACATTGACGCCGCAGAATTTTTCACGACTAAGCATCTACCTAAAGAGCCATTCTGTTGAAAAATTTCGAGAACCATCTTCCTTTTCATTTAAATATTATGCTAAATGGTTTTAGCAAGAGACGTATTTCATTACCTGCCTGAAACATAATAAATGTAGCTTCAGGCTCCTGAATATGACATGGTATGTACCGAAGACCGACACCACGTTTTAGGTTGCTTGCACCATAACATAGTGTATTTAAACGCCTGGAACGTTCGTTCAATTTATGATTAAAGCTAGGTATTTATTGAGGAACATAAGTTTGACATCCTTCTCGATTTATGGGACACGTAAGAATTTAGATACTTATATTCGACAGAGAGGTTAACCATAGTAAAAATATTCTTTTCGTCTAAACTGCGGAATCAAGCGCTTAATTATTTCATCGTGATAACATTTGTATATTCTTGTTCAGTAGAAACTAAAGCAAACTTGCGTCAGCCAATGGTTAAAGTACTTTAACACTAGAACCGCCGAGTGGTCAACTTGACCACTTTTTATATTTTAACATATTATTATTCAGTCAGTTTCTAATCAATGCTGTTGTGAGTTAATGACTTTTCCTAAATGTTTATGTAGATCATATAAATAGTCCAATATTTGTTTTATCTTCATTAGTTTTCTTTGAATGACCACTTATACTTAGAACCGCCGAGTGGTCACTTTGACCACATTACGTGAAATCTGAAAACAGATTATTTAAAGATTGTTGTGCGTCACTCACCGAATTTACTCTTAGCACTCGTCAACAATATACTAAATATCTGGGTTACTGAAGTTTACTCGCATTGTTTGAAGCTCAACAATGCAATATGTCATTCATTGTTTGCTATTGGGTTTCGCATAAACGAGGCAGATTATTTGAGTACTCGTCTCAGAGCAATAGACACGGCTCTGATGTCACAGCGATACAAACCACGGCCACGGCCACTTTCAGATGAAGAAATTGTCGCACTTTTGTATGAATCGGATGTTGAAAATGATCCTCAAGTTGAGGACCTTGTGGAAGACTCTACAGATGAAGATTACCAACCTGTCGCTAATGTGGAGAGTGACAGCTCCGAGACTGAAGATGAAGGTAATTTACATTCACTTATATTATTATTATTATTATTGTTACTATATGAATAATGATCACTATTATAAGAGAGCTGACACTTCTACTGCTACTTCTGTTACTGCTATTTTATTGTGTGGTATGGTTTCTTTATAATGAGTTGTAGCTTTCTAATTGTCTCTTTCCTCATGCAGTTACGGAACCAGGACGAAGCAGTAATATAAACAATGCTACAGAAGGACCTACCCTGGGTAAAAGAAGAACTGCACCTCCTGTAAGTGGACCAATACAGAATCGACGTAGAAGAGGAGAACAAAGTGCAGGGTCACTTCCAGAAACTGGCTCAAAACTCCTGGGGCAGGACGGGATCACGGAGTGGACTGTAGCAGACTTCGGGGTTACTAAACCAGGTAGGATAGGTCAACAGAATATATTGAAAGAAACATGGGGACCTACTCCACACGCAAAGCGGCACGTCTCAAATGATAATGTTTCGAGTGCCTGGTGCCTTTTAGTTGATCAATCAATGTTGAAACACATAAAGAAATGCAAAGAAGCAGAGGCACAACGGCTTCTTGGATATGATTCGTGGAGTTTGCCTTCAGAAGAATTAGATGCATTTGTTGCTTTATTATATGTTCGTGGTGCACTAGGTGCCAGATGTACTGAAGTAGATGAGTTGTGGTCGAAAACGTGGAGCCCCATTTTTCACTGACACAATGAGCAGAAACAGGTTTCGAGAAATTTTGAAATATCTGCGTTTTGATGAAAAAAATACACGGTCGGAACGGTTGAAAAGTGACAAATTTGCACTTATATCAACTACTTGGAATCATTTTATAGAAAACTGTCAGTTGAATTACATACCTGGATCAAATGTCACTGTGGACGAACAACTTTTCCCCAGCAGAACCAGGTGTCCGTATTTGCAATATATGCCGAATAAGCCTGATAAATTCGGAATCAAATTCTGGCTTCTAGCGGATGTAGAAGCAAAATATCTTTGTAATGGGTTCCCTTATGTGGGACAGAATGAACAGAGGGCACCTAATGAGAAACTTCCAGAACAAGTAGTAATGAAGTTGGTAGCTCCATATCGCAATAAGGGTCGAAATGTGAGTACTGATAATTTTTTCACTACGGTCACACTTGGGGAGAGACTGGAAAAAGAGAAAACTAGTCTTGTCGGCACTATCAACCGTGCAAGAAAAGAAATTCCAAACACTGTAAAAAAAAATGAAAACTCCTCTTTATACGTCTGTTCTCTTGAAAAGGGAAGGTGGTACTCTGACTGTTTACCAAGGGAAAAAGAACAAAAATGTTCTTCTGTATAGTACCATGCATACAGATGTTGAAATACAAAATAATTCTAAACACCTTCCCGAAACAGTGAGCTTTTACAATAGCACAAAATTTGCTGTAGATGTCTTGGACCAGATGACGAGGAAGTATTCTGTCCGCTCTGGTACTCGTCGATGGCCTGTCCACATATTTCACAATATCCTTGATTTAGCAGCCATCAACGCATGGATCATTTTCAAGCTAGTGACAGGGATCAAGATAAGTAGGAGGAATTTCATCCTAAATCTAGCAGAAGAATTACGTAGAGACTATATGGAAACCAGAAATCAGGAAAGGATGACAAGGGAAGGAAAGGAAAAGGAAGAAAAGGAAGATGGTGATGAAGAAAGAGAAGAAGCGGAAATTCCTGTGAAAGTTAGAAAACTATGCCAAACGAGGAAATGCAGAAACAAGACAAATGAGGTGTGCAGTAAATGCAAGAGATATGTTTGTGGGCCGTGTACATATAAAGTAATAAAGACAGTACTTTGTAATGCTTGTAAGTAGGATTAGGTACTATACATAGTCATATCTTATGATTGTTCTTTCTCTTAACATATTCATGGGTACTTAGTTTCTCCAGTATGATTAATTTCTATTAATTTTAAAACTACTGCAATACAATTAGTATGGTTGCAGATAAATATTGTGAACTATGCTCTTTAATTTTAGTAATATGTTCCCATTGTTGTTGTAAAATACAGTGATACTGTTAATAAATGTAATTAAAGTGATACATTGTTATCAAGATCATTAATATTTACATTAATCAGAACAGCATGCAATTACAAAGAAAGTGGTCACTTTGACCACATCGGCGGTTCTAAGTATAGTACTAGTTCCGGCGGTTCTAGTGTTAAATACGTTACAATTACGCTAGCAAGACTGTGTTAAACACACACACTATGAAGGGTGGGTTTGGTTTGGGGGTGAGGCTTGAGTGGATTTTGGGTTGGGGGGCTTGAGTGGATTTCGTTTGGAGGGGGCTTGAGTCGGGTAAGGATAGGATTTATAGTCGTGTCGCCCATAAAAGATCTGTAGAGTTTTTTAAAAAAAGGTCTTCAAAATTACGATGTTGGGGGTGAACCTAGATACTTTTTTGGGGAGGGGGCTTGAGACCCCCAGCCTTTCCACCTTGGGTCCGCCATTGCACTCTACATGCATAGAAACTAATCACCAACGACAGGCGAGAGCATCACTGAACACTTGGACTCGGATGTTGCTAGTTTTATGTACGCTGTTCTGTCATCATACTTGCTTACATTCGAACACGGTACAGTTTCTTGTCGACTATAGGTGCACTGTAGACAATAATAAGACCACCTTACCAGCTGTTATAAAAGAGTGTTAAACAGATAATTCGAAATGTAATCAATTTAACCAATTTACATTCTGTCGTAATTACAAAAATCTGTCAAATGATAAATTCGAAATTACGAACCCTTCCCCACTGTCTGTGCACCGATTGGCCCCGACGCACGTGACTTGGTGTTATATGGCAATCAAAGCCTTATACGGGGACACTTCCGACACCTCGCCGGAAGATAGAGCCGGAGCCAGGCTCCGAAACGTCGCTATATATTTTTAATGACGCACTATCCCGGTGGAAAGCCCTAGAAGATTTTACGCAATAGAAAATACTTCAAGGTACTCGCGAAACTAGCTTGAAGGCTAATTGTATTCTAAATAAGCAAAACAATTAATACACTAAATAAATTAATTTTGGGGTACGGGTAAAACGTCTGAGCTTACTGCATGATCGGACAATGGAAATGGAAGCCAAGACTATGCCTGTTCTGACATACACTAGGTTGGATTTTTCATTTAGTTTCGAAGAAAACAAAACACTTTTCTTGAAATAATTAGGAGTGATCTAAATATCTACATACCTCGATTTTAGCAATCCTATACATATTTCCTTTAATTCCAAGACTTGTTCGCTTCATACAACAATTGTCGAAGAAACCTTATAGCCACCATTGCTTCTAACGAACCAAAAAACAGTGATGAACGGCAAGTTACTTTGTCGCAAGTAAGACTATTTCCTGTTACTGTTGAAGCCATAAAGCAATGCTCCATTCTTTAAGCGCGCAGTGTTGCCAATAATTTCTATTATGCTGTAAAAAAAACGCACAGAGCACTGAATTTCATTTGCAAAAAAGCAGTAGATCAACTTTAAAAAAATATTTAAAATCATAAAAGTGTTAATAAATAAATTACGCCAAAGAAATTGACTTTTTAGTATTTATTGGTCTCCCATACGCGTTTCACTTCTTTTGCAGAAGCATCTTCAGCGGGTTTTTTCTGTTAATTACATACAAATGTTGTAAGCAGGTTATGTTGTGTTTGGTACAGTGGAATGAATTATTATCTAACTTATAATCTACTTACATTTTGTGGTCTATTTCATTTCTTTTAGCTCCATTCTCAGCATCAGTGCTCTTGCATTTTTGGTGAGAAGTGTCTTCATTATTTGGATTAACAACACTGCACTTTATTGCACTGCGCTGTGTGTTTTTTCTTGCGAATGATCGTTCTGTTTTGTTTACTAAATATCGAGTTCGGTGTTGTTTTGTTTTTTCCGTCTTCCATTTATTTGGCGGTTTTTTTCAAATATAAATGATTTCAGCAGTTTATTGTGTTTTTTTTCATTATTTATTGTTGTTTTTTCCTGTGTTGATGTTTCTATTTTATTTTAGTTTCAGTGTTTTGTATAGTGTTGGGTGTGTGAGGTTTGTGTATTCATTTATTATTCGTTTTCCTTCTGTTAGTGCTTTTCGTATATGATAGTTTTCTTGGAATGTTTGTATTTGTGGTTTGTTGTTGTTTATGGTGAGTATTTGCATGTCTTAGTCAATATTTGTTGGGTGGTGGTTGTGTTCTTGTAAGTGTTCTGCAAATGTTGAATGGTTGTTATATTTTAGAGCTCTTATAAGTACCTTGTATCTGGTTTCGAATTTTCTGCATGTTTGTCCTATGTACTGTGCTTCGCATTCATTGCATGTTAGCCTGTATATTCCTGACTTGTGATATTTATTGGATTGTGTGTTGTTTTTAATGTTTTTATGTAATGTGTTGTCTGTTCGGAATGCTATTTTTAGTCCCTGTTTTTTTAATATATTTGCAATTTTTTATGTTTCTTTGTTGATGTATGTCATCACATGCCATTTCTTTTTACTTTGTAGTGTATGTGATGTATTATCTGGAGTTGATCTATTGTGGTGTGATGATGGGGATGTATTATGTGAAGTTTTCTTTATCTGTCTTATAATTTTGTTGTTTAGTTGGTGTACCCTGTGTTCCTTGTGTCCATTTTTGTTGGCTATATAGATTATTGTGTTTAGTTCTTGTGTGTAGTTTTCTTTATTAAGTGGAATTTTGTTCAGTCTGTGGAGCATGTGCCTTATTGCAGCTTCTTTATGAGTTTGTGGATGATTTTAGTCAGTTCTTATTATAATGTCTGTGGTGGTGAGTTTTCTGTAAATCTGAAATGAGTGTTGCTGTTTGTGTTTTCTTGTGGTTATGTCAAGGAAGTTTAATTTTCCATTTGATTCTTTCTCCATTGTGAATTTGATGTTTTTGTGTATAGTGTTGATGTCAGTATGTAATTATTGTATCCTCTATTCTGGTTCATTGACTAGACAAATAACATCATCAACAAAATGGTGCCAATAGATAATGTTATATCCTTTGTTTTTTACAGTGTTTTCAAATATTTGATTTTCTACATGGTTCATAAATATGTCTGCAATTATTCCTGATATTGGTGACCCCATGGGTTGGCCATCGTTTTGTGTGTAATATTGGTTGTTAAATTTGAATTAGTTCTGTGATGTTAGGAGTGTAAGTATGTCTATAGCCTCTTCAATGTGTGTGTCAGGGATTAGTTTGTGTTGTCTAAGGTTTTGGTTTATTATTTCTAAGCTTTATTCGATTGGAATGTTTGTGTACATGTTCTGTATATCAAAGGATAGTAGTGTTGCTGAATTTGGTATGTCTATGTCTTTGATCTTATCAATCAGGTTTGAAGTGTTTCTTATGGTTTTGTCATTGTGTGGAGTGTAGTATTGTGAAAGAAATTTCTGCATATATTTGGCAGTATAGTATGTTGGTGCTTTCCTGAAATTTATCACTGGGCGTATAGGTATTCCAGGTTTGTGGACTTTGAGTTGACTTCTTAATGTGGGAGCAAACACAAGATAACGTGCTTTCAACTTTTGTACATAATTAAGAGAAAAAACCCGCTGAAGATGCTTCCTGCAAAAGAATTGAAACGCGTACGGGAGACCAATAAATACTAAAGAGACAATTGCTTTGGCGTAATTTATTTATTAATATTATCAGCAATCGAGAAAATGATCCATAACATCCAGATATCATAAAAGTGTAGTTACGCCCCTGTTTCCAGTAAATCCAATTATAGTTTCTTTTGTTGAATGGATCTTTTTTGAAATAGAATTGTGATTTGGTGAGGATATTTTTATTTCTAAGGTGCTGATAAACTCTGTTGTTCATTGCTTTTTAATTTTTTTAGAAATAAGACCTTTATTCGGTATGATTGACTTATCCGTTTTTTATAGAGTGATTTAACCACAGCATACATATTGGAAGGGGTGTAAGGGTTTGGAAGAGAGCACACTAGCCTTTTCCAACCAAATTTCAGCCTCTCCTTCACGTGCGCACCCTGTTTGCACGGACGAGGCTCTGGTGAATGAAAGATTTCCGATATAAGGAGTCACCCACTACTTGCCAACGGCCTCCGAAAGGAGGGCGAAAGAGCGGGGAGCATTCCAGGGTATCCTTTTGCCCTTTTGGCTGGAAATGACCCCTAAAATCGGATGAATTAGAAATGATCAACATCATGGGGATGCAGAAGGCAACGGGAAACCAATGCATTAAATACCCAAACGGTATGCCGAGGACATGGTATCCTCTCAAATTACTTATATCACGATGGCTTCTTCCTGGGTAAAATATTTCGGAGGTAAAATGGTCCCCCAATCGGATCTCCAGGTGGGGATTGCTCAGGGAGGAGTCATCAGAATGGATAGAAACATTCTACGAGTCGGAGCGTGGAATGTTAGAAGTCTGAATAGGGCACGTAGATTAGAAAACTTAAAAAGGGAGATGGAACCACTTAAGTTAGATGTTGTTGAAATTAGTGAGACTAAATGGAAGGACGCGCAGGATTTCTGGTATGGGAAACACAAGCTGTCAATGGAGGATTTGTAATGAATAAGAGAGTAGGGAAACGGGTGAGTTATTATGAACAGTTTAGTGACAGGGTTATTTTGATGAGGCTAGAAACTAAGCCCTCCCCAACAACTTTAGTACAAGTATATATGCCAACGGCACAGGAAAAAGACGAACAAATAGAGTAAATATACGCCGAAATTGAAGAATTAATCGAATATGTGAAGGGGGAGGAAAATATAATAATCATGGGCGAATGGAAAGCGGTAGTGGGAGAAGCGAAAGAGGGGAATACAGTTGGAAGTTTTGGTCTAGGAGAAAGAAATGAGCGAGGAAGCAAGTTGTTAGAATTTTGTGAAAGGCATAAGCTGGTTGTGGCAAACACGCTATTAAAGAACCATGCAAGAAGGATATACACCTGGAAACGTCCTGGAAATACAGGCAAATATCCACTAGATCATATCGTAGTCAAACAGAGATTCAGGAATCAAGTTCTAGACTGTAAAGCGTACCCAGGAGCAGACATAGATTGTGACCATAATTTGATAGTAATGAAGTGCAGGCTGAAATTCATGCGAATAAGGAAGCATTATAAGCTGAACAGACTGGAAGTGAATAAAGTGAAACAATCTAGCATGGAAGAAAAAGCTGCCTGAACACCTTGGATCACAGAAGAAATTTTGGAACTGATGGATCAGAGGAGAAGATACAAAAAATTCTCAGGATGAAGAAGGAAGAAAGAAATATAATTTAGAAATCAAATACACAGGAAATGCAAAAAAGCGAAAGAAAAATGGCTAGAAGAAAAGCGTGAATAAGTACAAAAGGATATGGTCGTAGGTAAAATACATGTTACATATGGGAAGATCAAACAGAATTTTGGAGATGTGAAGAAAAGAGAAAATTTGTTCTTAGAACCGCGAGTTAAATTGAACAGAACTGAATATCATTTTTGAAGTCAGTTACTATGTTAATTCAAGCTAGAATTCAGACCTTCACAGTTTTGAGATAGTATTTTCTATTGTATTAATCTCAAGTCTAGAGGAGTTTATAGAAAATTTTATAATAAATTGAAGAAAGCAGTTAGAGGCTTCAACTTTGTTAAATAACCAATTTTAAATATGTAAATTTGATTAAAGCTACTTTCAAATCGATAGCTTCAATAATTTCTGAAATATTAATTAGTTAGATTCTGGTTTTGGATTACGAATTTTATTTCATCCTTTCGATAATAGTAAACACGTTTTGCTTGATAGTAAACCAAAGAGCAACTCTTCAGGTGTAAACTAAAAATTTATTTCAGTTTAGTAACAACAAAATTACAAAAGTTATTAACAGGTCTTGGAAATCACATTAAAATAATTTTTTACCGAGAAACTATTAAAGTTACAGAATTTATTATAAGGATTAAAGTTGACGCTTTTTATAAAATCTTGCTATCCTCAGATTTTCAGAACGTTAGGCTCATTTTCAGTTGTCGAGGTCAAAATATGTGATAGAAGCCTACAAGCTTGAGTACGAATCTGATCTGTTTTCCAGCATTCTCGTGAGAGACCAGGAAGTCCAGCATTCTCACAGTCGATCCTATAACTATTAGCCCAGAATTTTCCTCATCTTCCCGCAGTTTGCCAGCGAGTTTCATTTAGAGCACTATTGTGCTACCGTGTTAGAATAATGTAGTCTCCCGCAGTCGGCCAGAGAAAGAGTGAGCATAACCACGCTCGGTGGCGTGCTAATTTTGGCACGATATAGGCTCGCTTTGTACTTCAAATTCAGCTAGAAAGCAACTATGCAGTTTTGAAGCAGCATTTTACGCCATGTAGTGCGTCGGGATAACTTAGGTTTCAGCAAATCGGTCGAACGGTAGAAGTGTGTGTTGAACTTTGAAATGCTTCCACGTGATAATTAGGTGAACTTGGAATTATGGCGCTTGGACTGGCTTGAATCGGTTAATCGCATTTGCACATTTATCTTCAAAATGGTTGTCTGATGCCGTTTCAGTTTGTTACTTTGGAAAATTTTTCAAGGTCTATCTACCATAAATAGGTTTGTGGCGACCAAGTTTCATTTGCAAAGCTAGAACTGAAAATATCCGCAGTTATCAATGGCCACCGTTGAGACAGAGGTTTATTCATAAGCTTGTTGTCTTACAAGGTGTGAACATTAAAGCTGCCAATGCGAAAATTCTTGTATGCTCAGACGATGGAGCTAACCGATGGAAGGAATATATTGATAAACTGTATGATGGGGGAGAATTGAACAATAGCGTAGTGGAAAATGAAGGCACTATTGACACTGATGACTTAGGAGATCCTGTTTTGAGGACAGAATTTGATAGAGCTCTGAATAACTTTAAACTTGATGAGATCCCTGTACAACTTCTTAAAACCCTAGGAGAAGAAGGAATCGAAACATTATCCAAGCTGATATCAGAAAGTAATAAAACAGGAGAAATTCCAATTGATTTAATAAGAATATCATATTCACATTTCCGAAGAAAGCACTAGTGAGAATTTAAGGCACCATTAGTCTAACATCACATGCTTCAAAAATACTGACCAGAATAATATATAGAAGAATAGGAAGGGCAGTACAAGAAAAACCAGGTGAAAATCAGGTTGGGTTTAGGAAAAATCACGGTGCATGGGAAGCAATTCTGGCTTTGAGATTAATACTTGAAGGGCGGATCAAGAAAAACAAAGATACTTTAATAGTGTTTGTTGATTCAGAAAGAGCTTTTGGTAATGTTAGGTGGGACAAGATGCTCAAAATTTTGAAGACGTCAGGTCTAAAGTATCGAGATAGAAGAAAACTCTATAAACTATATAAGAATCAAGTTGCTATAATAAAAGAAGAGAATAACGAGACACATGCATCAGTTAAAAAGGGTGTGAGATACGGTTGTAGTCTATTCCCGTTAATATTCAACTTGTATGTAGAAGAAGCAATGAAGAAAGTCAAAGAAACATTTCCATGTGGCATAAGTTTTGAGGGAGAAAAAAATCAGTATGCTACGATTTGCTGATGACATTGTCTTGTTAGTAGAGAGGGCTGAGGATATTGAGAAGTTGCTGAATGGCATGAACAAAATACTGAAGGACGATTTTGGACTGAATATAAATCAAAGTAAGACAAAAGTGATGAAATGTAGCAGAAATGATACCAATACTAGCAGATTAAATATAAATATTGGATCGGATGGAATAGGAGAAGTGAGTGAGTTCTGTTACTTGGGAAGCAAAATTACAACCAATGGCCAAAGCAGGAATGATGTTAAAAGCAGAATAGTACTAGCAAAAAGCGCCTTCATGAAAAATAGAAACCTTTTAGTTTCAAATATTGATCTATGAATTAGAAAGAACTTTTTAAAACTCTATGTGTGGAGCACAGCACTTTATGGTAGTGAAACATGGACTTTAGGAATACCGGAAAGAAAGAAAATTGAAGCATTTGAAATGTGGTGCTACAGAAGAATGCTAAAAATTAGGTGGACAGACAAAGTAAGAAATGAACGAGTTTTGGAAATGATGGATGGGAAAATAAGTTTATGGAAGAAGCTTACAGAAAGAAGAGACAGGCTGGTAGGTCATATTTTGAGACATGCTGGATTGGTTAATTTGTTAGTGGAGGGAACAGTCGAAGGTAAGAACTTTAGAGGAAGGCAGAGATTTGAATATATGAAGCAGGTAATTAGGGACGTGGGTTGTAAGGGAATTGTAGAGATGAAGAGATTAACACAAATTAGGATGGGGTGGAGTATTGTATCAAACAAGTCGAAAGACTGATGACAGCAAATATATATATCTTGGAATGTCCACAGAAAGAGATGTATACTAATCAGATAATGTAGTATATTACTTAATTCTGTGGCGCACAATTTAAATAATCCACTGGAAATACCACTGTAATCAGTTGAGCATTGACTCTTAAGAAATATGATAACTTTTCTCATTTCTTCTGGAGTAGCTAAATTTAGAAACATAATTTTAAAATTTTCTTGGAAACGTGTATCAATAAAATCCATAATACCTCAGTGAGCTATTAGTAGTTAATTTATCGCAGCAGATAAAAAATGTTTATTAAATATTTCAGCAATTGAAAAACTGGTTTCTGCTGAACATTGCATTATATATATGTCCTTCCGCCAGATGTAGTTTATTTGTTTATTTATTTATTTTGTTAATCCATGCTTAGAAATGGCTTCCGAGATGTGAAACATGTCATGGTTAATAATGTAAAAGTTGTATTTTTTGGATGGCTGTGGTGGACTGTCTGTTCTTGATCAACTTTTTTCTTCATATTTCGTTAAGCATTTCTTCTTCTGCTATGTTGCGATTCTTCTTCAAATATTCCTGACACCTAAACCTTGGGGTGCGTGGGATTGGAGAATCATACTGATTTTTTGCTCTTGCCGAATAAAATAAAGAAGCCGCAATAGTCCATGTTTATCGCAACATACGTACTTAATGGTTCAGTTACATCTGCGGACTCCACGTGACGTAATGTGAGCAAAAGCTAGGTTTCTGTAATAGAAAATATTCTAATACATATAGTCGAACGAGAATTGACGGGTACCAGTGGCAATCGTTCAGGAGACGATCCGAGGCAGTGCCTGCCGGTTCCGAAGATCGTTGGAAAAATTACAAGTTGACCGCTGCAAGGTAAACTTATGCTGCGAGTGCAATTTTAGCCACGTGTGGCATGGTTACTGAGCTGATGGCTGGAGGTTTCCGTTCGGTTAAACAAGCGCTTTATTGCATGTACGCCATCGAGGCTCAGACTTGGAGAAGTTAAATAAAAATCTACAATAATTAAAATATTTCCACTATATTTCCTCCCACATCCTGAAGATTCGTGTCCCGCCTGGGACACGGCTTTGGATTTCAAAACCTGTGATAATATCTAAACTAGCGGTTTGCTCGACATTACGCACGATTATAAAAATTACAAATCAAAACATGAAATACAGAAAATCATCAAACTAATAATTAAATCATTGTCTAATTGACTATAATTTTTTGCAACTGGTTTGCTATTAGTTGGCTCTTTAATTTAGAGAATGTGTGTAAGAAAAGTGTGTAAGAAAAGTGTGTATAGAACAATTTTTTCTCCAAATAATTAGATTATTGCATTTAGTATACTGGGTTACTCCCATTAAACAATCTTGGCTTTAAGGTTGTTCACAATTAATGCTCACTAAATTTGAGTGTGTTAATAGGCAAACATAAGTAATCAATAACTTCCAACAGAATGAATTAGATATGAAACTCGACTATATACCGTAATCTACAACATAACTACTCCTTATTGAAGTATTAAATCTCTGTTACAAAAGACTGAAAATATTTCAGTTAAATCAAAATATTAACTATGAAATCTCTGAAACAGTTATTAGTTACTAATCAACGAATGCTGGAGTATATAATGATCTTTCTTATATTTAATGGTTATGGAATTATGTCAACTTAAATTGTCATTATATAAATTCCCCAAATATTTTCCATTTAACTACAAACATTATATATAAAAATAATACTAGCAATGTGAAATGAATGATTCTATAATTCTCTATAAACAAATCTCTCAATTTTTTGTTTTTGTTTTTTGTTTGTTTTTTGTTAAGTGTTGACCTGGTTAATCTTTATATATAAAGATGAATGTATGTTTGTTTGTTTGTTTGTTCTTCATACAAATCTACAGTTTTCATCCAATCTCGATGAAACTTTGCACACTTATTCTATGAAACAAGGAGAAAAATACTGTCTACATTTGGTTGAAAAATTATCAGTATAAATAAAACATGTTTTCTTATAACTTCGAAATACGGCGATAGACAGACACGTGTTTCCGTGTAGTGGACTGGCAGCTCAGTGGTTAAAGCGCTTGCTTACGAACGTCGTGGTCTCCGGTTCAAATCTCCGTGGAGGCTAAGATTTTTAAAAATTGTTTTTCATCGTAAGAGTCAGGCCTGGGCCGTAGATTATTCGGATTGAATGTTAAACTATAGATATTAGAAAGTTGGGGTGCAATGCGAGGCAAATCGTAGGTAGTCTTGCAATGTTGTAGCTGTACACTTTTTTAGGTTATAATGATCCCTCAGGTGTTGTTCGCAGTCAGTGTGTGAGTGTGAACCACAGTAATATTATTATAAATACGGAAGTAAGTCTCTGTCTTTTTGTTACGTTTTGACGACTAAATCGTTGTGATGGAATTTTATAAGGAACTCTGTATGAAGGGCACAGGATATTTTTTCCAGTATGATTAACAGTTGTACTCACGAAATTTTGAGACCTTATCGAATGGTGACAGAAATATGTTGAAAATTGATTCTCTTCAAGAGAAAGGTTCGACGGTGCAATGATATAGTGATAGCTTTCCTGTCATATTATTCCAACTCGATATTTTTTAGGACCAATCCTTCCTTACCAACAACTTTATATATTTAATTCTGGCAAAAAAATTCTTAATCCACGCGTACGAAGTCGCGGGTACTAGCTAGTAAGGATATAAAATTGAATATAAGGTACTCAGTCCTTGAATTTTATTTCAATCTGTAAGCCTCACACTCACGCATACAGCCAGAAGGTCTCTGTTATCAGACGCTGCGTAAGCGAGTCTCGTGTTACTGTACAGTGGCCTGCCTGCGGTTTGCTGCAATACCTGAAACTTACCCAACAACAGCAGTAAAATATTCTTGAAATCAACAAATCAGTCTAGCCATGGCATCATGTGACCAGTTCTTTGTGGGTGGAACAAATAAATTAAATTTTGATATAATTCTAATGAATCAATTTCCATTTTATTATTTTTTCAAGTATTGCTCAATGCACAGAACAAACTTAAAATGACTATGAATACATTTTAATTTTATAGTTAGGTTTACTTCTGTGATCTCAGGTTGTAATGGTTAGGTTTCCGAAATGTTTGTGCTGCTGAGTGGGAATTCTTACTGCGTGTGGTGGTTTTTGCGCCCGAATTTACGACTTGCTGTACTGATTTGGGCTGTTGGGTTTTGTTATCAACTGGTTTCTTTATGTGCACAATATTTTTAGGATTTTCCTGATATAACAAAAGTCTGTGGTTCTGTCCGGTAGTTGAATTCTTACTGTTATGGATGATAATACCTACTTGACTTGGTAAGGGCCAAGCCATCTGGTAGTTAATTTTTTCAACTCATGTTTCCTTATGAATGGTTTATTTAGCATATTGTAATCTACTACATTAATATTTTGCGGTTTCACGGTCTTATTGTAATATTTGGCCTGTGATAAGAAAGCACAATGGTTGTTACGATGTACCTCAGTCCATAATTTTTTAAGCTTAAATGCCGGACTTCGTACATTTGGATTATATTTTTTTTCTAGAAACTTGGAATATTCTGAAAGGTGAATTAATATCCCTACCAAAAATCACTTCAAAGGGTGTATTTGGGTACTGGTGTGAATTTTTTATTGGTAACACGATACTAAATGAGGTAAAGTTAATTGCAAATTATCGTAAGATTTGTTAACATAGTAACTAAGCAATTTACCAATAATTTTTTGTATAATTTTGACCCTACCGTTTACAGAATGATGGTAACAACTGGTTCTCAATTTTTAATGCATAATAGTTTACAAACTTGTGCAAACAATGTAGACATAAAATATGATACTTGGTCCGTAATTATCGATTCCGGAATTCCATAAAGTAAAACCAAGTTTACTACAAATCTTTAGCAACTGACTCTGCGGTTTGGTCGGATAAGGGAAACATTGTTAGGTATCTGGTAAACGTATCAAAAATCGTAAGTATGTAATAGTTGCCTTCCCGACTGCGTCTAAAAGAACACATAATATCAAGACTGATTCTTTGGAAATGTTATATTGTTTCAGGTAGTGACTGCAAAGGTTATCTCGCTTTTCCGAGGCTATATCCTTCATTGTATTTGGGAGAACTTTTCACATATTTTCGTACATCCTCTCTCCTGTGCAGCCACCAATATTCATTCGCAATTCGCTTGTTAGTTGTTTCAAAATCACAATGACCTTATAAGAATGAGTCATGATACAATTTCATAATAGGTTCTCTCACTGCTTTTGGTACCGCAACCCAATTACAACGCTTGGTAACACGATATAAAATGTTATCGCGAAACACAAACCAGTTTTGCCTTCTCAATTTATTAAATTCTTCGTCTTTAGTCTGATCAGTAGGTAACTCAATTACTGAAAGTGTTCTTCACTATTAACTATTCTGATTTAACTACTTAAGACACCGGCATTATTGTGCAAAATTCCCAGTTTATGGACTATATCATACTCTTACTCTGAAAGCTGTAGTGTCTATCGCATTAACCTGCGTGATGGGTCTTTGAACATCCATTTTAACGCAAAATGGTCAGCTACGATCGTAAATTTTCTCCCGTAAATACAACAACGGAACATTTTTTACACTCCAAATTACAGATAATGGTGGTTTCTCCGTCGTTTCCTAGTTAGTTTATGGTTTAGTTAATTGACGAGATACATATGCTACTGGGTTTTCTTCTATTACTTTAGATAAAACAGAACCAAGGGCATAATTTGATCCGTCAGCTGTGAGGACGAAAGGTTTAATGAAATCAGAAAATATTAGAATTGGATAACTGGTAAGAGTTTTTTTTTCTTCAAAATATTCATGGCTTACTCGCACTCATTTGTACTTTAAAATTTGACTCCCTTTTTCAACAGTTTACTTAGTGGTTTGTCCTTAAGTGTATAGTTCTGGATAAATTTTCTATATAATTAGAAAACCTAAGAAAGACTGCAATTATTTCACACAGGTAGGTGATGAAAACTCTTTAACTGCTAACTACTAGTCTTGGATTATGTTTAACCCCATCCCTTAGTGATGTGATAACCTAAATATTCTACTTCTGACCCTGCGAAATTACTCTTTTCAATTGATAACGTTAAATAAGCTTGTCTAAAACGTTCAAATACAGATCTTAACCTTTGGTGAGCTTCTTCCATGTTTTTTGAAAATACAATTACATGGTCGATGTAAACAAGTGCTGAAAATGGTTAACCATCTCAGAACTCCATCTAAAAATCTTTGGAAAGTTTCAGGACAATTTTTAGCCCGAACGGGAGCCTCAGTAACTTTTAATGGCAAATTAGGGTCATTAAAGGCTGTTTTTTTTTTTAATCTCATCTTCATGGACTTTCACTTGGTGGTTACCACTGCATAAATCTAAGTTTGAAAAATATTTGCAAATTCCTAAATAATCTAGTTTCTGCAATTGAAGGTAAAAGATGCATGTTACTGACTGTCACTAATTAATTCTCGATTTGTTGTCAGATAATCATCTCGAGCAGCTAGTTAATGAACCTACGCGGTGTCATAACGGTAGCGAAAACATTTTAGACTTGCTGGTTACCAACAGGCCAGAATTATTCACCGACATTTCAACGACCACAGGAATAAGCGATCACAAAGCGGTAATTGCGACTATCAAATTAATGACCGAGCGAAAAAGGAAAAAAGGGCGGATTATATACAGATTCAGTAAGGCCTCAAAGGAGTGTTTTAGAACCTACCTGAGGAATAAATACCATAACTTCAAGTCAACAAAGGACACCGTTGAAGAGATGTGGCATCGTTTTATACATATAGTCAGGGAAGGAATGGAAATACATATACCAAAGCGGACAATAAAGGGAGAGGGTGATCCACCGTGGTACACATGCGAAAGTCAAAAGATTACTCAAAAAACAAAGGAAAATACACGCACGCTCAAGAAGGAAGGGGTGTCGCAGCGATTTAGAAACCTTAGCTGATTTAAGAGGACGTATTAAGAATGTAATGCGCGAGGCCTTTAACGATTTTCACTCCAACTCTCTCTCTAAGAGTCTCACAGAAAACCCAAAGAAATTTTGGTCGTATGTACGAAAACTTAATTGTACCAACAGCAATATTCCAGCACTAATTCGTGAAGGTTCCGAGGTTAATGAAAGCCGCGATAAAGCTAACGTACTAAATACTGTATTCAAAAATTCATTTACAAATGAACATAAGGATAGTATTCCCGTTTTCCCACGCCGTGGCGAGTCGGTGATGGAATCATTACGAATAGATACTGCAGGTATCGTTAAGCAATTAGAGCTCCTGAAGTGGGGGAAAGCACCGGGCCCGGATGGAATTCCAGTAAGAGTATTTTCAGAGTATGCTGCAGAAATCGGGCCATTTCTGTCTGATATATTCAGTAAATCATTAGAAGAGCGAAAAGTACCTTCAGACTGGAAAATCGCGCAAGTAACTCCGATTTTCAAAAAAGGTGATCGAAGTGATCCTGGGAACTATCGTCCCATATCTATAACATATGTTTGTAGTAGAGTTATGGAGCATATTATATGCTCGAACATTATGAATTTTCTAGATTATAATAATTTGCTTACAACAAATCAACATGGATTTCGGAAGAAAAGATCATGTGAAACACAGCTGGCCCTATTTACACACGACGTAATGAAAGTTATCTATACAGGTTCACAAGTAGATGCAATTTTTTTAGATTTCCAGAAAGCCTTTGACTCTGTGCCACACAACCGCCTTTTAGCGAAGCTTCGAGCGTACGGTATATCGGATCAGCTTTGTGAATGGATAAAGGATTTTCTAACTGGTCGGCCGCAGTATGTTGTTGTTGAAGGAGAAAGTTCTTCTAATCTAGATGTTACATCGGGCGTACCTCAAGGAAGTGTAATAGGACCACTTCTTTTCTTAATTTTTATAAACGATCTCGGAGACAAAGTGAAAAGCCTTTTTAGATTGTTTGCTGATGATGCGGTTATTTATAGGGAAGTAAGAACTTTGGCCGATTGCTTAGAAATTCAGCGCGATCTGGATGTTATTTTGGCTTGGTGCGCTGAGTGGCAACTTACTCTAAACTGTAAAAAGTGCAAGACAATGAGCATAACTAACAAAAAGAATCCGATTGTTCAGAAATACGAGTTAAACAATACAGTTATTGATATGGTCGATTCTATTAAATATTTGGGAGTAACAGTACAAAGGAACATGAAATGGGACATACACATTAATTCTTTAGTGGGTAGAGCAAATTCTAGGCTGTGATTTATAGGTAGAATCTTGAAAAATTGTAATGAACAAACAAAGGAGATAGCGTACAAATCTC
Organism: Vandiemenella viatica; assembly: GCA_031002005.1. NCBI lineage: Eukaryota > Metazoa > Arthropoda > Insecta > Orthoptera > Morabidae > Vandiemenella > Vandiemenella viatica. Next base: position 27,640,121 of record JARYHS010013630.1, on the reverse strand, counting down.
TTGTGCGTCCACATTTGGATTATTGTTGTGCCATTTGGGACCCGTTTCGTAAGGGATTGATCGAAAGTATAGAGAAAGTACAGAGAAGAGCCGCTCGATTCGTGACCGCTTGCTACAGTCCTTATGAAAGCGTCACAGAACTGATTAGTAGATTAGGTTGGGAGTCTCTGGTAGATAGACGACACACGTTTCGTTTAAACTTATTGGAAAACATGCGTACTCCAACTTTCACTCATGAGTGTAGTGAAATACTTCTTCCACCAACCTATTTGAGTCGGAAGGACAGGAAAGATAAAATTAGAGAAATAAGGTGCCGGACTGATTCTTATATGAATTCTTTTTTACCTCGTACCATTAGGGATTGGAATGCACAGCAAAGAGATTAGCTTTGGTGCTGAGCACCCTCTGCCACCCACAATTTTGTGAATTGCAGAGTATATATGTAGATGTAGATGTAGAATTTTGAAGCTCTATAATTAATACATAACCTGAATTTTGTCTCTCTATTTCGACTCCGCTTTGGCGCAAGGACAGTCAGTGCAGATCATGGGCTTGTACTTGGCCTAATAATTCCGTCTTTTAGTTGTTAGTCAATGAATTCATCTACTGATTGCCTCTGATGCAAAAGAAGTCTGTAGGCTTTCTTATAAGTGGGAGCGGCATCCTCCGTTAGGATCCTATATTTTACTAAATCTGTTGCCTGCAATTTACTGTTTGGTATAAATAATTTCCGAAATTTATTTAAAAAACTTTCTGTTTTTTTTCCTTTCATTAGATGTTAAATGTTCAATCCTATCTTTTAAAACAATATCTTCCTCGCTCTGAACAGTACTCAATTTTTTCTCCTACAAAAGTTCATTAGTAGTACCATTAAAATTACAGAAATACTACTCGCTAATTCTTTTTCTCTTAAAATTCCTATTTTTGTAATTTTATGTTCACAGGGTATTCCAAAATCACTTTCACCAAAATTTTCAATTGATACAGGTATATATTTTATTCCATTAATTACTCGCACTTCGCATATGCTTATTTTCACGTAACACTGATTAGTCTCTAACCAACTGGATTCTTCTCGAAGATCCACCAAAACTACTGAATTTTCGTCATACTCTGCGTCATCTTTAATAGGTAAGATCATAATTTTCCCCGAAGCATTTGCAATGGTTTCTGCATTGCTAAGACTGACGACACCTTTCTAAATTCACTTAGATTCTGAATTGATGTTTATGAAGCCTAGAATTCCTTTTAGAACGTGGGAACAACAATGGTGAGCTTACGATCTCGCGTTTCCTCAAAGTAATTGTACGTTTTGTCACATAAAGTATTGCATTACATTTATTTAGAAAATCCATCCTAGAATTCCACTGTATTTTGGATTCCCTTTAGAAACAACATAAACAGTTTCATTATAAACACAATCATCTATAGTTATATTCACATCTTTTATACCAAAAGTATCAATAATTGTATTTCTATCTAATCCCGTAATTCTGCAATCAGATTGTTTTAAATCATCGATACCACAAATATCTATAGACAATACTGTAACTCCAGACCCAGTGTCAATAAGTAGCTTACTTTGTTTTCCTTCAACATTTACTGTTACAGTGGAATCTGCCACTTTGGTGTTACTCTGACAAATAGTTACAGATACCGCTTTAGTTTGGCGTATAACAACGTGCCTTGCAAACCCTCTATTCGTTTAACTTTTTCTGTAAATTATTGCTTCCACGCTGCCGCCATTTCATCTATTGAAACCTCCCTAGTTTTTTGTACCATAATTGTTACAACTATTTCCCTGAATATTTTTGTTATTTCCCATAAATGTTTTATCACTACTATCTTTATAATTATTTTTATTATTATCTGTACTTAATCTTTCTCTACTATTTATCCTAAATTCCCTTGTATAATAAGCTTTGTCGTAATTTCCTTGAAATCTCCTATATTCACTTCTTTGAAATCTTTCATTATTACAGGTTTGAAAACTACCATCATAGTCAGAATGAAATCTTGTACTATTTCCTCCACAACATGTATTATTAGCACCATGCGACGACGACGTTAGAACTACAACTTGCATTGCTTGTAATATGTTTAAAACATGCATTATTAATAAATTTCTATCAACAGTTTTCAGATGCGTATCTCCTTTTCTTAAAAAGGATTACACAATCTAATTCTTTTCTCGTGTGGAAGACTCGTTTTTCAATCTTCTCTTTCCGGTAATTTCGAGGCATATTCATCACTTCTTCGTACGTTTGTGCGTGTTCCAAATCTTCCGCGAATGTCTTTGGTTTCTTGAGACTTACATAATTTGCCATATCACCGTTTAATCGTCCTATAAATGCGCCAAATGCCCGCATGTCCTTATTTTCTTCTGCATTATCCCCCAGCACATATGTATTGTTATTAATGATTTTAATCCTAGCAGCGAACTGATCGAGATCTTATCCTGGTTTCATATTAATATTTCTTAACTGCGCTCGTGATAGAATCTAGCTGTATGTTTCTTTGAAAAACGCTTTTCAAGTACCCCACGCAACAACTCAAATGTTTCGGCGTTTTTGCAATCCTCATCATAGAACACAAATTTTTAAGCTTCATCAGTTAATTTTATTTTTAAAACAGCTAATTTTTCACAGATTATTAAGACTCCTAATTTAAAAAGATCTTCAAGTTTAAACAGAAACTCTTTTATTGATTCATAAGGCTTTTCCCCGAATGAAACTTAACTCATCATCACTGCATTGTAAGCCCTGCTATTAGAAATTTGAGCATCGTTAGTTGGTTGAGTAGGCTATGAAACTCGGGCCTCTAACGCCGCTAATTTAGGCGTTAAGGAATCTATCACATCTTGCAAATTTACTTCTCACCCTTCCTGATTAGTCTGCATGCAACAAGCAAGCTTAACTGTTTTTTAAAAAAAATACTGCCAAATCCTACAACGAGTCGTCGTTTTGTTTCCGCCACGTCCTGCAACACACTCACTGGATGCCAACTGTGGTTGTTATCTCCTAGAGTGAAATGTTGTAACGACAAGACGCTTAGCTGGTCTCGCTGCTTCGCCGCGGTCTGGCCGCTTGGCCGGTCGACGCGTAGAATGTCTCGAAGATTGATGATTGATTTCCCCGCCAAAATCTAGTTACCTAGCTACCGTATGATTACACAAAATATTGCTTCTGACAGCACTGTAAAAGCTGTATTTGTCGGAAGGCTGTGGTGGATAGTCTGTTCTTGATCAAACTTGTTTCTTCGTGTTTCGTTAGGATTTGCGAAGTATTTCTTCTTCTGCTATACTGTGATTCTTATTCTTATATATCTGTCACCTAAGCTTTGGACTGCTTGGGATCGGAGAATCATGCTCTTGCCGAATAAAATACTAAAGCCGCAATAGTCCATGTTTATTGCAACAAACGTACTTAATGGTTCAGTTACAAGTAAAAGCTATGGAGTGGAGTGCCACACAAGCAGCCGCGTCGCGCTTCACTCTCGAAGTTTATTTCATTTTGGTCGAGAAAAACGAAACGCAGAACTTTCAAAAGTCGCGAAGGTGGAAAATTAGTGTTTTAATGAGTCTGTGTGAAAGTGTATCAATAATAGCTAAACTAACGCTGGCTCTGTGAACAATTATTTGGTTTGCGATTGGTTGGGGAAGTCACCGGCTTCGCCACACAGTTCAACGCCACGCGACGTCAGCATGTTGACAGCTCAGCGGTGTCATACAGCTGCAACGTAAGTAAAAGGCGCTCGCAAAACAATGGCAGCGGCTTCCTCAAGTGCAAATAAAACCAATGAAACCCCAATGCTAGCTGAAAAATATGAAAATCTGGTCGTCTATTTAAACGAAAACTTGGGCAAAAAATTGAAGGAAACGCTACTCCGTGAAATTAAAGACAAGCTTGCCAGTTGGGCGGTTGCAGTTTCTTTCATAGAAGAAAAAAATTCCGAATTAAACAAAGAATTAGAGAGGCTAAACAAAACAATTGAGGGACTTAGGTCAAATGGAAACACAACTTCTCGGCCAAGCTATGCTGCAGCGGCTAGTAAGGCAACTAGCTTAACAAAAAATAGAATTACACCCGCGAAAACAAGTTCTCTTGTCGTGAGCTCAAGACGTGGCAAAAATCCAAAAGTAATTGTGGAACAGATTACCAAAATAATTAAACCATCAAAGACAAATTAAAAATTGATAAAATAAGGAGTACCAATAACTCAGTAATTATATATGCAGAAACTAAAGAGGATGTCAAAAAATTGATGGAACACAAAGAATTAAATGAGACGCTAAAATGTGAGCTTCCAAGAAAGAGGAAACCATTGGTAATCTTATATGATGTACCAAAAAATTTGGAAATAATTGATCTAGTAGACAAAGTATATGAGCAAAATTTTGAAGTTAAATTATCAAAGGAGGAGTTTGAAAACGGTTTCTGCCCTAAATTTAAAACAGGACCCCTTGAAAAGCCAACCGTTCATCACGTTATAGAAGTAAGCCCAGCTATGCGCAAATTATTACTAGAGCAACATAAAATATACGTGGAATTCAGTGCAATCAATTGCAAAGACTACACCGTGGTACCAACTTGTGTCAAGTGCAGAGACCTCGGACATGTAAGTAAACACTGCCAAAAGGACATAGAGACTTGTAGTCATTGTGGTCAGAACAATCACAAGCGTGATCAATGTGATAAGAAGTCGATACCTCAAACGTGCACCCCATACCAGAAAAAGAGGTAAGTCATGCAAAATCAAAGGAAAGGATTGTCCCACGTATCAACTGCTACTGCAACGCCTAGTTAACAGAATAGATTATGGCTAGTCTACAATCCAGTTGCAGGATAGATCAAGAAATGATGGAGAATATAGCAAATCTGATATACAGAGCAGTTGAAATAGCAGTTGGAAAAATGGGAATGAAAAATCAAAAGAAGAGAGGCATCTCGTAGAGGAAGAAATGCTGCAAGAGCCGAAACATTTAGGAAGAAGAAGGCGATGGAAATGCAGAAAATGATGGTAAGTGCCGGCGTGCAAACAGATCGGCAGCTGTTAATAGACGAGCAATTAGACGAAATTTCCTCCACCTCTGAATCGTATTATTGACAGCGTTTTGTTAGAGCCGGTGGGCTCGGATATTCCAAAGAAAACGAATATCATCTTCGCAAACCAAGATTGCGTTCCAGCCAAATAAAAAACCCGAACATTGTGAAAAGTCAACCGAATGCCATTACTGCAGATCCAGCGGTATTGTACGCCGATTTTGAGGATAACTAGACTTGAAGAAGTGCATACACTTACACTTGCCCCCCGACATTTGACAAGAGTCCTCCATCCTGGCGGTAAAAACATAACGTTCCCACAACCTTCGGCAATTGACAGAATACAACTGAGGTCACTAAATTTTCCAACAGACCCATCTCAGCTCCTGACACTAGTTCACAAGATTTTCGAGAGAAGAGGAGAAATATTTCATCCTAAGGTAACATACAAGTAGTTTGTCATGACCCATGGACGCATTCTGTTAGATACAAGACTACCTTGGCCCCAGTGCAATGTGCACACAAGACACCCGTAAATTCTATGTTAAAAGTTACTCAGCTGAATACTAAAGGAAACGCCATGGTTCTACATGAAATCAGAAAGGTGGCTGAAGAATTGAGATCAGATATTATTTGTCTACAAGAACCGTACTCCTGGCAAAGCAAAATCCCACACATGCCTGTAACATCACGAATAATCACAGAGGGCAATAACCCAATGGCAGCAATAATCGTTTTAAATAAACAGATAACAGTTACAAAAATTACACAGTTATGTGATGAGCACACAGTATGTGCTGAGAGAGGAGCAGCATAGGGAAGCTTCGTAATGGTAAGCATGTATTTCCAGTATAGTGACGAGATCTTCCCATTCTTAGATAGAATACGGCAGATAGCTGCAGCTCTGGGAAATTATCCACTAGTTATTGCAGCGGACGTCAATGCAAAATCTGCTCTTTGGCACAGCAAGAAGACTGACAGGAGAGGGCAACTTCTAGGAGAACTGTTAAGCGAATTGGGTCTAGAGGTTAGAAACCAAGCACATAATCCTCCTACTTTCTGCAACAGTGTTGGCGCAAGAACAAATATCGACGTAACAAATACAAACATTCATGCGGGGAATTTGATTTGGGGTTGGCGAGTGCTTGACAACATGACAACAAGTGATCACAATTTGATTGTCTATGAACTGGGCAGAATGCAGACAGAAGAAAGCAGTGGCAACAGAAACATTAAAACAGCATATAACATCAAGAAAGCAGTATGGGGAAAATTAAGGAATGTGTTCACTCCACCGGATTTGCCAGAAAACCACTTCGATGTAGACAAAGCCACAAGAGAGCTGACAACTGCAATACAAAGTGCCATGAAACGGGCGATACCACTAAAAAAGATAGTAGATCCCACTGACAAAATATGGACAGAAAAACTTCAAAAACTACGACTGAACATGAGAAGAGCGAGGAGAATGTATCAACAAAGCATGGTGGCAGCAGATAGAAGTTTCCTCCTTCAATACTACAGGCAGAAGAGGCAGATTTTCAAAGACGCGATGAGAGAGACAAAACAAAAATGCTGGGAAGCCTTCGTGAGGGAAAACCTCATGAACAATCCATGGGGTATTCCTTACAAAATAGCAGCTGGTAAAATTAGGCCTCCCACAATACTATCCACAGTAAAAAGAACAGATGGACGATTAACCACGAATTGGAGAGACTCAGCGGAGGAGTTATTAAAAGTTTTGTTTCCTGATGACAACCCGGAAGAAGAAACAGTAGAACAAGCTACACTACGAAGGAACATGTGTCAGCCCTGCTGGAGTCAAGAGGAAGGAAATAATATTACACCCGAAGAAGTAATAACCGCGATAAACAAAATTAAAAAAGGAAAGGCTCCCGGCCCGGATGGAATTCCAGCCGAGATCCTGCAGGAGCTAATCATAAAATTAACCCCTGTCCTGTGCAGGCTCCTGAATGAATGCCTATATCAGGGTAGAGTTCCGGGAATATGGAAAAAAAGCGAGGTGGTAATTCTAAAGAAAGGAGACGACAAGGATCCTCTTCAACCGAAATCTTACCGGCCGATTTGTTTATTGAATGTGCTGGACAAAGTTCAAGAGAAGATTCTATACAAAAAATTACAAAGCCACCGGGAGGTTCAGGGAATGAATCCTAGTCAATATGGATTTAGAACCGGGAAGTCGACACAGGATGCCATAAATCGGTCGATGGAAATGATTTGTAGCAGTACAAAAAACTACGTAGTAGGCATATTTATTGATATTTCTGGAGCCTTCGACAATTTATGGTGGCCCGCTCTGTTTGAACGGCTGAGGGAGATTGGTTGTCCAAGAAGATTATTTTACACCTTCAGGGACTATTGCAGATTTAGCACTGCTTCCTTGAGATGCCAGAACTAGTTCATCACAAAGATCCTTACTAAAGGATGCCCGCAAGGTTCCGTTTGTGGTCCCATATTCTGGGATATAGGGATGGAACCAGTGATTGAAGTATTACAAAGAATACCTGAACTTCTAGGTCTAATAGCTTTTGCTGATGACCTTTTACAACTCGAGGAAGGAGCAACAAGAGCAGAAATTGAGTACAATAGTAATCTAGTACTAGGCAGCTGATCTAGCCTCAAAATTTTGGAAGGAGAAATTTATAAAAAGGAAAAATGCATAGTGAAATCAAAGGCCACAGATAGCAGAAGAGGAGAACACAATTACACCGGATTGACGGAAGATATCCTACGACAATGAGCAACATCAATTGTCGGAGAAACTTCAGTGTGCTCCAGAGAGGCCGTCTTCTGAGCGACAACTGGGGCCGTCTTGGTATTCCAGGAGGTCAACTCTTGATGGCCTGGGCGGCTGACTTTGCTGCCGGTTCCAGGGGACTCTGCCTTTGGAGCGCACACAACACCAAGAAAAATGAACAATAGTGGACCGAAGTGCGGCTGTGACAATTGGTGGTGGTAATAGTAGTATTAGTAGTAGTAGTAATGGTATTAGTAGTAATGGTATTAGTAGTAATAGTAGTAGTAATGTTAGTAGTAATATTAGGGACAATAGCAGTAGTAGTAGATTTAGTAGTGGTGTGGTACCCATTCTGTTTAATAACAGTAGATGTAATAGTTATTGGAAATTGAATCAAAATTTTCTTTTATTCATTGTTTATATGTTTTATATATATATATATATATATAAGATACAAATATATGTAAAAGAGTGGAAATAAGGGCCCAGATTAGATACTAGGTGCTGGGCTATGTTGCATACGGAAAATAAATAAAATTAATAAAATAAAAATACAAGTAAAATACATCTGCGGACTCCACGCGACTTAGTGTGAGTTAAAGTTAAGTTTCTGTAATAGAAAATATTCTGAAACAGGTAGTCGAACGAGAATTGACGGGTACTAGAGGCGATCGGTTAGTAGACGATCCGAGGCAGTGCCTGCGCTTCCGAAGATCAGATACAAGTGAGAAAAATTACAAGTTGTTCGCTACAAGGTAAACTTAAGCTGAGCGTGCAATTTCAGCCAATTTACTGAGCTGACGGCTGACGGTTCCGTTCGGTTAAATTAGCGCTTTATTGCAAGAACGCCATCGAGGCTCAGACTTGGAGAAGTTAAATAAAAATATACAATAATTAAAATATGTCCACTATATTTCCTCCCACATCTTGAAGATTCGGGACACGGCTTTGGATTTCAAAACCTGTGATTATATCTAAACTAGCGGTTTGGTCGACATTACGCACGATTATGAAAATTACAAATCAAAACATGAAATGCAGAAAATCATCAAACTAATAATTAAATCATTGTCTAATTGACTATAATGTTTTGCAACTGGTTTGCTATTAGTTGGCTCTTGAATTTAGGGAATGTGTGTAAGAAAAGTGTGTTTGTAAAGAATTTGTATTGACAGCTACCGACATTTAACAACCATAGTACACGATGGGAGACGCTATGTTATTACCACACACAAATGCCAGTCATCTGCACTATGTAGTTCAGGCAGCAAACTAAAATTTACGGACACACATGTCTTTGGATGAAACACGAAAATATCCTTGATCTACCACTTTCAACCACCATATCTCCCACACTACCACAGTTACCGTAATTCGGCCAACGTTGTGATCGATGGGTGACTCTGTGTTACTACCACACACAAAGACCAGTGATCTGCGATAGATAGTTTTCGCTGAAAAGTGATACACCATGACACATGCGTCTTTGGCAGAAATATGAAATTGCCGCAGGTCGATCACCTTCAATCCCTATATCTCCCACACCACCATTGCTACAGACATCTAACAACCATAGTGCACGACAGGAGACACGATTCTACTACCACACACAAACAACAATGGTCGATGTTATGCAGGAAAGAGAAGTATAAGAAGACACAAGTCTTTCGTCGAAATATGAAAACGCCCTGCATTGGCTAACTTTAATCATCATATCTCCCACATCCCCACAGCTATCGACATGCGGCCAACGTTGTGCACGACAGGAAACTCCATGCTACTTCCACACACAAACACCAGTGATCTGTGCCTGGTAGTGGTGCCTGAAAAGTCAAATATATGAAAACACACATCAATTTATATATATATATATATATATATAAGATTAAAATATGTCGAATATAATGATATACATGCAATATGACTAATAATCGCAGTAAAAATCATTTTATGTTACAAAGACAAAAATAAATAAAATAAAATAAAATTGAATTAATATTTACAACTGAATTTTGCTCCTTTTAGATACAATTCATATTACATACAATAAATTCTTTTCTACAAATTCTTGAATGTGGAAAGAGTTGACAATAAGACAATCTCTCGAATTCTCTTTAAATATGGATTTATTAACCTCATACAGTGTTATACTTGTAGAAAGTTTAATAAAGATGTGTCCCCGAATAATTAACTCCTGTTGTTACTAGTAACAGAGATGAATGTGTCTTGGAAAAGTTATTTCTTTTTCATGTATTGAAATTGTTAAAAGTTTTGCGACAAATCACGTGAGAGAATATGAATACTGAGAAGTCATTGAAAGAATATTAAGCATTTTATAGACTTTTCTGCAAGAATTTCTTGGTCTTACCCTATACAGCATCATAATAACTTTTTTCTGTGCTAAGAAAACTTTTTTACTTGTGTAGAGTTTCCCGAAAAAATTATGCCAGATGATATGACTGAGCGAAAATAAGAGGAGTACACTTGTTTTGTAAATTCTAGATCTGTTGGTAGAGAAAGTGTTCTCATTGCATTAAGTAAAGTGACATGTTCTTCCCAACTGAGTTTCTTGTCTATTTGAATGTCAATGAATTTTATATTGTTTCCATTATTCTATTATTTTTATAGCGTATATATAAATCTTGCTGTGTATAATTTTTCTTTAAAAACCTAATATAATGCGTTTTGTCAAAAAATAATTTTATTAAATCTGGCTTAAACTAGTTTGCTACTTCACTAAACTAATCATTTGTATTCAATTTTAGATTACTTTTTTTTTTCAGTGAGGTTAGTGTCATCAGAAAATAAAATTTTCCTAACATTGTCAGATAAGTTTCCAGGAAGATCACTGATGTATAATATAAACAGAATGGACCCCATAGTGGAATGTTGTATATTCTTCTAGTCTGATGAAGCATCTTTACTGATTTTAGAATCAGAAAGGGAAACTTTTTGCATTCAGCTTTCCATGTAAAAATTAAACCATTCACCTGTAGTTCAACAAATACTATAACATTCCATTTTTTCAAAAGTAATTCATGATTTACATAGTAAAATGCTTTTGTAAGCTCACAGAATATTCCTACAGGGCTCATTTTATTATTCAGTTCCTCAAACGTGTTATTTAAAAATGAATATGTAGCCATTTCTGTAGATGACCAGTTTTGGAATCCAAACTGTGAAGTAGTGAAAATATTATTGTGTGTAACATGTTTTATTACACTGTGATACACGGCTTGTTCAAAAAATCTTTGAGCAAGATGTGAGCAAGTACATGATATAAAATCTGAACATCTTTTGAGTAATTTACTTGAAATGCTACCATACCTGTAAGAGTTTTAGGGTTTTAATTACTTCGTGAGATTATTTATTTCTGAGACTGTTACTGGTGGAAATTGTATGCATCTCCACAAATCTGTTTGAAAAAGCAGTCTAAAGAAACCTTAGGGCACTATCTAAGTTTTGTTTTCTATGCCTAATTTCTCTACAACTTAAGTTAGATGTTTGTTAAACATTTTACAAACTTCCCCTACTTTCCTATGCACATTTTCATTTTGTTATATTCTTAAGTCTTTAGAGTGATTTACAGACTTGACTGTTTCAGCTTTTATTACATTCCATATAGCTTTCATTTTACTGCCCGAACTCTCTATTTCCGATCATACAGACATGTTCTTAGCGTTCCTTGTTACATTTCTTATAATGAGCTTTCGATGTATAGTTAGTTATCTGATTCTCTAACTTTTCGTTTTACAAGAACCGTTATACCATTGATCGTCAAACTGCGGCCCGCGGGCCGCATGCGGCCCGAATGAAGTTTTCGTGCGGCCCGCGGCCCTCCTCGGCTTCGCACGGGCAGCATTAGTTATCTACTTGTCTGGCGTAGCCGTGTTTTTTTTTGCGGAAACTGCGTAGAATTGTGATTAAAGTCGGGGCCACTTGCGGCGTTCCGCAGCGCTCAGAGGCGTGAGCGCACTGCTAGCCAACAATGTAAGCCGTGCATCAAACGCGCCGCGCCCCTACGGCCGCTCGTTTGTCGGCGGGTTTGTCCCGCAGCCGCCTCAGTGTTAGTTTTGTCTTGTCAATCGTGCAGTAAGTTTCGGTGCTCCTGAGCGTTCGTCGCGTCTTGAGTGTATTTGTGCTCATATTTTGTGCTATCATTAGTAGTGGAATAAATAATGTCTGGTGTACCCTAAAAAACAGTGACTAAGAGGAAAATAAGTTTCCAAGAAATATGGGAAGAAGAGTTTTGTTTTATAAGTGGGCACAACGAAGGTACTGCTACTTGCTTAATATGCCGGGATACCATCGTGGGACTGAAGAGATACAATTTATTTCGCCACTACACAAGTAAGCACAGTTCATTTACAGTAGCTTTTCCTTTGAATTCAAATGAAAGAAAGGAAAAAATTGCTCATCTAAAATCTACCATTCGTCGTCAACAAAACGTTATGTTAGCAGCAGTTGGGCAAAGTGAGGCTGTCACAAAAGCATCATACCAAGTATGTAATATTCTAGCAAAAAATATGAAACCTTTCACTGATGCTGAATTAGTGAAGAAATGTATGATGACTGTTTCTGACACTTTGTTTCAAAATTTCTCTAACAGTAAGCAAATATTAGCTGAAATAAATAAGCTCACACTTTCAGAATCTACCTGACGACGCCGTATAGAAGATATTTCAAAATATATGTTTGAGGAAGTAATTAATAAAGTAAAACTATGCAAATACTTCAGTCTTGCATGTGATTCCAGTACAGATTTAGCTTCAATGGCTCAGTTTTCATTATTTGTGCGTTACTGCACATATGATGGGGTAATAGAGGAAGATTTTTTAGCAATTATAACCATGAAAGGTCACACAAAAGGTTCTGATTTTATGGATTCAATTAAAGAGTTTGTAGAAAAAAATGACTTACCTATGAGCAAATTAATATCAGTATGTACAGATGGCTGTCCATCAATGATGGGCGTCAACAATGGTTTGGTAGCACTGATTAAGAAGGAATGTAATTTGCCACATTTACTCTCCATTCACTGCTTACTGCATCAAGAAAGTCTGGCATGTCAAATTTCAAATACCAAATTGAAGAGTGTTATGAAATCGGTTATAAGCGTTATAAATTTCATTCGTGCCCGTGAACTTAATCACCGGAAATTTAAAGAACTACTGGAGGAATTGCAGGCTTGTTACAGTGATGTTATTCTACATACTGCTGTCAGATGGTTAAGCAAAGGAAAAGTGCTGGAATGATTTGTCAATTTGAAATCAGAAATTATTTTATTCTTACAGCAAAGTGGCAAAAATTATCCTGAACTTGATGATGATGAATGGTGGATACTTACAGCTTTCTTGACCGATATTACACAAAAATTGAACACACTTAACTTAGAATTACAAGGACCAAACAAGATAATTGGGCAAATGACTAACAAAATATTAGCATTTGAAGCCAAACTGCAATTATTTATAAATGAACTTGGAGAAAAAGATGTCTAATTTTCCAACTGTTGCTATGCTCAGATCAGACTTAGCTATCGCCGAAACTATTTACCAAGACATGAAAGAACATTTGGAAGCCTACTTGGAAGGTATACAAAACAGATTTGCAGATGTTAGAAATATTCGAAGCTGTTTCATTCTCGTAGAGAACCCTTGGCATGTTGAACATGATGATCTCAAATTATTCTGCCAATTTGGATTTCCTAAAACTAACTTGCTAAATGAAATAATCGAACTTCAACATGACACACAGCTTAAAGCCCCGTTTATAGAACATCGTGAAACCCAACAGTACACTCAATTTTGGAAATGTGTGCCTAACAATTATAAAAATTTACGAGACTGTGCACAGTTCATTTTAACACCATTTCCTTCAACTTACCTTTGTGAAGCTTCATTTTCAAAAATGAAGTACTTGAAAAATAAATATCGTAATCGGTTGTCCAGTCATTTAGAAGACGCAATGAGGATTGCATGCAGCCCAAACGACGCAGATATAGATGAGATAGCCAAAAACGTTCAACATCACAAATCACATTAATGAAAAATTTTATATTTGTACTTTGTTTTGCAATTTTAATGAATAAAAAACCACATTCAAGAACAGACCTGTAGCTTTCTTATATAGCCCTTTGCATGTGCATTGTATCTGTCGTTTTCTTATTTTTTAAATTAGTTATTTATTTATATATTCTTTTGAAAGTTTGAGATTAACAAAATTATAATAAAGTTTTTGTGGCCATTTGAATAATGTAATATAATATTTTTAAAATACGTCTAGTTCATCTTGCGTGAAAGTACTTTAAAATCAATTTAAGGAACAAAACACACTGATCCCAGACTTGTTTTTGGTAGTGACAAAATTACTAATGATTCTCTTCCTTGCCTTCACCCTTCTTATGCTCCTGCTTAGCTACATGAATATTGTAACATTACGCAAGTCATGTGAATTTTCACAGGGTTAATTGGAATCAATTAGTCAGGTGCACTGTATGCTTTTTTTTTAGTTTATTGAAAATTGATCAGCAGCATTTTATGCTATTTTAAACGCTTGTAAAATGGTGACAGATTTGTGAAAATCTGAATGGCGCATGTCATCAATGACTCGTGCTACAATGAATATTCCAGTCGGTCTCAACACTTGACTCTTGTGAAGACTGACTGTTGTCAACATGACAACTATCGCCTCCCACAAATACGTCCCTCAAAATCTAATAGTTGTCAAACTGGCGGATGGGGATTTAAAAATATTATTCCCTGTGTTGAAGGATTTCAGTGTCATAAACATGGCTTATTGTTGTCAGCAACTGCACAGCAGTGTTATTTGGCGAAGGAGTTACATACATCCAACAGTTGCAAATGGTCTGTTTTCGAAAGTACTATTTCATTTTAACAGGTGCTAACGTTCACAGCTTCTGAAGAATGATAAATGATGTATATCCTAATCCGATAAAGAATAAATGGTTTTCAGCTGTCGGCTTTACCTGTCTCCTTCGTCAAATGAAAAAATATAATGGAAGAATTATAAGTAGGAGCGCGTAAAGTTGTTCAGTCGCCTTTAAAGGTGCCACTCGGTACAGGGGCAGATAGATTTGTCGTTGCTGTGTGAGGGGACGTAATAATGGAAATGTTTTGTTGTTTGTTTCTCAGTGCTGACAACTCATGGGCGTGTGTGCCTCGTACAAATTATCTGCTGTTGTATAAATCTTAAATGAAAGTGCCTTGGATTCATGAATGCGCTTATAGAGGCGGTCAGCTTCATATGTGGTAAATATTTGGAAAAAGGAATCATTAGTCATTAGCTCTTAAAAAAATGTGTGTGTGTGTGTGTGTGTGTGTGTTTTGGTGTGTGTTTATCCTCCACACCTGTGAAGAAATATTGTGGGGTAAGCAAAGGCAACGTCTTATTGGGATTTGGGGGAAGGGGGGTGGTAATGTGGATGGAGAAGGGGAAGGAGGAGATGGACACATACAGGGGGAAGTGCGAAATGGACAGAGAAAGGGATTGAGAGATGGTGAGTGAGGAGAAGGACGACATGGGCGACAGAGAGTGAGGGGAGGAAGAGACAAAATAGCATTAGATTGAAATAAATACATATCTAGTCAATGCCAGCTAGTATGAAAGAAATTAAGGCTGTTGTAGTTTAGTCCACTGAGTTGAAGAAATATGACTTTCAAAACATGTAGTAAACAGTTGTGATTGTGTCTCATGTTACATAATACATTTAAATGTAAGTACAGTTGTCGTTATTAACCATCTGGTCACCAAGACAACGCAGAAATATTTCGTTGGGCAATTACAGTGTTACTATTTAGGGGTCGCTGAGGGTGGCAGCAATCTGAAACAGAACATTCTACACAAAGTGTTCCGAATGGTCTCGACTTTAACGATTAGTGCTAGAAAGTCAGTGGTAAACCTCTCGCTTCTTTACTATAGCTAGTCTACTGGAGGTTCAAAACACACCATTTACATTCGTTGCCAATTAATAAAGATACATGTAAATCTGTGGCCCGAGGTGCCACATCATACTGTTAGTTTTGGCCCTTGAGCAGAAAAGTTTGACGACCACTGCGTTATACCCTTTGCAATCCATCTCTTATTTAGTTCACTATTTGGGGTGTTCACAACTTTCCTTTCGGGACTCACATTTTGCTGATCAAATGACTGGGTACAGCCACATTCAATTTGCACAATTTCAGCAATGGCTGATGTCTGTATAAAGAAACTAGTATATTTTGCCCATTTTCACTCCTTTAAGTCGTGTCTAATGATATTCTGGGGAAATTCTATTAATGAAGACAAAGTATTACAGCGTGTGATAATAATTATTTATGGGGTTGGCAGTACAACTTCATGCAGATAGCTGTTCAAGAAATTAAGAATTTTAGCATTGGTAGCCTAGTATATACTCACACATTAATGTCCTTTATAGTCACAATTTATGCTCTATTTGAAACAAACAGTAAAATACACAATTATGGAACTAGAAATAAAAATTATTTCCGCAAGAATTACTAGTTGTTTTTTGTTCAAAAAGGGATCTGATATTCAAGGATACATATTTTCAATATGCTCCTAATTCAAGTTAGTTGACATCTTCTATCTACTTCTAAGTTAGTTATCTACAAAATCATTGGAAATAGTTTCTCATGTAATTAATGTACCTAGTATGCTTCCACAGAACATCTTCAGGTGTATTTATCTATTTTGTTTTCTAATTGTTTATTTGTAAATTAGCAACGTTCCACATAGTACCAAACCATTCCCTTATTATGGGATCTATGGAATATGAGTGTATTCTAATGTACCTACTTGAAACGCTAATTCCTATCAACATTACCTAAAAAAGCCAGAAGTTAACCTTGTCCGGAGTCAATAAATTAAATGAATAAGTGATCATGAAGCAGTTCTGAACGATGTTAGAGGATTCTGTAAACCAGTGGACAAAATTTAAAGCGGAAATAGGTTAAAAAAGTCATAAATTTCTAAATTGAAGAGTTTTGCAGGGAAAGGTTAAGCAATTGGGTGGATGGCACAAGTTCAGTGAAAACAAAGTGCAAATGTCGCTGCACCCAATCGCTTCAGTAAGCCAGAAACATGTACCTTACAATTTAAATTAAGCTCAACTTGCAAACCTAGAAATTTCACACACTTTACCTCTTGAATGGACTGGCCTGCAAATTTTATGTCTATCCCTGGTATTAATGTTTGTGATGAGCTGAATTGTATATATTGAGTTTTTTTCCAAGTTTAAGGACAAGCCTCTATCTGTAAACCATTTATTAATAAAGCCAAAGACATAATTTGAAATATGTTCCGTAGATAAATTTGGAGTTTTTTTAAATCCTATGTTTGCTTGTCGCTTTGGGTCGGAGGTTATCCTCTCTTCCTTCCGGCGGCTGGCTGAAAGGGTGAACTCTGTGGCCAGTGACCGCAAGATATCGACAGAGCAAACCATCTGTAGCATCGTAGACAGAGTTGATTGTGGACCTCTGGTTCAGAATCGTATTGAGGGGCTGAACCAGAGACTACGACGTTTCTGTGATGACATTGGCTGCAAATTTCTTGATCTTCGCCATATGGTCGAGTCTTGTAGGGTTCCCCTTAATAGGTCAGGTGTGCACTACACACGTGAATCGGCTACACGGGTGGCAGGGGCCGTGTGGAATGCATTAGGTGGTTTTTTAGGCTGAGGGAGGAAGACCCGAAACACGAAATACAGTTACGGGCAACCCAAACAGATGCAACACCGGAATGTAGGAGCAACGTAAAAGAGTCACGACAATTAAAAGTACTCGTAATTAACTGTAGAAGCGTTTGTAACAAACAACCGGAACTTGAAAGCGTTATTTGTAGTACAGAAGCGGATATCGTTATCGGTACAGAAAGTTGGTTGAAACCGGCAATAAGTTCCGCCGAAACTTTTAAAGATAGCATGAACTTTTTTCGTAAATTACATTTTCATGGAGGTGGGGTATTTATAGCTGTGAGTAAATTTCTCCCATGTAATGAAATAGACGTCGATACGATCTGTGAAATCATATGGATTAAACTCAACGTTGCTGTTTCAAAACTCATCACAGGCGCCTTCTACCGTCCACCCGATTCCGACATAGCTATCGTCGAGGAATTAAGAAATAATGTAAATACTATAGCTAGCCGTTTTAAGGATCATGCTATGATTCTAGGAGGCGACTTCAATCTGCCTTATATTGACTTGCGTAATTACGTTCACATCACAGGTAGCAGGGATAAGGCAGCTTCTGAAGTAATTCTCGAGTAGTTGTCAGATAATCATCTCGAGCAGCTAGTTAATGAACCTACGCGGTGTCATAACGGTAGCGAAAACATTTTAGACTTGCTGGTTACCAACAGGCCAGAATTATTCACCGACATTTCAACGACCACAGGAATAAGCAATCACGAAGCGGTAATTGCGACTAACAAATTAATGACCAAGTGAAAAAGGAAAAAGGGGTGGATTGTATACAGATTCAGTACGGCCTCAAAGGAGTGTTTTAGAACCTACCTGAGTAATAATTACCATAACTTCAAGTCAACAAAGGACACCGTTGAAGAGATGTGGCATCGTTTTATACATATAGTCAGGGAAGGCATGGAAATACATATAATAAAGCGGACAATAAAGGGGGAGAATGATCCACATGCGATGATACATGCGATGTCAAAAGATTACTCAAAAAACAAAGGAAAATACACGCACCCTCAAGAAGGAAGGGGTGTTGTCGTATTTCTTAAAAGCAGTTTTTAATTTAATCATTACGAAATTGCCGTGTTGCATTTACGATGTGCTTCTCTTTATATCGTTATCTTTATATTACGTATCATAGTATGACTTTTATGCGGCTAAACCAAATAATTAATCTTTTAGTCGTTTTCTTCATAATATAAATCACAACTTTTATTATTTAAGTACATCGTTTTAAATACATTATCGGACTTCTTCAATATGCAAGCTCTCCTTAGCCGCTGCTCTAAGCAATCTCTTAGTATCCGTGTATCTTCTCGTTGCTATCGAAACCTCCTCAAAAGAGTATTAACCGGCCCGTGACATGGAAATCCTACTTCAAGGATGTTATTATACTATCGGTTATGCTACAGCCCCCCCAAGTTTACCATACCATTTTCCATTAATACCAGTATGGTAAACTTTCTGGTAAATGTTACCTATTTTTTTAAGTAAGGAGAGCTTACACTGTACATTTTACTAACAACACATTTTTACATATAACGAGGACCGATGTCTTGATGTAACTTTCCTAGGCGGGTTTCCATAAGCAGCGACTGGTTGGAACGGCATATAGTCTGTAACACACATTTCGACACAGAGTTACTGTCCTTATCACTTAAAAAAACCAAAACTACACTAAGTATATTATACTACAGAATCGTTATTTAATAACATCATCTTTAGCTGTCATGGCCTTCGACTGTTTACCAAGCATACCATTCAAATAGTTAAAAAATTCTATTACCTGCCCTTGGTACATTATATTCTTCATAAGACCGATCCTTTTGAACAATTCTACTGTTGTATAACCGACAACATTATTTAAATCACATGTTTGGTCCCTGGACCAGTACAATCGACCCACGCTAATGCGACTGGGACACCATTCTTTCTTGCTAATCTAGCATCACCATCACAACTTCATTTTTATTTTATTTCTTCAATACATTACATTATATTCTCCCCATAAGTAATAACTTCTCTCCACTCTACTTCATCTTGAATATATTCACATATAGGCTATGAGAGGTACCAACAGAGTCATTTATAGGTTCTACTTGGACCTCAGCTATATCTGTGTTAACCAAATCCCGAACCTTTCGGTATCATTTAAAGGCAATGCCTAGATAGTGGCCTTATTTACAGGAACTGAGTCTTGACTGTGCTGCTGTACCCTCCTATATGATATTTTACTTCTTACTTCAAAACACCTTATTCATAACAACACCTTGTTTCTTCTCAACTCATTCTATTCATTCTAATGCTCCAGTATACCTTACAAACTATATATTTCCTAAAAGAAAGTCTTAATAGACAATAAACTTTTATGTAATGGTATGCTGTGGTAACAGCCGAAGACTGCACATCTGATCGAGATCATCAATATTGGTGACAGCTTCCACTTAGTGGTTATAAACTTTTACTATCATTACAGTTGAATTGTGCGCAGCCGCAATAATCAGTACTATTTACAAGTGTTTTGTGGCACTGAATAACAATAATATGCTAACTATAACTTAATGATAATAGTAAATTCCAATATGATAGAGTTTATATGTACACACCTATGCCCGGCACCAGTGTTAAATCTTTTCATTCACTTTAAACTAAGTCATCATTTTCTGAGTTGTAGATTCAATGTCCTGATTGAATTTGTACACAGGATGAGGCAGTAAGCATAGCTTACCCCTCTATTAAAAAAAAAAACTTTTTTCTATATTTCCAGTTCACTTTTTCCCAGTTATTCATACAAAAAAAATGTCTGTTTACAGTTAATCTTACTTTGCCAGAAGAGTAACTTGGCAAACCAACTTCAAAAATATGTAAAGAACTCTGAAAATGTTCAACACCATTATTCTTTAACTGCTTTGATTCATAATCACAAACATAATTCTCCCCAACAATGGAAAAATTGTCACAGTTTACATCCTTCAAAATCATTAAACTACCTAATCCATCTACCTTCATTAAAGTCTCTTCCATCTCTTTTACCTGATAAAAGTCACCAGTTCCTTTAATGTCTCTGATATCAAACATTTTTATAGAATTACAACCCTTTTCTACTGATTCATCTGTCTTCGTGTAAGTTTCCACCTGGTTACTTTCATGCTTAAACTCATCTTTAAAGTGAAACCCTTCCTTAACAATTTGTCTATCCTTTACATGATTTACATCACCATTAATTGTAACATCACTCATCTCATATTTTTCCCTTACAGTATTAGGCCTACTATCATTACTTTCAATTGTATTGCCTAATGATTCACAATGAATTGCATTCGTACTTTGTTCAAACCCTCTAATTACTAGACTCTCATTGCATACTTTTAGTTCCTCATTTATCTTTGTATACTGTTTTTCAGCCCTTTCTATATACTTATCTAACATTGCCTGTAAATCGGTTTCTGATCTAATTATTCGTTTCTCTAAAGCTGAAAGTTGTGTTTGTGTAGCTGTAAGTTGTGTAGTAAATTGTGTTTGTGTAGCTGTAAGTTGTGTAGTAAGTGCTGTTAGTTGCGACTCAAGTCGAAATAGTATTTTTTCTAATGCACCTACAGTGACTGTTTCATCTTTCTTATTTACAGAACCCAAAGGATCACAAATAACCATTTCACCTGGCATCTGATTAGCCATTCTGTAGAAAGCTAAGCAATACTCAGCGTCCCGAAACTAGTAACAATAAAATGACGTGATATAATATGTTATTTGAATAAACAATGAAAATTCGAAAGGATAGCTTATGTTAAACTCCAAAAAACGTAAAACTAATCCTACCCGTACATCGCTTCTGTCACAGTCAACTTTCTTGTTACTATCACCAAGTTTTTTATTACAAGAATAAAGATAATGGAGTCTTGAAAACATTTAACTTTAACGTATTATGTAGCTGGCGGTTGAACTTTCACTCGACTCAGCTGTTGTTGTCTCTGCGGCGGATGTTGTCAGTCTATGGCTGGTTCCCGCTCGGCCGCTAGTAGCGCTACGTGCTTTCAAATTCCAAGGATTCTCCTCTTTTCTTGATTTTTTTTTTTTTTTTTTTTTTTCTATGTACACAAATTCATAAATTTACGTAGTATTTCTTTATTCGGGGATTCTACGATATCCGAGGCACTGAAATTTTACAGATTTTATGGTTGATTCTTATAGATCTCGACGAGACAAATCGAAAAGGAAGAATAAGTTTTTTTTGGTATCTCGCTTAGTTTCCGAGATATCAGATGTTTAAAAAAGGAAAATACACACTTCACTACTAATTATTATCTAAGAAATATATATTGTTACTTGTTTAAAATTAACGTAGATAAATACTAGAGACCATTGTTCCATAAAAAAAAATGGATTTTGTGCATATCTTCCGTGTATAAATCCAGAAACGACACACAAAACAGTCAGTAATAAGTTACGCTCAGCGCTGTCATTATGTACCATAGATATTGAGTTTACTGTAAGCTTCCAACGATTTTCTACCACAGATATAGATGTACTACCTAGGATATTATTAATTTTACACATCTGGCATGGCTGCAAACTTTTTATAACGAAAACTAGCATTTGCCCGCTGCTTCACGCGCGCGTGCCTTGGCTGGTGTAGAAATTATTTAGCGATTTTATTCTCTTATCAGACACATCAATTATTCCTGCTTTAAAATAGAAATTTACGTGAATTGGAGCTACTCTTGATTTCAAATCGTCATATCATTACTGTCATTATTTCAGTCAGATATAATTAATCCAAAAATGTCGAGATGTGATCATGGTACAGTTTATGTAGTAACGTGCATGTAAGTGAAACAATTATTTCTGAGTGGCAACATTATGGCAAGTTGTGAATCGCTTGAAATGCAACCTGACAGCTGATATGATGCTTTGTTATAGGCCTAAGAGACGATGCCTGCAGCTTTATAATCTACGCGGTGTAGCATTAGGATATGAAACATTTTTAATTTAAGTTTCTTTCAATATAGCCGTATTTTCTATGTAATTATTTCAGTCGCATGTAAGTACCTGGCGAAACAACAGCCTGGACCAGATGACAATTGACTCGTTTTGTTTAGCATCAGGCATAACGGGTTTAGTTTTAAAATTTACGCGGTGTAGAATAGAATTTTAGGATGCCTACCAATAATCACAGCATCTCAATTTTTTCTGATTTTTTTATTTTTTGCTGTTTGGATATTGGTTTTTATTTTATGTTGATACACCATCAATTATTCCTGCTTTAAAATAGAAATTTACGTGAATTGGAGTTAATCTTGGTTTCAAATCGTCGTATCATTATTGTCATTATTTCAGTCAGATATAATTAATTCTAAAATGTCAAAATGGATCACGATACAGTATATGTACTGATGTGCATGTAACTCAAGCAATTATTTCTGAGTGGCAAAATTATCGCAAGTTGTAAATCAATTGAAATGCAACCTGGACAGTGATGACAGGTGATATGATTTGTTATAGGCCAAAGGCACGATGCTTTTAGCTTTATAATTTACGCGGTGTAGCATTAGGATATGAAATTTTTTTTATTTGAGTTTCTTTCAATATATCCGTATTTTCTATGTAATTATTTGAGTCGCATGTACCTGAATTTTCGGATGCCTAGTTATATTTGCACGTTATAGCCACGAGACATATTAATCGAATAAAGTACTTCCAAATATGTGCAATTTCGCACAAGTCATTATGAAAGAAGCATGTTTTATTACTTGCTGATATTTATAATAGCTGTTTTTCAGACATCGCTCTTCGAGAAAAAACTGAATTTCGTATTAAGTATTGGCTTATTGTGGCTGTATTGTACAGCGTTCACGAAGCAATTTTGTTCCAGAGACAAACTGTATAACAGTCTACCAGAGACAATACATGTCTAGTGATATAACTTTTTCGTAATTCAACAGACCTGTTACGATTCAAGTAAATGCTGATTATACTTGATTCGCGTATTCTTTTTATTTTGAAGTACTGCGGTCCAGAAAAAATGAATCGCAGAAGTAAAAAAAAAAAAAAAAGGAAAATCCTAAATTTTGTCAGGTCTCTTTATGAAAGGAGTGACCGTCTGAATGTGTATAATTATCTGTGGTCTACAGTTTCACATTTCTGAAGTTTTTTACTGACTTGCTTCTTCCCATGGTACATATTAGTCGTTAGCTACTTCTGCAGATGTTGATCAGCAACATTAGCTTTAAAAATTTGGAAACACCATGGAAATTGATGCGGTAGTTTTTGCGTTATTAGAGATCAAGCCTCACTACAAACGCAGCTTGCTTACAGATTTATAATAGTATAGAATAATAATTAATATTGTAATAAATAGCTCTGAGTTGTTAGGAAGGAGTAAAACATTAACATACAAAATAAAAAATATTGATAAAGTTATTATTTTTCAAGGAAGTATATCATGAACATCTATCTTCTAGTTATTACATACAAAATAGACAAGTACGAAAAAGTCGCCCCAAGCGCTGACAAATTCTTCCTGGACAACTTCCGCGTTGTATTCACATCTGTGAGACCTGTGCGTAAGGCGGAAGAGGTTAGGTTGGAATGCCGCCTGGACCAGAAGGAAAATGTCACCTAATCACTTCTGTGAGGTCCGTGTATAAGACGGTTGCTGTTAGAGTGGAATGCAACCTGGACCAGAAGGAAAATTTCGTCTATTCACATCTGTGAAGATCGTGCGTAGGTCGGTAGTGGTTAGATTGGAATGCGGCCTGGACCAGAAGGAAAATGTCTATTCACATCTGTGAGGTTCGTACTTTAGGCGGTTGATGTTAAGTTGCAATGCGGCTTGGACCAGAAGTAAAATGTCGTCTATTCAAATCTGTGAGGTTCGTGTGTAAGCCGGTTGAAGTTAGGTGGGAATGCGGCCTGAACCAAAAGGAAAATGTCGTCTATTCACATCTGTGAGGTTCATGCCTAAGGCAGTTGAAGTTAGTTTGCAATGCGTCTAATCGTGGATGTAGCAGCGGATGTTTTTCACGCATTTCGGAATAAGAAACACCGCGAACATACGCTACGATTTTTACTATATTGACAAGAATGTTGTTATGGTGACTGTTGATAACTGAAGTTGTTACTTCTAGATAAATTTGTATTCATAGATAAGCGTCATCAAGTTCTTAATGGCGACCTTAATTTTGATTCTTTGCTCATTATGATAAAAATACATCAAACTAAATACTCCAAAAAAAGTCGAAAAATTCATATAATTCCCAATACGTTGGCAGACTTGCGTATTGACTGAAATTATTAGTATCGTATGTGTTACAGCGATCTATGGTACAAAATGCATGGCTGAACGTAATTTATTACTAAATGTTTTAGTATCGTTTATGGATTTGTACACGGAAGACATGCACGAAATCCTTTTTTTAATTAAACAATGATCTCCGGTATATATCTGCGTTAATTTTAAACAGGTATCAATACATATTTATTAGATAATAAGCAGTAGTGAAGTTAATATTTTCCTTTTTTAAACATCTGATATCTCGGAAACTAAGTGAGATACCAAAAAAACTTATTCTTCCTTTTCGATTTGTCTCGTCGAGATCTATAAAAATCAACCATAAAATCTGTAAAATTTCAGTGCCTCGGATATCGTAGTATTGCCATTTATTCTTTCTGCAGCACCCAAGTCCACTTCATGATCGCCATGTCGTATTTCTTAAAAGCAGTTGCTTGATTATTCATTAAGAAATTGCCGTGTTGCATTTACGATGTGCTTCTCTTTATATCGTTATCTTTATATTACGTATCATAGTATGACTTTTATGCGGCCAAACCAAATAATTAATCTTTTAGTTGTTTTCTTCATAATATAAATCACAACTTTTATTATGTAAGTACATCGTTTTAAATACATTATCGGACTTCTTCAATATGCAAGCTCTCCTTAGCCGCTGCTCTAAGCAATCTCTTAGTATCCGTGTATTTTCTCGTTGCTATCGAAACCTCCTCAAAAGAGTATTAACCGGCCCGTGACATGGAAATCCTACTTCAAGGATGTTATTATACTATCGGTTATGCTACAGTGTCGCAGCGATTTAGAAACCTTAGCTGATTTAAGAGGACGTATTAAGAATGTAATGCGCGAGGCCTTTAACGATTTTCACTCCAACTCTCTCTCTAAGAGTCTCACAGAAAACCCAAAGAAATTTTGGTCGTATGTACGAAAACTTAATTGTACCAACAGCAATATTCCAGCACTAATTCGTGAAGGTTCGGAGGTTAATGAAAGCCGCGATAAAGCTATCGTACTAAATACTGTATTAAAAAATTCATTTACAAATGAATATAAGGATAGTATTCCCATTTTCCCACTCCGTGACGAGTCGGTGATGGAATCATTACAAATAGATACTGCAGGTATCATTAAGCAATTTGAGCTCCTGAAGTGGGGGAAAGCACCGGGCCCGGATGGAATTCCAGTAAGAGTATTTTCAGAGTATGCAGTGGAAATTGGGCCATTTCTGTCTGATATATTCAGTAAATCATTAGAAGAGCGAAAAGTAGCTTCAGACTGGAAAATCGCGCAAGTAACTCCAATTTTCAAAAAAGGTGATCTAAGTGATCCTGGAAACTATCGTCCCATATCTATAACATCTGATTGTAGTAGAGTTATGGAGCATATTATATGCTGGAACATTATGAATTTTCTAGATGATAATAATTTGCTTACAACAAATCAACACGGATTTCGGAAGAAAAGAGCATGTGAAACACAGCTGGCCCTATTTACACACGACGTAATGAAATTTATCGATGCAGGTTCACAAGTAGATGCAATTTTTTTAGATTTCCAGAAAGCCTTTGACTCTGTGCCACACAACCGCCTTTTAGCGAAGCTTCGAGCGTACGGTATATCGGATCAGCTTTGTGAATGGATAAAGGATTTTCTAACTGGTCGGTCGCAGTATGTTGTCGTTGAAGGAGAAAGTTCTTCTAATCTAGATGTTACATCGGGTGTACCTCAAGGGTGTGTATGAGGACCACTTCTTTTCTTAATTTTTATAAACGATCTCGGAGACAAAGTGAAAAGCCTTTTTAGATTCTTTGCTGACGATGTGGTTATTTATAAGGAAGTAAGAAATTTGGCCAATTGCTTGGAAATTCAGCGCGATCTGGATGTTATTTTGGCTTGGTGCGCTGAGTGGCAACTTACTCTAAATTGTAAAAAGTGCAAGACAATGAGCATAACTAACAAAAAGAATCCAATTGTTCAGAAATACGAGTTAAACAATACAGTTATTAATATGACATTTTAGTTTTTCCCGGCGTATTGTTGAAATAAATATCTCTCGGTTTTTTTTTTTTTTTTTTTTTTTTTTTGTGTCGCGGCCTCAACGGCCATGTTTGTGTATCCCGCTGCCTAGGCAGCTCTATCACTATGTGTCTGTGTGTTGGGTTTTGGGATCATTCTTTATTCACTTTAGGGGGGAAAAATGGCTATGGACACCTATGGCGTCCTTATTTTAAAACCCCCTCAGGGTTCTTTTAGTCCGCTGGGAATCATTGTCTTGATCAGTTGTGTGAGCAACTGGATGACGGCTCCCAGCTGGTCTTCTCGTGACATCACGTTGTTGCAGCATTGGTGCTGCTGGTGTCTCGTTGATGAAGGAGGCGGATGTGCTTGGGTGTGGTCTGTTTTGCTCGAGGTATGTTGGCTTGGGGACTCTGGATACCTCGTGGTTTGGTGGCTTAGTTGACCACGGGAGGGGTTACCGCTTGGGTAAGGTGCTCCTGTCTTCATTCTGATTGGCGGTTTTGTTGGTGTGGTGTAGCTGGTAGAAGGGTGGTTCTTGCGCGGTGTGCTGGCTGCTTCTATTCTCCTTCTAATAGGGCATCCTCCATAGCAGGCTGCATGCTCGGCGCCGCAGTTTGCGCACGTCGGTGTGTCTTCTCGCCGCCGTGTGCAGACCATGACATTATGGTTGTCCCCACAGCGCAAACAGCGCACTTGGCTTCTGCATTCTTTCGCTTCATGCCGAAATCCTTGGCAGCGAAAACACTGGATGATTTTGGTGGTTTTCTTCGAGCGAGAGCCTCTGGGGGCTTTCTCTTGGCGCCGCAGGTTTTCGGGTCCTTGTGGCTTGGATGTAGTTTGGTTGGTGTGCCTGCTCTGGTCTGCTTCCAACCGTGGTTTGAATCTCGCTCCCTGCGGTGTTGTGGCTGGCTTCCCCATGGAGGTCGTTGGTTGTTCTTCACAGGGCAGTGGATTTTCAGACACCTTGGGCCGGTGTAGTCCACCGAGGCAGTTGATGACTGTCTCTAGGGCCGCCGGTGATGGGCAGGTAGCCATGACAGCAGCCAGTACTACCCGTGTTTTATCCGGGAGGGACGCCATCTGACGGAGCATCTCAACGATGGTGGGCTTGTGTCCTGGTGAGGTGGTTTGGAGCAGGAGGCCCACAGCGATTTCGTGGTCGTCGTCGGGCATCCTCATAGCCTCCCCGTTGCTTGGGGTGGTAATGTTCTCTTCCTCCTCTGGGTGTTCCTCTTGGCAGGGAAGAGTCATAGGGGTTGCTGGTACCACCTCATCTATGGCTTCCTCATTGATGGCGGCATCAGTGTTCTTGGCGACAACCTTTTCCTTGGTGTTGTGGCGTGAAGGATTGGTGGCCCGTCTTGGATGGTCCCGCTCTTCACTCGGTTTTGATGGATGTTCGTCCTTTCCGGTGCATTGATCATCAACTCCGGAGGCGTGGCACACTGTTGGCTCTCTGCTACTGAGATTGCTGTCCTTGATGCTTGGTCGCGATGCCGAGGTAAGCTTCTCTTGAAGCTCCTCGATGTATGCTTCCACGTTGAAGCCGTCTGCGAAAGCACTTGGAAAGGGCACTAGCGGCGTCCAGTCTTTGCCTTCTTCGAGAATTGGTAGGGCTAGGTGGGAGTACTTCGGGTTGGAGATGGCATTCCGAGGTTTTCTGCCGGTTAATATATTTATTTGGATCTTTTAACGACGTTTCGGCAACTGCCATCGTTGCCTTCATCAGGTTAAATCTCTATTGCAAGGACAAGACACGACTGACTAGCGAGCCAGTCCTGGCTCCTATTTATAGCCTGTTGTCAAGGGAAGCTTCACGCTGCTCTTTGATTGGTCGGCGGTGCACACGGCCATAGACGGGGTCAAACCGGTTTGGTTGCATCTCTGCATCTCGTGGCTGCATCCCGTAGCTCAGCAACTGGATGGCATTTAGTAGATCCATGGCAGTATCTTGAGTGGTCAGCCATCCAAGTAAAAACCACGCATAACGTTGCCTTAACAATTGGCATATGCGGTCACCCATCCAAGTGCTCTCCACACTCATCGTTGCTTAACCGGCGGCATTACACGGGGGCTCTGGAACTGACCAATCACGAACGACTTATCTCCCATTGGTCGACGTGTCATGACGGCGTCTGGTCCGAAGGTTGTGTCTAACACATTGCTGTTTTAGGTCTTTTATGACTGGCTCCCAAGCCTCGCTCAGGAACAGACCACCATCTCTGTTAATGCTGTTGTCACTTAATCGAATCTCCAGCGCTTCTCTGATCACTGAGCTACGGGATGCAGCCACGAGATGCAGAGATGCAACCAAACCGGTTTGACCCCGTCTATGGCCGTGTGCACCGCCGACCAATCAAAGAGCAGCGTGAAGCTTCCCTTGACAACAGGCTATAAATAGGAGCCAGGACTGGCTCGCGAGTACAACACCGCTTTTGACAAGCACAAACGGCCACTGTCAATACTTCAATAAACAAGACAACAATCTTGAGCAAACAGAACTGACAAACCAAAAACAATGACAGACCAAACAGAAAATTGAAGGAAATGTCAATAGACAAACCCTTCACCACAACTGCTAGGAAAAGATCCAGCAGAAAAATAGCTCTCTTGCTGCTTGCTGGCTCGCGAGTCATTCTGAACAGTGCGTTCCTTCGGAATACTTCCTTGTTCGCATATTTCCTTGTTCTCGTTGACGTTAATTTCCTTGTTGTTCCGTTGGGGAGTTTCCTTGTCGTTCCACGAGGTATCTCCTCAGAACTTCCTATTGTTTTTCCTTGTTTTGCTGACGTATGCTTGCAACCCCGTGGCCTGCTGTTGGGAGCGCGCTTCTCTGTCGGTGGTCCGTCCGCTGGGGCTGTTCACGTCGATCGTCCGTAAGCAGACATCTACCAGGGCCTGCGCTTTGCGCAGCACTCCGCGAGCATCAGATCTTAAGGCCGGTTTGGACGGGGTAACCTAACGTGACAACAACCGTCCAAACGGCACTCCTGAGGTCTCTCTGAAGACATCATGGATGCTACAGGAACCAGCACTGACGGTGAGTCTTCGGACAACATCGTCGTGCAGCTACTCGGCGGCCAGCATTCCTACACGAAGATTCTGCCAGCTACAGAAGTCCGAAACGCCACTAATAGTCAACATGGTAGAGAAGCAGCGTGCTCCAGCGCTGCCACTGCTACAGCTCCGGCAACCCAAGTGCCAGTCCTGATACAGAACGTAATGGGTATAAACCCTGAAATCGACCGCATGATTCATAATAGACTCAAGAAGAGAGGCAACACTGAACCAAGTCCATCTGTCTCCATAGTCGCAAAGATGAAGCGACAAATGGAGGAGAAGAAACCCGGCCCACTGCAAGCTAAGAAGATCAAGCAATGCAAGAAGCCAGAAAAGAACCCACTACCTCGTACAGTCACAACAGCAAAGACAGCTCAACTCAAAGAAGCTGTCCATACAACTGCAACGGTTGTTCAGCCTCCGGCTTCGACTGAGTTCCAGACAGCCAGGAAGACTGTCCGCCCCTCAAATAAAGACACACAGCGCGACCTGCAGATGGAAATATCTAACCCATATGGCCCGCTGAGTGAAGAAATGGACCAGAGCCAAACACATCAGCAGCAGCAAACAACAGCAGCAGCAACAGCAGCAGCAGCCCAATCAACCCAAGCAACAGTTACCACCAATAGTAGTACAGTTTAAAAACTCGTACAAAGAGCTCTATCAAATGGTTAAAAGGGGCCCTCCTAGCCCAACCATTTCAAGCTAAATCAGCAGGTGGAGATAAAGTTAAGCTAATGCTCAATTGCACAGAGGATTACCTTAAAGTCACAGCTATGCTACAGAGGAAAGGCATGTCATACTACACTTTCCCCACTGCAGCGGAGAAGCAACTCAAAGCAGTCCTACGAGGTCTGCCGACAAACATGCCCACTGTGGACATCAAAGAAGAGTTGGAAGAACAGGGCTTCGACATCCGCACAGTAGAGCAGCTGAAAAGACCTGGAGGATCGGACCTCATGCCACTGTTCTGGTCGTCCTGCCAAACCGGCCACAGAACAGGAGATTTTCCAACTAGAGGCATTAATGTCTCTTAGAATTACGGTTGAAAAACTCTGGTCATCTAATGGTCCAACGCAATGTTTATAATTGCCAGGCCTTGGGCCATGTTGCAAGACACTGCAACATGCCATCGGTGTGTGTTAAGTGTGCTGGCCCACACCTGTCCAACGACTGCTCTTTGAAAAAAGGCGACAGTAACCCTAAATGCGCAAACTGCGGCGGCTTGCAAGTCGCGAGCTACAAGGGATGTACAGCGTTTAAACGAGCTCGCGAAAGACAGCGTGGCATTGCTGCAGAGCAGACAGCTACTGCCAAGAAAAAGCGGTAAGCGCAAAAGAATCTAAACTCCGGAGAAGAGCAGAAGCCTGAGGAAACTGCAGGCACCTATGCGCAAATCCAGAAACGCCAGATGTCAACTGTAAACCAAAACCAACCAAGGCAAGGGAAAAAAGGCTCCTACACCGGATACTAACAGACCCTTCCAGAGAGCAACCAAGAGATTGCTCCAGGAAGATAATTCATCGGGCCCCAGGAAGAAAAACGCAGCTCCACAGCCACCCAGAAACAACTCTCCAACCACTTACTCAGAGGCAGTTAATGGTACCACACAGAATTCGCAGGCATCTTCTTCACCTTCAGAAGTAGAGCAGCAAGCAAACTCTCCACAGCCACACCAATACTACAGTCAGCCATGTCAACGCCCTGAGACTACAACCAACGGAGGCAAACATGGACAGACTTCTGGACCTCGTTGGCACCTTACTCAATATGCTAACATCCCTACTACTTAAATTTGACCAGCTCGCAGCAGATATCAAGGCTGCAGTCACGCCGGCCCGTAGGGCTGAACAAACCATGGATACCCAAACCAACCATGAACAGGACGCACATTGAAAATTTGACACTGTGCGTTTGGAACACCTGCGGGATTTATCAACAAATCAACGAGTTTCGGCAATTTCTACGTGATGAAAACATAGATATATGCCTCATTGCCGAGACTCATCTAAAGCCAGGATTGAGAATCCCGATAGCTAACTACAACTACTATCGCAAAGACAGAACAACCGCAGGAGGAGGCGTCACCATAGTCATCAAACGTGGCATTCCCCACCATGAAATTCACCTGCCACCTATGCAACAACTCGAAGCCTGTACAGTTGAAATAGGCACTACAGTCGGTCCAGTTACTGTCATAGCCGCCTATAGACCACCCAGACAACGGCTTGAAGAAGATGACTTTACCAACCTACTTTCCATCAGGGGAAAGATACTAATTGGTGGAGATCTAAATTCAAAACACCCTGAATGGAAATCCAGTGCAAGAAATAATGCTGAATGCCAGCTCTTCCGTCTTTCCCATAGACATAACTTCCAAGTCTGGGGGCCTGAAGAACCAACTCACCATCCCTGGAACGGCAGACGCGCAGATGTCTTGGACGTCGCCATTACAAGAGGCATCACTGGCTTTGTAGCTGCCAGTACTATTAACAGAATGTCGTCCGACCACTCACCAGTAATGATACACATTGACATAGGCACATGGCAACATCAACCTACCAATTCTTTCAATTACAGCAAGACTGACTGGGCCAGCTTTCGCGAGGTCGTGAAAGCATCTATTCCGCAACAACTTAACGCTGCAAATCTGGACACCGAACTAAAGAACTTCTCCACCGCTGTTCTGCAGGCAGCAAAAAATTCAACACCTCCACCTGGACCCAAGCTGCATTCCTGGCAACTGCCTCCGCATCTTGTGGCACAAATAAGGCACAAAAATCGAGTCTCCAAGGAATGGAAGCTGACCCGGCAGCCCCAAACCAGGCGTCTCCTTAACCGGCTGCAACGGGCCGCCCTCACAGAACACCGTAACAGGGAGTGGTCAGCGAGGCTTACCACCCTAAACATTCAGGATGGTAGTCTCTGGCACGCCACACGAAGGTTCACCAAGCGACGTGCACATATACCTGCACTACACGGTGAAAGAGGCCTTGTCTTCACTGACATTGACAAAGCTAATGCACTGGCCGACCATTTTGAAAGGCAGTTCAGGCCAGCAGACGAAGAAGATGACGACCACACTGCCGACGTACAGCGACGCCTCACACGCTTCCTTGAAGCTGAGGACGAATACCAAATTGAAAGCATAACTGATGAAGAAATCAAACGCACCATCACCCAGCTGCACCCACAAAAGCTCCGGGGAAAGATCAACTGGGAAAGGTCATCCTGAAAAACCTGCCACCTGAAGCAATATCTTTCCTGGTGAAGGTGTTCAATACAATTCTCCAGGCACAGAAATTTCCCAGATGCTGGAAAGAAGCGGTGGTCATCGCAGTTCAGAAGCCTGGCAAGGACAGTATGTTCCCCCAGAACATACTGTCCTTGCCAATCAGTCTGTTACCGGGGCTGAGTAAAGTTTTCGAACGACTCCTCTTGAAAATGCTGAACACACACATCAAGAGTGAAGGCTTGATCCCAGACTTCCAATTTGGCTTCCAGCAAGGACACTCGGCCACGCAACAAATTATGCGGATTGTCGAAAGAGCCACCACCGCCTTCAATTTCAAAGCCTTCTACCCGCTCGTACTCCTGGATGTGGCGCGAGCGTTTGACGCCATTTGGCACCAAGGCCTCTTGTACAAGATCTACCAACAGGGTATCCCCGGCCCGTTGGTGAAGCTTATCAGAAGCTACCTGTGCGGGAGATCATTCAAAGTAAGAGTAGGAGAAGAACTCTCCTCAAGGCGCCCCATCAACGCCGGAGTGCCCCAAGGGTCAGTGCTGGGACCCGTGTTGTACAACTTATACACCGCGGACATCCCGGCCCCAGCTACAGTCAGAACAGCATTGTACGCGGATGACACCGCTTTCTTCATAGCTCACAGGAACAAGGCCGTTGCAATTCGACGCTTGCAAGAAGTATTGCAACAGACATTAGCCTGGGCGAGGAGATGGCGAATCTCCCTGAACACGGCCAAGACACAAGCTATAATGTTGACAAGGCGCTTGGGGAAACGTCGACCTCAACAGCAGCAAACCCCAAAACTCACACTCAATGGGGAAACAATTGAATGGGCACGAACGGTCAAATACCTGGGCGTGACCCTTGACGCAAGACTAACATGGAATCCACACATTCAGGATCTCAGAAGACGAGTTGCTGCTCGATTACAGGAGCTGTACCCTGTACTAAACAGGGACAGCACGCTCTACCCAACAACTGGCGTCAGCGTTTACTGTAGTTTGGTGCGCCCGGTGATGGAGTATGCGTGCCCGGTGTGGGGGTACGCATCCAAAACCTCGCTAGGCAAACTACAAGTGATGCAAAACCGGGCGCTACGCAGAGCTCTTCACCTGCCTGTAAGATTTCCAACTAAGGACCTGCATGAAGCCGCAGGCATACCGCTGCTAAAGGATAGAATTAAAACTCTCACTACAAACTTCTACAGAGCAGCATCAAAATCAGCAAATCCTCTGATCGCCAGTCTTGGCGAATATAACATCACATTCGACAGGCACAGACGACCTCTCTCCATATTAATGACAAAAGAAAGGAGCTACAAATTAATGACAAACCTGCAGTAAGGTGACGTATTCATCACAACATTTGAAGGAAATGTCCCAAAACTGCTTGGAAATGGGAACAAGCATTAAATGCTCCTCGACGACGACGGCTCGCGAGTCAGTCGTGTCTTGTCCTTGCAATAGAGATTTAACCTGATGAAGGCAACGATGGCAGTTGCCGAAACGTAGTTAAAAGATCCAAATAAATATATTAACCGGCAGAAAACCCGAGAGATATTTAATACAGTTATTGATATGGTCGATTCTATGAAATATTTGGGAGTAACAGTACAAAGGAACATGAAATGGGACATACACATTAATTCGTTAGTAGGTAGAGCAAATTCTAGGCTGCGATTCATACGTCGAATATTGAAAAATTGTAATGAACAAACAAAGGAGATAGCGTACAAATCTCTTGTGCGTCCACATTTGGATTATTGTTGTGCCATTTTGGACCCGTTTCGTAAGGGGTTGATCGAAAGTATAGGGAAAGTACAGAGAAGAGCCGCTCGATTCGTGACCGCTTGATACAGTCCTTATTAAAGCGTCACAGAACTGATTAGTAGACTAGGTTGGGAATCTCTGGTAGATAGACGACACACGTGTCGTTTAAACTTATTGGTAAACATGCGTACTCCCTCTTTCACTTTTGAGTGTAGTGAAATACTTCTTCCACCAACCTATTTGAGTCGGAAGGACAGGAAAGATAAAATTAGAGAAATAAGGTGCTTGATTGATTCTTATATGAATTATTTTTTCCCTCGTACCATTAGCGATTGGAATACACAGCAAAGAAATTGGCTTTGGTGCTGAGCACTCTCTGCCACCCACAATTTTGTGAATTGCAGAGTATATATGTAGATGTAGAACAGGTAATGTATTGTCTGTATCGCGATGTAAACTTGATCCACACGTGAAAAATAGTAACATAAATAAATGTTTGATAACACCATCGTCCTATTGAGAGCCATAAATAAACTTTTTTTAACAGGAATTGTAAATCTGTAATGGCAGATCCTACTCTTACAGACACTGCATTACAAACACTTCAAGAACAATAATTACATCGTGAGTTACCTATGGTATGTTATTCCAGGTTGTTTCTTACTTGTTCTATTTGTGCAACCATAGGCAACACAAGATGTCATTATAAAACACTTACAAGTATCAGAACATGAAATATTCACAGCACGAAGGTAATGGTAACTGACCAATGTTTTGAACTGGAGAATATGGCGCCGCGAATGCACAGTCGGCTCCAGAGTTTATGGGCGGCGGCTTTGCAGTTTTAGCGATAACCTTGACTCCTCTCTTTTCCTAACTCCATGCAACCAACCAACGACCAAGGATGCTCCGTCTCACCCATGGAGGAAAGAAATATATGGAGACGAAATAACGTTAAATCTGTGAAGCCCCCTCTAAACTCTTGGCTGATACTGCGCATGCGCGGTGGCGGCGGCGACCATATTACGTATCCCTACAATTGCTAAGTTCACATTGTGTTTGATGCTGTGATTATTTCATTTTCTAATGTATCTAAGTTTTTTATAATGCTATTTTGTGCTGCATACGGTTGCACAAATAGCCCAGATAGTAAATAACATGGAATATCGTTTCATATGTAAGTTGCATTGTAATTATTGTTTTTCAAGTGTGCAGTAGGTATTGGCAATTATGGTGCCTGTCTATAAATATTTAGTCATAGCTCTTAATAGGATGACTTTGTTCTCAAATTTTTGTTGGTGTCGTGTGGGAAATCAGCATACCTTCCTATTTTGCACATAATAGACTAGCATTACTTTTTAACGAGTGTAGAAAATGAGATTTAAAGGGGTGATATTTACATCGTGATTCAGTGAATTTAGTATTGCGCTCTCTTTCATCACTTTGTAGTTTATACTGACAGTGTATGATGAAATTAAATGTGTTAAATTATGCTATGCAATCTAGGAATCTTGATGAAGCAAACGATGTTGTCACCCCAAACGCAGTTTGAGATTCAGATACTCGTGTATGGGTCTGTCTACATAGTTTGAACCGTAGTGGCAATTTAATGGAGATTGTGGTTAGGTAAATGCAATCTGAACCAGAATGGTTTTGTTGTTCCATAAGGGACAAAGAATTTATCTATTATTGTTAGTATTTTCATGAGAACTATGTTAGTGACAAAACGTGTATCGCGATGTAAACTACTTCCAGCAATTCCCAATTAAGCTCACGATGTATGGTAACAAGATAACTATTTTTATTCTGGTTTAGGCCGCATTTCAACCTCACCACAAGTGGTAGTAATAAATCCATTCTGCATGTCCACCATTTAATTCATTGTGGCTTTGGCAGAATTAATTTTTGTTCCAGGCCGCATCCCAACCCAATCCCCTCAATTTGGAGACAGTATATCCCGAAAACGAAGCAAGATATGGAAAAATGTTATTCTTTATTTTCGATTTTTTTCGTCGTGTTACATAAGAATCCATCATCAAATTTGACTTTTGCGAAATTTTTCTTCTGTATTTCAACTCTTAGACACCTCAATTTTGAGACAGTATATCTCGAGAACTAGGCAAGATATCGAAAATGTTTATTCTTTATTTTTTATTTGTCTCGTCTTTTTAAAGAATAATCCATCATCAAATTTGACTTTTACCATTTTTTTTCTGAAATTACGTTTCCATACAAACTGGTATTATGAAACCATTATGGATTGTTTGAGGAATGTGAGAGTGCAAATTGGAGAAATAGCAGACTAAAAAAATTTTTAATTCATTCTAAAGAAATCAGAATGAATCTAGGAAGGATAAAAAAAGGGTACTTATTTCTTAAAACCAGCAGGATGTGGCATTGTACCATACCTTGAAAAGCTATTTAAAATGAGTCTGGAGACTTGTTGCTTAATCAGAGGACTGTAAAAGTGCGATAGTAGTACCTGTCCGTAAAGGATGGGTTTCCACCATATCAGAAATGTCTGTGATAAACGTAAGTGGTTTTCAAGTCGATAACGTGGCTTTAGAAAATGATATCCATCCGAATCCCATAGTAATCCATATGCAAGATATTTCGGACGAAAAAGACAAAGGAGGCCACATTGATCTGGTTACATTAAATCTTTCAAAGTTTTTTGATGGAGTGAGACATAAAATGGTGCTAAAGAAAGTGAAAACTATTGGATTGGATGGAAAATTTATTCGCTGTATAGAAGAATTCTTAAAAGGTAGAAAACAAAATTTAGGGTAGGAAATGCAATATCAAAAGGAGTGGAAGAGAAAATGGATTTGCCACATGGTAACAAATTATGGTTATTGGTTATTCTAATTAATGTTTGTATGGATTATTGTATTAGACCGTTGGTTGTTTACGCGTTTTGGATAAATTGATTTGTTTCGTAGCACTATTTTCACTGGTTGTTAAATTAATCAATAAGGTAATCTGCATACTTAAATTTAATATTGACAGTGAATTTGAAATTACTAATGATTCAAGGAAATGGAGTGAATAGCTACAGTTGCCTTTTACTAATGAAACTATTATAAACTGACATTTGTTTATTACTCATAAGACTTAGAGACGGAAGCATATTTACTGTTAATATAAATACAAAAAAATATTAAAAATTCAACAGAGCAGTGCCCCGTCTTACTTTCAGACAACAAATGAAAATATTTAAAGTAATACGACACAAAAAAAACACACTCAAAATACTACAGGTGATTTTTAATTTTTTTTTAACATATCGATAAAATTCAATCTGTTACAAACAGAGAACGAAATTTGAAAAATAATGCTGCATTGTACAGGTTAAGCAAACATGTATTACAAGGTAGCCAGAACGCTTCAAATATTGCATTCTCAAAGCTGAGTGATTGAAAGTCATCTAAAATGATTTGTCTTTCAATACTATAAATGCTCTCGCCTTTTTAATATAACTGCTTAGTTAATTATTTAGAGAAGAGTCTTTTATTATTGTACATTTCCTTAACAAGAAAATTAAAGGACAAGTACTCAATGAATCAATTATGCAAACATTGTTTTTTACAGAAGCGAAATACCATGTGATGTGATGATTGCGGCAGCAACGGCGGTTAAGAATTAATATGATCTTACTTCAGGCTAAAGCTAACAGTCGCTTGATAGTACATCGGCAGATACAAAGTCGGTTAATGCTGTACTATCCACTCACTTTCAGCTGCGTTTGCTTTGCTCGAGAGCTGAGAACGAAAAACCAAATTCTCGTTGATCGGCGGCTCATCTATCCTTCTCCCTCCATCTTTACCAAGTCACTTCTCTTCTTGGTCAGAAAAATTTAGATCACGTGAAAATTATAACACTGTTGATTGGTTTGCTCCCTCAGCAGGAAATTTTATTCGCTGGCATTTCATTTCACCATTCAGAAAAAATCACCGCTACTAGTGAGTATTAGGCGTCTGAAAATTTTCCGTGTCTACGCGTAAGTCAACAGCCCGAGCTAAGGGTATCGTTTTGTTATTCTAGAGAACCTTTCGCCTCCGGACTTGTGATGTCCTGTGGACATACACGACCACTCAGCCAACGGACGCTTTCTCCTCGTTATCCCGGGAGAGGCTCACCCATTGTAAGTGTCTCCAGGTACAACATCTGCTATGGTACACCGAGCCGTTCCTCACGAATCCGGCTCGCTACGAACCTACAATTTCTCACACATGAATGTTCCTAATATTATTAGCCGTTGATAGTGTTTTAATAATTAAAGTTGTACATGGTGACCCACGTTGGTCATCCTACTATATGGTTTCCTATCCAATGTTAGGTTATTTGCAGATGACGTCATGTTATATAATATGGGCAAAACGGTAGAAGACTGCGAACAGCTGCAGAGTGATGTGGACATTGACATCAAGCTGGGTAGGTCAGCACGGGATGAAAATAATTGCAAAGAACAGTGGGCTTATCGTATAAAAACTATAGGTTGATTGAGATTATAACAAGGGGAAAGAATTGGTAATTGAAGTAATGAAATGTAAATACTTTGGAATACTATTTGGTAACAAACTCAACTGGGCAGAACAAATTGGACAGGTAGTAGGAAAAAGGTTACTGAATTATTTATTTGTTGGAGAGAGTGATGAGAGGAGGTACAAGTGATATAAGAGTTTTGAGTTAAAAAACTTTCCTCAGATCATTGGTTGAATATGGTAGTGTAGAATGGGACAAAAATTTTGGGCATCAAATATAGGAGTTGGACTGGACTATATTTGTCTCTGGAAATTAATGCAGAATCCAATAGTAACTGATATGATAAAGGTCCAGGAATGGTATTCTTTGGAAGATAGGAAGAGGGAGAAGAGAATCAAGGGAGAGCACAACGCGTGTATTGGTCATGGGGGGTGGGAAGATATTGATTGAAGGAATTAGGTGTCGTGCATGTTAGGAAAATGATGACCATCACTACAAGCTGGTACTCGATATGGACCTTCATTTAAATAAACTAATTGTAATTATTTTGTAGATAACTTGATAGGGTGGTGAAAATTTTTTACATTTCTATCTTAGGTGAGGGGCTCAGTCATTGGTGTAAATTACCAAGGGAAATGATGAATAATTTTCCAAAAACGCTGAAAAAATTTAAAGCTGAAATTTATAGAGGGTGTAAAGTGAGCGGGTACAGGAAAGAAGTAAAATGGATTTGTAGGAAATTTGTCACCTAGCATCTAGATAATAGGATCAAAACGGTAGATGACAGTGAACAGCTACAGTGTGGCCTGAACAGATGTGAATGTCGTTTTGGATATATTTATTTGAAAGAATGAGGATTTTTAGGTATATTAAATATTTTGTAAAGTTAGTGGAGCCTCAAGCCAGAACAGAATGCAAGCGCCAGTGTCAGCAAAGAGCTATTTATTGGTAAAACGCTGACTAAGAGGACATCGCACCGTTCAGTGACGCAAAACCAAACTTACGAGCGATCACAGCGAGCCATACTCGCCCTCGCTTTG
The DNA here is from genome assembly GCA_031002005.1 of Vandiemenella viatica. Taxonomy (NCBI): domain Eukaryota; kingdom Metazoa; phylum Arthropoda; class Insecta; order Orthoptera; family Morabidae; genus Vandiemenella; species Vandiemenella viatica. Next base: position 27,599,698 of record JARYHS010013630.1, on the reverse strand, counting down.
TCGACTATTACCAACCAGTCAATATGGGTTAATTCTTAGTTATACCGTATCTTATTAGCTTGCCCCGCCACCATGCATCCATCGTGTCAATTTGCCATTCAGTCAATAAGTTAACATTCTCTAACAGTTGGCGCAGCCGGGATGCGGCTCAGTCAATTATTATTATTTGTAGAGGCTATCGGGAGTTATCCTTACAGGTCGCGCTGTGTTTATACCGTCTTTAGTGGTCAATAAAAGTGACTCTAAATACGATAGTCGCCTACATTATTTATTAAGTAGATTCTCAGCTAGGTTATCATTTCGCCCTGACCTTTCCTGCCTAATCGGTTCTCCAACCGTAACTAATTGAGTGGTGTCATGATTCATGACAATTAACATCTTACTGTAGCTCACAAGTCATTGCTTAGATCATCAGAAGACAGTGCAAGAGGAATAGAAGACTTAGTAAATGTCCCGAAGGTCAATAAACTTCCACCCTAAACTCTGTTTCCATCAAAAACTGACATATTCATCCCCCATCCACTCAGGTCACTTGACAACGTAAGGTTCGGCACAGGGGGTGGAAGTCGGCCATTTACACAGGACATATAGCTGGGTTGGTAAATATGCGATGTAAATAAATTCAAAGAAGAGTCAGCTTGCTAGGAGCACAGAAAAAAAATTAAAGAATTGATTGCTAAAGACTTGAAATGTAAATGTCTTTGCATAACATTTGATAACAAGTTCAACTAGACGGAACACATTGGACAGGCAGTAGGAAAAGATTTCGAAATTCTTCACTTTTTGAAGAGTGTGAAGAGAAGATGTACCAGAGAAGTAAAAGAATTTGGTTACAAAGCTCTGGTCAAACCTTTGCTTGAATATGGTGGTGTAGTATGTGTCAAACGTTTTGGGTATCAAATACAGGATTCGGATGTGGTACAAAGAAAGGCTGCTAGATTTGTCTCTGGAAATTACGCCAATCAGTAACGGACATGATAAATGAGCTCGAATGGGATTCATTGAAGACAAGTGTGGGTGAAGAGAGTAATGGGAGTGAACAAGGTGTAAATTGGTGATGAGGCGTGGAAAGATATTGGTGTAAGAATTAAGAGTGATGCATTGAGTGGAAAAAATGTTCATGACCATAAGCTGACACTCGATTTCGGGCACAAGTGTGTGGGAAGATTTTATTTCGTAGGTAAAGGGTTCAATGATTGGAATAATTCAAAACAAGAAACGTTGAATAATTTACCTCAAACTTTAAAACTGAAATTTGTAGAGTGCAAAAGTGGGTGGGTTCAGGAAAATGGAAAAGTGGGTGTGTGGGGAAATCACCATTGAAGTTTGAACCACATCACAGTTAAACGAAATTAAATTAAACTGATAACCCTAAAGCAAATTACATTGTTCAGAAATATTGTAAATTTTTTAACGAAACGGGTTATTGCTGTCTGATAATAATGTGTTTGACTGGTTCAACTTTCGCTTGTTGCAAGGTTATGCTGGTAAAACCAAGCACCAAATTAAAATAATAATATTAATAAATCACCTTAGTCCATTGGCATGAATAAAAAGACTCGAATGATTAGAACAAAATTGATATTTGTTATTGTTCTTGCTACCGCATGTGTTATAAAGTAAATGAGAAACTATAAACAGTCATGGCTAAAATGCTTGTAATACACTCAAATTAAAAAAAAAAAAAAAGAATTATGGGTTTCATTGAAACAGTATGATAAGGTAACATATCTTTTATCTTTTCTTTGATTACCACTAATTGTTAGATGAATATCTTTGAAAAATAAGGCGCGTATTGGTTGAATTCGATTTTTGACAACTTTCGAAGCTGTTCGGTTTTTTCAGTCTACTGTGTGTTGTGATTAAAATCTAACAATACTGTATTGGAAATGGCAGATGTTCGTATTACCAGTCTCGAAATGCTAATGTTGGAGATTGAGAAACTAATTCAAGTAAGATGGAACTTAAAAGTAATTGGTTTAATGAGACCATTAGAGACTAGTGTTCAGGGATTGGTGGGTGTACTGAGTAGATTAAAAAAATGTAAGTTGATCCTGTGGATATTATGAACTAACCAAGAAAGCACAAAAGGAGTTAGTGTTTGTAATATTACAACAGATATATTAAAAATAGTTTGAACCGTCACTGACTCTTCCCTTATATTATTATTTGGATTAAACCTCTGTGAACTGGAAAAGAGCTTCAGCAGTAAAGGAGGAGAGGAAAATTGAGATAAAAATTACAGCCCGATTAGTTAGACAGTAGAAGGTAAAGTGATGATGATGTTCTGATCTACCCGCATGAGAAATGTCTGTCAGGAAAGAAACATGGGTTGCAAATCGACGAACCTTTGGGGAAGGATATTCATGATAATCTGATTATGTGGACACAGGAGACTAAGTTGCTAGTGTAGTACTTGTTTTGCCAAAAGTAATAGTGTCAGCTATAAAATGGTGTTAAATAATAAACAAACTAATGGAATGAATTAATAAGTGACTTTCATTGATAGGAATTCTGAAAAGGTAGAAAGCAAAACACTAGGCTGGGAAATACAGTATCAAAAGAAGTGGGACTGAAAATTCTAGTGCAACAGAGTAGTGAATTCAGACCATTATTCCAATAAATGATTGTGGTAATGGTTTTCAAGTAGAAGTTAGGTTTTTGCAGTTAATACTATGCTAAGTATTAGGATTCATATGGAAGAAGGATGTAAAGAACTGTAGGAAGACCTGTACAGGATATCTTCAAAATTTGTGGAGGATTATAGTATGTAGGACGGTAAATTCCACTAGGATTACTGGAGACCACTATTCTTTGAGGAATTGGTGCAATGGTACTGGGTAGTCAGATGCAAGACACAGCTAGAAATACTTTCTAAAGGAATTATAACAGTGCCATGCTGGTCCAGAGTGTATTACAATCTATTTCTGCTATCACAGTATTAAGACGTCATTAGCCTTGTAGTGAAATCGCAATCTCTGGTAGACCCAATGCACTTGGACTCAAAAAACAAATTGGCAAATAGATGTTAAGGCAAACTGCTATTGGAACATTTGTTCCATTGTGATTAAATTAATTAGACTAAAAGCTTAAGGATCATTGCAAACTGATTCTTATATGTGTTTACATCTTATTAATCTTATTATGGTATACTAAATACACCCATTACAAGTTCATCTGTATTCTGCAACTACTGGCATGAACAAATTAACACTCAAGTCATTTCTGCAGACAGAATTTGTTAATCAATCCTAATTTCCTGTGTTTTTTGATGTTCTACTTTAAATGTAACTAATTTTAATCACTGATATGAGTGTTTCTTCCCATCCCTTTTTCCAAAATTGCCCTCTGTTCTCTTTGTTTATTGTTCTTTCTCTTTTCGTTAGAGAGCCAGCACATACTGATTTTATAAATATTATTTTGACATTTGGTTTTTATTGTATTTTTGGGTTAATTCTAGATTGCAATACTGCTATGATGATGTAAAAACTTTTAGCCAATATCATTGTTGATACAGGGTTCATATCAACCTAAACTGTTGTTTTCTTCCTAGTGGTTGTGGTTAGTTTTAAATGCAGCTTGAGTCAGGAGAAAAATTTCACAAAAGCTATGGAAATGCAGGTTTTGCATGCATGGAAAGCGTGTGATATTCTCCATAGATTCAGCATGGAATCATTTAAACCGAGCATTTTTGGTGAGCGGTTGACACCAATTCAAATCCCTATCCAGAATAGGGTTTTCTATGATTTCTACAAATCCTCCAGGCCAATACTAGGATGCTTCCTTCAAAGGGTCATGGTCAAATTCCTTCCTGTTCCTTGTCCCCTGTCCCATCCTGCCTCTAATGACCTCAACATCGGTGATGTTTAAAGCCATAAAAAAAATATATATATATATATATATTTTGCTAGAGTAATTTTCTGTGGGAATGCAGGGAAGCCGCAATGTCAAGGACATATAATATAGTTTTGATAATTGGTAAAATAAATCAGCTTCAGATAATTTTACTTATACTTTTAGCTGTACAAAAATTTTTCAGAAAGGTTTAATTAAAGATCCCGATTGCAGAGATATTGAAAATTTTTAATTCTTGACACATAAATTTATAGAAATATTGTATTTCGTGTATTCCCACTCAGGAGAAAAAAGGAGAGGGAGGGGGGAACTTTTTTCCATCCACAACCCGTTAGTGACATTTGTATCTGCATACACAATGTATGCTTCCTTCGTACCTGACAACAGAGCGAAGCCATTACATATATTGGCAGAAGTGGTGTTGTCCATGTGCTAGAAAGTAGTGGTTGTGATATCGCGATTTAGAACTAACACATGTTTGTTTTATTTATTTCGATTATAATTCTCTTTTGTACGTGACCCTCTGCCTTTCATCCTTTACTTTCATTTGTAATCAGAAATCTCCCAATCACATACAACAAAACTACAAATGGTTATTAATTCGCTCTATCTTCAATTAACAACATTTTCTCCTGCTGCTGAGTGAACTGCTATCTTTAAAATTTGGAAATCATCACCATTTTCGGTTATTGTTGTTACACAATTATTTCTTCTCTGATTTTTTTTAAATTGTCTAAGATTCCTGAGACTGCCCTCTCAGATGACATGCACATACATGATATCCTTACGTATGGACAACTTCTATAAAGAATAGCTTACATTGAGATAGTCATAACTAACAAGAAATGATTAAAAACATTGTGAATGAAGTAGAAAGTAAACACATTACTTTCCAAATTGCAGTTAGGAGTGCTGCAATTACACCAGATCGAACCAAACTGGGATTTGAGAAGCATTTCTCAGAATTATTTGAAGCAGATCTTCAGGAAGTCACTTAACTCAATCAATTTCCTTATTTAAAACACATTTAAAGTCCAATTATTTATTCCAGTGTTATGATCTGTCTCAAAGAGCATTGATAATTTGCACTCTTTCCCTTGGAGTTTTAAGAGCAATTTATAATTCTAATTACTGTCTAACCTGTGTAAAAATTGGATTTTGTAAGGATTTCTAACCATTTGAATGTTACATCCACTGTTTTCTGAATGGAGATATGTCAGATGTGCGATACTTCAGGTTACTATATTACAACCATTATTGTTTTTAATACATATAAATGATATTCTCTGTGTTACCTCTGAAAACTCAAAATAGGTCCTATTTGCTGATGACACAAGCATATGAATTAAAAATATTCCAGATTTCTCTACCAAACATAATTCAAATTGTTTCTTTGACCATACTGATAAATTGATTGACAACTAAGTGAGTTTCCTTAAACTATTTAGTTCCATTTTGTTCTGGCCTCCTGAAACACTCCGCCCGCCCTCACACACACACACACATACACACACACACACAGCCTGATGAGGCTTTTGCCTCTACACCTACACTCCCTCCGACTTGGCAAGTATCTTTTTTCCTTATTAATTCCAGAAGACTTTTTGTACTGTTTTCTCTTGTCAGATTACATACAGAGGTAATTAAATGACGGTAATTAAAATCCACATGCTGTTGTGTGTTCTATACCTTATTATAACCATGACAAATAATATTAATGAAAAACTATGTGGCTTAGTTCCGAACCCCCATACTGCCGGACCGAACCACGTAGTTTCTGAATGCTCCGTAATGACATATCTTTAAACTTTGATATAATTCAATACAGTAAAGTATCAATAATCTGAACTAATTGGGACTGAGGGTGGTTTGGATTATTGATTTGTTTAGTTTTTTTATTTGTATAGTTTGTTTGTATAGTTTTTATTTTGCCTTTAAAATTACAGTAGGTCTAGGCGGTGACATCCAGCTTGCAACACCTGAAGCTATCCAACTTCTGATGAAGACAGCAGAACAAGCTGTCGAAATGTTGTGTTTATATGACACCATCCAGCCGAACACCCGAGAAGGTTAAAATTCAACATCAATGCCAGTGTGCGGTTGTTCACGAGAATATTTCGGCAATAGTGCAATAACAAACGCAAGGTGTAAAACTCTGTACCCATTTCTTTGTTAGTGCTATTTACTAACAAAAAAGTGTACTGTAAATCTGTAAATAGACGTTCGGATAATTGACGTTCGGATTACCGATGATCTATTGTTTATGCAACTCTTACGCATTTAAGTGATTGGGTGCAGCCATATTGACAATTTCATCAATAGGTGATCTAAGAAACTAGTTTATGAGGAGTGTTTTGTTGCCTAATAGAATTGTTTTTGGTGATGATAAGATTACTGCAGGAAATTCTCAGATGCTATATCGAATATTTTGAGTAATTCATGGAGATGGGAGGTGGAGGTAAAGTTGTAGGTATGTGATTATAATGTGGACAGAGGTGTGTCTGCAACCCCTTCCATGTGGAAATGTTGGCAAGAAGGTGATATGTACGCAGTTAAGGGATTGATTATTCTCCTCCCCCCTCCCCCTCCCCATGAGGGTCCAGACCATAAATGTATCATCTGCGAACCATGCCACTAGTTTGTGTAGTTGTTCAAGAATTTTTTTCTGTTTTCACAGGAAAGGGTTAGGGTGTTTTAACACACGCTAGCAAAACCGGAGCTGGCACTGACCTTTTCACACTGGGTGCAGTAGGTTTTTAGCTTTGGCGGAAGAAAGATGCGTACGTCATTCAACAAACGTTATTATAATAGATTATAATACCTTAGAAGGAAGTACAGAAAATATTTAACTAACACACAGCGCTGGATACTTGTTCTATTGTCTTAAAAAGAGGATTAGAAAAATAGTTAAATAAATTAAGTACGCAAATATTCTGCTATATTTTTATTTCATTGAATAATTTTACTAAATCAACAGAATTATTTTTAATATTATGCAATAGGTATTATGACTGCAACTGGAATCTATGAATAGGACACAAGAAACTTTCAATTTATTACATTTATATCTTTTCTATCAGGAGCAACCTTTACTGACTTACAAGACACCTAGAGATTTGGAATAAGCACTATTAAAGTAAACTGAAGGTGTGGAAAGAGATGTAATATTTCTGAAATAAGATTTCAAACTTAAATGAAAAAAGAAAAACTGAAAGTTGATAAATTATACATTTAATATTAGTAATAACAATACAGAATAGTTTACACAATTTATTTTGTTAATTTGCCACGGCAATGTGCCCGGGATACTGACAAAGTATCTTTGGGTTGATATAAAAAATAATACCACAACCAGACTTTACTTAAAATTGTAAATGTGGTTGTGCTGTTTTTGTGCTATCCACTCAAAGATACTTTTTCAGTATTGAAGGGCCGTAGCCGTGGCAAATTAACAAAATAAATCATATAAACTATTCTGCCTTGTTATTACTAATAACAACTTATCAACTTTCAGTAGTTCTTGTTTTGTTTTCACTTCGAAATCTTATTTCAAAAGTGTATGCTTTCAGTTTTTCTACTCCGTCTTTGAAATAGTCGGCTGTTTTATCCCATAAATATGGTTTAATCTCCACCAGTTCAATTAATTTCACAGTATCATGATACAAAACTACGAGGTAAATTGTTGTGAATGAGATTAGATCATATAAACATCTTTCCGTCAGTGGCACAATTGTGCGTAATAAACAAAGGTCCGCCAATTGTGCCGGTCCAATTGTCGAGGTTACTGCCGGCGAATCTGCTGCACTGGGCTACGTGTGAAAGCTCTCATTTGATTACATTGCATCCGCCAGCCCTGGTTTTGCAGGTGTGTGTAAAAATGGCCTTAGTATAAGAAACAATTACACAAACACTCATGGTACTAATATAGTCTTCTCGGGAGATGATTTTAAAAAGAATGAAGTTTCCTTGCGAGAATCTCCCTGAGAGACTGGGTAAAGAGTGCCTCTCTAGGAATTATTCTAGAGCACTAAGTTGAGGATGTTGGCACAAGGGAAGATTACATTGTGACCAGGAAGGGATATAGAATTAGAGGGTTGATGACAATGGGCAGTTTTCTATAAAATGACAAGTTGTGAACAATCAGAGATATTTATTCACTAAGGTAGAAACTACCTTTGGGTGGAAGGGAGGAGAGGATCTTGGTCATAACTCAGCACATGATTTCACACTAAAAGATGTGGGAAAGTTTTTGTTTGTAGGCGGAAAATGGAGTAATTTACAAAGATAGATACTGAACAATATAACTCAAAGCGTTTGAGTCCTACTGTTACTATTATTACTCTGTGATTCAATAAAAGTGGGTGGCATAGGGTGCATTGCACCTATTCTAATATGTATTGGTTGACGCACGGGAAGGGATATACAAGATCTGGCAGGAGGTGCCTATGGCCTATTTTGAGGAACAATCCCTACTTTTGCCTGGAAAAACCTAGGAAAACCATAGAAAATTCCGATAAAGAAGGCCGAAGTTATTTTTCGAGATGTATTCCTGTTGGCTTCTAAGTTTCCTGACTCCAGATTACTGCAGGAAATTCTCAGATGGCCATGCTATATGAAATATTTTGTTTAGTTCATGGAGATGGGAGGTAAAGTTGTAGATGTATGATTATAATGTGGACATAGGTCCTATACTTTGTATTCCATTTCCTAATCATTTGTGGAAAACGTAAGTACATAGAAAAGAATAGGTTCTGGCTCTGATTTATCTTATTTTCTTGGTCATTCCTAAATATTAATATTGCTGGTAGTAAAAAATGTTTTCTGTCATCCTGAAACAGTCCATCATGAACTTTTCAATTAGCTTCTGATGAGAGCAACACCTACAATGTTCCAGATCTTCCCAACTCTTTCAACAATATTTACATCAGGCCGGTAACAAAAGTAGCCACCCTGTGTTTTTATTTCACGATACATAATAGCTTCAGTTGAAAATAGTCCTCTCCATTACATAGCACAAACATTTGATATTGTGTTATTAGCGTCTCTTCGTAAAAAAAGGGTGCTATATGTTCTAAAATTCTGCAAAATATTGAAAATTAACAAGATTAGCCTACAATATGGATGATCATTAACACTCCCAGTATTAAACACTGGACTTGTGATGGTTGTCTTCGACTTAGTTGGTACGTTTCCGTGACCAAGGAGGCGGTATATAATTTCATCAAATACTGCACAATTTCCTTTGCACACCTGCAGTAGATTAGAGTAGGAATACCATCTGATATGGAAGCCTTAAAAAAAAATTACATTACGTAGCAGATTATTTATTTGCTAGACTTAAAGAATGAGGTCTTTATAATTTTGTCTGTACAAATGGTAAATATTGCGATATCCTCTACGTTTTCTGTTGTGAAAGCTTATTTCAGAATGAAATTGCTCACCCAACATAAGAAGTTTGTAGATAAATTTGTTCCATATAAATTAATAATAATTTTCTTGCTTTTCCTAATCCAACTGCATGGATAATTGTATTGATGCACTTTATTTTTTATCAGTTAAGGGGCTTATTATATCAAATACAATTTGGTTTATTTTCAGAGTTCTCACTTAAGAATACTTTTATGGAGAACTTTCATTGAAATTTTCATGTTTAAAACTAAACAAGGATGTATCAGTTGTAAGTTATACACTGGAGTTTTCAGACTCTTTATTTATAAATGTACATAAAGCAACTGCTATATGTTTCATTAAATTCTTCATAATGTTTGAACTTATTTGACAATATTTTTATGAAATTATTTTCACTTTAGGAGAGAAGAGTGGAAACATTGGCAAGTTTTGATGACTCATATCGTAAAATTACATCGCTGGTTGAAAAATTTGTGTCTGGACAGCCTCATGTGCCTTCTGTGGAAAGAAATTATCTTGAAAATGGCTTGAGGGAAGCGTATCAGAAGGCTTGTGAAGTAAGTTTCATAAATTATTCTCAGTTCTAAGTGTTAGGATATCTAACTTCACTTTATTGTGCCATAATCTTTGTTGGCATATATTTACCATTGATTTTACTCATTAATTAAAAAAAATTAACACTTAGTGCTACATTAAGTTTGATTTATTTAGTCACCCATTACAATAAAATTCTTCAGATGACACTAAGCACATTTAACTGCAATGAGCCCACATTGTGATCTGGCCTACTGTTGGCAATTACATGGTTGAATTTAGTTCAAAAATCACCACGTCACCCCTTGCACCAAGCCCATTTATCCATCAGATGCCCTGATTCCCCAACTCACTCTTATGGACATTTTTTTAACTTTGATCCCATGAAATGTTAAAGAAGATATGTCCATCACATAGGTAAGTGTGGACACGAGAAGCAAGCCACCATCACTCAGTCTACTGATGTTTCAAGCTAAGTGTGGTAAAGTGTAACCCAACATTAAGTAATTATTCATGTAACTCACAAAGCATATCATTACTATTAAGCAACAGTGAGCCAGTACTGGCCAAATTCACTTGTGGGTAGAGTTTAGTCTATGTCACTACCTTTTGTGTCCTAATGTTCCATTTTCTTCACTTATCCTTTGTCACATGATGGAAGCACGCGAGCATTGATATTTCTTTACTTATATTTTCACTTGATTTGAGCGTAAAATATTTTTTGTAGATTATTACATGATATCAGGATATAATTTTGCTTTATTTACAGAATTTATGTTGATGTAGTTAGGATTGAAAAAATGCAGGATGGAGAGTTTTGAGCTAAAATTTTTAATACAACAAATTTATTTTATGACAGCAAATATTAGTTTAAATGTTCACCAAGTTAGTGAGCAAGTGTTATTAGAAAGAAGTGTGCATAAAATTTGAAACTGTTCAGCACACGACAATCAACTGAAGATTTGACACTACAAAACTTTCCTACTAAATTAATTTATAAAAATATTTATATGGTAAGAAAGGATAAACTCTAACAACCACTCTGGGAGAAGAGCATTAGCAACAGAAAACACTCCACAAAGACACAATATTTCAGGCTATGCCCTGTATCAAGAAAATAGAAACATGTGACAGCTTGCACAGGTGCCCATGGTCAACGCAGTCATATAAATAATGGTTTCGGCCATAGGAGATGGTGAGGGAAGAACAATAATATTTTTAGGAAAATGTATAACGTTCTGTAAACTAGCTATAATTGAATGTAACTTTAAATGTTTTCCTAGGTCACTTGAAACAAGATAAAATTGAGGTGTGTACTTGAAACAAGATAAAATAGGGGTGTGTCTTATTTTCTTTTTGTGTATTATGTAAGAAAAATGGCTTTAAATTTTGAGTAAACAACTTTCTTGAGGTATTTTCATAACTGACCTTCGTTTATCTTAATGAAGTGGTAGTTACAGGTATAATTTTCAAAACAACTAAATGCATGAGTACGTGCCAGAAATTGTAATTAAACTTGACTTTTTAATCCTTTTAGCAAAAACTAAAATCTCTTAATACAGTAAAAAAATTCTTATATAAGTAATTACTTGTTAAATAAATCTTTTTTCTTAACAGTCTCATACTGTAGAATTATTATATTACAGAAAGATCAAAATATGAAACAGATGAATTATTTAGTTTACTTTGAATTCCAGTTAGAACAAAATAATCAAACAGATCCTATATCATATTCAATTCTGAATCCAAAGGCACATGAATATCGACATTGCTCTTTTTCTTGTTGGTCTTTTGAAAATAGTGTTGGTGATCTCTCTTCCTTTTTAATTGTGATCTAGAGCTTTCACACATTTTGGAATCTTGTGATTCCTGCAGTATTTATTTCTAATGAATCCATGCAGAGGCAGTTGCATGTTTCCAGTAGCAATAAACCCTACCATGTTTAACTGCCAAAATTGTATGATTTATCATCAGATTCTGACTCAATTCCACAGTTATCCAGTGATTTGGTTAACCATCAACCTGCAAGATCTGTACAACTACGGGGGTAAATTCTTGTAGTTGAGAGTGCAGATCCCCTTAACCCGGGATTACTCGCGCTTATTGTTGTCGCGCTATAAGTCCCGTGTTAGATTTTTTCTAACAAAGATATTTTTTTACGTTTTTGGCTGTAGGTTCCATACAGAGATACAATTAGCAATTAAATTACTTCTTTACTATTACCAACACATTTTAACTACATATAAACATTAAATGAAACATACATCTTGCTTTAGTTTTAACTTCGAATTTTTTGCTTCCCCTTTTACACCTAGAAGCTGTGTCACAATATTCTGACGAGCTTTTTTGTGATGGAGGGGCTTTGTGCTTGAACCATTTTGTATTCCCATCCCTACCTAGATAAATATCACGATTTGCAGAAGTCAAAGCTACAGCAGACGCAGTTTTCGAATCGCTTCCAGACTGATCTGTTGCTGTGTCTATCTCTTTATGTTCAGGCTGTGCATCAGTATCTGAAGACAAGCCTTCTATGAGGATATATTCGTCCAGCGGTTCCTCTAGCCACATCAATATCTTTTCGTTTGACGTGAGGTTTTCCTGTAAAATATTATATATTTTCAAGTCTGCCATAGTATGTCATGTACTTGGTGTACACAACTGCTTCATTCAATGTATAAAACCCAATAAGTATACTTAATTTTTTTTTATAAACCACGTAATACGTGAAGAATAAGTCCAGGAGAAGAAATTAACCTAATCGCACGTCACTACCACAGAGAAACAGACTAGAAGAGAAGCAAGATGGTGTTTCATGAATGCACAAGGTATTGTTACGCGAGAACTCCCGTGTGAGAAATAATCTAACAATGTGCACCGCTTCAAACATAGCCGCTACCAGCAGGCTTTACTTGTAATTGGAGCGACGAAAGACACGTGAAATGACGGTAGAGATATCAAAGAAAGCATTGCTAGATCAACACTTCAATATCTTTGAAATATATTGTAATATTTCAGTAAAATCATCAATGTTAGATTTTTTCTCACACGCGAGCGATCCCGGGTTAAGGAAATGTCAGAATTTGAATGGAAGAAGTCCACTGTCCACTCTGGCTTATTTTAGGAGGCTTGGTCCAGATTATAGAACAGGTCATCCCAGATTTCACACAATAGGTTGAGTGCAGTCAGTTGCAATCAGTGATGTCACCTTGAATATGAGGTAATACTCTTCCTTCCGACATCTGGCTGAAAATGTGAACTCTACAACCGGTTAATAAATAAAATGCTCTCTGGCTTCCAGCTGCATAAAAATTTCACTTTCATGGGATCTTTTGGGGAATTGATCTTTGGCTTCTTACTCAATCTCACATCTATAACCAGTTGTCAACAAAATTTCAGGAGCACTAAAAAATGTTAGCATCATTGAAAGAACAGATTGTGGATCACTGACTCAGAACTAAATTTAGGGCTTATGCATTGCCATACTGTTGAGTTTGAAGAGGCCAGTTGTGTACTACACACACGAATCAGTCCCACATGCAAAATAATCTGTGTGTTGACTTTTTTATTATACTGGAGGAGGAAGGCACGGTGCATGGAATACAGTCTCGTTCAACCCAAACAAATTGACCACTATGTGTCAAGCTTAGGCTGAGGGAATATTGGCAGGTAAAAGTTCTAATTCATTGTAAAAGTATTTGTAACAAACAAGCTAGAAACCATTAATACCACTGATAAAGTCAATATCGTGATCAGTACAGAAATCTTATTAAAAGAAAATTTTAATTCCATAAAATCTACTATATAATTTCCTAAGCTCACTCACTCACTCACCTCGATAGCTGTTGGCTGGAGAACAGTGTCACGTGTCAGCCTTCACTCACAAAACAGTGACCAGAGATACCATTAGAAGAAATTCGTCCACAATTTAATAGCTAAGCAACTGCTACCAAATTAATTGCCATAATACATTCTTTAACTTAACTTTTCGTAGCATTTTATAGTTAAAAAAAATATTGATAAATTTTGCGGCTAAAAAAGTGTGGATCTGCTTTTCAGTAACATGTTGCTAATGGAAAAAACTTTATAAAAATTAAATCACTCATGGTCTCTGCCAATTGTCATTCTGGCTTAGGATAAATTTCAATTTAATTAAAACTTTCACTAATGTTGTTGCTTGACCAAGGTTTATTTGCTTTTTAAGTATTATACTGACCACTTTCATTAATGGTCTTTGTTCATGTTCACCATACATGACTTATTAGGTTATTTTAAGTGGACATCAGACCAATATGTTACCAAATCAACTATTCTGGCAATTCATTCTTTGGAGTTGCTCAACTGTTTAATAATATTCAATGCGTATTAAGTTCTCTGGTCGTTACAGATACTAGGACAAATGATTGCATTTTGAGTGTTTGCCCAGTCTCAATAAAAAAAAACACATGATGCTTTTGAAGCAAGCAGGAACTTTAAGGGTCAAATACAAGTCAAGATTGTATTTAAGCAATTATATGATTGTGCTACATCCCTGTTCATTTTTAATACCTACCTCTATTGATGCTCCTGAGTTCAAGCGCGAGATTTTATTCACCCTGAAACACAGGTCAAATTTATATTTGGTCAAATCAGGTCAACCTGTCATAATCTTTCATTGTAGAAACTGGAACTATTCTAGACCTGTGATGATATACAAAAACCAGTCACGGGCTTACACTAGTTGTTTACTAATAGTGTGAATGTTCTTTGAAAGCATACGTGGTCTGTTCCAAACCACCGACCTTCCTTCATATTTCCTCGCTGGTGTTATTCTGCTTTATTGGGCTGATGGCATCCTTTGAAGTAGTCCCCATTTGATTGAAGAATATACTCCCAAATGGCCTCTCCACTTTTGGAAGCAGTACTGCCACTTGTTTTTTGATGTCGCCTTTAGAGCATTCATGGTGTTAGTGTCGAGTCTTTCTTTGTCATCAAATCAGTATTCTTTGATCAGCATTTTTAATCTTGGGAACAGCCAAAAGTCGCAGGGAGTTACATCAGGACTGTATGGAGGTTGACTGAGCTGTACAACTTTGTGCTTTGTGAAATATTGCTGCATGAGGTTTGATGCATGCATTGGTGTGTTATTGTGATGAAGCCAGTCACCACTAGACCAAAGCTGATGCCGTTTTCTTCTAATTGCATCACACAATCTTTTCATAAATTCAAGATAATATTCTTTGTTGATCGTCCAACCATTAGGAGCATAATTGTGGTACACAACACTCTCATAAAAAAAAAATAAAATCAGCAGCAGCTTGACATTGCCCCGACTTTGGCACACTTTTTTCGGTCGTAGCTCCGACAACAGCTTCCATTGGGAAGACTGTCGTTTCGTTTGGGAATAATAACCATAAACCCATGATTCATCACCAGTTATAGTCTTTTTAAGCAGGTTTTCATTATTATTGACCATTTCCAAATTTCCTGAGCAATTTCATGGCGAAGATTTTTCTGCTCTGCTGTCAGCAATTTTAGAATGAATTTCCCACATACATGAACCATTTGCAAATTTTCAATTAAAATATTCCAAACACTAGTATTCGGTATTCTGAGATCACATTCTAGTTATCGCACAGTCAATCGACCATCTTCACACACATTTAAAATTATCCAGTGTTTTTGTCATCGAAGGCCGCCCAGAGTGTGGGCTACTATCAACAGATGTGTGGCCATCTGTGAACCACTTATACCACTCTTTTATTTGAGTTTTGTTCACACACTCGTCCCCAAATGCTGTCTTCACCATTTTGATGGTCTGCACAACTCTTTTTGAATTTAAAGTAAAATTTATTGCCAATTCATTAGTTTGATCTTTCTGTCAGTTTTTACAATGGCAAACTGTAACGAACATATAAAACACTTTGTAAACAAGTGCATGCTGCATGTGAACTAAGGTGTGCCAACAACAACTGCAGCATCTATGGAGGTCAGTGACTTTACTCTTGACACTCATATCTGGCATACGGTACTAAAATTGTTAGGAGCAAAGATATGAATGAAGGTCAAAGAATACTTTTGGGGCAGACCTTGTATGTTGGTGTTTTCGAGGTGTTATGTCATGTTGATTAAATTCAAAGTAGCTACAGCAAAATTAGTGATCATCTTTTTCTACCAGAATCAGATATAGTTGTTGGAAATACATTGAGGTACAAAATAAATGATGTAGTATGATGATTATGAGAAATTTTTACTGGTCTTGCCTCTCCCACAGAACAATTAAAAATTCATTTAGTTAAAAATTAACTTTTTGTGCAAAATAGTTTTATGTTCATTAAGCATTATCACCTAAGGCAAAGTAGTTACCATTTCCATTTTTTTAAAAATGAATTTCAAAGTATTTTAATTTGTATATTTGTAAATATGTCCCAATAAAATCTGGGTTTTATGCCTCATTGACGTCAATGTCATTGGTGATGGGAAGGGGTAGGCCGGGCAAGGAATAGGAAGGAATCTGACCATGGCCTTTTGAAGGAACCATCCCAGCATTCGCCTGAAGTGATTTGGGGAAAGTCATGGGAAACCAAAATCTGGATGGCTGGACGAGGATTCAGGACGCGTGTCTCCTGAATGACATAATCTTGCATTAATTATTATTTATTGATTCAAGCCCATTAGGGTACACTTATGACTAGTTCTTTTTGAAAGTTTGCTTTTATTTCCAGTACCTCTTGCGCCTAGCAAAAAAAAAAAAAAAAAATCTATCCTGTTAGATGTGTTTCTGAGATTTAGAAACTTTTGGAGGAGGGGATCAGAAATCCCAGTGGAATCTGTCGTCTTGTACCTCATTGAGCCACATGCATCTTGTCTTATAACTGTTGATGAATAAGATCTTTTTTTGTTTAAACAGTTGTTGTTCATGATTCCTGACATATTGACTGATGATGGATTGCTTTGATATGAGAAATGTAACTGAAGTTTTTATCTGAACTGATTTGCTTCAATCCTTAGGACTCCTCAGATACTTTGGTGAAGAAATGAAAAGCCCTTGTATCAGGTACAGTTTTTGCCTTAGAAAAGCAGTATTCCTGTTGCTAATGTGTTCCTGTAAGGGTTTATCTTTATAATATCCTGAACTTTTTATTTGATTTGCAGAAATTTAATTCTTTTTCATTTGAGTCAGTCACGTAATCTGTTATCCTCTTTTGGCTCTCTCTGGAAACCAGATACTTGAGTGTTCCACCAGTACCATCACAAGGAAATTTAATGTGATTGGTTGCAAATAATTCCCATTAGCTTTCAAGCACTGTGTTGATAATGGTAGCACAAGTTAAGAAAGTTTTTGAATTATCATGTTGTCCAGTACATACATAATTGAAGTAACACACTTTTAAAACACTTTTTTGACAGCAGGAACGTTTTCCATGATTTATTGAATTATTACTCTGTTCTATACACAAATGCTGCATCATGCTCTAAATCATCAGACAAGAAATATAGACTTGTGGTAAACAGGTCATCAGTATGAGGAACATGAGCATAAATTACATCTGGCTGAAGTGTACAACTATTGTTCATGTAATGGCACCCTCGAATTCATCATCAATCATGTAAGAATAGTTTTCACTAGAGTACAGGTTCAAGGTTGGCATTCATTTCCTTTAGAAACTTTGATTGTGCATTACAATAAAAGAATAAGGGAAAAATTTATTATGTTTCTAAATATCTAACAAATGCTGCAATACATCTCACTATCTTTGCTCTGGCGGGAGACACCTACTAAAGAAACTTCCCAGGTCACAGTCTTATAATTTCTCAAGTAAAATGCTTTTTAAATTTTCACTTGATGGTCACTTAGAGATGTATGGTAACGTGCAGTCTTATCTTCTTTATTGACTAAATAGGTTCCGGTAGGTCTCTTCTCATATGACAGGCGTAAGGCAGAAAACATATTCTGACAAACAGCAAAAACATAATGTGTGTCAGAAGTCCCAGCCAGCATACACCATTTTGGACATGTATACAGAATTCTGAGAAGTCTGTTTTAGTGTTTGGATATTCTTTTATAAATGCAGCTTGTAATTCATTTAAATTGGAAAGTAACAACCTCTTTTGCATATGTACATTCTTAAAGATGCAAACTATTTTTTCCTGCCATAATTCTTGAATATTCATCACTGGCTGAAAGCTTTTATCAAATTTAACTTCTTTACTAAATTTTTGCCTTACGTTGGCTCAGAAAAGCTAAAATTCCCCTTCCTTTAAGAAGCTGAGTATGAACTGTATACTCATTAACATTAACTATTTCCACGGCTTTTTTTTCCCTACTCCTTGAATGATGAGCTGGATAGTCCAGTAATGAAGTAGTTTTACCTTGCAGTATAGCACGTAGAAGGTTTTTTTCCCTTATCTCGTGTATATTGATGAGAGTATGCAGAAACCAAGTTTTCGACCTCTGTCACCATCAGCATAATTTTCTGTGGCCAAAAAACTTCAAAATTTTGGTACTTTTTCAGTTTTTTATCTATAATTCCTTTCTGCCGAGGTTGGAGGGCGGCTTACATCACTGCCCACAGGACCAGAACCCACAACCAGTACGGCAGTAAAGGAGTTCAGGTTGCAGCAGCAGCTGGCAGAACACTTTTGGAAGCGGTGGAGTAAGGAGTACTTGTTGCTCCTTCAAAGCTTCCACAAGGTGGAACAACCCAAGGGAAAATCAACAGAATTAATGGTAGGAGATATGGTCCTTCTTCAGGAAGATGTGTGTCCACGTCACATGTGGAAAAGGGCAAGAGTTCATCAGTTGAACACTGGAAGAGATGGCATCATACGAACTGTTGTCCTGTCTATGCCAGAAAGAAAGCTAATCACCAGGCCTGTCCAGCTGGTCATCCCTCTGAAGATTGACCAGGGTGGGGAGGATGTCGGAGATTAAGAGTAATATGTTTTGTCTTTGAACTAGCAGTTACGGTTATCTATGGACTCTGTTTATAGTTAGTTTCATTGTACTCGGAGAGAGATTAATAAAGAGTTAAAGCACATTTGTTTATAGTATTTAATACGCAACAGCTTCCTCTCCTTCAGTCTGAGGATTTTTTCCACGAGACAGGCCAGAACAGTTTTTGCAAGCAGCTGGACAGTGTAGTCCTGATTTGTGAGAGCTGCACTTTGAAGTACAAGCTTTTTTTGCAGGAACATGATACAACGTTGGAATAAACTTGGTTTCTGCATACTCTCACACATATATACAAGATAAGAAAAGAAAAAAAAAAATCTTCTACGTGATATAATGTTGAGAGACCCCTTTTGACGACTTCATTACAGGACTAAGAGTAAAAACTTGTATTTGTTGATGTCATAAGCTTTGCTTTGGTTAACTATACAACTTCATCCCAAAAATGACAATAATTGTAACGTGCAATATGCCTTACTGTGTGTAGTCCAAACATAACCTTATTACATTCTAAATATCAATATCTACACTAATTACTGCAAAGCCAAGTAAACCCGTATTGACAGGATGGGTCGTTACATACACTTTTAACATGAGCGTTATAACTCATATCACAAAATAGTTCTTACCTTTGACGAGTAGAACCATAGCCATAATCTGACACCAGAACACATTTTTGTGTACAGAATGCTTTTAACGGGTTTTAGATAATATTTTGAAAGAGTTATGTGGACAAATAACCACAGAAAATGACTACATTCTACTTAGCACATTCTTACATGGCATATTAAGGCAACGTGAGTTCTTTAACCAAGAGTCTTATGTGGTTAGTGAAACATGGTGCAGAATTACAATTTAACAACATTTATTAAGAAAAACCTACTATTACATGATCGTCCACTAACAATCTACATTACGAAGGATTGAGGAAATAACACGTTACTGAGCTCACCAAAATCATATCAAATACTAATAAAAGGTAATGAAACTGTTTATTAACAATCATCATCAAATAAACTCCCATTAGATACTACCTTAGACACCACGGTACAACTGCTTCCCATTACTAATACTTGATAACATTCGAAAACTAACCAACACAGAGGCATTGATATTAGGAGGGAAGCAAGGCCAGTGAAACCGTGTTCGTCTTACGTGGCTATTCAGGTATTGTCGTAGTGACTACATCTTCCTCTCGTGAATACGTTTAACAGGATGAAGGAGGAGTAATATGGCGGTACAGTTTTTATTGATTAAGGATCAAGCTTCTCATTATGGCTCGACGGCAGCCATTGCTCGATCAGCCAATTATAAGCATGAAACTAGTGATGTTGCCTTAAAAACTTGGTGGTGGTGAGAGGTCTGGTCCCTCAAGAACATATTCTAAGGTGCTGCATACAGACAGCATCATGTTCACATGATGACACATGCAATGATACTCAGGGTGAAATTCAGCTCGCTGTAGCACACAGCTGCTCCAAGACAGATTCTCAGCTCATAGTAGCAATGGATAAATGAAATAAAAATTTTATACCCAAGTTTTCCTAAATACCCTATGGCCCATTACACTCATCCTCCGAAAAAGAGTCCCGGCTTGTCAAACATCAGAACTAATCACTAGGGCCCGGATTTTTCAAAAAAGCATATGCGCATATGCAAATGCATATTTTGAGGGTTAGTGCATATTTTATGGATATGTGCATATTTTAGCTTTTATTTCATCTCATAACTGAATATCCGATACTTCTGAAGAAACTGTAAAGCCTAATGTACCTGTATGTTGGACATCCTTGGCAACCGCAACAAGTAAGTTAAATTCTTGGAGTAAACAGGATTTTTTTGTACTGGCATTCACATGTAGAGAATTTTCTACCTTATCCAAACTCACACAGTGACATGTTTGGAGGTGCTGCAAATGGAAAATTTGTGTGGCGGCGACCTTCTCTACTGCCCTGAGCGGTAACATTCACGGGAAGGGCGGGTGGGGTCGGCAAAATCAAAGAATAGCTCTATTCTCCCTCAGGCGGCAAATTCTTGTTTGAGGAGACGACAGTCACAAGTATTTACCCCCACTTGGAATATTCGTTATCTACCAGTGTGTTTATTCGTGCGACAACTACCGGGAAGGCCAGCGGTTTTCTTTAATCTTTTCGGGAATATTCCCCTAATTGCGGTACGAGCCAGTTTTCCTGAGAACAGATTCCTGGCTTCCAGACCTGAGGGATTCGTACTTTTAAAGGGACGTGTACATTCCTTTCCAAAAACAGTAGCCTCTCAAAGTTTGTGTTGACAGGAGTGTTCGTGTGCTAAGATTAAGTTTCTTTAATCTGACTCCAAAAATGCCTAAAGAAAAATGCACAAGATCAGTTTTAATTAAGCAGTGGATTTCAGGCAACAGTGACTATTCTAGTGACGGTGAAGTTGTGTACTGTCAAGTATGTGAGAAGAATATAAAATGTGAGAAAAAATTTCAACTTGAACAGCATTCTAAAACAGCTGTACATCTCAGGTCAAAAGAAAAGAATAGGAACACGCAACAGCTACTTTTAACTCAGGTATCACGGTCTGTTAATACATTCTCTGCTGACCTGTGTAAGGCTTTTGTATGCAGCAATATCCCGCTGCATAAATTGAATAATCCAGATCTACGAGCATTTCTTCAAAAGTATTGTGTTAATCAAAGGATACCGGATGAATCCACCCTCAGGAAAAATTATTTGCTCTCTCTACACGATTCTGTCCTGGATTCAATTCGGTCTGACATAGGAGGGAACTGTGTCTGGATATCGGTAGATGAAACAACCGATTCATGTGGCCGATACGTAGCGAACTTTATAGTGGGCAAACTATGTCAAGAAGAACCCGGAAAACCACATTTACTTTCAACCAAAGTGTTAGAGAAAACCAACCACAGTACAATTGCAAGATTTATAAACGATTCCCTGCGACTTCTGTGGCCTACTGAATCGGAGAGTGATTGTTACAAGGTGCGTGTTTTAATCACAGACGCAGCTTCATATATGTTAAAAGCTGGTCAGTCGCTTCGAGTGTTTTTCCCCAATCTGATCCATGTTACATGTTTGGCGCATGGATTACATCGCATTGCAGAAGAGATACGTTCTCTATTTCCTTCAGTTAACAAAGTAATTTCAAGTGGAAAAAAAGTGTTCCTAAAAGCACCAGCGCGTGTACAGTTTTATAAGGATCGTCTGCCTGAGGTTCCTCTTCCACCGGAACCTGTTCTCACTAGATGGGGAACTTGGTTGTCTGCAGTGCTGTTCTACCAGGAGAACTTTCATCAAGTGAAAGATGTGGTTACAAGTATTGGTCATGACGATCGTGCTGCGTGTGTTCGTGAAGCAAAGTGCGCATTTGATTGTGATACTGTATATCGAGATATCAATTTCATCCATGTACACTATTCGTCACTTTCTAATGCTATTAAGGGTCTAGAAACTAGCGGTGCACCCCTTCACGAGTCTATTCAGTTGCTTCACAAAACAATTTCTTCTTTAAATGCCGTCCCTGGTGAAATTGGAGAAAAAGTTAAATCTAAACTCAGCAGGGTGTTAGACTCAAACCCAGGTCTGCAAAAGATTCAATCAATTAATACGTATTTAAGTGGAACCACACAATCTTTGCCAGATGAATGTTCCGAACAGTCAGCACCATCGTACAAGTATTGCCCAATAACGTCCGTTGACGTGGAACGATCATTTTCGGCTTATAAACTAATTTTGTCTGACAACAGAAAATCTTTGACCCCTGAAAACATTTAAAAACTGTTGGTAACATATTGTGATTCATCATTTTGTAAGGAATGAAACGTGTATATCAGTGAGTTGACATAAAATAAATCATTTGATAACTGTATATTCTTTAATAGTTAGTCCATGTTCGTTAATTGTTAGTGTATATTCGTTAATTGTTAGTGTAGATTCGTTAATTGTTAGTGCATATTCTTTAATTGTTAGTGCATATTTTAGGACTTTTTTGTGCATATTTGCATGCATATATTAGATGTTTTACGTGCATATATATCCGGGCCCTACTAATCACATATGAATAAATATCTTATCTATCAATGGACCAAAAGAAACAGATCCAATTGAAATTATCAGACGAGTGCGAAAAATTAAATTTACAGAAACTCAAATTACTCCAAACTAAAATTAACACAATGTGCCTGTTCCTCAATCGTAGCAAAATATAACCCTTGGATTTAAATTGACAATGCAAAAATATCATCTTCTCTTCTTCGATTTATAAATTTAATGTCACTTGAATTCGACAATTTTCACAAACAAATCAAAATCACGATTGTAAATGACATTGTGCAGAGCTTCAATGTGTTTACTTCAATCATATGCTTCCAAACAACAAACTTGAAGGTCAAACAGAAAAATTACAATAGAATTTCACAATCTCAACAGTAAAAATTTGTAAATGTTCCAATAGTTAATCTTTTTTTTTTTTTTTTTTTTAATGTCGAGAGAAGTGTTCATAAAGCCAAATCGAAGTACTTAATCAATTGTTACATATGCCATTCCAAGTTTCCTTATTCTTTGTTGCTGTTGTCCATGGAAGATGTCCATAATTCCCAAGTTCCCATATTACTGCCAACTGAGGTCACAGTTCTTGAAGTTATTGTCTACAAATCAAGGCTTAGTTCTCCCACATCATTTCTCTCTGTAAATGCTGAAACAGTTCAAGGAACAATGAGTATCTCCTCTTTAACAGCTGTGCAAGTTTTTACGATCCACTCAACTTCAAGTGTAATCTTAGCCTTAAGGGAAGGGCATTGTCAGCTTTTTACCAAAAAATTTACTTTACTCTTGGAAATCTAAAAAATCACACACTACCTCAAACAATCCAAAATCAGCAAAATCTAATCATCATAAAAAAAATCAATAAAATTTATTTCTAGATATCTGAAATCTCAAAAGTATATAACATTCCTTTACAACAATATTACATTCCCGAAAATTCTTATAATCACACATTACTAGTAGCAACAGGTTAAATTATAAAAAACAAAAAATTAGGTAAATAAAATGTCATTAGAGAATGTTGTTGTTACATGTACATATCCCTCACCAATTACTTTCATGCAAACTGTTAATTTTACTCTTATGAACACAATGCATGCAGTTTTCCAAACCTGAGACCTGTTATTACCTACAGCTGTCTATCATCCAGCTATTAACTCATTTAAGATTACCGTAACACATTCATGACTGATCTACTCCAAATAAAACAGTAAAATTATAAATAAACAAAAATGAAGTTACAAAGTGAAAGGCATTTATTAAAAATATGTTTAATGATGCTTCATTTTATAACCAGAAAGTTAAATTGTTCAGAACCATAATAAAACATGTAATGCCAAATTCTAGAGTAAAGCTGATAATTTGAATAATGTCACTAATGCATCTGTACAACTCTCAAAATCTAAACAGCAAGTTTTGTTTCGCCCCCTAAAGGAACCTCAAGAGCACATCTTGGAAGGACTCGCCAAAACCTGAGAAAACAAAATTTTTATTTTTTAACTACTTAATGTCTCTTAACAGCGAGGTCTTTAGAGACGGGAAAGGATGGGGGGGAAGGAATTCGGCCATGGCCTTTTGAAGGAAGCATCCTGGCATTTGCCTGGAGTGATTTGGGAAACCATGGAAATCCCAAATCTAAATTCCCGGACGGGGATTCGAACTGCCGCCCTGAATGCGAGGCCAGAACGCTAACCATTACACCACCACGCTCGGTAGAAAATGAAAGTCTCAAAACAATCTATTGTGCAGTTATTTTTGAACAACTTCCAACATCAAAGCACGAAATTCCTTTCATCTCAGTGCAACAGAATTCAATTAAAATTACAAAGTAGTTCAGAAAACACTTTTAAAACCAATATCATGTTTTAATTTAGTTGTTATAACCTGTAGTTTAAATTGCAGTGTGTGTGTGTGCTGGAAAGTGGTTTTGCTATTATGTGTAGTAGGGAGGATACTTTTCAGAGGGTAATTTTCTTATTACTTTTCTAAAGGACTGGGAAATGTTGTGACACTAAAATTGGTAGAGACTGAAACTGTGACGTGCTGGAAAAATGTAGTAAGCAATCTAAACTACTACTTAAATTTGAGAAACTTGGAAGTTCACAGATGCAAACTTCACATACTGCTAGACCCTAGAAAAGTGATCATTTGCCAATTGAATTAGAATCTGAGGAATGTCTTTATGAATGGGAAGCTGAGAAAGCGATGAAGCTTAGGTTAGGTTCGAATAGTATATGTACAGAAGCCTCTCCTTTGTATTGACTTTCAAACCTCCATGGATGTGCATCATGTGCACATTATATACGACACCAAATACACTGGTTTCAGAAGCCCAGCCGTGTGATAGTTTCCTGTAGAGATGAGGTTACCTGTAAGAAATGTGGAATGGGTCATGGGCCAAGTAGTGAGTGCATCCTCCCACAGATGTGCACTAATTGCTAAGTTTTCTACTCAAGGAGTGTGGGGTTTATCATGGAGAGCAAAAGATACAAAAGAATGATTCTGCCAAGCGAAAATGTAGATTGAAGTGAAGAAAAAAATACTTGATACTGTGAATTTTTGCTTTTGGTTTCATTTAAGTGATTAAATCTCAAGTTCGTAAGACAGATGTTACAATGCAAATGTTTGATAAATGTGTGGATTATAACATGATGGAGCAAATTCATATGGAAAATAGTTGTTGCCGGCAGACTCATTAAAACCTCTAAGACCAAAGATGATTCTGCCACTCTGGCCACTGTGGTAACTTACTCCAAAACACTCCAAGCAACATCAATACAAGACCTTCAGAGACTTTTCCCATAAAGCTCCCTCTGTTTGTGATATACCATTCATCACTTCCAAAACTGTCCTGTTATAAAGAAAAATATTTGAAAAGCTTAAAAAGGAGAAATATTCAAAATATTCTAGATATTTGTAGCCAGGATATCCCCTGCATTTTTGGTTCTGGTGTCTTATGATCATTGATTGCAGACAGGGGAGACAATTTCCCAATCATAACAGGCAAGAATACCCAACCGAACTGGGATGGGCAAAATTAAACAGGTGTAATGGATACTGCATTGGAACATTTAATCATTTTCAGATTCACATAGATGAGGTACTCCTCGTGAGATCTAGTCAATTGTGTTTCTATTTTCAGGAAAAATACAGGGTGATTACAATAATATTATATTTACAGAACAAAATAGTAACTATCTTGATCGACAAGTCACAGCAAAAATATCATTTTGATGTCATAAATTTCAATATGACCACCATGATAAATCCAAACAGTATTTACTTAGTATTCAAACTCGACCCACACTCTTTGCATCATGTCCAGTGTTAGTTTGGAGTAACATTAGGGTCTGGCATTTGGTAAAATGTGGATTCAAACCCCACCTGCCTATAAGATTGATTTTTCATGGTTTCACAAAATCATTCCGGACAAATGCCATGGTGGCAAAAGACCATGATCAAATTCCTTTCCCTCTTTGTTCTGATGGTACAGAGCATGGTGGACGAGTGGTAACGCTCTGGCTCCGCATTCGGGAGGACGGTGGTTCGAATCCCCATTTGGGCTGTAACGTATCTATAAGCTCGCCAAAAACATTTCTGCTAGCTATTCCTAGTAGTTACAGACTTTATAGTTTGATTTCAAAGTTGTTTTAGTGGAACATAGAAATTTCAGATAAAGTAGTTTTCTACCTTAATGGATTTTGTTGCATTCATTTCCACTACTAAAACTCATCGTAAGAATCATTTTAAAGTTTATTCATTATACCTGGAAAAATTTATTTGATTTGTTTACATTTTTAAGCCATGTGTTCAGTGAGGACTAAAACCCAAAATTTGAAATAATGAATGATCCTCTAAAGTTACAATGGACCTTTTATAACCAGTTATAGTCAGCACCTTCTAGAGTACTTTGCACATAAAGTAATTAAGCAAAATGTAATTAGGACTTTTAATTTTAAAAATCGAAATTTTAACTAAAAGATATAAAAATAAGAAATTTATGTCACACAATAGAGCAAATTAAGAGGATTAAAAACATATATAGATGCCTGTAGAAAGTTTAAGTATCTGTAAGATAAACAAGATTTTGGAAATAGATTGTCATGATTGTTAGTAAAAGTGCACCAAGGCTGATGGACGAGTAACGTAAGAGGATTTAAAATTAATTTGATAGAAATGTTTTTGAAGACTAAACTAAGTTGGAATATATAGAATAAGATATCAATGAGCCCAGGTATTAGTTAAGAGTTTAACTACAAAGTACATTTTGAGTGTTTGCAGATGATATAATGGATCAAAATGGTAACGGCTGCAGGGTGATTTGGACAGGATATCTAGTTGGGTTGGTAAACATGGGATGAAGGTAAATGCAAAGAAGAGTCAGCTTGTTAGATGCACAAGTAAAAAACTAAAAGGTAGGAAAAGAATTGCTTGTTGAAGACTTGAAATGTAAATACGTTGGCATTACATTTGATAACAAGATTAACTGGGCAGGACACGTTGGCCAGGTAGTAGGTAAAGGTTTCAAAATTCTGCACTTGTTGGAGAGAGTGATCAGAGGATTTGCGAGAGAAGTAAAGAAATTGGGTTGCAAAACTTTGGTCAGACCATTGCTTGAATATGGTAGCGTACTATGGGACCCACATTTTGCGTATCAAATACAGGAGTTGGAGAGGGTGCAAAAAAGGGCTGCTAGATTTGTTTCTGTAAATTACCACAGAATGCAATCAGTAACAGATATGATAAAAGAACTGGAATGGGATTCATTGAAAGACAGGAGGAGAGTGAAGAGGGTTGTGGGAGTGTACAATTCATATATTGGTGATGAGGCATGGAAAGATATTGGTGTAAGAATTAAAGGTAATGAATGGATGGAAGGGAAAAGATGATCATGACCACAAGCAGGCACTCGATTTCAGGCACAAGGGTGTAGGAAGATTCTCTTTTTTTGGGTAAGGGTGTCAGGGATTGGAATAAGTTTCCAAGAGAAATGATGAATAATTTACTAAAAACGTTGAAAGAATTTAAAGCTAAAATTTAATCTTGAAGGTACCAGAAGGCTAATGGTTATGAACATTATTTTTCACAGTTGAGGAAGAGTGTTGCGTGGCCCCCCAAGCTTCTTTACTCCTTACACGGCATCCAGATTGGTGTTTACTACAGTTTCCCCAAATCATTCTGGGTGAATGCCGGGATGCTTTCTACTATAGGCCTTGACCAAATTCCTTCCCGTTCCTTGTCCCCAGTCCATTCCTGCCTGTAATGACCTGACATTGAAGAGACGTAAGCCATAAGCAAATAAATAAATAAAAATTGCTCTGATGATCTTAGTGTTGACAAGCCATAAAATTAAAAACAAAAATATTTTGGATGGTTGCAGTTATTATATTTTTCATTTTTTTCAATGTTAGATGGCAGTAGTGTGAAAACCAGTATATTTTTTACTTACCCCAAAGTAAAAAATTGCAAGAGGTAAGATCAGGACCAGTGCGAAACTTTGTGACCATTTCATCATTTCATTATTCAAGTATCCATCCACAGATAAGTGCCCCATCACATTGGGCAATAAAATCAAAAATCATTAACCTGAAGGAATAGTCTTCTGCTATCTGATTAAAAACAAACCCAGAAAAATCCATGCTCTGTTCTCTATCACTTTTAGTAAGAGCTTGTACCAGTTGTAACTAGTATGCTTTGAATAATAATCAGTTCCTCAACACTTTCCACAGCACAGGCTGTCGAGGAATTTGTATCTCCTGGTTGGCATGTCAGTTGATTTTTTGTACTGCAGGCAAACATTTACTTAATTAACCAACTAATTTACAATAAATATTGTGCTTCTTATGCATGTCTGACTTACAATCAGTTGTCCATCAGTGTGATGATAGGTTTTCCCCGTTACATATCTACAAACTGTTCACAAACTTGGCCCAAGAAGTATGCTATAAGAAGATTTCCTTTATATGTTTTAAACCTTATTCTTATTTTTACCTTATTGTGTTACTCTCTCTGTGTTACTATGCTACATATACAAAATTGTGTCTTGAAGAGAACTTTTTTGGTCCGTAATCCCTGTCTTGCATGACAATAAAATCATTTTGTTTCAGGAACGTGATGAATGCCGATTCAAATTACACTCATATGAAAATGAAATAAGTGGTTTGAA
This sequence comes from Vandiemenella viatica, assembly GCA_031002005.1. NCBI lineage: Eukaryota > Metazoa > Arthropoda > Insecta > Orthoptera > Morabidae > Vandiemenella > Vandiemenella viatica. Next base: position 27,570,756 of record JARYHS010013630.1, on the reverse strand, counting down.
AGCACGTAATGAAGAATTGAAGAAAAAGATTGAAGAGAGGTCTAAAACAAGAAAATTGGATATTAAAATGGTAAGCATCATCCTTTCATAGAGTTATGAAAAGTACACTAAAAAAGGGCTATTCATCACATTGAAGAAAATAAAAGATAAGGCAAAAGAGAAAGTGGAGAAAGAAATTGCTAAATTATGCATTACTTGTAATTTTTTAAAATTATTTTATTTTTTATTTTTTATAATCACAACTTGGAATTAAGGAAATGAGTGTGGGAACTGCACTAGGATAATTTGATAATTTATTGTGTATACATTATGTAAGATGACAAGTGTAAGGAACAAGGCCGATACTGGGGTTATAGTATCGCCTAAGTGCCTTAACTTACACTCTTGTAGACTCACAATTCTCAGTACATTTGCTAAATAATTTTGATTTGATTTGACCATGTAGCCCGGATGACTCAACTAAATGCCTAGGTCGCCACGAAATTTGTTACCCACAAATTAAGAAAAGGGTTTTATGCTACCTACTGAAGCACACAAGTTCACTGTTAGAAAAATCCAAAGTTTTATTGTTCAAAGTCAAAAGTTCAAAAGTGCATTTACAGTTGAGCAGGCATATCGAATTATCTTTTCCAAAGTTACAGATTGTGGAGAGAAATCTAACCGACCGAAACCCCTTTAGTAAATTTAAAAGTTCTTAACAGTCATTGAAGTTATGATTTAACACGACATGATCCCTCATAGTTGAACTAGCCCACATGGCGAGTTACAACCAGCGCGACGAAAGCCAGACCGAAACAGACGCCAGGCAGGAACAGACAGACCGGAACAGACCACGGACAGCCACAGACCGGCTCTTTTATCGAAACCACGAGAACCAGTGACGTCCGCAACTGTATCACATCTTTTTCCTCCGCGTAGCTCAAAGAGTACGAAATTTATTTGAAGATCCCGATTATTAAAAATGTTTAAACTTCGATAGTATCTGGACTTATCCACTAGAAGTCAGACGGCAGTCTCTTGAGAAATTTAGAGTAATTAATTTTGAAGTTTTAGCTGTTTAAGACTCCGCGTAGTGATACATTCAAATGTGGGTAAAATCCCTAAGTGTTCTAGAACTTTTTACGCGCGTGCACAACAATCTGCGACAATCTATTTTACAAAAACTTAATTTCCGGACAAACGCTTAAACTTTTTTTTATGAAAACCCATATATGTATGAACTCGTCTTGATTAGGGCTAACCACTGATGTAAAATTTAAATTGATATCTCTTTTAATAAAAAAGCTTATTATTTTCTCTTAATTAAAATCACTAATTAGACTTTGCTGAATTATTTAATTTTATTACCAAAATATCGGGGATAGTGCTGACTACAGCTGGAGATAAAAGTTCGGTTGTAGCTTTACGCGATTTAGAGATATTGCAAATCTTAGAATTTCACTATTCTGATCGCGTGTTTCAAAACTTGAACAAACGGGAATAACTCTTAAACCAAACGTTTCCCGATATGATAATTACACTTAAAAATGATTATTATGTTGGATTACAACTGTGAGCAAGATTACGGGGAAATTCGTTAAAGTTGAAAACTATACTTCACAAAATTTCTAAGTCCCGCCTAAGCAAAACTTGAATTTGCCAAAATTCTAAGATCCTTACACAAGCTTATGCTGGGGTATGCATAAACCTTCAGTCTCGGCTATGACCGTGGATATTTTCAGCTTTAGCTTTGCAAACGGAACTTGGTTGCCTCTTAGTTTAAATAATCCCAAACTAAGAAAATGTGTTTGCAAATAATGTTCACAAGTCTATTGCTGGTATACATACATTATATTCTTGATTTTTTTTTTTTTTTTTTTTGCAAAGTCACAAACTCAAACCGCATCATACCAATTCTCTGAAGATATAGTTGCAGATTCGATTAACTGATTCAAGCCAGACCACACCCCATAGTTCAAAGTACAATTAACTAATTTGTGAAATCAAATAAAAGTTCAATACACGCATCCACTATTCAACTTTTTTTATAAACGACTGACACTTAGGTGATCCCGATGCACCACATGGCGTAAAATACTGTTTCGAAACTACATATTACTACTCGGACAAAAACTTTAAAACTTTGTGATGCCTACATTGTGACACTAAGCAGCATAGTGGGGCTCTAACTGAAATTGGTTGGCCGACTGAGCTACATGGTGTCGCGCTTACTGTTTCTGGAAGACTGGGCAACTGCCACTGCATGAGGAGGAAGAGGAAAATCTGGGCTGCTATTTTTACTCACAGACTGTGGGAATGCTGGACTCTTCCACTTCACATGAGAATCTTCTGGAAAACGTATCAGATAAATCTCACGCTTGTAAGCTAGTATCAAATATTTTGTTCTTGACAAATAAAATAATCCTATCACTCTGAAATTTTGGGAATTGCTAGATACTATAAAAAAAAGGTCAACTTTAATCCTTATAAAAAAAAAAAATTGTAACCTTAATAGTTTCATCATAAAAAAATTGTTTTGATGTGATTACTAAAACCTGTTAATAACTTTCACAATTTTGTTGTCATTAACTTGAAATAAATTTTATTTTACTCCTAAAGGGAAACTCTTTCATCTACTATTAAGCAAAGCATGTTTGCTATTATCAAAAGGTGAAATAAAATTCTTAATCCAAAAACAGAATCTAACTAATTAATATTTCAGAAGTTTTCAAATTTATCGATTAGAAAGCAGCTTTAATCAAATCTAAATATTTAAAAATGGTCACTGTGGAAACTTAAAGTCTCTAACTGCTTTTTTCGATTTATTATAAATTTTTTAAATGTTACTCCAGGCGAATGCTTGAGAATGTTGCAATTGAAAATACTGTCTCAAAACTGTAAAAATCTGCTTTCTAGCTTTAATTAACATAGTTTGAAATGATATGCAGTACTAATCAATTTAACTCGTGGTTCTGAGAACAAATTTTGTAACACAGTTACAAAATTTATAAGATATCTGACAATTAAAGCAGCAGTTGATGCAATATTGCTTTCATGTACTTATTGTTACATCTTTTCTCTGTGTATTATTATTATTATTATAATAATCAAGTTTTTTTTAAAAAAAAAACATACTTTTATATTTTAGATGGAAAAGAAAGGGAAAATACACCCAACACTCACCAAAGTTGAAGGGAGGAGGGCAGCAGCAACACAAAACAACACACAAACAAAGAAAAAAACAATCTTTCGGGTGAAAAACCCTTTTTCAAGTTAACAGAGGGAGGTGGCCGGACTTGTGCAAGACTTGTGTTCGACGCAGCCACTCATAGAAACACAATAGACCGTCGGAGGTGGTGGGGGAGCAATGATAATATAACCGCGAGTATAAGAAAGATTAAAATGGTTGAAAAAATAATAATAGTAATAAAAAATAAATAAATAAATAAAAATATAATTGAAAGTTTTTGAGAAATATATGAAACTATTGTGCTGGCCAGTGATGAGTGTATAGGGGTGAGCATGGAAGATATTAATGGAATTCCGTTAATGTCTTCCATCCTCACCCCTATACACCCCTCCCTGGCCAGCACGAGGATGGAAGATATTAACGGAATTCCATTAATATCTTCCATGCTCACCCCTATACACTCATCACTGGCCAGCACAATAGTTTCATATGTTTCTCAAAAATTTTCAATTATATTTTTATTTATTTATTTTTGGATAAAGGAAACAAAGAAACTGCCGCGAGGCACTGAAAATAAGATAGGATAGGGAAAATAAACAGTTACCCGTCACTTACCACAGATGAAGGCAGGAGGGCGAGACACGTAAAAACACAAAAACAAAAGAATTACACAATATTTCGACTTTTTAGTCTTCCTCATGTAGGAGGCGAGACATATGGCAGGGGGAAAGATGTGGTCACATCCGAGCCTGCCACATGAATGAAGCACAGGCGGAAAACGCGTGGTAGTGGAAGAATTGCGGGGGGGGGGAGGGGGGGGGTAGGGAATAGGCTTGACCAGCGATAAAAGTGAAACAAATGAATATAATGTCTGTGTAGCTTAGTTCAAAAAGTTATAATTGAAAATAAAGGGGGATAGAATAATTTAAAAATATATATATATATACAAAAAAATAATAAAATAAATAAATAAAGAGGAAAATATATATATATATATATATATTGAAAAAAAAAAAACTGTAAAATGAATGAGAAATAGCAAGTGACAGGTTTAACGTAGGTTTAGGCCAGGGGTGTGTCTGGTGTCAAGGATATGTTGATAGGCTAGTTCCCATCTGCGGAGTTCTGAAGGGGTGGTGGTATTTGGAAAAACTCTAATAGCTCTGACTGTGAAACAGGTGTTGAGGTTGTTTGAATTATGGAAGTTCGCATGAATTGCCACGGGATGGTCTGGGTTGGAAGTATAAACTGTTTGCCTGTGGCCATTCATTCTGTAGGAAAGTTGTCGAGTGGTGAGACCAATGTAAGAGGCAGTGCAGTGGATGCAGGTGAGTTGGTAAATAAGGTGAGTGGTAGCACATGTGGCATGTCCAATTATAGGGAAAGATTCGCCTGTGACAGGATTAGAGTAAGTAGTGGTGGCAGGGTGCATGCTGCAAGTTTTACAGCGGGGTCTGTTACACGGGAAAGATCCCTGTGGAGGTCTAGAGGAGTCGGCAGGTAAATACTTGTGGACCAAGATGTTGTACAGATTGGGCGGTCTGCTGAAGCAAGTGCGGGGAGCAGTGGTAGGATTTTGGGAAGGAGGAGACGCATTTCAGGGAAGGAACGTAAGAAATCATGCCCACGGTGGAGTATCTGGTTGACAGATTCCAGGCCAGGAAAGAACTGGGTGACAAGTGTTGGACCACGGTCAGCTTTAGGAGGTGCAGAACGAGGGTTGTGGGTGATGGCATGGGAAATTTGTTTTTCCACCAGATCATGGGGGTATTGGCGGGAAACAAGGGCTTGGGATAGTTTTTTGGAGTAACTGGAGATTGATTCATGATCAGAACAGATGCGTCTGCCACGGATTGCAAGGCTGTATGGGAGGGAACGTTTAATGTGGAAGGGGTGACAACTGTCAAAGTGTAGGTATTGTTGTAAATTGGTCGGTTTAATGTGTACTGAGGTATGGAGGGTCCCCTGTCGTAGGGTGATATCTACGTCAAGGAAGGTGATACAGGTGTGGGAATATGACCATGTGAAATTGATGGAGTGATTATCATTTAGTGAGTTGAGGAAGTCTAGGAGGTGGTCCTCCCCGTGGGTCCAGATCATAAATATATCATCTATGTATCTGAACCACACGAGGGGACTGAGGGGGGAATTCTTCAGAAAAATATTTTCCAGACGGCCCAGGAACAGGTTAGCATAGGACGGGGCCATGCGGGTACCCATGGCAGTGCCGCGTATCTGGTGGTAAATCTGGGAGTTGAAGGAGAAATAGTTTTTGGAGAGGATAAAGTTGGCAAGGGATATGAGAAAGGATGTTCTGGGAAGACTGTTTGGAGGGCGCATATCCAAGAAGTGCTGAATGGAACTGAGGCCTTCAAGGTGGGGAATATTGGTGTACAAGGAGGTAACGTCAATTGAAACTAGGAGGGAGTCTGGTGGTAGAGGACTGGGGACTTTTGACAGACGTTCCAAAAAATGTGGTGTGTCTTTGATGTAAGATGGAAGGTTCTGCACAAAAGGTTGGAGGTGTTGATCCACCAAGGCTGAAATTCGTTCAGTGGGGGAACCATAGGCTGCAACTATAGGTCGTCCCGGATTGCCAGCCTTGTGTATCTTGGGGAGAAGGTACAAAGTAGGTGTGCGGGGATTTTGAGGGGTGAGAAGGGATAAGGATTGTGAAGAAAGACCTTGTAAGGGGCCTAGGAGGTCCAGGAAGGAGCGAATTCGAGGCAGATGGAAGAGGTGGGATCTGTGGCATGTGGACGATAGGTATTGGTATCAGAGAGCTGTTTAAGGGCCTCCGCATCGTAGTCACTGCGGTCCATGACCACGGTGGTGGAGCCTTGTCTGCTGGGAGGATAATGATATTTTTGTTATTGGACAGTTCTCTCATGGCCCGGATTTCAGTAGGGTTGAGGTTATTGGAGTTGGGAATAGAATTGAGGAAAGATTTTGAGGATAAGGTCGATGTGAGGAAGTCTTGGAACATGAGGAGGGGATGATTTTGGGGAAGTGGAGGAGGGTCAAGTTGGGATGGTGGTTTGAACTGCCCTAAGCTGGACTCAATCTCACCTCGGCGGCTGTCACTCTCCGTTGTGGTAGCCAAAGTGATACCGCCAGCGGAGTGGTGCGGCAGAAAGCAAGCGAGTCCCGGACCCAGAGCAGCATGGTCGAACTTAGGAATAGGCGAGAAGGAAAGTCCCTTGGAGAGGATAAGAGAGGTGTGGTTCAGACAAGGACGTGGACGAGAGGTTGACCACTGACCGTTGTGGTGTGTCTACAGGTCGGGCAGTGGCACGAGGGATGGGTGGTAATGGAGGTGGGTGTGGCATATTAAAAATGTGGGCAAGACATGGGACTTTGGCAACCAGGGGAGGAGGTGGTGAGTGCTGCCTATGTGAAGGAGTGTTTGGTAAGGAAGAGACAGGCCTAAAACAAGGTAGCTTTTCAATAGATTTGAAGCTTTAGCAGATGTTTTTGTGCACACTTCTGTTTGCAACTGTCTGCACTCTGTGAGAATTTGTTTAAGATTTTGAGTTGGGGAGGGATGCATTAGACAAGAATCTTGTGGAAAGACGAAAGTTGAATTGAATGTTGCTGGGCTTTTAGTAGATATTGCTGGAGAACAATATGGGTGAGAGTAAGCGATTGTGTGAAACGAAAAGCATGGAGAGTTTGGGTGGAGTTGTGGGTGGCAACCGGAGACTGGTAGTTTTATTGTCAGGCCATTGGGGGGTATGTTGAAAGAGAGGCATGATTGAAGGAAAAGTATATGGGAGTGGAGTCTAGTGAGGTGGATGGCATGAAAACGGAATTGTTTCAAGTAATGGTAAATTGGAGACATGATTTTAGAGAAGTTTATGGAAAGAACAACAGCACACCACCAGTTAGGAAGATAATGGTCAGTAGGTCAGAGAGCCACAATGAAGAGGGTGAAATAAATAAATAAAATAAATATAAAAATGGGGGGGGGGAAATATTTGGAAATTTCAATTTAAGCGGCCACAGGCACAACAGAAAAATCAATTTTATTATTTAAGCGGTGCCAAAAATCGCAGCGGGAAAAAAAAAAAAAAAAAAAAAAAAAAATATTATAAGAAAAATTATAAAACCAGTAAACAATAAGAAATGTAAGTGCTTGGTCACTACACCGACAATAAACTGAGCAGGCAGATAGTGAAAACGGTGAAAAAAGTGTTTACTGAAATGCCGAAAAAAAAAAAGTGAGGTTAGTTAGAACGGCGCCGGCAGTATTGATACTAATCCGGGAAAAGCACAGAATAAGGATAGAAAATATATATATGTGTATTGTTTAGTAGCCCAACCGGCAACAATACCCGGGAAATGAAACGGAATAAGAATTGAAACACACGCGGTAACCGTAAGAGCGGGAAGAAAATAAATATTACGAAAAAAAAACGCGAAATTTTTTTACACGTGAGCAAAAGCAGTTAATGTGATACAAAAAGTTACTAATACAACGGAAAAACGCATACGTTTAAAAGGCATGTGAATGTTGTGGAAAAATGTACATTAAAGAAAAACGCAAATACAAGTACACAAAGAGAAAAGATGATACAAGTAACACAATTATTACTATTATTTTTTTTTTAATCGTATTAATCTTTCTTATACTCGCGGTTATATTATCGTTGCTCCACCCACCACCTCCGATGGTCTATTGCGTTTCTGTGAGTGGCTGCATCGAACACAAGTCTTGTGCAAGCCTAGCCACCTCCCTCTGTTAACTTGAAAAAGGGTTTTTCACCCGAAAGATTGCTTTTTCTTTGTTTGTGTGTTGTTTTGTGTTGCTGCTGCCCTCCTCCCTTAAACTTTTGAGGTGATGGGTGTATTTTCCCTTTCTTTTCGATGTAAATATTGCCTTGCAGCATTTCTTTCCTTTCATTGTTCCTATATTCTTTTATATTTTAGAATTTAGTGTGAATTGTAGTAATTCATTCCAGACAATACTTATTTTCTTAGTAAATATGATCTGTCATCACATTGGCATTGTTATTTCCCAATTTTAGTATTATGCCCTCTCATGCAGATGTTTCCAGATTGTAGGACTGTCTTGAAGTTAGCTACATCATAATATCCACTGAGGATCTTGTAGATTTCAAGTGCATCTCTGCTTTCTCTTCTTTGTTGTCAAATTCAGTTTTTGTTAAAAAAAAAAAAAAACCTTCCAAAAGTTGGTTTTTGGCTACATTGGCTATTTGTTATTTATTCAGCATGTTCATACCACTGGAGCCTATTATTTTTCTCAATATAAAGCCCATTTTATGATTCCATCTACATAATTATCTGACCCCTGAGTGTACACCACAGTTGTGGGTCAATTTCTTACCAATGTGTATGTAGTATGGAACATTTTGTGGTGTTAATTGGTATAAGCCATTGTTCTGCATAGCATTTAGTAGGATTTTCATGTCATATGCGTAGTCTATACATTACGAGGTAACTGCCTGTGCAAGAGTATTTGTATACAGATAAAAGTAAAAATCCTAATAGAGCAGACAAGGAAATTAGAGCTTTTAAAGATACTATGTGGCACTAGGTTTATTAAAATACCTGAAATGTCCAGTATGGGTAATACTAGGCTAAGGATAGGTTGAGTTGTCACTATACTACGTTTCAGATTATTATTTATGTTAATTGCGATGGAGTGCTTGCTCCAGTGGCAATTTTCCCCCTTTCCTTTTCCCACTTACTTTTGCCTTCTACTAATTTCAGCTTTAAATTCTTTTAGTGTTTTTGGTATATTATTTATTTCTCTTGTTAATTTATTCCAGTGCCTGACCCCCATATCTATGAAAGAAATCTTCCCACACCCTTATGCCTGAAATCAAGTGCCAGTTTGTGGTCTTAGTCTCTTTTCCCTACTATATGCTCCTCTACTATTTCTTCCACAAATATGTTTTCCACTTCTCATCACCAATATACGCTTGTACACTCGTATGACTCTCTTCACCCTCCGCCTATCTTCCAATGAATCCCATCTCAGCATCTTTATCAAATAAATTATTAATTGTGTTTTGCTGTAATTTCCAGAGACAAATCTAGCAGCACTTCTTTGCACCCCCTCCAACTCAAAATGTGGGTCACATCTACAATACCTGATTCAAACAATGGCCTAACCAAAGTTTTGTAACCCAATTCTTTTACATCTCTGGTACATCCCCTCATCACCCTTTTCAACAAGTAAAGGATTTTGAAACCATTTCTTACTACCTGTTTAATGTATTGTTCGGTAATTAAAAAAGCGATTCGGATATTCAGCAATTCATATAGTCGGAGTTTGGATAGTTGGAGTTATACTGTATTTACATTTAAGTCTTCAACAAGAATTCTTCCCCACTTTATAACCTTAATCATCCTTTACTTTTTTATCTGTATTCCTAAGAAGCTGAATATTAATTGCATTTATCTTCATCCTATGTTGACCTACCCAGGTAGATTCCCCGTCCAGCTCACTCTGCAGCTGTTCAATCTTCTACTGGTTTGACTCTATTATATAAATATAGTTTTAATGTTGGTTAAAAATGATGGGTATCACCTATCATGGTTGTAGCATTTAATTCTATAAACGTTTCTAAGGAAACATGAATAAAATCATTACCTTTTATTAATATGTTTTATGATGTGAGTAAAATATGTCTTATTAGAGTCTAGAAGTATCTGGTTAGGACATTTTTTAATAACTGCATTTTATTTTGAATGATAGGAATTTCTATCACAAAAACGTTCTAAATAATGTATGATTTGACAGACGAATAATTACTATTTATTTAACCGATATATTTCATAATTACCAATGTTTCATGTAAACGTTCTGATTTTTAATAAATTTCCCTGTTTGTTATCTAACGTAAAAATTTTTTTAAAAAATCCTTAGGTTATATTGTCATATGGTTTCAGTATCTGCCACAGAGAATACGGCATAAACATCAGATGATCTTCTCATTATACAAATTTCCGCATCTAGTCATTGCAAATAAAAAATGCAACATGTAATTTAAATAAACATCACATTATTATTTTTTATATCTCTGCCTTGCATTATAGTAATAATTATCTCTGCTACACAACACACGACTGCATTGTGGTTTACATCATAATTACACCTTTTTTTAACAATGTAAGTGCAAATAAAATCAAATTCGATTATTTATTTGAAATTTTACACTCCATTTTACAATATAAGTGCAATTAAAGTTAATGGGGTTATTAATTAGAAATTTCCTGGCTAGCCAAGCAGCACTGTGGGGCCAGTCAGTGTAATGCATTATTGAGACTCGCTGAAAGTTACCAAGCCATTAAGGTGTGTCCAGTCTCCAGGCACAATGCATTTTACTGAAGGATATTATGTCATCTGCAAACAAACTAACTTGTGACAGTATACCATCAACACAATCATTCATTAAACTAATGAATAGCAATGGTCCCAATACGCTACACGTGACACTTCCATTTTCACTTACACTTCTTTTCATACTGCATTTCTTACAATAACTTTTTTGATTAATTCTACACAGCAAATCACTTTTGCATCCTTTTCATTAGCTTTACCTTATTTTGAAACATTTTTTTCACTCTATCAAAAGCCTTTGAAAGATCCAGTGCAATACTATCGATTTGGGCTCCTTGCATATTTCATATCTCGCATCTAGCCTGCTGAGATCTGCATGAATATCCATGCGAAAGCTATATCATTAAATGGAGAACCACTTACGTTCCTCACAGGCCTTTCTGATGTGGTTGCATATAAATCTCACCATTAATTTACCTACCACTGTTGTGAAACTGATTGGCCTGTAATTTTCAACTCTATTTGTCCACTCCTCTATTGCACTTTTCAGTCCTCTGTTATGTGCAAGTATCAAGACTCATTTTAAATAAATATTCAAGGTAAGGTAGAAGATCACATCCTGCTGTCTTTAAGACATCCATATTAATATCTAAACAGCCCCTCTATGCTTTTTTAGGTTTCTTAATTTCTTCATGATATCCTCACAATGAATTTCAAATTTTTAGTCTGTTCATTTTATCGTGTGAATAAGCTTATTCTCCAATTTACACCTTCCCATTCCGGAATCATAGTCCCTAATGGTCTCACTAAGCCTGTTAATTAAAATCTCTGCCTTTTACTAATTCTCAGCAACTTTTTCTCCATACTTATACATAATTGTTACCACACCTACTCTTTTCCTCAGTTTTCTATTCAGCCAATGGTTTACTGAATTCTCTAATATCCATCAGAACTGCTTTATGATTATTTATTCCTTCATTTACTTGGGACCTCTCATGTTATCATCAGACTGTATTAGGAAAATATCCAGTATATTTCGTCTTTATACTTGTGTAAGCCTTACTAAGGTATCTCTGTTACCTTGTGTTATTAATCTTATTTCCCTCCCAGTTGACACCTCACAAGTTTAAATCACTACCAATAATGACAGTTCTATACTCACTTCTGAACTCTGAGTATAAATTTAGTTTCTCCACAAGATCCTCATCTTCATCATTCTTCCACTGCAGTCAGCATCTAACACCCTTTTTTTTCTTTTTCTTTTTAACTACCCCAGAAATCTTCCCTGAGTAACTCTTTGCTAATCAGTATGAATACCCCTCAACCAACTGCTCCTCTTTCTCTGTAACCATCAGGAAAACTTCAATGTTTAGCACTTCATCTTTTAATTTAGACTCTACCCCTATAATTACTTTTTTATGGCTTAATACCTCATCAACGTCATTAGAAGTGGGAAAAGGACTGGGGGCAAAGAATGCTAAGGAATTCGGCCATGGCATTTTTGGAGGATCCATGCTTGCATTCGCCTGTAGTGATTGGAGGAAATCATGTAAATCCCATATCTGGATGGACGGATGGGTATTATAAGCTATGTCCTCTGTAACATAGCAGTTCATAATATTAGCAGATTAAAAGCTTAAGAGAAAAAGGGAAAATAATAGCAGGTTGAATAAATATAAAGTGAGTTGTGAGGGAATTGTTGGTAGAAAAGTCGAACAAACAAGACAAGATTAATTTAGCAGCAGATTGAGTTTTAAAATAATAATAATAGTTGCATAATGAGAAGTTTCAAAACATGATATTAGTGGAGAGAAAATTGATTAGATCTTGAATAGAATTGAACCTGCAAATCTTCGGATCAAACCTAATTCAAAATTATTACAAACACGATCAAAGGTTGTTGGTATTGGAGGATTTTAGGCAGAGCAAACTGAATGAAATAAACTGCAAAAAATTACAATCTTAATTTCTGTCTATAAAATCCATTTATTTAACATACGAGGGTGGTCCCAGAAGTACCCGACCTAGCAATGAAAAAAACAAAATTTTTGGAAAAAACCTGTATTTATTTTTCAACGTAGTCTCCTTTCAGCTCTATACATTTATTCCAGCGATTTTCAATAGCTTCGATACCACTTTTATAAAAAGAACTGTCTTGCTCCTCGAAATAGCCATTAACTGCCGACATCACTGCTACATTGGTCGAAAATCTTTGACCACTGAGCCATTTTTTTAAGTTCGGGAACAGGAAGTATCCGAGGGAGCTAAATCTGGTGAATAGGATGCATGAGGTAGCAATTCGAACTTTAATTCATTAATTTTGGCCATTGCAATAACGGATCTGTGAGCTGGAGCATTGTCGTGATGAAACAACACTTTCTTCTTAGCCAAATGTGGTCGTTTTATCTTGATTTCTTCACTCAAACGTTGCAATAACTTCGAATAATAATCGCCGTTGATTGTTTTTCCTTTTTCTAGATAGGCAATGAAAATTATCCCATGCGCATCCCAAAAAACAGACGCCATGACCTTGCCTGCAGATGGAACGGTCTTGGCCTTCTTTGGAGCAGGTTCTCCCTTTTCAGTCCATTGTTTTGATTCTTCTTTTGTCTCTGGGGTGAAGTGATGGACCCATGTTTCATCCATGGTTATGAAACGGTGCAAAAATTCAGCTTTGTTGCGGTGAAACATCACTAAACACTTAATTGAAACATCTTCACGACACTGTTTTTGCTCGAGTGTGAGCAAACACGGCACCCATCTTGCACATAACTTTCTCATGTCCAAATTTTCAGTTAATATGCGATGTACCGCACTTTTTGAAATGCTTACTATGTCTGCTAGCTCACGCACTTTCAGTCAACGATCATCCAGTACCGTTTGTGGATTTTCTTCACCATTTCTGGAGTCGTCACCTTATTTGGTCAACCACAGCGATGTTCATCTTGGCAGCTCATACGGCCTCGTTTAAACTCTGCCACCCAATATTTACTGTTGTAAACGAAGGAGAAGACTCACCCAGAGTAGAATCTAGCTCAGTTTTTTATATCGGTTGGGCTGAGGCCTTTCAAATGAAAGTATTGTATCACATAACGATGAGCAATTTTCTCCATTTTCACAAATTTACTCACAATGTTCAAGATTAATTGTTGTCAAACAAATACAAAACAACGTAGCGTCTTCAAACTTGAAACATGTGTTTCATAGACTATGTGCTTTGAAATAAAGGGATATTTTTCAAGCAACTACTTGCCATCTCTCGGTCAGGCCGGGTACTTCTGGGACCACCCTCGTACAAAGATCGACATTAATAATGTGACACCTCCTGAATACAAGACCAGAGTGTTACTGATCACTCACCACACTCGGTACTTTTGGTTGATGTACCTCTATTAAGGCTACAAATTCTATTACTTTGTTCGTTATACTTTTACCAGTAACACTCTTAATCCTGGCTTATTTTTAGCATTAACCTTCTCCTTCCCAGTTCTGCCCCATCAGTTATTGTTTCAACAGCTACACCTATTTGCTATACATTTTTTATTTTGCCCGTACTGGATTTATAATCTGTATCCTTTTGGTCATCTATGTCCATCCCCTCACACATACCTTAAAAAAGGCACACTGGAAATTCACTTCCTTACTGCTTTAGTTAACAACACAGAAAGTACCCCCTACCCCTTCTGTTTTGGTGTATGCTATGCCTCATGAAATCCCATCTATTGATGGTGTTCACAGGTACAGTCCCCAAGACTTAACTAATGCATATTCCAAGTAGCAACTCCGTTTCCACATTACCTGCCTCACAGTGTGGTTCTACCATGGCCGGTCAAGACAACTTAGGATCTGCATGAGTTTATCCCTGTTGTACTGTGCCTCCTTCACCACTTTCCTCCGCTAACTATCTATACTATAACTGATGGCTATCTGTACTTTTTTCTCCCACTATCACTACTCTGTCATTCTTATTGAAACTTCTACAAAGTGATACTATGTCCTCTATTACCTGACCTAATCTTTATTTTGAGTATGCATTGTAAGGGTGTTTCAAAGAATAAATGTTGAGTTTCTTAAAGGGGAAGAGACAAATAAAATTGAAAATTTGTAGAACTATGGTCCATTTAATAGTGAATAGTAGCCATGTAAACCAACTCATGTTGTCAGGTGTATTTGAATAAATGAAGTAATTGCATTTATCCATTTTTATTCTTATTTCAGAAAACTGAAGCCAGTGAATTATTTCATATTTGTTTCCTCAATAACTATCAATGTCCTTTGTTACTAATTATCAGTGCAGTACATCACTAATAGTCATAGCTGGACACGGTTAATCCAAAAGTTAACTTCACTATTCGTTAATCTGCTATTTAAAAAGTTAACTTTGATAATCTTTAAAGTGTTACATTTTTGCAAATTTAACACAAGTTACAGTTATCCGTTAAAAGTTAACCATCAACAATATGTCCCTCTGGAAATTGAGTTCTTACAAGTTCCAACATTTCAATCAGCTTCTCAAACATATCAGATTCTACAACATTTAGTGGAATCATGGTGACCAACAAAAAAGTTTACAATGCATTGGTCCATACCAGCTTGAGATATGCCGCTTTCGGTAACTACAATTCCAAAAGATTCACAATGCTTTGTTGACATAACCTTTTATTAACGGATGGAGATGGAAATAAAAAACTTCTACTGCTATTTACACCAGAAGAATCCACAGCACTTGAAGAAAGCTTTAAGTTTTTTCTTTCTCCATGAGCTGACCCTGATTCACTTTTTCTTCAAACTGTAAATATTTGGACGTTTGCTTCCTCCTCATGTGTTGTTTAAGATTATTAAGGCTAGAAACATGAGCCTTGATTTCACAACATTTAGGCTAACACAGTTTGAATTCATAGATCAACTGCTCTCCCAATTTTGATTTAAATGCAACATACTCGCATAAATATGGCGAAGGATTTTTAATCTTCTCGTTGCTATTGCTAGCATTGCTGCTTTCACTAATAGATTCTAGATCTTCAGTTTCCATGATGTAATCGTGTAATGAACGTCAATTTAATTATTTCACTGACAAACACCAAACCAACACAAACTAAAAAGTGGCACTATATTCCTCGTAGTAAAAAAGTTAAGTTATAAAAATATCACCATCAATCACTGATCGAATTTGAAACGTTAGTGAGTGCTGGTTTGCAGATGTAAAATAGAAACACTGACCAACTCTAGCTTTCCTGCTCACACCCACGCCATGCCTAACATAAGTTACATGCGCATTACGCTGGCACTATCTAATTTGTCCACTATTCAACTCGCCAAATATAGCAGCATGCTGTGGCATGCAATTCAGGCAAACAAAATGACAACAACACCCAATGTAATGGACTAAAGTTAGCAAAATTCAATTTAATGGAAGTTAAGAAGATGGTTAATGATTTTTTCACTATAACTTAAAAGTTGCAATTTTGTTAACTTAATTAATTAATGATTAACAGGTTAACGGTTTTCTGCTCAGCTGTGCTGATAGCCACAAACTATTATTATTATAAATATTATTATTATTATTGTTGTTGATGAATTCTCCCAATAGATGGAAGACATTAAGCAAATGACCCAATCAATCTTTGAGTTGTTCCTGTTGTTCTAATAGGCTTTCATTCTTTTCCGCGAAAGCTTGTTTGCATTCTTCCGACCACTTTGGTCTGTATTGTTTTTGTTTTGTTTTCTTGGTTATAACTTCCTATTTACCGAGCGTGGTGGGTGAACGGTTAATGTTCTGGTCTTGCATTTTGGAGGATGCGGGTTCAAATCCACGTCCAGGCATCCAGATTTCGGTTTTCCATGGTTTCCCCAAATCACTCCAGGCGAATGCCCGGATGCTTCCTTCAAAAAGGCCGAATTCTTTCCCATTCCTAGTCCATAGTCCCATCCCGCCTCTAATTACCTTAGCCGTCAATGAGGCGTAAGGCCCTAAGTAAACAAAAACTTCTCATTTGTCTACATTGTGTCTGAAGGTCTCTCTTTCTAAGATGTCTTTTGCTCCTATGTTTGTACTTTTAAGATCCTTCTGAATTTCATTCAGCCAAGGTGTTGGATTTTTAAGTGAAGTTACATAATCTATTATCTTTTTTAGTCAATCGATTTTCTAGTAATCTCTTAAGGTGACCAAGAATTTAATTCACCTTTTCTTGATGTCAATTTCGATGTTTGAAAACTTTTCTGTTGTTTTGATTGATTGTAGTCTGTAACCATCTTTAGTGAGTCTTGCTCCTAGAATTTTTCTAATAATTTTTCTCTCTACTTTTTTATTTCTTCAAGGTCATGTTTTCTGTTAAGAGTTAACGTTTCACTTGCATAGAGGACTGTTGGTTTTATGACTGTGTTGTAGTGCCGAAATTTGGTCTGTCTTGACATGGATTTTTTTGTTGTAGAGATTTTGGACCAACATTTTTCACTTTTTGGAGGCAATTTAGCTGCGAGATTTTCTCAAGGCCTTTCGGTTCGATGAATTCTCAGAGGTATTTAAAGTATGGGACCCTGTTGATTTGGCCATATTTTGTTCTCATACTTGCTATTTCTGTCTTTTAACATATGAATTCAGTTTTCTCCACATTCTTTTGAGTGTCTCAAGCTGTTTGATGGCAGTCTCTTCATCTACTGCTAGTATTGCCAAATCATCCGCAAAAGTGAGGCATGGTATGTAGAGGTTGTTTTTGGGAAAGCCAAGTGGAACTGTCTTCCAACACTTACATTTCTTGAGTTCTTTCTCCCATTCTTCCATAAACTTGTCTAGAATGACGTTGAACAGAAGAGGAGAGTGCCCTTGGCATTGTCTCACACCTGTGTGAATGTCAAAGGGTTCTGAAATTTCTCCCATGAATTTTACTTTAAATTTAGTGCCAATTAGTGTTTGTATTATGAGTTCTCGTGTTTTTTGATCTAATCCCCTTTCTTCCAAAATTTGGAATAGTGAAGGCCCGTCTGTTGAGTCATATACCTTTTTGAAATCCACAAATGTGCATACTAGGGGTTTTTGTCTGAGGGTTCGCATTTTGATAAAGGTTTTGAGGTTGAGAATTTGTTCAGGGCATGCCCTGTTTGGTCTGAATCCTGCTTGATATTCTGCTAATTTAGGTTCTAACTGCTTTTGTGTTCTCTTCAAAATACAGGCTGAAAGAATTTTGTATGTGACTTGTAGGAGGGAGATCCCTCTATAGTTGTTTACATCTGATCGGTTACCTTTTTTTATGTAATGGGTGGATTAGAACAATCTTCAAATCATTTGGGATTTTTTCGGTCTGCAAAATGTTTTGGATTATTTGTGCAATTTCTTTGAGTGAATTTGGACCTAAATTTTTTTAAAGTCCATCTTCTCCTGATGATTTGTTATTTTGAAGTTTCTTTATATGTGCATAAATTTCTTCTTGTGTTGGTGGTGATGAGTTCTCTGTTGTTATTTCATATTTTTAATTATTTAATTTAAGTGCAATGGAGCACAGGCTCCGGTGGCAATTTCCCTACACACCCATCTTCCCCCTGTCCTGCACCCACCTACATTTGCCCTCTACAAATTTTACCTTTAAATTCCTTCAAAGTTTTCGGTAAATTATTCATCATTTCTCTTGGTAACTCATTCCAATCCCTGACACCCTTACCTAAAAAAGAGAATCTTCCCACACCCTTGTGCCTGAAATCGAGTGCCAGCTTGTGGTCATGGTAATTTTTTCCCTTCCATGCACTACTTTTCATACCTATTGCAATATCTTTCCATGCCTCATCACCAGTATATGCCCTGTACTTTCCCATGAGCCTCCTCATCCTCCTCCTGTCTTGCAATGAATCCCATTCCAGCTCCTTTATCATATTCGTCACTGATTGCATTCTGCGATAATTTCCAGAAACAAATCTAGCAGCCCTTCTTTGCACCGTCTCCAACTCCTGTATTTGATACGTAAAATGAGGGTTCCATACTACACTACCATATTCGAGCAATGGTCTGACCAAAGTTTTGTAACCCAATTCCTTGACTTCTCTCATACATCCCCTCATCACTCTCTCCAACAAGTGCAGAACTTTGAAACCTTTTCCTACCACCTGTCCTATGTGTCCTGCCCAGTTAAGTTTGTTATCAAAAGTAATTCCAAGATATTTGCATTTCAAGTCTTCAGCAAGCAATTCTTTCCCCACCTTATATTCATAATTAACCTTTTGTTTTTTATTTGTGTATCTAATAAGCTGACTCTTCTTTGCATTTATCTTCATTCCATGTTTACCAACCCAAGTAGATATCCTGTCCAGATCACCCTGCAACTGTTTACAATCCTCTATCGTTTTGATTCTTTTATACAGCATTATGTCATCTGCAAACAATCTAATTTCAGATAGTAAACAATCCACACAATTATTCATTAGAATAATGAATAGCAATGGTCCCAATACACTACCCTGTGGCACACCCATTTTTACTTCCACCTCTTTTGATACTACCTTTCCTACCCTAACTTTCTGTTTTCTACCTTTTAAAAATTCTTCTACCCAGCATATGACTTTCTTATCCACTCCAATGGTTTTTACCTTATTTACTACCATTTTATGGCTTACTCTGTCAAACGCCTTAGACAGATCTAGTGCTACACTATCAATTTGGCCTCCCTTGTCCATTTCATCTGAAATATCTTGCATATATCCCACCAACTGAGATTCGCATGAATATCCTTGCCTGAAACCATGTTGCCTGCTTGAAAACCAATTACGTTCCTCACATATATTTCTGATGTGGTTGCATATCAATCTTTCCATTAATTTACCTACCACTGATGTCAAACTGATTGGCCTGTAATTCTCAACTCTATTTCTCACCCCTCCCTTATGTACCGGTACTACTTGTCGCATTTTGTGTCGTATTTTATGTCGTCTTTCGTGTATTTCTACTTCTTTATTTCGTAGTCGTAGTAAAGATATCTGTTTGATTATTTAATGTAATTTCTTCTGAAGTTTTCTAGCTTCACCAATAACCAATGAACTTATATGGTTTGATTCCTTTTTATTTATAAAGTCATAACATCTTCAATCATCTGAAGTTACACAGGTTCTTTTACGCAAGCAACTTTAAATTCAAAACGAACACGACAAGTTCTCACCAAGTTCGCTGATCCTGAGCTATCTCTCATCTGTGTATCCCAACGTTACCCTTAACTACCAATTTTCTCTAAGGGTAATTATTATAGTTATTCATCTCTGTTATACCACAGCCCCCCTCAAGTTTGCCATATATCTTTGTATTCACAAATATTCTGGCAAACTTACTGAGAACCTTTCAGTCTTCGCTTTGCATCATACATAACATTTTTCACAATCTCAACAATGAAGAAAAAAACAATAAATCCTTCCTCTTCTTGTCCTGTCACGGTCGCTATGTCGCATTTTGTGTCGTATTTTATGTCGTCTTTCGTGTATTTCTACTTATTTATCTCGTAGTCGTAGTAAAGATATCTGTTTGATTATTTAATGTAATTTCTTCTGAAGTTTTCTAGCTTCGCCAATAACCAATGAACTTATATGGTTTGATTCCTTTTTATTTATAAAGTCATAACATCTTCAATCATCCGAAGTTACACAGGTTCTTTTACGCAAGCAACTTTAAATTCAAAACGAACACGACAAGTTCTCACCAAGTTCGCCGATCCTGAGCTATCTGTGTATCCCAACGTTACCCTTAACTACCAATTTTCTCTAAGAGTAATTATTATAGTTATTCATCTCTGTTATACCACATACTATTGCACTTTTCCAGTCCTGTGGTAAGCAGCAAGTGTCTAGACTCAATTTAAATAATATTTCAAGATAAGGTACAGTACAATGTCACACACTGCTAATTTTAAGACATCTGTGGTAATATTTTCTATACCAGCCCCTTTTATGTTTTTTCAGCTTTCTTATTTCCTTCATGATTTCCCCAGGATGGATACCAAATTTTTTACTATCGTCATTTCTAATTGTGTTGTTAAGCTCGTTCTCCGAATTAGACCCTCCTGTTTCTGATTCATTGTCCCTAATGCTTTCACTGAACCAGTTACTTAAAATCTCTGCCTTTTTCAAATCCTCAGTAACTTCTTCTCCATCCTTATGTATAAGTGTCTCTACACCCTCCCTTCCCCTCAGTTTCCTGATATAGCCATAGAAATTTCTAGATGCATCAGTCAATGGTCCTCCTGCACTGACAATACTCTTCATAAACCCATCTTTAGCCATTTTCTTTGATATTATTAAGTCCTTATTTAGTTGTTTTAAATATTCCCTACTACCCTACTGTCTCTTAACTCTGTTATGTTCTTTTCTTACCAACCTTTTTAACCTCCTCACTTCCCTATTATAGTACATAGGTTCTCTACTTCTCTTTATTTTCTGCTTTGGAATAAATTTATCTTCCCCCTTTCTTATTAGCAGCTTGAACTCTTCCCACCTTGACTCTACTGTACTTGAGCCTTCCTTCCATTTGCTGTATTGTTCTCTGATATATATCTTCAAATTTGAAACCTGTGCCTTTTTATAACTGTACCTATTTCCCCCTTCAATTTTGGCTGCTGGTTTACTGAATCCTCTAATATCCATCAGAACTGCTTCATGATCACTTATTCCATCAGTTACTTGATACCTCAAAAGGTTTTCATCGGGCTTAATTAGAAATATATCCAAAATATTTTGTCCCCTAGTGTTTTGCTCAACCACTTGTGTAAATCCTCCTTCCCTTATTAAGATATTTACAAATCTTTGTTCCCTTGTGTTATTTATCTTATTCCCTTCCCAGTTTACACCTGGTAAATTTAAATCCCCGCCGATGATGATCATTCTATTCTCACCTCTGAAATCTGAGTATGAATTTAATTTCTCCCCAAGAGCCTCATCCTCTTCTGTCATTCTTCCACTGCGGTAAACAGCCAACAATCTGATTTTTTTTTTTTTTTTTATTACCCCAGAAATCTACCCCAAGTAACTCATGGTCTTGATCTATGAACGCCAGTGAACTGTGGTAGTTTTTGCTAACTAGTATGAAGACTCCTCCACCAATTGCTCCTCTATCTCTGCGGTACACTCTGTAACCATCAGGAAAAACCTCACTGTCTAGTACTTCTTCTTTTAACCAACTCTCTATCCCAATTATTACTTGTGGTTCGTGCATCTCTATTAAGTTTGCAAATTCGATTACTTTGTTCATTATACTTCTACAGTTTACCATTAACACCCTTACTACTGGCTTTACATTTTCAGAATTTATCTCCTCTTTCCCACTTTTACCGCAGTCAGTTATTGTTTCAGCCATTTCATCTATTTCTTTAATATCTGTGACTTTCCCCATCGCGAATCTGCAATCAGTATCACTTTGATAATCGATTTCTGTCCCTTCACCAGCAGCCCCTAACCTAAAAAAGGCACAGTCCTGACCCCATCATCACTGGAAACGGGCTCCCTCACTGCTTTAGCTAAAAATTCAGAAAGTACTCCCTTCCCCCTTCTATTTAGGTGTAGGCCATGCCTAGTGAAACCCCACCTACCAATGGTGTTCACAGGCACAACCCCCAACACAGAACTAATGCCTTTCCCAAGTAGCACTTCCGTTTCCACATTAACCCGCCTCACAGTATAGTTCAATTGTGGCCGGTCATGGCGACTTAGGACCTGCATGAGCTCCACCCTGGTATGCTGTGCCTCCTTCACCACCTTCCTCAGGTCACTCTCTATACTATAACTCGCGTTTCTATCAATACTATTTCCCGCACCTCCCACTATCACTACTCTATCATCCTTAGTGAAACTCCTACAAAGGGAACCTATATCCTCTATTACCTGGCCTAATGTTGCACTAGGTTTGAAAAAGTTTGTGACCTGATATCCTGTACCTAACTGATCCTGCAGAAGAGGGCCTACACCTCTCCCATGGCTACTACCTAGCAGCAGAACCCTTTTTTTCCTATTCTTGCCCTGCACGCCCTTATTCCTAAAGGTCTGCTGCATCTTACCTACTCCTACTCCTACATCTACATGAGGCTCTTCTCCTCCTGACTCTGGCAACAGGTCAAACCTATTTTTTCCCACAATTACTGAAGTGTCTGGCTTGTTCATCCTGTTAACCATGATTCTCCTACGACCTGTTACCAGCTCCCACCCATCCTTATCAACTTCCTCCAACCCACTATCTCTACTTTCTGCCTCTACAGCTTGAGCCTCGACAAGGGTAACCTCTTTTTGGGTTGTAGACAATTTAAGGGCTGTGAAAAATAAGTGGCCAGCTCTTGGCAGTTTTCTTTATTTGTCAGGGCAAGTTTACCATTTCGTTTTCTAAAGCATAGGTTCTGTGGTGAGCACCCTTTGATTTGGTTCTCGAAGGTCTTGTAGAAATCATGTGTATTGTAATGTTTGAAGTTGTCTTCGATTGTCTGTAGTTAGTCGTTGACATATTTTCCTTTGTTTTGTCTTAAAATCTTGGATGTTTGATTGCGAACTTCGAGAAATTTACTGTGTGTTTCTTCAGATTTGTTGCAATTGTAATTTTGAAATGACTTTTTTTCTTTCTTCTGCTGCAGTCTCACATTCTTGACTCCACTAAGGGTGCTTTGGTTCTTTGTGAAGAGGTATTATTATTATTACTACTACTACTCCATGATTCACTAAACGTGTGTGGCAGACGGTGCATTGTACCTATCCGGAAGTGTAATACTTTGGAAGAGAGATACGGGATATGGCAGGAGGAACCCATTGGCTATTTTGAGGAATCGTCCTGGCATTTGCCTGGAGTGATCTGGGAAAACCGTGGAAAACCCAGGTCAGGATGGCCGCGGTAGTTTATCGAGAACTACTACTGTCAGATTTTTAAGTTTACTTGCCTAGTAAATCCTTTTTATTCCATTCCTTGATTGCTCATGGAGAAATGAGTACAGAAATGAATTCGTTCTGGCCCTGATTTCTCTTATTATATGAATGTTGCTGGTAGTAATATTTGTTTGATGACATTCCAAAATAAGTTAGTTGTGATTTTTTTCAGTTAGCTTCTGTCAAGAGTAACACCTTCGGTGTTCCAGGTCTTTCCAACCTAACTCTTTAACATCACACTTACAATTGCCCTCCAACTATTTATATACCTGTGACAAATTGGGTGGCTCTTCTTTGTACCTTCTCCAATGCCTCCATTAACTCCTTTTGATGGGAACCCCATACTGTACAACAATATTCTAAGTGAGGACGCTGTAAGTACATAAACTGATGTTGTGAGAGCCTTAACTCTAATCGTGTGCTGTTGCCTTTGGATATACAGTTCGAGCTTTACTGAACCTCGGTCACCACCTGAATTGATCTAACCCCACCTTAGGAAAGGTAGGTAGTAATTAAAAGTCACTTGCTATTTGAAACTGTTGTACAATATATTCTACAAAATTGTGAAGTCACAAACTTATGGCATCGTAAATCATCACCAAAGAATTTTAATTGTAGGTACAATTAACACATTTGAGATAGACCAACCTCATGACCCCTAACTGAATTTGCAGTAACATGAGGTATGCTATTTTTGCCACATGTTAGCCTCAAAGTTCAACATGCCTGCCAAGCACCTACTTCTGCTTCACTTCATGCCCTGATCACGCCACAAAGTAGCATGGTCACACTCCAATTTGATTTTCAAAGACTGGGTGGGGAAAAAGCCTAGGGCTGCTATTTATAGAAAAGTCATGGGAATGCTTCGTTTTCCTGTTCACATGAAAAAAGTTCCAACTTCTGATCAAATATATCCCTGTGCGTTTGTGGATTTTGTCATCTGATTTCCTCAATGTCCATAAATAAATTCCTATCTGCCAGAAATTTGGACAGCAGTTGGGCGGTCTTATAAATGTTAATTTCAATCCTTGTAAAAAAAATTTGTAACTTCAATAGTTTGGCCGTAAAAAAATTATTTTCTGAGATTCCAAAAAATGTTTATATCTTCCTCAGTTTCAGAGCTATGAAGCTGAAATAACTTTTAATCTGCTTCTAATTTATTGCTCTTTCATTTGGTACTAAGATCGTTTTGCTTACTGTTTTCTAATCAGTTGAACCAAAATTGCTATAATCTCGAAATTGGTATCTTTTAAAATATTTAAGTTACAGCTCTGAAACATGTTTTAAATGATTCTGTGTTCCCTTTTTAATAATAAATCATTACTCTCTAACTGTAATAACAGCTCTGAAATGGTTTTATTATCATTTCTCTAGATCCGAAAATTTTCTTCTACATTTCAATTCTCCCATTATGGCTACCGGAAGAAGCCATAATTAATTAGTTTATCTATAATTTTATATTTCGGATATCAGCCAAAATATTGTACACAGTCCTCAAAACAAGAATCTATTTTAACAAAATGGTCAGCCAACTGTGGCAGAATACGACAAACTAATCTCAAGAGTGGAGGGGACATTGTTACGCGGCGTACAACCTCTTGGGCCGAATGCAGCCGAGTGCCAGAGGTTTCATTCTGATGCTATTTCTATACATTAAAAGTGAACCAGTGAGGTGAGAATTTGTGTTGGCTAATTAAGAGTATTATAATGTACTCTATTATGAAGTACGCTCACATGAAATAGAGTACAATACTCTGAGTACGGTTGGCAATCCTATCTATCACACTCAATTTAGCACACACAACGTTTTATACATTAATTCAAAACAGTCTCATATAATAAATAGAATAAAATACCATACATTTATGAACCAGTCTCATGCAGAAACAATAAATCAACCATTCTATATTTTTTAATACATACTTAATAGGCTATTTGACAATATTAAAAAATATTATAAATTGAACTCATTCTCATAGATTAATGCTTCAGGAAGCTAATTTTATCAATTTTGAAAAGAAAAGTGGATTATTTTTAATCATAAAGCAAAATAAAAATTATACTTTTCTTACCTCTGGTCACGTGACAGAAAACGCTCTAGGATTGGTGGTAGCTTGAGTGACGTCACACGTCTGTAAACGCTGTGGCTAGGAATGGAGCGTTTCCTATTATCCAAGTTTTCAACTATTTTTATTGTTTGTTGCTGGTCATTTCTTGTTATTAATGAAATTTCATTTTGAATACAAAATCGAGAACATTATGTAAAAGCCTACAGCGGAAAAATAACGAAAATAGACGCCTTATTTGTGGGGCTGGCTATAGAAAAAAAACCTGACTTTTATTCTACTGAGCTTAAAAATGTAACAGCTCCTATTTGAGACTCATTTATATTTAAATTGAAAGTTAGAGATTGATTGTTTTGCGTTAGAAACCATACGTCGAAAAATTCTGTACGCAAAATTTGTGCAGTCATGCTGAAAATAAAGAAAAATTGTATGGATGTCGCAAATATACGCAAACAAATTAAGGTATTTCTTGTAACTAATAAGCAGCTCTTTCAAATAAAGAGTAAGAGATCGGTATAATGTGGTATAATGAACTAAAACTCAACATGAAATTGGCTCAGTAGTTTTTTTTTTTTTTTTTTTAATTAATAATAATCTTGATCTGTTTTAATGATGCTATTGTATCACGGAAAAATCATGCGTAAACTTACCTTGAGGCTCGCCAAAGCAATAGCAACACACAAATCACTACTAACACGCAGAAATACAGCGTAATCATCGACCAAACTCAATGGATTAGCGCGGCCGACTGAAGCGCATGTTCGGTGGATCACAGCAAGCCCATTGTTCAAACTATTTTTTCTGTTGTTAGCCGTGAATTCGTTGAAAATAAACCTTTGTTCCGAGTAATATGGTTTATCTACTTTGAATATAAATAATTATTTTGCCTGCGTAGACAATTATCAAAACTGACTTTTGTCCCTCTAGATTTAGAAAATATCACACTGTGCGGCGTCCTCCCGGATGTGAGGCCAGAGCGTTAACCACTCACTCACCACGCTCGGAACAACTGGATGTTGTGGGCCATTTTTCTTAGTTGCAGATTAAAGTATATGGAAAAATATTTTTTTGTCAATAAAACTGAATTTGTTTGTTTATTCATTTACCTACCTCGTTTCACTTCTTTTCACATGAAGAAACTGTGAAGTGTTCACTATTAACATAAAGAGAAGCAATTAAGAAGTAGTGTTAGGATAGCTGCGTGATTGAAGAGTGGTAATGGAATTCAGAACGTCCTACGTTCGAAGAACCTTGGTTGGGATAATATTTTTTGTGTGAATTTTTTTTGGTATTTGTTTACTGTTTTTTGCACTACCATGTTTTTATTCGAAGAATTCATAATAGTTGCTAAGCGTCATGCAAGTGTTTGAAACAAATTGCTACCATACATGAAAAGTTTTTATTTTTAAATTTACCAGAGAGAGAATATCATGCAAAAAATACAGGTGCACGGCCGTGTACAATGGAATTTATTTTAAAAGTGACATCACATGTAGAAATTTCATTCTAATCTTGCAACAGTTCCGGAACGCTTTGTGTCCTATTCGTTGGAATTTTTATGTGACGATACAACTGTAGGTTACCTTCCTGACATAACTGCGTCTATTAGGCGATATTTACTTTTAATGTGCAAGTCATTTTCAATTATATATATATATTTAAAAAAAAACACTTTTTTCCGTGTGCAAGTAACGTTCAATTTCCTTTTTGAAATCTTCTTTGGTTGTTTCAAATGGTTGTAATTCGCTTGTTATCCAAAAATTTGCGAAGCCTTCAGAAAAAAGAAAAATTAAATTGATTTTCTGGTGGATTTTCGGGGAAAAATTATTATGCAATGCAGCCAACAGCAACTAGTATCCAAAGAAAATGACAAAAGAAAACCAACTGAAAATATTCCGAAGCGAGGATCGAACCTCAGGACTAACCCTAATAATTCTCGCCTTAAACAACGTATTACATTTACTCTACGAAATTGCAGTGTAAATGAGATTCACAGAAAATCGTAAATGACTTTGTTGCAATATCAAATTGAAGTTGTTACATTTTTAAGCTCCACAAAATAAAACTTAGTGGTTGTTTCTATAGCTAGGCCCACAAATAAGGCGTCTACTTTCAATATTTTTCTGCTGTAGGCTTTTCCAAATTGTTATTGATTTTATATTCAAAACGAACCTTTATTAATAACAAGAAATAACCAGCAACAAACGATAAAAATTAGTTGAAAACTTGGGTAATAGGAAACGCTCCATTCCAGCGGCAGCGTTTACAGACGGGTGACGTCACGACTGCCGTTGCACGCGCCAGGCAGGAAATGAGCGTTTTGGCGGGCTTTTAAATTCTTTAGATTTTAACTTTGAATTTTTCGCAAAATAATGCACTTTTGTCAAAAAATCTCTTCACTCGGTGAATAAGGTGTACCAATAAACAATTTAAAACCATTTTCAAGAAGTAGTCAAATACACTATTATTTTGCGGGAGGGTAAGATACTAGGTTTTAGGTATGTTTCAGACCATTCAAAATATTTTCTGTATTTTACAATATTTATTATTATTCATCATGATCATCACTGACAGTTTCAAGCCACAGGCTAGAGTTACCTCTCGAGCATTTCCTGTCTTTCTACCATTCTTCTTCCATTGCAGTCCAATTTTCTCCTCTGTCTCACACATTTTTTTACTATTCCATAAACTTTAGAACCTTCTCATCCCTCTTGAAACTTATCCTGGCAGAAGTCGCCAAATGTAACCTGGCTGTTGTCAATTCTCCCTGACAGTATAAGCCAGATTATAACCTGCTGTTGCTTCCTTTTCTCTCGGCAGGTTGTGCGTAATGATGTTAGGCATTTGATTGGGTTTGATGTTAAATAAATTTAAAAAAAAAACACACACACACACATATATATATACTCCAACAACATGAAATGTTTAATAAAACAAGATAATTAAACACCCTCACATTTTTAATACACTTCGCGGCTTAACATCACCTCAGTGATCTCAAAAACCAACATGCACCGCGCGACTCCTCTCTACTTTAGCCGCGCTCGCGGACCAAAGATGATTGTAACTTAAAGTAAGTTAAAGATTACAAAAACAAACAACTTACTATATACTCTGAGTCGTAGTGTATATGTTCACCTGCCTCCACTTCAAGGCAGATTAATGAATTTATCACAATTTTTAATTTGCCGAGAATTTACTGAAATTTATAATGACACCATTACTTTTCCTTGAATTCAATGTCAACAGTTTTTCATAAATTCACTTTGCAATGTCCTTACATATTTTACATTACACTGATAATTTTGATTATAACTCAAAGTATTTCCACTATCTATGTCAGTTCACTATTTACATTTTTGCTAGCCACTGTATAGCATCCAACTCTATTATTGTTCGTTCGCACTGACACATACACTCAGTTCAGATTAAACATGCTCAAATTTCAGTCTTAACAATTACATTTATCATCATGCTACTTTCTTGTCACAACAAGACATTAACAATAACAATACATATTACTATAAACCATTGGATTGCTTTCCAGTTTCTTTTATGAAATTATTCTGTTTTAAGACCAATACAACATCACTTTGTTAATTATTTAACATTTTACCTTTTTAGTCCTTTGTTATATACAATTTTAAATTAACCACATTTCCTAATACTCATATTTTATTAGATTTGGGAGAAGCAAGCAAATAGGCACTCGCATTTGGCATATAAACAATCTTAAATAGCCCGTGATAGATTTTAAAGAATTTTTTGATATCTGAATTTATTTCGCAATACTTTTTAGTTTTCACCAAAATCATATCTCCCAAAACGACTCGATAATGGAAATACTTGCACCTGTGAGTAAACTTTAAGCTTCTTGCATACACATAGTTTTACCGTGGCTTTTTCTTCCGCTTCTTCCAATTTCTTTCTGCCGTTTTTTCATATTCTTCCAGTCCTTCATGTAATTTCTTTCTTGTTTTCCATTTTTTATTTTTATGAGACCATTCATCTACTTCACTTGTGTACTTATATTAGGTAGGTTCTCTTTTCTCAAATAATTTGAACCTATTTAGCGTCAGCCGTCATCAATTGTATCCTGCAACAATACTTTAATCGTTCCCTTTTCATCTTTTCCGTTAAAAGAAACATAAGTAGCAGCGTCAGTATTACCGTGTCGGTAAAGTACTTTCGTTCCTTTATACATTATTCTTTTCTTCGGTTCCTATCTGTGATACATTTTCATCTTCTTCTTCGTAATAACTCCTTATAAAAAAATATTCTTATTCCACTTTCATCATTTTCTTCATATGAATTTTCGCTACATCTATATTCGTACTCTTCTCCATCGCTGTTAGGAACTTTCTTCACTCTCATTAATACTTAAAGGTAGCTCGCTATCATTTTCTGCTTATTCTTCTTCCTCGAATGTATCTTCTGATGACTCATTTCGAGCATCCGCTGTACTAATTTCTTCTTCAACATCTTCATGATTGCTTTTATTCCGTATATCAATTTGTGCCAACTCCCAAATTCCTTGGCTCTCCCATTCGTTTTCTTTATGTACATACTCGGCCTTGCACTCCTTACTATCCATTATATGTAAGTATCTTCTCCATTCCAAATACCTGTCTTTGCTGTTCTGTTTGCTATAATTAATAGGATCTGCGCTTGAGAATCCTCTCTCCACATACTGAATGGCCCTGTAATTACGTGATCTGCTCCCGTGTGGACCTTCTCAGTTGTGGACTCGAGTTTTCCACCACCACTTTATCATTGTGCTTTCTCTTCTTTTCTCACATACATTACTTGTTTGTGCAGTTGCCTATAATTGCTCCGCTTGCCTGATGTGTTGTTATACCGGTAACCACTGCTGCCTAAATTTTTTTCAAACTGCCACATTTCTCTCTTTTCCTGTCGATGCATTTGCATTCCTCCTCTCCCATATTCATCACTTCCTTTTTGTGACCAATTATTCGACTTTACATTATCTCTCGGTTTATCATTCATCCGATCAAACTCTTGTTACTTTCAGCAAAATTTTCATAAGTTTCTTGACACCTATCTATTCTTTCCAGTACATCCAGAAAATCTTCCATTCTATCCCACTGTATCAACCAGCTTATCTTGCACTTGTCTTGGTGGTTTTTGTAATAAAATTTCCATCTGTTCGACCTCTCCTATCGTTTGGTCCAAATACCTTAGCTCTTTTCTCATCTCTTATACTTTCGTTGCTTCTGTAACAGCATCTGCAATTATAAAAATCGCTCTTCATTTTTCGTTGTTTTCTTTGAGACCAGTATTTATCTCAAAACATTCAGAAGAACTCATTGTAATTGCAACATTCCTCTGAAATTTCACAGCTCCACGGAAAATCCTCGTCTTTGAGTTTACTTTGAACATACTGATTCTAATCTACATCTGACAATTCCATCAGTAGTGCTTTGGAATATATTTTTACGAAATCGGCGGGATGCACTTTACCTCCCGGCTCAAATACAGTCTCTGGTAAAGTTAATTAAATATAACCCGATATACCGCTACCTATGGTGTTCGGTCGTTTCTCCATCTTTTCTAATCTTTCTTTCATACGGCTCATATTTCCGCATATTTGTCCAACTTCCGTCGATAACATAATAACTTGTCGTCCTACATTTTCAGAATATTCTGATATACTTTGTATTTTAGTACCACTTCGTGCTTGGCCTTCCAGCAGCATGGTCCTTTTCTGAATCCATGTTGATTTTGGTTTAAAAGCTCTCCATCTTCAAAAAAAACTACATGACATTTGAGTAGATGATGTGTTATAAAATCCTGCTAAATCTTAAGGTTGATGAGATTGGAATAGAATTTTTAGGATCATTAAGATTACCATTTTTAAACACTGAACTTATGATCTGTCTTCTATTCAGCCACTTTTCCTGATCCAAGGAGGCAGTACATAATTTTATCAAATATGGTGCAATTTCCTTTGCTTACCTAGAGTAGAATCTTGTAGGAATACCGTCTGGACCAGGAGCCTTATTGGTTTTTACATTCATAAACAGTTTAGTTATTACCTCGACATCAAGAACGAGAGCTTTCATAATTTTTTTGGTACAATTGTTAAATATCGGAATCTCCTCCGAGTTGTCTGTTGAGGAGGCTTTTTTAAGTATATTATTCAAAATTTCTGCTTCCTCTATGCTAGTTTCTGATAATCCCCAATTTTCCTTAACCAGTGGTGGCATAAACTTATGAGAGCCTCTTATTACATTGATATAAGACCAGATCTTTTTTGGATTAGTAATCAGATCTTTGGATAAATTCTGGACTTGGATTTCTTTAAACACATTACATATTGCCTTACACACTTCTGCTCACAACCGGAATAATTTAGCATGTTTAGATGAGTTCCCCGGTTTCTACACCATGGCATGTAAACACCTTTGCCTCCTGAGCAAATGTCTCAAGTTCCAACTGAACCTAGGAAAGTTCTTACTAGCTTTGATAAAATTCTTAGGAACAAATCGATTTAACTGATCCATATTATTTCTTCTAAATTAAACCAAAGTTCCTCAACATTTGTATTCAGCATGTATGTATCAAATTTTCTCGACAAGTGATCAACCATACCTGCATTGTTTGCCTTATTGAAGCAATATACGAGTTTGTCCCAGGAACAGTATCTCAATACGTGCGGTCTTGAAGCTGACTTGTTCATTTATGCAAGATGCCCTAATATCACTGTTGCATTCATGGCACCTTGCTTTATGACCTCAAACCTGCTGAATGTTAGTATGTCCCTATCTGCCTACTACTGAATTGTGTCTGTCACTATACAGGGATAGTCAAAATGATTGCAGTGATTTCAGAAAATTACTACAGATTTATTATTTGACATATACTTACAAGATTACACAGATATATAAACAAACTGTGAAAGTTTTTTTAAGTGTCTACAGATGCTCAATATATGCACCTTTAGTAACTCTGCACACATCAAGTCTATAATCGGGTTCTTCCCATACCCGATGCAGCATGTCTGTGTCAATGAGAGTAAATGCATTGGTGATGCGAACCCGCAGGTCTGGCAGATCAACAGGTACTGGTGGCACGAAACCCCCAAACAAAGAAATCTGAGGGGGATTAGGTCAGGGGAACGAGGAGGTCGTGACATCTGCTGATGATCAGCATCCCCAGCACGACTAATCCATCTGTTTGGAATCCTGGTGTTTAGGAAATTACGGACAACTAGAGAAAAATGGGATGGAGCACCGTCCTGCTGGAAAATGAAATCTTCACTGTCAGCTTCCAGATGTGGCAACAGTGAATTCTGCAACATTTGCAGATAGATTTTCCCTGTGATTGAAGAAATAAGGTCCATAAAGTTTCTTTTGTGAGATTGCACAAAACGCGTTCACTTTGGGAGAGTCACAAATGTGTTGCACATAAGAATGGGGGTTTTTGGTCCCCCATATGTGCACATTGTGCATGTTACTTTTCTACTCTCACGAAAGGTGGCCTCATTACTAAACACAAGTTTTTCTGCAAATGTTTCTTCTTGTTCTAGACATTGGGCACAGAATTGAAAACGACGCAATTCATCATTTTGCGACAGTGCTTGTTGCAACTGTAACCTGTAAGGCTCCATACACATTTGTTTCCATAGGGTTCTCCAAACGGTCTTCTGTGGAATACCTAATTACCTGCTCATTCGAGGATTGGACTTCTGTGGGCTATGGATGTAACTGGCGCGCACACGTTCAACGGTTTCTTCAAACACAGGAGGGCGACCCGTAGTTTTACCTTTACAAAGACATCCCATGGCTTTAAACTGTTGATACCAAGGCCAAATGGTGTTAGCATGCGGGGGATCCTTGCCGAACTTTGTTCTAAAGTGTCGCTGAACAGTTAACACAGTCTGAGTCGAATGAAATTTGAGAACAACGTACGCTTTCTTACTTTCAGCTCTAGCGGCCACCGCGGGAAGCTTACATTTGGTGCAGTCGAAACTTGGAGAGCCACTTGTCTTATAACAGCAAACCCCATTATCGTACCTATAATATTACAGCCAAAAGAAAATTTGTGAAATCACTGCAATCATTTTGACTAGCCCTGAATATCAAACTAAGTCAATGGTGAACATTAGCTTCAAATGATATCTTTCACATTTCATGGTGTCTATTAATGCCTAAATTCTATACCCAAGATCTGTGCTCTGAGCGTTCTCAATGTGTGATTGCACTGCACTCTGTCTGTATGTTGACTTCTACTTTGGGTGGGCTGGTTTACGACCTGCAACTTCTGCATTAAGATGCTGCCCCTAGTTTGGCCAGTTTGTTTGTACATCATGAAAATAAGAAGCTTTGATTTGTTTGACCTCAGTGGTAGGGAAACCTGATATCCAACTACTTTGGTAATGTCTGCAAATGGTTATTTGTTTACAGTCACAAATTGAGTTTCTTGTGGCTGGTGGATGATAGGATTATGAATTATGAGGAAAGATGTTTGAATGTAGCTACTGTTGTATCTGGACTGAGCATCCAGTTGGGCGAATCAGGATAAAAGGGAAATAAATCCTGAAAAATTTATTATATTGTATACACAGGTAGAAAATGCAGGTTTTCTGTGGTTGAATGTTAGAGAAATAATTGCTTATGGAAGGCATTAAGTGCGAAATTTGGATATACCAGTTGGTAATATACTCAGGTGTACAAACAGGGCAGCTGGATTTGAACATACTTGATAAGCAGTACATTGACGTAGGGCAGCTCGATTTGATAGAAGAGAGAAATGACTATGAATATAGATAAAATCTCTTGATTTCGGGCATAATTGAGTGAAAATTTTTGTTTGTTAGAGAACGGGGGATTTTAAAAAGTCAGTTGAAGTGCTGAGCAAATACCCTTAAACAGTTAAAGAATTTCAAGTAAAAATTTATATAAAGTATAATAGTTTAGTGATTTTTCAGCTATGATATAAATGACAATTGCAGTCAGTAATAAAAATAAAAGACTAATATTACCAGACCATATTGAGCTTAAAAGGTGAGATTGTATTATAGTTGGAATGTGTTGACCAGTAAAAAATTTGGAATGTTAGAGGGTAAGAAAAAATAATTCCAGCCTGTCTCAGGTTCTACAAATGTACAACAAATGATGTATGACCACAGAAATTATATCTAGCTACCCTCACTGCCTCAGTCATTTTCTGTGGTAGGAATTGGTGTGTGCACACCCGTGCAATTGAGGGTTATCCTGAAATACTGAAAACTGTTCTTTTGTGTATGTGCACATCTCTCTTCACTGCTCTGCTGCCTTCAAATTAATTGGGTTATTGGTTTACTTCCTCTGTTCTTTATTATTTTCAGAATGACTTAAGCAACATTGAACAAAATACAATTATCCTTGACTAATTAAAAGTTTGAAAATTTCATATAGGATTTCTAAATGCATTAACATTTAATTGCTATGGAGATGTATTCACTATAGTTATTCTTTTTTTCCCCTAGGAAACTGCTGAACCAGATTCAAGTGAAAAAGAATTGAAAGAAGGTGATCAAGCCGTATTGCTCAAAGAGCTGGCATTTTTGCATCAATCTAATGCAGAATTTTTAGAAAAAATCCGATACCTGGAAGCTTTGTCCAAGTCTCATCAGAAGGAAAGAGAAGAGCTGACTCAATGTAAACTTGAAATCGAGAGAGTAAATAGACTGCTATTAGTAAAAGAAGATGAGAAAATGGAGTTACAAGTAAAATATGACTTAAATATGAGACAATCTCAGAAAGAAATTACAGACCTAAAAAAAAGAAATATTGAACTTGGGAACACCATAAGAGAATTGAAGATTGATCTTGATATGGTTCATCATGAAGTAAGCCTGAGAAGAAAAACTTCAATAGTCAGTGAAATGGTATTTACCTCCCTGTTTCTTGGAATATTTATTGATCACTTCCTCTAATAACCAATTCATCATATAATATTGTAGGACAATGGAAATAAACTATAACATTACAGAGATAAATGACAGAGTAGTGGTGTACAAAACTAATTCATAAACACCTGCCACATGTTTCCGTAACATATTTTGTGTAAATACTGGAAAGCTAGGGCCCTGTTCTAAATGAAGATCGCTTTTATTATACTACATTCTTGTTCATGCCTCACCTGCAGAATATCTCTACCAATTTTGACCATCATTTTAGCAGTATTGAGTTCAACCAAAATGAAAACCATTAACACCAATGAACACCAGAGGAGCTGTTCTCTTACTTTAAAATTACTGTGTCATGAACTTAGTCTTATTAGAAGAACAAGTCCTCTAGTTTTTTGTCTATAATATTCTCAACTTTGTTAGTGATCAATTTATTTAATTCCTGTTCAATGAAAACTTGCACCATCACATCATATCCATGTTCAAAAAATTATAAATTGTGTGGTGCCCCCTTATAAACAAATTCCTGCCTTTGTATGCATTATGACAGCAGACCACAAGCTCCCTTTCTTTATTTAGTACCTTGGGCTGCTTGCTGGGAAGTGGAAAATAAGAAGTGGCATGTGAAATTTATTTATGGATTGCAAATTACTGGTCCTCTCAAAAAAACATTGCTAAACAAATTACACTGTGAATATATCCTAAGATACTGCTACACTGCCTGGTATGCTGAGAAACACCTTCTTTCTCAGTGTTCAAAATGATTTGGCTGCCAATTTTCCATCCCAGGCGATCCCTGAAATGAAATTCTTTTTTCTGAGGTAAATAATTATTTAATTTGCTAGTCTGGTGTAGTTTGTGTTAGTTTCTAACGACATCCTTTGAAAATATAAATTAACACAGTTACATCTATATAAAATGTGAGGTTCGGTTGATAAGCTACAGAGAAGGAATTAACTATTGTTGGGTTTTTTTCTGATTTCTTAGATATATATAATTTATGCAAAAATTACTGGGCTGATTTTCTTGTAGTTTTGGATAATATTTAACCCATTGTCCTGAGAGTAAAATAAAGTATTTTTTTGTGAAGTCAAAAAGCTTAAAAATTTTGAAAAAGTTTCCATAGTGTCCATATTATATTGTTTACTGACTGTGATAAAGTTGTTTAGTAACATCTCGCTGTCAGAGTGTTTACAGGGATTGCATTTAATGAAGTCCAACTCTGTATATAAATCATCATCATTTGACATTTAAAACTTTAGTGAGTCATCTCATATGTCCTATTTTGTGTGTGATGATAACTCAAAGTTTTTTTCCACTATCACTTATCTTGCCTCTACATGTTTCTTCACCCATTCCATCCATCTTGTTTGTGATCTTTCCAATAGGTCTCTTTCCCTTTTCTTTGTTTAAGAGTGCTACCTTTGGCACCATTCCCTCCATGCTCATGACATATCTAGCCACTGCATTCTTTTCTTCATTAAAGTCTCTTCCAATGGTTCAGCTCTTAAACTCTAGCTAAGTTATTCATTTATGATATTACCCTTTTTTGAGACATTCTCTATTCTGCTACCTGTTACCTGCTTTTATCTATCTTTGTCCAAGCCCAGGTTTCAGAGCCATAAGTCAGTATTGGCAGGTGGTATACTTCATAAAGCAAACTTTTGGCTTCCTTCCCTATATTTCACCTCCAGATTGTATTCTTGATCTGATTATAAAATTGTCTGCTTTTCCCTTATTCTCTGTCCTATTTCCTCTCCATTTTTCCATTGCTGGTTTCTTTTCTCTGGTGTAAATACACCTCTCAACCAATTCGTCTGTTGTCATCAAGTAACACATTCTTTGGTGGGTCACCATTTTTTCATATATTCATTACTTTTTTTCCTCCCCACACTCATATCCAGTCTGTTTCCGCATTGGATTCCACTATTTTCCTAGTTCTCGTTTGAGATCCTGTTTGATCACCTCCTATATTATTATATCATCTGATCATCTAAAACCACCGTAACCAAAACTGATTATCCATTATTTCCATCCCCATTCCTCTCTCCTTTTTCTTCTTCTTCACTCGGGAAAAAATTTATTTTTCTGTTCAGAAAAAGTGCTCGCAAACAGGTTTTTTTGCATGATAAAAATTGAAAAGTCACTCCAAATGCCATGAATACATCAGATTATTTGAAATTCATTTCATTTGATCTGGTACACAATTGCATTACACTTTCTTTGGCAAATAATGGATTTCTAATCTACAATAAGACCTCAGATAGAAACTCGAAACAGTACACCACTTGATCACTTTGTTCACACAACACACACACTTGTTCCTATTTATTCTGCAATGAGGCCTTCATGACCCCGATTCACCTTTAAATTAATACTAATACAAATCTAGGTCCAGTGACTGCATTGTGGCTATCCCGACATTCTAGCAGACACTGAAGTAGCCAATATGGTACCCTCCTTCTTGCTTACTTCAGCCAATCATAAGCATTCTTCCCATCACATCTTCTCTCTTATCCTACCTGAATTTTTGTTACAAAGATTCTTATTTTCCTACATTTAATTCCTTATCAAACTCTTCTAACTACATCAGGCTACATCACTCTTATTACCTCCACGTTTAGGGTATGCTTAGCTGGAGTTTCAACTGCTGTTTCACAACCTCCCCCCCCCCAAATTACACTTGTTTTTGGGAGTGAATGCACAAAAACTAGTAGAATTTTCTGATTTAGGGAAGTCTTTTTACAACTCTCATACCTCATTAATTCAGACAGATAAAGTGGCACTTTAAAATATGACAACACAGTTACTGTCAAAGCAAGTTCCTAACTCAAAAGATCTTTCAACCAAAGGTTGGTACTGGCTTCTAAATTATAACAAAATTGTCCAACATGAATCTCACAAAATATTTCACAAAGCAAATGATTCTTCAGCATGTTCCTCCACAACTACCAAAGCAAGTAAAACAGATTAGGAAAGAAATCATCCAAAATTAACATATGTGCACAACATTTTTCCTAGATGTTCACAAAACTGAAAGTTCATGAGTATTTATGAATATGTTTAACAATGTCCGAACAAAAAAATCACTTTAGCAAATGTTACAAACATATATGTCTTACCTCTAAATCAGGAAGAATCTTAATTCCAGGTAAAAAGTATTAATATTGTTACAAAATTGTATTTTCACTAAGAATAATGAAACTATAAAGCCCTGTTATGGTCGTCATGTCATAGCGATGCCATTTGATGTCTTTATGTTGTTATAATCAGCTGCAAGCTTACTAATGAATCAGTGTTCTGCACAATATGTGGATACTTGTAAATTGTATGAAAAGTACTTCGTAACCAAACGACATTCTAGAAAATACTTTCTATCCAGACGACATTCTAGCAAATACTGAAGTAGCCAAAATGGTCATCCTTCTTCTCACTTACTTCAGACAGTTACAAGCATTCTCATCATGTGTTCTCCCTTATCCTATCTGAATTTTTGCATGTAATTTGTATTGCAAAGATTGTTAGTTTCCTATGTTAGCCATTTCACTCTTTATTGAACTCTTTGAACTGTATCAATCTTATAATCCTCCACTTTCTAGCTCTATAACCTCTCAGCTTGGCAACCACCTGGAACAGAACAATTTACTGAATAGGGTTTGCATAGCCGGCGTTTCAACTCTTGCATTACAATATGTAATAAGTCATAATTCTAAAGTGTGTGAAAATTGCCGCCTTCATTTTCATCAGTAGTACTGTTAAAAATGCATTTTGATGTTGGATTTAGATAGTCTAAAACTTTTACTAAAAACGTTAAAACAATTTTAAGATTTGTTTGCCAAGTGGTTTGGATGGTGCAACATGGCATTAGTAGAAAATGATGACACATTTAAACAATGGGAAGTTGTTATTAAAACGATTTAACTATGGAAATAGGTAGTCATCATCAAGAAACATATTCTGACCAATATTAGAGGTTGTAAGTAAATTCTAAGTGTGTTTTTAGAGGGAGAAAGAAAATCAGTTTTGTAAATAAAATAGTTAGAAAGTCAAAAATATGCTTAAATAATACATAAAAATTTATATAATAATAATACTGTAACAGCTAAACAATAAGTTTGAGATTTAAGGATGAAAAATAAATTTTAGTATTGTAATTTGGAGACTTTGTCATCAGACACGTCACAGATAGTATTCGTCATCATCCGAAACCTCTCAAAATGAGAGTAAATAGGAGAGATTTGCATAAAGTGAGACAGATGTCAAAATATAAAATTCTGAGGAAACAAAGAGAATTTCATTAAAAGTTACAACATTAAAGGGATACATTTTTAAGTTTTGAGAGCGAGCTGAGAGAGAATTAAAATTAAAACACAAAATAAAAAAATTAAAGGTTACCTCAGAATTAAAATAAATACAAAAATGAGACTTGTGTCAATTTAAAGAGTAGGATTAGAAGGAATCCCAGGCTGAAAAATCTTTGCCAGGAATTAAGTACTTAAAAAGATAAACTCAAATAACTTTCAGAATTTAACAGCCAGCAAATAAAGCAAGATTGCAGGACTATTAATGGAAATCAGCTATTCATTGACAGGAAGAGCAGTCTGGTCGCTCAGTTGATTAAGGCACGTGATTGGGGAAAGAAAGGTTCCCGGTCTCGGCTGGAATTTTTACGAGCCTTAAAACTGATCTTCCCCTCTGGCAGAGCTTTGCTCTGTTCATGTGAAGCACGCTAGGACGCTCCGTGGTTTGGATTACACATAAAGCTGTAGGTCCCCTTTCCCCTGTAGGATTATCGGGGTAGGGCAGCCATGACAGAGGCACATGTGCGGCTAATCGAAACTCTGTCACGCAGAGGCTGAACAATCCTTTGGGATCTCTCTGCCAACAATGCCATATGCGTTTACCTTTTTATTAACAGGAAGAAATGGAGAGTGCTGGTGACCAGCACCTGGGAGACTAGAGCTGGAGAATGATGATGATGAAGCGATTTGAGACAAAATGTATCATAAGTTAATCAGCCTAAATGGTCTACAAAGTGACGAGGTTTCAAAAGACTGCAATAAAAATAGAAAATCCTTTCTCACACTACAAGCCTTTATACATCTTGGAAATTCTGCCTTGCATAAGTTTGGAGGCACGCACCCTCTGTGATTTTGTAGGAGGCACAGAACTTATAATTTTTCTTGAACATGTTGCAGTAGAACACAGAATTTTTAGTCAAGGTGCATTCTGTAAGTAAAATTACTCTTAAGAAATTTGTAAAAATTTTCAAAATGAGCTAAAATTTTAACTCTCATGTAAATTTGGTTTTTTTTTAAAAAAAAAAAAAGATTTCCCAGATTGATTGAAAATTGTTGTTTTGACTTGCTTTCTTCAAAACAGACTTTCAAAGAATGCATGCTATCCTAGGGCATTATTTTCTGATACCAGTTTAGATTCAGAAACTTTAAAAGAATATAGTGGTTACTTATCAAGAGCGACTTTTCATTTGTGTTATACCTGACCATTATTGGCTGTTGTAGAATAAAAGTAATGCCATGTGAAAGTGTAAGAGAAATGATAATGACTATAAAAACACCTATGCTCAATTTCATAGCTCTCAATTCTTGTTGTTCAAAATTTATTGCAAACTATGCCATAGTCGCCATTTTTAATAGAGCTTATAACGTTAGCAATTTGTGACTATATTTTTCCTCATAAAGTTCACAATCTTACAACTTTTAATTTAAAGGAAAGAGTGAGATTTGGCTATTTGTGAACTGAGGTACAGATTCCGAAGATTTTGCAAATATTTGGATCTATTTTGCACCCAAAAAACTGTTTCACTGGATGGAGAGTAATTTTGTATAGTGATGGACATTTGTAGCAGATTAGGATTTTTGTCTTGCCTAATGCTCCATTTTCTGTGACTACAACTTGCAATATAGTTATTGAACAAAAATTCATCAACATTTGTCATTTCCAAACGTACTGCTTCCCTGTTCTACTGTTGAATAAACTCTAAAATACAGACATGTTTGTGTGGAGTACATAGCAATTTTTATATCAGTTAAAAAGCTAGATCTGTATGACAAAAACATACTTGAGCTGCCATTTCTGTAAATTTGATCAGATTTTCCTTTATAAAAATTAATGCAATATTGAGCTTAAAGGTGTAAGATTCCTACACCCGAAATGTAGGCGCACATATTTGAAGCTGAGAATGATTGAAACAACGCAATATGAAATTAAGTGTAGGAAAGCGTATTTTGTTTGCCAATTTTTAATGTTCAAAATTCCTATAGAAGTTTATAAACGTGATTACGTAGACTTCCATGATCATTGTAGATGTCATGTTTCAACAAATTGACATGGTTTCATCCAGACAATCAAGATAACAAATTAATGAAAGGTCTGTGAATCACCATCATCGTCAACAATAACAACAGTTTCCAAATATTGGTTGTATATGCTTTGTTGACTAAGTCTCTCAATTTTCTTCTTTCTTCCCACCACATCTGTCACTGCCTTGGTCCAGTCCTCCCTTCTCTTCTGTGTACCACCTCCACTCTCAGCCATCCTCCCCTTAGTCTTCCACTGGGTCATTTACCATGAATCAATATTAACTTTTCATACCATATTCCCCCACACTAGGGAGGCCACATAGCTCATGCATAGAGAGTCTGACTGTGGCCGGAACGATGAAGCCAAGGATTTTTCCTCGAAGCTGAACATCCGGAACGGTCTCCCAAGCCCACTCAGCCTGCTATCAAATGAGTACCGTGGGGGAAACTCTGCAGGAAAGTAAAGAAAAAGGACCGGACCGTGTCGCTGACCATGGCATGTCCAACTTAGTACCTACGGTCAGGAAATAGGAATGCGGAGCTCTACCTCCACCAATCGTATGGAAATACGGCTTGAAGCTGTGAAAACCCACTGCCTTTACCTTTTTTATTCCCTCACACTACCAGCCCATACATCCAACTGCCACTGAATTTCCTCTTCACCACATCCCCCGATTACCAGGTCACATGCAAAAACCATCACCTTCATGTTTTCCTCTCCCATCCTTGCAGCCACCTTCTCCATCATATCATTTACGACTATGATGAAAAGTAATGGTGAGAGTGCACTTCCCTGTTTTAGTCCAATTCTTTGTTTTAGCTTATATATTATTTATTCCTATATTTTCACTTAGCTCATACTAGTAAAATTCTGTCACTCTACTGATGGTTTCTTTCGGGATTTCTCTGTTCTCCTTGGCCTTACATATCTTACTCAGTATCAAGGAACACCAACAATAGATGTAAAAGGTTTGTGACCAACCAAGAAAAATCTGTTACTTATCTTTCAACTTTCATTAAATATCTACTAGGCTCTTTATTTAAATTGATGGCCAGGGGGAAAAAACCAATTTTAATACGAAAATGCTTATAACAGAAAAATATATATTTTTTGTCATTTTGTTTCTATCTAATGAACTAGATTACAAAACACCTCAATTGTATTTTTGTTTTGACATGTGATGAGATTTCTCATATTTCTTCTTAAACTTAACAAGTGATCTTGTAGCTTCATGTTCTTGGAGGAAGATATGCTGTCAGTATTTTAATAATTTTATGATTAATATGTATTTTCTGTGCTAAGTTATGCTGGAAAAAAGTTGAAATTACTGCACATTTTGTTTTAGGACAAAACTTATGATGTTGATGGTACTGTTGGTTCAGATGTCCCAGTGATTATTGTAGAAGCAGAAAATGCTAGAGCCTGTGGCGATGGTAAGAACGTCTTGTGTTTATTGATAAAGATGTATACTGTAGTTTAAATGTAGAAAGAGCAAACTTTATCCTAAATGTTTTTCTATGACTGGAAGGAGCTGAAATGTTAAATAATTAATATTATTTAATATAGGTAACAATGAAAGGAAAGAAATGCTGCTAGGCAATATTTACATGGAAAAGAAAGGGAAAATACACCCAACACTCACCAAATTTGAAGGGAGGAGGGCAGCAGCAACACAAAAAAAAAACCACAAGGAAAAAATATTATTTCGATATTAGTCTTTATCATGTGAGAGGCGAGACATATGGCAGAGGGAAAGATGTGGTCACATCCCAGCCCGCCACATGAATGAAGCACAGGCGGAATACGCACGGTGGTGGTAGTATTGCAGGGGGGGGGGGGGGGGATAAACTTGACCAGTGAAAAAAGTGAAATAAAATAATCTTTGTGTAGCATAATTCAAAAAGTTATCATTTTATTAAGATGAAAATAAAGGGAGATAGAAATATATATGTTCCATAGCCCTGAGGCCATGCTAGTGTGGAATGTTTGTGTAGAAGGATGTGACATCAATGGTAACCAGTGTGGAGTTGGAAGATGGGTATGATAGAAAGCCGTAAGAGAAAGTGTGGGTGTACTTTATATGTGAAGGGAGCTGATTAACAATAGGTTGTAGGTACTGGCCAACCAAGGCAGAAATGCACTCAGTTGGCGATCCGTAAGCTGTGACAATAGGGGGTCCTGGATTACCAACTTTATGGATTTTTTGAAGGAGATAAAGTGTAGGTGTATGTGGCTTTGGAGAGTAAGAAGCAAAATGGATTGTGGGGTGAGACCTTGGAGTGAGCCACTAAACTGTACATATTCCTGTATTTTCTTGTTGACAGCAGGAGTTGGATATTCCGATAGGTGG
This sequence comes from Vandiemenella viatica, assembly GCA_031002005.1. Taxonomy (NCBI): domain Eukaryota; kingdom Metazoa; phylum Arthropoda; class Insecta; order Orthoptera; family Morabidae; genus Vandiemenella; species Vandiemenella viatica. Next base: position 27,526,758 of record JARYHS010013630.1, on the reverse strand, counting down.
CAGTAAGTGCTGGTGTCTGATAACTGACGAAGAGCTTCAGCCACATAGTCACTCCGGTTCATGACTACAGTGGTTGAGATCTGGATTGCTGGAGGGTTGTTTCCTGTTGTGGGTTTCAGCTGGGCTGAGATTTCTAGTGTTTGCTAAAGATTTAATGAAAGTGGGAGAAGCCAAACTAGTGGACAGGAAATCCTTGAAAATTTGGAGGGGATGGTTCTGGGGAAGAGGTGGTATGTCATGTGTGGATGATGGTCTGAATTTTTGTAGACTTGGTTCCAGGTCGTCCTGATTCCCCTGTTCACTGCCATGAGTGGCAAAGTGATTCCGCAGAGTATACGTCAGAATGGTAGAGAGTCGCGGACCAGTTTTGTATGGTCAAAGATGCGGGTAGGTTAGTAGGTGAGTCCTTTGGAGAGTACAGAGAGTTGGGATTCAGATAATGGCGAAGAGGATAGGTTTATAACTGACAGTTTAGGCTTGGGGGTAGGGTTGAGTGCAGAGAGCGAGGTGTGGGTTTTAAAGGGAGAGGTTGAGGTATGTTGATCTGGGCAATGGACGGTTTTGAGGAAATCAGAGAAGGCTGTAGTTTCAATTGGTAGAACATTGGCTTTTGGCTAAGAAACTGCCCCAATATAAGATGGGACTTCAGAAATTCGTACAACTTCTGTAAATGTTTTGGGCATGCATACTGCTAGAATTAGCCGATTACTTGTGGGAATGATAGCATGAGTATTTTGTGAAACAATATGAGGTTTCCGGTATGTTGGTTTGCCAGAATTTTGTATTATTACAACAGTTTGAAATAGTTTATTTTATTTTGCTTTGACTGATCAGTCCCACAATTAACATTGGTCAACTTCCCCCTCCACTGTTTCAATTCCCATTCTTCCCTCATTTCATCATTGGTTCATTCATATGGTAGGTCCTGATGTGTCCACATCTTACGCCTACCATATTAGGGTTACAAACCAAAATATTGTGAAGTATGGGGTTTTTGTGTTCATCTGGAGTTATGGGTTACTTTTCACTATCCTATTGTAACGTTCCTATAAGCTCGCTAATAGCATTTCTACTAGGTATTCCCAGTAGTTACATACTTTATAGTTCAATTGTTTTAGTGGAACATAGAAATTTCAGCTAAAATAGTTTTTCAGCCTTAAAGGATTTTCTTGCATTCATTTCCACTACTAAAATTCATCATAAGAAGCATTTTGAAGTGTATTTATCATACCCAGAAAAATTTTGTTTAGAATTTTATTTGTTTATGTCTGTAAGGCATGTGATCAGAGGGCCTGAAACTGAAAATTTGAAATAACTTGGAAACGCTGATCTTTTATCACCAGTAATCGTCAGTAGTGTATTTTGAACACAGTCAAGTAATTAGGCAAAGTATAATTAGGGTTTTTAAACTAATTTAAACTAAAATTTAAACTAAAAGATATAAAAAGAAGAAATTAATATGAGAAGATAGATCAAATTAAAAGGATTAAAATATATCTTGGTTTCTGTAGAAAGTTTAAAGCATCTATAAGATAAATGAAATTTTGGAAATGGATTGTCATTATTGTTCCGAATGGCGATTGACTGATGACGTAAGAGAATTTAAAAGTAAGTTAACAGAAACCTTTTTGAAGACTAAACTAAATCATAACAGATAGAATAAGATACTAGGAATACAATATAGTAATAATGATTCAAACTAGTAAGTATTTTGGAGATGTTTAAATTTTGAAGGGTTTTGCTGATGTCACAGAAATTCCCAATTTGATAAATAGACCCATAGCCATCTTGGCGGTGCAGTCTTCTGGAAGATTTCAAACAGTTAATTTTGTGTCATAATGTAGCTCACTTTTTCAGCAGTTTTCGTAATAGTCAGTTTGTGCTGCTGGCGGAGCAAATAGCTCCACATGGTTAGTTGTTGTAAATTTCAAACTGCTATAGTCATACTTTCATCTAAGTTAGGGAGCTTGATGAGAGTTTGTCCTCTCATCTGAATGTGCTTTACCTGCAATCTTCTATGGAACTGTTCTCTGATTGCTTTATCAAAATTTCTGGTACCATATTGTAAAATGGAACTTTCGGAAGAATACAGGCTGTGATGTGACTTTAAGACAGTGTACAGTGAACTCATTTCTGTTTTCCCTTTCTCGTTTGAGGGTATGTCAATTGTGTGGTGGCCGTTTGTATAGTGTGAGAGGCTACCAGTCATGAACATTATTGTTCAAAGTTAAGACCTAGCTTTGCTTAGCCCCCAGCAAACATTTAGGCCTTACACTATCTTAGCTTAATGGCAGTTTTATTGTCATCTTTATCAAATTAGTTTAAATATTTTTAGATTGAAGGTATTTGAAGTATTCTGTTATGGACATTCACAAATATTGTTACAATATCCACAATGTCATTTGTTTGGTTCTTTGCATAGTGACTGGCAATAAATTTCATTTGCAGTGTACCAGCACAATGAGAAACAGTTCCACATTCAAGAAAATAGTGAACTAACAGAAAAAAAGAAACTTAACACTGTGGTAAGTAAATGAATCAGTGCATTATTCTCTGTACCTGTAATTGTTGAACTAAAAATTGATTCTAGTTTTTATACTCAATTCCTAGCAGAAACATCTAAGAGTGCATAAGTTTTGTTTTCTGTTAGTATATACAGGAGTGTCCTATTGTGAATGGAAAACATATAATCAGTGGAAACAAAAGATGCTGGTTAGTAAATTGAAATGGAAAATAATGATAGAAAAATGAAAAATAATTTACTAAAGATGATGACAGAGTGTTGTTGACACATGAGATAAAACACACACACAGAACACTGAAATTATCAGGTGTTATCATTTCATCAGCAGAACAACATTGTGTGTGCAGTGTGGGTGCCCAGTAAAAATGTCCAGAAATTGATGGATAGGTAGTGGTAGGTTCAAAATAGGAAAAACAAAGGAAAGGTAGTGGAATGGAATGTTAAACTTTTACAAAAATCACTAGACGACCGATGCGAAAAATTCGTGGTGAGGTTAAATGCTTGTAAATATAATGAAAAGTAGAACTGCTCTTTTGTAGAAAATATTTATCTGTTTAATGTAATAGGTACACATCAAAATACTTACAACATATTACGAAACAGTTAGGGAATTTTTTAAAAAAATGTATGTGTGACAAACTGTCACTGACCTTAACAGAATACAATCAACCTGAACAAAATGCACACAGCTTATCAACATCTCTGTGGTATGTATTGCTGTGCGAATAAAATGTTTACATTGGAATTTTATAGCAAAACAAAAATGTTTCTGTAACAGAAAAAAATATCCGAAAAGCTACTTATTGCATAAAAAACAGTTTATTGACATCTCTGTGATATCTGCTGCTGCAATCAAGGCACTTGGCTCTGAACTGTCTAATAGACATGACCATTTTAAGCATCAAATTATATAAAAAAATCTTAATTTATTATTTTACTTAATTGGAGACTATAATCTTTAAGATGATATGTCATTTCTTGATTTCAGTTATGTATCGAATGAGATAAATGGCTTCTAATTAAAAAAAATACGTTGTAGAAATAATATTGATAATTATGCCCTTTAAGGGTCAAATTCCAAAAAATTACTTTTATAAAATATGGTGTAACCAAAATGGACAACTTAGTCTTTAAAATGATACCCCATTTATCAATTTCGGTTAGGCATCAAGAGAGTTGAAAAAAAAAGTTTTGGAAATGATGATACTTTTACCTCTTAGAATTTGGAGAAAGTTCTTCCTTAACACTTTCGTGCCTGAGCCTTCTGCTCTCCCGGGTGCTCAAATAACTGGACATTTTTTGCGATTTTTAAATTTCAAATATAGCAGAGTCCCCCTAATCTGAACCCCAGTAATCCGAACGTTCGGTTAATCCGTAGGTGGCAAAAAATTAGTCTAAGTATGAAAAATGGTACAAGAATTAAAACACAGTTCATACTGTATTTAATTGTGCATTTAACTGCTGCACATACACACAGTTTTAATTTACACAGTACAGTACACATGTACTAGAAAAATTAGAAAGAAAACTGTTAAAGCTTCACTCAGTTCTTCTTCCAATTACAAATGGTTGCCTTACAAACAACCAGTTCTGTCGCAAGTTTAGATACATTCTCACCATTGTCTAACTGCTTCAAAGCATACTGTTTTTCTTTTAGAGTTAACGTTGTATGTTTCCGTTTACTCATGACAACAATACACCACTACACCCGAATGCATAGAAAACAACTGTCAGCCGTGCCAGCTCTCGATAGCTAACATTAACTGAGCAGTTTGCGAGCCAGCTGATAGTGCACTGACCTCAAATAGTTCAAATGTCTCAACAACATTGTTCCCAATTGTTACCATGGTGTACCTACTTATATACTTGGTATACTTCATTCTAGAAACTGGTCACTGTAATTCCGGCTAATCCAAAAAAGGCCCTGTCCCAATTAGTTCGGATTACTGGGACTCTACTGTAACTTCTTATTAGTAATGCTACAGCTAAGAATCTTTCATATTATTGTAGTTTGACTTATACACTTTTTATGTAAATGTGATATGACATCAGGAGAAAGGTAACAAAGTGTTTATAATCAAATGTATGAGTATTTATTTTCAAAGTTTATTAAAAATCTTACAATCACTTTATGACACATAATTTCGTCTGGTGCAGTAACTCCACTATATTCCTCAAAAAGAGGGTAATCCGGAGAATATTGTCAAGTAACCACAGTGAAACTTCATCTTCATTACCAGATCAGTGCATTTTCTTACATGGATGAGGCTATGGTATTGCATCAGAATCTACTTCATGAACTTCGTCTTGTCCACTGATGTCATCAAGACCATCTTCCTCTGCAGATCACAATATATTTACTTTGAAAATAATATCTTTTATACACACACACAGAAAGAAATTTGAATAGATCAATTGTAAATATGTAATTTTTGTATCAAGTAGCTTACCAGCAGTAAGTGTTTCATTGTTATCTGAAACACTTTCCCACTCTTCAGTGTGTCCTTCAGATCCTGAATTGTCTATCACTTCAAAGAGCTAATACTTCCTAATCCTTCAATCTTTCACCCATTTTAAAATAAATTCGCAGAGCAAACGACAACGAAAACTTTCTGCAACAAGCCGCACACACGAAAAATGCGGGAGTTTCTGTGTCCAAAATGATATAATATACAGCTAAACATAGTCTCAGAAATACTCGCTAGATGGCAGCACGTAATATAGAAACATTGGCAGACACAATACTATGCAGAAAAACTGGGATCTGACTTACAAGGCTGCAGAAATCGGCAGTTAACTACCGCCCGAGTCAGGCTCCGGCAGCACAACAATACCATGCAGCCCGAGTCTGACTCGGGCTCCGTCACGAATGTGTTAAAATGCGATGAGACCAAAGTGGATACTTAAGTATTTAAAATGATACCTCATTTATCGATTTCGGTTAGGTACCAAGGAAGATAAACAGCTTGTGACACAAAAATGCATTGTAGAAATATTAATACTTTTGCCCTTTAAGGGTCAAATTTTGAAAAATTCTTTTCTTAAAATATGGTGTAATGGAACTGAAGACCTTAGGAAGACATTAGTCTTAAAAATGATACTTTGTTTATCAATTTTGTTTAACTATCAAGGGAGATAAAAGACTCGAGACAAAAAATTCCCTTTAAGGGTTAAATTCAGAAAGAAAAAAAACCTATTCTTAAAGCATTATGTGACCACAGCGGAGACCTTAATCTTTAGAATGATACCTCATTTTCTATTTTGGTTATGTATTAATGGAGATAAATGGCTCTTGACACAAAAATGTGTTGAAGAACCATTGATACTTTTTCCCTTTAAGGGTTGAATTTCAAAAAAAAATATTTTTCAATATACGATGTCACCAAAGCGGAGACATTACTCTTCATAATCCTACTTCATTTATCCAATTTCCGTTAGATATCCAGGAAGATAACTCGAGACACAAAAACTTAATTTTAGAAATACTGATATTTTGCCCTTTAAGGCTTCAATTCAGAAAAATTCCTTTCTTAAAATTTGGTGTTAGCAGAAATCATAATTTTTAGATTGATACCTCATTTATCTGTTTTGGTTAGATATTAATGGGGATAAATGGCTCATGAAACAAAAATGCGTTGTAGAACGATTGATACTTTTTTCCTTGAATTCCAAAAAAAAATCTTTCTTAATATATGAGTCATCAAATTGATACTTTACTCTTCATAATCCTACTTCATTTATCAATTTCAGTGAGATATCCACAGGGCGATAAATGTCTCAAGACACAAAAAACGCATTTTAGAAATATTGACATTTTTGCTTCTTTTGGGGATGTTCCTGTAAATGACTCTGCATTTACAGAAAAATAAATGCAGCTTGGTTTTTAATCAAATAATTCATGCTACATTATATTTTAAAATATTTGTTGCACTTTGTTTTCATCATGATACATTTTTTTTTTTAGTAAAGATTAAGGTATAACTTGAATTATATTTTCAAAAGCAACGTATCAAATATCTTTGGATTCCAGTTTAATACATTTGCTACTGTTTCACACAAATGTCTTAAATAAGCCATGATTTTTGAAGATGTCAGTATGTTTCAAAATATCATTTCAGTTTAAATTTTATATAAGACTTGTCTCATTGTAGTACTTGATGGAAAATAGATGTATTTTTCACTACAGCAATTTCTTTTACCAATGCTATTTTTAACTCTCAAATTGTTATAGGGATTAACACCTTTTATTGCAATTTTCAGCATTTATTTGTCTTTCTCCATAATATTTTCCTTGTTTTTAGATACAGTGTTAAAACTGCAACCTGTTTCTTTTTACATAAGTGTACTCTAGAAGATACATCATTTCGGAAACTGAATGCATTCCCGTTCTGATACTTTATTGATGTTGGTTGATAAAACATATAATCTAAATAGTATTTAATTTGCTGGTGACAAAGTAGATGATCACCAACACTGATCAAATTCAAGGATAGGAGTGCTTGCTAGCTACACTTGTGGTTCTTTCTGAGAACTATTTTGTTTAGTTATGGATGTGTTCACTGAAATTATGGGTTGATTATAGAACAAAGTTTTAACTTATTTCCACCAAGCTTGGTGGTGTAACGGTTAGCGTTCTGGCCTCGCATTCAGGAGGACGGCGGTTCGAATCCCCGTCTGGGCATCCAGATTTGGGTTTTCCATGGTTTCCCAAATAACTCCAGGCAAATGCCGGGATGCTTCCTTTAAAAGGCCATGGCCAAATTCCTTCCCATTCCTTGCCCCTCATCCTTTACCATCTCTAAAGACCTCTCTGTTAAAAGACGTTAAGCAGGTTTTTTTTTTTTTTTTTTTTTTTTTTTTTTTTTTAAATTAACTCATTTCTGTTTGAGGGAAACTTAGTTTATTTTTTTAAACAATTGGAAATATGATTTTTTTTTCAGAGTTGAAATAAGTTATAAGGTTTCCGGCAAATTATGGATTTTGATTATTAGAAAAGTCCCCTACTCGACACACGCATATTCATTGATCAAATAAAAGGTTCTTTATGCCGCGGCCACCAGGTTTAGATATTACCGCTCGTTGGGTTACTAAATAATTAGCTCACATACTTTAGAATGGACAGATATACCAAACTTTATTGAGTTCATAAACTTACGCTTTCACACCGACGGAAAATACCACCACCAAATCAATATTTAAATAAGGAATCAGACTCCTTCTCCGAGAATTGCAGGCTCGTGGGACAAGAGGAATTAAATTGCACAAACTCCTACACTCTCCACAGTACTCATAACACGTCCACAGTCACTTGAGATTGCTGCACTCCATGCAAAACCGTTAATATAACACATTACTAGTTTCCAAGTTACACTCCTCCAAATCTTCTCGTCTTTTCACAATTTCTATAATTACGACCGAAATGTTCCCGCGTCGACAACTAAACTTGACGGCGGTCAACGATACACACACTTAGATCAGCCCCACACTGGCTTACTGCGCCGGCCACAGATACTCTTGCATGGCTCTGACGTATGTTATGTTACAAAGTCTTACCGACTATTTGTGATGTTATTTGTTCATTTTTTTAAATAGTTGCTTCCTTCTACAGAACATGTATTTTAAATTTTAATATATGAAATGACTCAATTTCTTAATGTACTGACCTATGTAACAGTATTACTAAAGAATAAAAACAATTTTCAGTTTTTATTTTTAACAAAAGAAAGTAATTTTGTCACTTTAAAGTCTTCCAAAACAATTTTCTCATCTTCATGATTTTGTGCCTTTACTAAAATGCTATAAACTTTACCCTTTACATTCCTCTGAGTGGTAGAAGGCTTACGTTATAATACGTTACAACCAGTACTACTACTTGTTGTTGTTGTTGATTTAGGGCGCGTCGACATCGAGGTCATTAGCGCCCTCAGTACTACTACTACTTTCTTCCATTCTTCCTGGGTTCTCTTCTCCTTACATATCATTCTCATCACACGGTAGAATAACCACTGTTTTTCTGCTGCTCTTACTCATAATTGCTTGGTGGCTTTACATGTTTCATCTTACCTAGAGCAGATTCCACTTCTTCCTACTATAGGTCTTTTTTGTTTTCCATGGGTTTCCCAAATCATTCCAGGCAAATGCCATGATGGTTCCTTCAAAAAGGCAGTTTCACTTTTTATGATTTTAAAGTTGTTCATGTTAGACCTTTCTAAAAATGACTGAATTCATTATTTACCAAGTTTTAAAACTTCATAACAAAATTCTGATATCTTTAAGTGAGTAATTCTTGTATATATATATATATATAACAACAATGAAAAAAAGACGCTAAGTAGCGGAAAGGAATCAAATTAGGATAGGGAAATGAGCCACCATTTACCTTTAGATGATGGATGTGGGGCGCGAACACACATAAAAGACAAACAATAAAGAAATTTTCGGGGGAAAAAAACCCCTTCGTCAACAAGAGAACATTATGAGAGGTGGGTGCAGCCAGAGATTGCCTCACAGAAAGACCGCCGGTCAAAAAAAAGGTGGGGGTAAATTCAAACATCGGAAAAGTAGAGGGGCAGTGAATCAGAGCTAATACCCGAGCAAAAATAAATATCCAAACTAATTTCTGGTTGGTGGGAAGATCAAAATATAATTAGAACTAAATATATATTGAGAAAAAAAATTATTATATAAAATATTGTACAAAAAAATAAAAAAATAAAAAATACAAATAATATTTATGAAGTAAACATCACCTCAGGTTAGTGGTGGTTCAATGTAGGTAATGGAAAGGAGAGGAATAAAAAGAAAAAGGTTAAACGTATGTGCTACTATTAATAATGACCCGGTATTATCTTAAGTTGAGACCAGGTGGTTGCCTTGTGCCAAGTTTGTACTGGTAGGCAAGTTCCCACCTTCTGAGTTCAGAGAAACTGCTGCTATTAGGGAGAACTCTGATAGCACGGACTGTGTAACAAGAGTTGAAATTATTCAAGTCGTGGGTTATGGCATGGGCAACAACTGGGTGCTTTGGGTTCTGTGTGAACCCCGTCTGATGGTGGCCATTCATTCTTATGGAGAGTGCATTAGTGGTCATACCTATACATGAAGCCAGGCAGTGGTTGCATGTTAACTGGTACATTACATGCGTGGTTTCACAGGTGGCGTGTCCTATGATAGGGAAGCTTTCCCCTGTGACAGGGTTGATGAAAGTGGTGGAAGCATGGTGTATGTCACACATCTTGCAGCGTGGTCTGTTACATGGGAAAGAGCCTTGGGGTTGACTGTTAGGAAGAGGAAGACTGTGTTTGTGGACTAGAAGTTCGCTGAGGTTAGGAGGTCTGCTGAAACAAGTTCTAGGAGGGGCAGGGAGGATTTTAGGAAGAATGGATCTCATTTCAGGGCATGTTTGTAAGAAATCATAGCCCTGCCAGAGAATTCTGTTGATGGATTCGAGGCCTGGGTAGTACTGTGTGACCAAGACTGGATTGTGGTTGGTTTTTGCGGGTCTGGGATGATTGATTGGCTGGTTCAGTTGTGATGTAGCACATGAAAGCTGTTTGTTAACCAAAGCTGGAGGGTAGTTGCGAGATATTAATGCTTCTGAAATACTGTTTGTATAATCCATGAGAGACTGTTGGCTAGAGCATATGCGACTACCTCGAATGCCAAGACTGTAGGGGAGTGAACGTTTGGTATGGTATGGGTGGCAACTGTCGAAATGGAGATACTGTTGAAGATTGGTTGGTTTGATGTGAACTGAAGAGTTGAGATAGCCATTGGATAGGGACAAATCCACATCCAAGAAAGTGGCCTGGGTGTGGGAGTAGGACCAAGTGAATTTTAGCAGGCTAAAGTTATTGAGATGGTTCAAGAAATTTAGCAGTTCATTTTCTCCATGCGTCCAAATCTTAAATATGTCATCAATGAAACGAAGCCAAATGAGGGGTTTGAGAGGGACTTCCTCCAGAAATGTCTGTTCCAGCCAGCCCATTAACAGATTAGCATAAGAGGGGGCCATGCGGGTACCCATGGCAGTTCCGCAGGTTTGGTGATAGATGTTGTCTTTGAAGGAGAAGTAGTTGTTATTAAGGATAAGGTGGGCTAATTTGATGAGGAAGGATGTCATAGGAAGGCTGTTGGGAGGGCGCTGGTCCAGAAAGTGTTCCATGGCCCTGAGGCCATGCCAGTGTGGAATGTTTGTATACAAGGACATGACGTCAATGGTAACCAGTATTGAGTCAGAAGGAAGAGGTGTGGGTAAGGTAGAAAGCCGGAAGAGAAAGTGCTGGGTGTCCTTTATATGAGAAGGGAGCTGATTAACAATGGGCTGTAGGTACTGGTCAACCAAGGCAGAGATGCGCTCAGTTGGCGATCCGTAGGCTGCAACGTCAGGGCGTCCTGGATTGCCAGGTTTATGGATTTTGGGCAATAGATAAAGGGTGGCTGTACATGGATTTTGAAGAGTGAGAAGCGAAATGGATTGTGGGGTGAGACCTTGGAGAGGTCCACTAAACTGTACATATTCTTGTATTTTTTTGTTGATAGCAGGAGTTGGATCTTCCGATAGGCAGCAGTAGGTTTTGGTGTCTGATAGCTGACGAAGAGCTTCAGCCACATAGTCATTCCTGTTCATGACTACAGTGGTTGAGCCCTTGTCAGCTGGAAGGATAATGAGATCTGAATTGCTGCAGAGTTGTTTTCTGGCACGGGTTTCAACTGGGCTAAGATTATCGGTGTTTGCTAAAGATTTAAGGAAAGTGGGAGAGGCCAAACTGGTGGAAAGGAAATCTTCAAAAATTTGGAGGGGATGGTTCTGGGGAAGAGGTGGAGGGTCAAGTGTGGATGCTGGTTTGAATTTCTCTAGACTTGGTTCTAGGTTTTCCCGATATCCCTGTTCACTGCTATGCGTGGCAAAGTGATACCGCCAGCGGAGTGTCCGGCAGAACGATAGAGAGTCATGGACTAGTTTGGCATGGTCAAATGTGGGGGTGGGTGAGAAGGTGAGTCCTTTGGAGAGTACAAATAATATCCGAAATATATATATATATATATTTTTCGGATCTCGGAAACAGCATGAATGATTTGGATGAAATTTGATATTTAGATAATGTTTTGACCTTTAAGATTACCTAAACAGTTGTCTACCCTGCAAACACACCATTTTACAAAATACGAACAATTTTTGGACTTGGTATCTGGAAAACGTCTCTAACACCATCTCGTAGACAATTCGGATACCAGAAAGCCTACAAATAGCTTCTCTTTGATTTCAAAGAATATTTAAACAAACAGTTGTCGTATACTGGCTGACCCGTGGAAATATTAGCACTGCAAGTTTAATTGTAAAACATTTGAAAAGGAAGATAAGTAACAATTTATCATTGGTTTTGTCAGAGGTGATACATTACAGAAACTTCTTTGAAAATATTACCGGTACCAGTTGTAAAGTAATCATCGTTTAGTACCAATTATAAAGTAATCATCGTTTACTTTTTGACCGTAAAAAGTGGTTGTCTGTTTGTCATTAAATACTTCCACCTTAATTTTTTTTTTTTTTTTTTTTTTTTCTGTCGTCAGTCTTTAGACTGGTTTGATGCAATCCTTCATCCCTTCCTATCCTGTGCTAACCTCTTCATTTCTACATACCCCTTACAATCCACGTCCTCAATTATCTGCTTCATATTTTCTAATCTCTGTCTACCACTGCAGTTCTTACCTTCAACTGTTCCCTCCACTAACAAATTAACCAATCCACCATGTCTCAAAATATGACCTACCAGCCTGTCTCTTCTTCCTGTAAGCTTCTTCCATAAACTTCTTTTCTCACCCATCATTTCTAAAACTCGTTCATTTCTTACTTTGTCTGTCCACCTAATTTTCAGCATTCTTCTGTAGCACCACATTTCAAATGCTTCAAGTTTCTTTCTTTCCGGTAAAGTGCTGTGCTCCACACATAGAGTTTTAAGAAGTTCTTTCTAATTCCTAGATCAATATTTGAAACTAAAAGGTTTCTCTTTTTCATGAAGGCTCTTTTTGCTAGTGCTATTCTGCTTTTAACATCATTCCTGCTTCGGCCATCGGTTGTAATTTTGCTTCCCAAGTAACAGAACTCACTCACTTCTCCTATTGCATCCGATCCTATTTTTATATTTAATCTGCTAGTATTGGTGTCATTTCTGCTACATTTCATCACTTTTGTTTTACTTTGATTTATATTCAGTCCAAAATCTTCCTTCAGTATTTTCCATGACATTCAATAACTTCTCAATATCCTCAGCCCTCTCTGCTAATAAGACAATGTCGTCAGCAAATCGTAGCATACTGATTTTTTCTCCCTGAAAACTTATGCCACATGGAAATTTTTCTTTGACTTTCTTCATTGCTTCTTCTACATACAAGTTGAATATTAACGGGGATAGACTACAACCTTGTCTCACACCCTTTTTAACTGATGCATGTCTCTCGTGATTCTCTACTTTTATCACAGCCACTTAATTCTTATATAGTTTATAGAGGATTCTTCTATCTCGATACTTTAGACCTGACTTCTTTAAAATTTTGAACATCTTGTCCCACCTAACATTATCAAAAGCTTTTTCTAAGTCAACAAATGCCATAAAAGTATCTTTGTTTTTCTTGATCCGCCCTTCAAGTATTAATCTTAAAGACAGAATTGCTTCCCTTGTACCGCGATTTTTCCTAAACCCAAACTGATCTTCACCTACTATCTCTTCTACTACCCTTTCCATCCTTCTGTATATTATTCTGGTCAGTAATTTTGAAGCATGTGATGTTAGACTAATTGTGCGATAATTCTCACATTTGTCAGCTTGTGCTTTCTTTGGAAGTGTGAAGATGATATTTTTATTAAAATCAGTAGGAATTTCTCCTGTTTCATAACTTTTTGATATCAGCTTGAATAATCTTTCGATTCCTTCCTCTCCTAGAGATTTAAGAAGTTCTGCAGGGATCTCATCAATTCCAACTGCCTTATTTGCTTTCAAGTCATTCAGTGCTTTATTAAATTCTGTCCTCAAAACAGGATCTCCTAAGTCATCAATGTCGACATCGCCTTCCTTTTCCAATACACTATTGTTCAAGTCGTCCCCAACATACAGTTTCTCAATGTATTCCTTCCATCTGTTAGCTCTATCTTCTGACCTTAAAAGAGGTTTCCCATCGGCAGCTTTAATGTTCATACCTCTTTTCTTCATTTCTCCAAAATTCTGTTTGATCTTTCTATATGCAACATCTACTTTTCCTGCAACCATTTCCTTTTCTACTTCTTCACACTTTTCTTGTAGCCATTTTTCTTTTGCTATTTTGCATTTCCTATTTATTTGATTTCTAAATTGCCTGTACTGCTCTTTTCCTGCTTCATCCTGAGCATTTTTGTACCTTCTCCTCTGATCGATCAGCTGTAAAATTTCTTCTGTGATCCAAGGTTTTCGGGCAGCTTGTTCCCTAAAGCCTAAGGTTTCTTTGCCAGCTTTCATTATTTCGGTCTTTAATGCACTCCATTCGTCCTCGGTTGAGCTCCTTTCACAGTTAATTCTTAGACCTAAGTCTACCATTTCTGCAAATTTTTCTCTTGTGCTAGATTGTTTCAGTTTATTCACTTCCAGTCTGTTCTGCTTATGCTGCTTCCTTATTCGCTTGAATTTCAGTCTGCACTTCATTACTATCAAATTATGGTCCGAGTCTATGTCTGCTCCTGGGTACGCTTTACAGTCTAGAACTTGATTCCTGAATCTCTGTTTGACCATGATATACTCTAGCTGATATCTGCCTGTATCCCCAGGACGTTTCCAGCTGTATATTCTTCTTGCATGGTTCTTAAACAGTGTGTTCACCACTACTAGCTTATATCTTTCACAAAATTCTAGCAACCTGCTTCCTCGCTCATTTCTTTCTCCTAGACCAAAACTTCCTACAGTATTCCCCTCTTTTCCTTCTCCCACTATTGCATTCCAATCACCCATGATTATTAGATTTTCCTCCCCTTTCACATATTGGATTAATTCTTCAATTTCAGCGTATATTTTTTCTATTTCTTCGTCATCTTCCTGTGACGTTGGCATATATACTTGTACTAATGTGGTTGGGACGGGCTTAGTTTCTAACCTCATCAAAATAATCCTGTCACTAAACTGTTCATAATAACTCACCCGTTTCCCTACTTTCTTGTTCATTACAAATCCTACACCAGTGACTCCATTGACAGCTTGTGTGCTAATTATCCTGTGTTCCCCAGACCAGAAATCCTGTGCGTCCTTCCATTTAATCTCAGTAATCCCAACAACATCTAACTTAAGTTGTTCCATCTCCCTTTTTAAGTTTTCTAACCTACCTGCCCTATTCAGACTTCTAACATTCCATGCTCTGACTCGTAGAATGTTTCTATCCATTCTGATGACTCCTCCCTGAGCAGTCCCCACCCGGAGATCCGATTGGGGGACTATTTTACCTCCGGAATATTTTACCCAGGAAGAAGCCATCATGATATATGTAATTTGAGAGGATTACATGTCCTCGGGATACCCTTTGGGTCTTTAATGCAGTGGTTTCCCGTTGCCTTCTGCATCCCCATGCCGTTGATCATTTCTGATTCATCCGCCTTTAGGGGCCGTTTCCAACCCCAAGGGCAAGAGGGTGCCCTGACCACCTTAATTGTAAAACATTTAAAAAGTAGAATACCTGTGTGACCGATCTTCGCTCGGCATCTTTCGATTTCTGTTCAGTATCCAAGATTTCGAGTAAAGTTTGATAATAAAATGCATAATTAAATATTAATAAATCTACAAATTCCTGAAAAAGCCTCTCACAAGTGCAGGTACGAAAAAACCGGTTCTGATAAATAGAATCTTGCCTTTTGTAGCGTTTGACCTTGTGCTTTATTAATGTTTATAACAAAGGTTACTTCTTATGGGAACTGTTTTATTATCATTTTCGAAGGAACATTGGAGTGAATGAATTTAGCACTGATGTTGTTCTTGTCTAAGTGAATTATGGCAGTTCTATCATTACCACGACGTCACAATCTGATGATGAATTCTTATAGAACATGACGAAACATATCGAAAATAAAGAATAAATGTTTGTTATCTCACTTGGTTTTCGAGATATAGCATGTCAAAAATCAGTTATGGGTATAGTTCCTTGTGCTTTTGGCGACGTTTCTTCTGGTCCAGGCCGTATTTCAACCTAACAACAACCACTAGGAAGAAGAATAAAACATTGAAAGTACATTTCCACCGAACAGACACAGTGGTTTTGGTGGATATTTTTTTCTGGTCCAGGCCGGATCTAATCCTAACCTCTTCACTTTTGAGATATAATATCTAGAGAACTAAGCGAGATATCAGAAAAATAAATTCTTTATTTTCGATTTGTCTCGATGAGTTACATATGAATTCATCATCAAACTTGACTATGGCAAGATTTAATAAAATATTTTTTACTTTCAATTTTTCTCATTGAGTTACATAAGATGTCATGATCAAGGGTTATTACCAAATATTTCGCACCATTAATTAATCCTTGACTGGCATTAATAAGATTTCTATTTAACATAATAATAGCATTTCTCTTTGAAAGCAATTTATGAGACGGTCTCACAAATGGATCTAGTGATTTGGATGAATTTCATACGTAGATAACGTTTTGCTTTTCAAGTTTTTAACATGAATATTAAAAAAAAAACAGCAATTTTTGTATTTGGTTTCTCGAAAACGACTCTAACCTCATTACGTAGAAGGTTCAGGTACCAGTATGCCTATGATCTCACAAGCCTACTGAAGTTCGTTAAGCTTCTGTTTGGTTAACTGTGTACCTAAAAATGCCTAGGAAGCCTTCAAGCCTTATACTTTAATCAAACTTTACCCGAAATCTCGCATATTGAACAGAAATCGAAAGATTCCGAGCGAAGATCGGTCACCCAGGTACTAAATATTAATTATTTAAAGTTCTTTATTATAATAATGTGTTTGAGTTTCATCATATCCTTTAGCAGAGTTAAGACTAAAGTCTCCAATATTACCAAGTTTTAAAAATTCATAAAAATTTTAATTAAATGTCAAGCCTCAAAAATTCAGTTCATTTTAAATATTCTTTGATATGTAATGGTATTCAATTAATCGAGTTTTATACTCGGTCCTTTTGTTAAAATTGAAATCAGTATTAATTGGTTCTTTAAAGAAATCTGTTGTCAGGGACTTTGCGGGGTACTGGGGTTAGGTACCCGGCTAATGCACCTGAACCAGATGTTGTCCAAAATATAAGTCCATAAGAAAGTTCTGAAACCGTGTAAAACTAATAATGCTAACAGTTCAAATGACCACAGTCGCCACTTGCAGGCTTACCTTCTGCAAGAAAGGAATTATTTTAGTAAATGAAAGTCTCCAGTCGAAATCAAAAAGTCATATATTCTCCAAAAGTTTCCACATAAATGTTATAAAGCACTGTTAGCTAAGGCTATCGGATTTAAATCTTTTCCAAAAGTTGCAAGTTGAGATTCCAGAGCATAACCGCGAGAAAAACCCCAAAAACTGAATTTAGCTGACAATTTACATGGTTAGTCACTGTCGGTTGAAAACTACAACATGGCCGCTATATCCTGTTCCTTCGTCCAGGTTGGTTCATGACCAGCCTGTTCCGCCAGCCCAAGCGGACCTCGCGCCACCGTGCGTTCACCACCGAGTTACAAAAGACACTGGAGACGACAGACCCAGTACACACCTCTTAAGCTGCCTTATATTAACTTGGGGATCACGTGGTACATCTCTCTTCAACAAATTACCAAATATGGATGTGTTACATGGACTACCACCTAAGTCAGTGTTCTGTTATCTTCTTATTTACCATCGGCTTTAGTAATTAACTTGAAATTACGTTTAAAATATTATTCCTGATTTTAGACTGTCCCTAAATATGAACTTTGTTAAAATCTGTTGAGTTAAGGTAAACTGAGTAATTCTAACAATCAAGTGTAACTATAATTTATGTTTTTATTTATAACTCTGAAAGTTTATTGAATATCAAGCCGGAAAAATTATCAAAGTGTAGCCTGAATTAAACTGCGTATTCTGAAGTTTATTTTATCTTTGTAGCTGTTATTTCTGAGACACAATAAATTATTTAGTGATTTACACGTGTGTTTTATGTCGAGTATTTTTAGGAAAATCATAACATCGGTACTATTGCTTCAAACGGCATGAAATAAATATGTAGGAAGCTCAAAGGATAGATTATTAAAACAAGCTACTCTTTAACCCGGAATCTAAGTAGGCTTTTAAATGAAAAAAATGTCAAAGTCGGTTATACTATTTTACGTGTTCTTTTAATGTTTAAAAATACTTAGAAGGTTGGAAACTACAAGATTTAGATGAATTTACTTCGCCTTATGGCTATTTTAATTTATTCTCCCCTTTATACTGTATGGCAGTGTTTAAAATTAGTGTAGAAGCATTTTATATGTGTAGTGTTTCTAGCAAGTCACTATGAGATTGGATTATCCTACAACAGGTTAGTGAAATGCCTTTAAATGTGTTTAGAAAATTAATTATGTGTGTTAACTGTTATTTACATGCTCTTTGTGCTTTTGAAATGGTTTAAAAGTGTTAGAATTAATTCCGAAAGGTTGACCAATTGATCGATTTACCGGCGTCTATTTACTCACTGATATTTCATATTCTACAGACTGAAACTATTTAAAACCTATTAAAATTGAAAGATTATTTTATTTACTGCCCGTTTTTCTACTTTTTAAAACCTGAAATTACTTAACAGACCTCCAATTATATATGTGAACTGTTTAAGCAAATGAGTATTAAAAATCCAATATAATTACTTCTTGTGGTTATTAGATGCTTTAAAACTATCAGAAATCTATTAATTTATCTACTAGGCTGTCTCAGGGATTATTATTGCTGTTTTTGGAGCTTTAAGATGGTCAAGTTTCATTACAATGAATTATTTTCATTCTGTTTCAGACTATTATTTTATCATCTAGTTTATTTCTTTAAAAATCCTACTAAACTATATTTATTTCTGAAGTTATGGTTATAGTGAGTCTAGGCCTGTGTAATATAGGTTCTTTATTGTCTTTACTGTACGGAAATCTCTTCAGGAATACTAAAACTGGAATATGCCAAAATTTATGGGTTAGATTTTTCCTTTACTGAAATTACTTATTTATCTCTGAAATAATGTGTATTAGACATGATAAAAGGTTTATTTATGCCTGCTATTTGCAATTATTCAACATTTACTTCGTTTAAATCTGCTCAAAACATCTCGCCAACCAACGTTAGTATCTGTTATTAAAAATTTACCCCTATGTGAAATAACCTATTTCCTGCTGAACTATCATGTCTTTATGGCAATTTATAGTTTATTTATGCTGTGTATGTGTTATTTATTCACTTTATTATACCAGAAGTGCTGTTAACTTGATTTTACGTGTGGTATCGTGTACTCCAACTAACCTTAAACTTGACCGGATTCTAACGAAATATGAAAAATAGAACGAGGGATACCTTACACTGTGGTTAATGTTTTTACCAATTAGGTCAAGGTTTAAGCTTTTAATGAACTTTGGAACAAGGATAAAATGTTATTTGTTTCAATATTGTGGGATAAACTCCTGCAAACATGTATTAATACATCTTTAAACCTTCCCTTATGATATAAACTTTTGTTCACTTAATTTTGATATTATGCATTGATATTATTATTTGATATACTTTTCAATGTTAATTTAGTGACTAATATTAAATAAAAATTACAATCTTCAAAAACTTTTACTTTTGAACCAATTATTTTCATTACATGTAAACACTCTGTGAAATTTGTGTTCTTTATTGTGATTGATTTTTCCATTTACACGTCATTGACATTACTAGAGATGGGAAGAGATAGGGGACAAGGAATGGCAAGGATTTTGGCAATGGCATTTTGAAGGGACCATCCAGCATTCACTGAGACTGATTATATGAAACCATGAAAAACAGAAATCTGGATGATATGATTGGGATTTGAACTCTAGTCCTCCCAAATGCCAGACCAGAGTGTTACTACACACCCACCAGGCTTGGTCTGATTGCTATCTTATTAGTAATATTTTCAATAGAGGGCTATGATTACCTTTCAACTTTATTCTACAGAGATATGTTGTCAGAGAATTCAGTGTTTTAAACATTTTGCTTGGCCAGTTCCATTTAATAGAAGTTCTGTGGTTGGCTAATGCCTTCTTAAAATCCTTTAAATGACAATGTACTGATACCTTAAGTCTTCAGGTGAATGGATTGTATCAAACAGCCAAGTTCATATGCTGTGTTAGTTACTTCCTTATTCTTGATTTTTCAACTTGAAAGCAACATCATTGTATGAAGGAGACTTTCAACCATAACTGGAACAGTAAACAAAAATTAAAAAAGTTTTTAAGAATGTCATTTGAGCAAGCACAAACTTCCAGATAATAGCTGAACTGACTCATTGATCCAGAATGGAATGTAGATTTCACAAATCTGCTTCCCTTGCATTCGTTGAATTGTACACTTTTTATGTACATCACCTGGGAATAAGTGTTTTTCAACTGTGAATTCAAGTAATTAGTTCCTTTTCATGTCATCAAAAGATGTTAATAATAGTAATAATAATTTGGCATGGTTTCAATAACACAGTGACAGAATTTCTTACCAGGGAATTGAACCCTAAAGTTTAACAATGAATCTAAATGATGGAGCATCCTAGCATTTTCGCATTAACAAAGCTAAGCTTCTCTTATAGCGAAGTTAAATTTTAAGGTCCATAAAAGTTCTGGCTGACACCGGGATTTCAAGTGGGTACCTTTTGATTCCCAACCATGCATCATAACTAATTAAACCACCAGATCCCATAAAAATATGTAAAGAGTAGCATTTATTAACAATAACTTTTTAATGTTTTTTGATCACTTGAATTACCCATTTCTTTTGCTTGTATTTGTCAGTTGGTATCCTGTATGGTCATAGTTTGCAGTCTTTGGATTAAATTAATTGTACTCTCATATTTCTGAAATATTTCCAAACTATATCTCCTTCCTCTTACTGCAAATGTTTGTTTCCTTGATAATGTTTCTTATGCTCATGTTTAAATACATATCTTTGATGTCTGGATAATGGACTCAAACTCTTACTGACACTCTTTTTTTACTGTCTTGTGCTGTAAGCTCTATTTATTTATTCAGTTATTGACTTTATATTTTTGGTTCATTGATACCAAGTTTACTCCTGAATCTCTCTTGAAAAAAAGGGAGAGGGTGTGGAGGGTACTTTCAGATTAAATTGGTTCACTTACCAAAATCTTTCTGCTTCAGTTTAGTAACTGCTGTCCTTATAGGTCACCTTTCTGTCTTTCATTTGTATTTCAGTTTCATTTTTGTGAGGTATTTTCCTTACATTTGACTTGTTTTCATTTTATTACTTTCTTTGAACTGGAGACTTTTTAATTTGGTTCATGCATTTTCGTCACTGTATACAATCTGTTGTTATAACTGTATTAAATGGCTGTGTCATGTATAGACACACCATTGTAAAAGTAGAGTTTGCCATTTATGAGGCATTTCCTTTTTGCCCTTTTATAATATAGCTATGTTGGTTTTAATTTAAGACTTTGCTGCTGTAACCTATTGTTGCTTATATCCTATATATATTTTGTTTCAGCGTGTATCAGTGTCAATTTTCTCTGATACTGTTATGAAAAATATTTATGGATTTGGGTGGGGGAGGAGCATAAACTTTTGCAACTGGAATTAGCAATGGCAAGGGGGGGAGGAGGAGGAGAAGTGCGTCATCACTTATGAATTCTATATCACTTTACATTGTGGATGTTGTAGCATATTGCATTTTTCAGGTCATATGGAAGTCTTGTTGCATTATGTATTTCAGTGTTTTGTGTCTTAACTTTTTATTCGTATTAGTTGAACAAATACACAGATTGTAAACCATCACTTTCCAAAGAAGGCATTGTGGGGGAAAAAATCCACTAAACACACAATCTTTTAGGTAATCCTCTAGTCATGTGGTAGGATTTATTGTGAGATGTGCCAATTGAACCTGCCATGTTCATTTTCGTCCTTACAACCGAACAAATTGCTTATCATTTAAAATGTAATAATCTTCATAGGAGTACAGCCGGATAGCGTCGTAAAGACAACGTTTCGACAGCTGGCTCTGCTGTCTTCATCAGATATACAGATTCAGATATTGTTACCTGAAAATCACAAAATTACAGCCAGCAAAAAGCAGACCCCATCTACTGACGCTTGCAGAACAGTCCAATTGCAGCACTGCAGCTGGCCAAGATTTGACTCCGTCTACTGACGGTTGCCAGGCCACCCAATCAGCGCGTGGCAGAACTTGAATGCACAATCTTCCAACCTAGGGTATGGGTGTTGCGGAATGTGTATGGAGCCATACAACGTAGCCAGATGTACTGGCGAACTTAACCCGCAGCGTCATTTGCATCCATTACACCCCGTTGGAAAGATTTTGCTTATTCAAGTTGTGGTTCCCTAATAATTGGCTTCCGGGCTTCGCTCAGGTAGAACCCACTGTCCCTATTGATGTTACTATCATTTAACTGTACTTCCAATGCCTCTCCAATTACTGAGTCCCAGAAGAAAGAGATCCTGACCAGCACCACCATTTTATCAAACTCTATCCTATGTTCTTCTTCGCTCAGCTGTTGCAGACTTTTCCACTTGCACTAGTCTTAGGTGTCATTTGTGCTCAGTAAGACATTCAACAATTGTTCTCATGGTCTGACTGATGTAAACTTTGCTGCATTCACATGATATGGAATAAATTCCAGGAATGAGTAAGCCTAAATCATCCTTCCAAGTGCAACATATCCGGCTGAACTCCTGTGAAGATTACATTTCATCAGTATGTCAGGAAATTCTCTAACCACATGCTTATTATTTATTTTGTCTTATACTTCTGACCTTCATCTTTGGGAAAAGATGCTTCTCTCTCTGTTCTTACATCATTTTATCAATTTATATGTATTTTACACTTTTTTCAATCTGTTTTTACAGGATTTAGACAAAGGCCCTGATAAACCTGTGAGCAACAGCAAGAAAGCATTAAAGAATACAAAAGGTTAATATTTTAGTGTATTGAACATTTCTGAAATTTCATCATAGGTGTTTACAAGCTAAAACCTATTTTACTAATGTTTTAAATTTCTGTTCATGTTTCCAGTAGCTACAATGTCTCACAAGAGAGAGCCCAATACTCCAGAGGTATGTGCCAAGCTTCTTGAACTCTCATTTACAATTTATATTGATGTAAAATCATTTTATTTATTTGCTTATTTAAATCTGCAGAGTTCAGTTGGAAGCATAAATACAGAAGACACAAGGGTTGAAGAAGTTGTTGAGAAAATGCCAGATGTGCCCAAAAAAAATCAGGAGGTACTTCCTAACACTGATTTATTGGTAATGTATGTTACATCCTAATATACTAAAAATGTTCATATGAGCATTTTATTTACTCCGCTTGGCTAAGTACAGAATTATACCTAAGTATTTGGGAATGGTGAAAGTACCAAGCATAAATATTAACTTGTTATCGAATGACAATGGCATCAATTGAAAGACAATGGCAGCAATTGTTTGACTGAGCATTTACAGGCTTTCACACTCGGCATGCATGCAAGCAATTCAGGTGTCATTGCTCTGCTTCTGGTGTTTCACTGTGATATGTAAGGAGATGATTTTGGTGGCTCTATCTGAAATGGGAGGAGGACATTTGATAAAATGTTACCTCCAGCTGAAAGTGGGTAAATTCCTGTTTTCAGGAAGATAAACCATGTCTAATTTATGTAGCTAATGAATGCTAGTGAAGACTTACTTATTTCTGAATATGCACAAACTTTTATATCTTGCACTATCAGTCAAGTGCCCACAAAAAATTTGTGTGGTCACGTTAACTAGGTCATGAGGTACTTCACGTATTAGTTTGTACAAAACAAATAATTTTACTGTTTGTTTTACAATTCAGGTCTTTATTTATATCTAAAAACACTTACTTGGATAATGGAAACAAAGAACCTGCCGGGAGGCACTGAAAATAAGATGTGGCCACATATTTCCCCCTGCCATATGTCTTGCCTCCCACATGACTAAGGCTTATGTCAAAATATTGTGAAACTTGTTTATGTTTTTGTTTTTTTATGTGTTTGTCTTGCCCTCCTGCCTTCATCTGTGGTAAGTGATGGGTATCTGTTTATTTTTCCCTATCCTACCTTAAAAACACTTACTCTGAAATTTGTATGTTTCTGCAAATGCTTGCTGCTTGCCGTGTACCTAGCCTCAACCACAGTCCCCTCACACTAACAGTTTGTACCTCTGTCACACATTCGTTAAGTA
Source organism: Vandiemenella viatica (assembly GCA_031002005.1). NCBI lineage: Eukaryota > Metazoa > Arthropoda > Insecta > Orthoptera > Morabidae > Vandiemenella > Vandiemenella viatica. The sequence continues at coordinate 27,502,825 of JARYHS010013630.1, read as the reverse complement.
ATAACACACCAGGAACCAAACAACCTAAATTACTTGCCTTCATTCCATTTGTAAACCTGACCATGACAATGTTAATTTGTATGCGTGGCATGCCCCGTTTATTCTGAAAGTTCCTAAACTTTGACCTAGCCTTTTTTATTATTATTTTTGTGGTAACTTGATTAGGAACTCCCTATTTCATCGACAGTCATAGTTTAATCAACTGAGCATGGTAGGTGAGCGGTAACTCTCTGGCCTCACATTCGGGAGGACACTAATTCGAATTCCTGTCTGGCCATCCAGCTATGGGTTTTCCATGGTTTCCTTCAATCACTCCATGTGTGTGCCAGGATGCTTCCTTCAAAAGGCATGGTCAAATTCCTTCCTGTTCCTTGTCCCTAGTCCTTTCCCACCTCAAGTAACCTAGATGTCAACGAGACGTAAAGCCATAAGCAGAAAAAAACACAAAAATCATTATGATAAATAACTTGGTATTTAGTACTTTATACTGATTTATGAAAATTTACTAGTTTTTTCAATCGGCAAGTGATTATTCTTTTACCAAAGTTTGTAAATGAGTTCCTTAAACTTCCCAAATAACAAGTAGCTTCTCAAACAACATCTTTTTATTTGACTTATTACATAGAAACATTTTGTTAACACATATGAAAACTTTACATCAGACTTCTTATCAAAATGTTGGGTTTTATTCTCCGTCTAGTTAGTATAGCAGCTAAGGATATTGACCTAAGTATTAAAAATGTTCTTATCAAAAGTTTGAAGCTCCTTACAGTAAACAAATGACAGTGTTTGACTTTCCACTGTACCATGCGAGCTTGCCCAGTAGCGATTATCAGATGCTTATATGCTTATACACACCATAAAATGTCTGGATAACTATAAAGGGAGCGTCCATAAACCACGTAGCTCCATTTTGCCCTCCTGTGAACCCCCCCCCCCCCCCCCCCCCCGACATAGTCCTGCGTGGCTTTTGCCTCTACCCCCCCCCCTCCCCTACGTAGCTCGTAGCTTTTCTCCCTTTTGATTCCAGAAGACATTTTGTACTGTTTTCTCTTGTCAGACTATTGTAAATTACATACAGAGATAATTAACTAAGGGAAATAAATATTCACATGCTGTTGTGAGTTCTGTTCCTCATTTTAACTGTGAAAAATGTTATGGAAGGAAAGCTACGTGGCCTGGTTCGGAAATCCCCCCCCCTGCCCCCACCTAGTTCAGCGTAGCCTTCCAGCCAAAACCTCCCCCCCCCCCCCCACCTGGACTGAGCCACGTAGTTTGTGCACGTTCCCAAAGGCACTGACAAACTTTCCTGAAGTGCTAACAATGAATCAAGCAATATAAATCATACAAAAACAATGAACACTTATTCAAAATTATTTGAAATCATGGGGAAAAACTTTGAATTAAATTAGGAAATATTTACAAGCACTTACAGCGTATGTACCACGTAAAACATCTTCCAAACAGTAAATATCTCAGTCAAAGCATATTTACTGGCACTGTATGGCCAATTATTTATTTTGGATAAAGGAAACAAAGAAACTGCCACGAGGCACTGAAAAAAAAAAGATAGGATAGGGAAAATAAACAGTTACCCGTCACTTACCACAGATGAAGGCAGGAGGGCGAGACACGTAAAAACACAGAAACACACGAATTGCACAATATTTCGACCTTAGTCTTACTCATGTGGGAGGCGAGACATATGGCAGGGGGAAAGATGTGGTCACATCCCAACCCGCCACATGAATCAAGCACAGACGGAAAATGCGTGGTAGTGGTATAATTGCCGGGAAGGGGGGGGGGGGGGGGGGGGGGGGGGGGGGGACGCATAGAATATGCTTGACCAGCGATAAAAGTGAAACAAAACAATATAATCTTTGTGTAGCTCAATTCAAAAAGTTGAAAATAAATAATAAAGTTGTAAATAAATAATAAAAAAAATAGTAAAAAATAATATAATAATATATATAAAAATAAAAAATAAAATAAAATTAAAAAAAAACGTCTGTAAAATGAAATGAGAGATGGCAAGTGACAGGTTTAACATAGGTTTAGGCCAGGGGTGTGTCTGGTGTCAAGGATATGTTGATAGGCTAGTTCCCATCTGCGGAGTTCTGAAGGGGTGGTGGTATTCGGAAAAACTCTAATTGCTCTGACTGTGACCCATAAAAACGTTACACATTCATAAAATGGTTGTAGAAATTGATGTCCAATCACTTTGCTACTCTCTTAGTTAATTGTAGGACTTAAAATCAGTGGGAACTGGTCTTTTTGGTTTGATAACCTGCTTCATTTGACAATCATTTATTTAATTTCTTTTTTTATAAATCTTTATTCATTATGGCCTGCCAGAAGGTTTTGTCACTACACCATAAATATTCCAGAATTACTTCTAGAAACAATGGAGAAGGAAGAACTGCTATGACCCTATATTAATATAAAGAAAACTCATCATTTAGCAAAGTTGGGGGAGTTGAAACATTATCACCAACCTTCATTACTTGTTGTAATAATAAAGAGAGTGTAAATGCTTTGAAGCAGTACAGGGAAAATAAATCCATTGTGTACCGCAAATGAAGGTAGGAGGACCACGCGTAACAACAAAAAAATTTTGAACACTGTTACAGTATTACCTTGGTTCTCTGGGGAGAGGCACATCTGTTTATTAAAACCTAACATTTCAGCCATCGTACTGTTGCTTTCATAAGAGAACTGTTTTTTCTTTTGCTTTTGTCTCATATATATATATATATATATATATATATTGAACATTGGATAGGATAAAAAACCACCGCTTACCAAAGAAGGGGATTCCAGCGGCGTTGGTACACGAACGAAAAAAACACGAACACACAAAGAATAAAATTTCCGAGCATGGCTCTTCCTCAGTAGAAGTGAGATGGCTGCACGCAAGCGCTGCCGGCAGCGAACTGCCGGCAGCGCTTGCGTGCAGCCATCTCACTTCTACTGAGGAAGAGCCATGCTCGAAAATTTTATTCTTTGTGTGTTCGTGTTTTTTTCGTTCGTGTACCAACGCCGCTGGAATCCCCTTCTTTGGTAAGCGGTGGTTTTTTATCCTATCCATTGTTCAATATATCCGCTTTTAGTGCCTTTGTTTCCTAAGAATCTATATATATATATATATATAGTTGTAGGAAGCACTAACCTTGTGCAGTGACATCATGGAAGTTACCGTGATTAGTGTATGTGGTTGGATAGGGTCATTCGTCTTGCGTTTTCCTTTGTGAATACAAGCAGATATGATCATATTGTAACCCACTACCAGGATTCTTGTTATTGGGTCTTTATCTGTTCTCTTTTGCCACAATCCTGGTCTCTTCAAACCAAAATTGCATGTCCTCTGTTGACTGAATTTTAAACTAAGCAGACTTGCTTCTTTCATTGTTTTTTTTAACTGCCTAACTTGTTCATGGTGTTTGAAAATTATCCTTTCTATCTTTAATGATTGTGAGGATGCTGGATATCTTCTTTCTAAGTGTATGACCAGTCTTATGTCACTCCCCAGACATACAGGAGGACACCCTCTGATTTATCCTGTGGTTTATTGTTCAGGTTGATGATACTGCAGCTCAAGATAAAGTGGAGCAGTGAAGTGTTACCAAGGCTTAATTCAAGGCTGGAGCCATTCACAGTGTGTAAATTTCTATATCTAGAGGGACAAAAGTCAATTTTGACACTAGTCTGCACAGGCAAAATGCTTATTTATATTTAAAGTAGACAAAATATATTATCAGGCACAAAGGTTTATTTTCCATGAATCCGCTCCTAACAATAGACAAAGTAATTTGAACAATGGGCTTTCTGTGACCCACCGATCAAGTGCTCCATTCGACTGCGCCATTCAACTGAGTTTGGTTGATGATTACACTGTGTTTCTGTGTGTTATTAGTAATTTGTGTGTTGCTATGGCTTTTGGCGTGTTTCAAGGTAAGTTTACACTTGATTTTTCCGTAATACGTTTTAAAACTTAAATCATGAGCATCATTAAAAGAGAGGGAGATTATTTTTGATAAAAAAACTCCTGAGCCAGTTTCATTTTGAGTTTTAATTCATTATACCACATTATACCAATCTTTGTTTGAAAGAGCTACTCATTAACTTCAATAATTACCTTCATTTGTTTGCGCATGTTTGCGACACCAATACAACTTTTCTTCATTTTCAGAATGACTGCACAAATTTTGTGTAGAGGATTTTTCAACGTATGGTTTGCTAAAGCAAAACAATCAAAGATAGATGCTTTGTTACCGTTTGTATTATAATAATCAGGTGACACATTGTTTTCAGATGACATTATAAGGAGTTTGAAAGCTACTATCGGAATTGTTTCTCTAAAAATTTAGTAAAGATGGTCTAAATTGGGAAGACATAGAGACCACTTCCTAAACACATATTCTATGTGGTTAGAAGGAAACGTTTCGTTACCTGATATTGTCACCAAAACTGAACTGCCTGGGACGAATCCGCGCTCATATGAATGACCTCAAAAAGATTTTTTGTGTTAATACTTGAACTCTCAAAGTCTTTCTGTGGTATATATATGTTCTACTTATTACATTACTTTTTCTATGTTCCCCTACTTCTAGCAATAGTGTCCCCCTGTTTGTATTGATTATCTGATCAGTATTTTATCCTCCCCCCTCCCCATCCCTTCTAACTTTCCACTGTAGCTCTCCACTTATGTGGCAAGCATTAGTGTGTGCACATGAAATTTCCTCGCCATGTGTCTTGGCTACTCAAATGATAATTGAGGTTTACAACAAAAATTATTGTATAGAGTTTTGCAGTCAATGTCTTTATTATCTTGGTTCTACGGATAGAGCTGCATCAAACCTAACATTCAGCCATCATGTTGTGGCTTTCATCAGACGACTGCTGTGTCTGTTGCCACTGTCACCTATGTAAAGATGTAGGAAATAGAGAAGTTAAAAATTTCTCTAATTTCACTGAAATTGTCGAGAATAGATACCTAGAACCAAATGAAACTTTAATTAGCCTTGAAGTCATGTCACTTTTACTACCGTGCCAATTAACAAAACCATAAATATAATCAGGGAATGATTAGAAACTTTCAACTTGCCGCAACAATACTTATGGAGTTCCAAGTAAAATCAACCTTCATTCTGTCACCAATTTATTCATTGATAGATTTGAGTATGAAGTTGTTTACAACTCCACCATGAAACCATTGTTGCGGTTGAAATATATGGATGCTACTTTTAATTCATGTCTTCTTCAATCAAGTTTGCTAAGGATATTGAACTGGACAGACACCTCCCTTTTCTGGATGTTTTAGTAAAAAGAAATGATGAATACCTGACCAACTGAATATACCAGGAGCCAACACATGCCACCCTGCGTCTCCATGTAGACATCCATGGTGAAACTTTAAAAACGTTTACTCTCTGCGCATCCACAGTATGTCACAAGGCAAGCGTGGCCACTGAAAGAAGAAATTTGAAGGAGACTTTTCTAGCCAATGCACAGTGTGCCATTTTCTATATCTAGAGGGACAAAAGTCAATTTTGACACTAGTCACACAGGCAGAATAGTTATTTATATTTAAAGTAGACAAACTATATTATTAGGAACATTTTCCCAACCGGCGGTCTTTTTTGAGGCAGTCTCCAGCTGCGCCCACCTCTCATAATGTTCTCCCGTTGATGTAGGGTTTGTCCCGAAAATTACTTTATTATTTGTGTTGTGTCTTTTCTGTGTGTTCGCGCCCCACATCCCTCATCTAAAGATAAGTGGTGACTCATTTCCCTATCCTAATTTGATTCCTTTCCGCTACTTAGCATCTTGATTTCATTGTTATATATATATATATATATATATAAATTCCGCGATGGGTCCCTATGGACAGGTTTATTATCTATTTATTAGTATCTTCGAGCTTAGGCATTTTTACCCCCACCCTCACTCCCTGCCATGTTGTTTCCCTCCCTACAACCACGAGCTACAGGCCTTGCGGGCTTACTCAGTTGGCAGCCGGCCTCCAACATGCAGCCATCTCACTACTACTGAAGAAGTATCATAGGCTCGAAAATTTTATTCTCTGTGTGTATGTGTTTTTTCGTGTTTCGACGCCGCAGGAATCCTCTTCTATTGAAGGCGGTGCTTTTTCTACTATCCAAATATAATATCCGCTTTCAGTGTCTTTGTTTCCTAGTAACCCACATGGCCATAACAGGCTTTCCTTTGTTTTGTCTTTGTGTTAACCATCTTAATGTTCTTTCATATGTAGTTTTCTTTGACTCTTGCTTTGTGATGTGTTTTGTTTGACCTAGATAACATGGTGTCAAAACTCGTATTTTCTCTGTTCAATATGTTTTACTTTTTCAAACACATAGCCGGCTCGCAGAACTATTAAGTTTTTCCCGCTCTTTTGTGAAATTTTTTATGCTCTATGAAATAATTCATCTCAGTGCTGTATTAACAACTGATTTTAGGCACCTTTCACCGCATTCTTGTGCCTGGCTTCCAAATACACGGAGCTCTCTTCAACTGGCCTACACACGTGTGTCTTGACTTAAATTTTCCGCCGCACTTGTGTCCATGAACTATTTCACGCTTCTCGATACATTTATCCCTTTTGCTGTGCTACAACTGTTACTAGTCTCTTCTAACCAATTTCCATTCACTCTGTGGCAGTGCCATCAATCGCAATTATCTCCCTTTTTTCCAAACTTTTGCAAATTATCCCCCCCCCCTCCCCACTGGTATATTTTCTTTAGATATACCACAGCGGATGCAGCCGACATTGCCTTAAAACTTCCCTGTGTTTGCTAGCCACTTTTGTTACAATTTCTAACAATTAACTTCCATCAGCAGTAACTAAGTTTTCACTTTCATATCAGTCAGTAAAAATTACCAAAAACTTGTCTGACTCTCTTGGCCCCACAGTTTCCCACACAAAAAACAACAGCATGTCCCCAGTAACCAAATACCTTTCTGCATTCCGAGGTCATGCCTTCCAACTAGCCAGATTACAGTCACACATCCTTTTCCTAACAGAACCTTAATATTCCCCCAAATGGCCTCACAATAAAATTGCTCATATTTTGTTGACCCCCCACCGCCCAACTTTGCCCTCTTTTATACCATTCTGGTACAGGCAGTCCTTAGCCTTAACTGCTTTGGTGCTGCAACAATACACAGACCTGGCCAGCCAACACTCCAGACATCTTATATCTCTATACAAAATACTGCTGCTGTCAACCCTACATTTTGTTCCTCACCTTCAACAAATCTTGCAAAAGGCTGTAGAATCTATGAACAGGCATACCACTCCCATCTCAAAGCAGGACAATCTCTCCCCTTGCAGACTACCAGGTCACTAACCCAGGTGTCAACCCCCCCCCCCCCTCATTTCCTCACAACCATTTATTGCCCAGCTCTTCAACTTACCTCTACCACCTACCTTAAAACCCACACCTCGCCCAGTCAGTCTGAATCAAGCTGCCAAAACCAAACTGTCTGTTATTAATCTGTCTTCTTCCCCACTCTCAGAACCACAACTCTCAGTACCCTCACCCACTACCACATTTGATCAGACGACCCTAGTACATGACTCCTTAGCCTTCTGCCACTCACTCCTCTGGAGGTACCACTTTGCCTCGAAGAGCAACTATCTGGACACTCAGAATGCCCTGGAGCCCAGCCCCAAAGGTTCCAACTACCCTCCATTCTTGACCACCATCTCTCCCACAAAACCGCACTCTCCAATTGTTTCAAGATCTGGTTTCCACCAGTTTGGCTTCCCATAGTTTCGTAAAATCACTACCCAGTGGCACCAACCTGACTCTTCGAGAAACCCGAGCCATCAGGGAACTCTCCTCTGATCCAGACTTGATCATTCTACCGACAGACAAGGGCTCAACTATGGTGGTCATGAACCACTGTGATTACTTTAGTGAAGCACTGCGTCAACTGTATGACACCAACACTTATCGCCCCCTCAGCCATGATCCCACACCTGCAGTCAGTGATAGAATAAAAGATTATATACACTCCATGGCCTCATTCCCCATTCTGTTTCACTCCTCACTTCAAAAAAGCCACACACACCTTTCCTATACCTACTTCCTAAAATTCATAAGCCTGGCAACCCAGACGTCTCATAGTTGCTGCATATGGCTCACCAACTGAGCGCATCTGTGCCCTGGTGGACCAGCATCTACAACCCATTGTCAGCCAGCTTCCCTGCCACAACAAAGACACCCGACACTTCCTCTCTCAACTGACCACGGTACCCACACCTCTTCCCCCCTGATTCCTTCCTAGTGACGGTTGATGTGACCTCCATATATACAAATATTCCCCACTGTCATGGGCTCAGCACCATGGAACACTTTGTAGACCAGCATTCCCCCAGTAGCCTCCCCACCAGATCCTTCTTGATCACCCTGGCCGAGCTAATACTGAACAACAACTTTTTTTTCATTTGATGGCAAAATTTACCACCATGTCATCAGCACTGCCATGTGCACTTGTATGGCTCCCTAACACACCAACCTCTACTTAGGCCGCCTGGAACAGTAATAGGCTATTTGACAGTATTAAAAAAATATTATAAATTGAACTCATTCTCGTAGATTAATGCTTCAGGAAGCTATTTTTTTTTCAATTTTGAAAAGAAAAGTGGATTATTTTTAATAAAAAGGCGAAATAAAAATTATACTTTTCTTACCTCTGGTCACGTGACAGAAAACGCTCTAGGATTGGTGATCGCTTGAGTGACGTCACACGTCTGTAAATGCTATTGCTAGGAAAGGAGCATTTCCTATTATCCAAGTTTTCAACTATTTTTATTGTTTGTTGCTGGTCATTTCTTGTTATTAATGAAATTTCATTTTGAATACAAAATCGAGAACAATTTGTAAAAGCCTACAGTGGAAAAATATCGAAAACAGATTCCTTATTTGTGGCGCTGGCTATAGAGAAACCCCTGACTTTTATTCTGCTGAGCTTAAAAATGTAACAGCTTCAATTTGAGACTCATTTATATTTAAATGGAAAGCTAGGTATTGATTGTTTTGCGTTAGCAAACCATACGTCGAAAAATTCTGTACGCAAAATTTGTGCAGTGAAAATAAAGAAATAAAGAAAAGATGTATGGGTGTTGCACATATACGCAAACAAATGAAGGAATTTCTTGTAGCTAATAAGCAGCTCTTTCAAATAAATATAGCAAGAGACCGATATAATGTGGTATAATGAAATAAAATTCAACATGAAATTGACTCAGTAGTTTTTTAAAAATTAAAACAATCTGCTCTGTTTTAATGATGCTAATTCATCACGGAAAAAGCATGCATAAACTTACCTTGAGGATCGCCAAAAGCAACACAAACACAGAAGTCACTACTAACGCTCAGAAACACAGCGTAATCATTGACCTAGCTCAGTCAAATGACGCAACCGACTGGAGTGCTTGATCGGTGGATCACAGGAAGCCCATTGTTCAAACTATTTTTTCTATTGGTAGGTGTGAATTCGTGGAAAATAAACCTTTGTTCTGAGTAATATAGTTTATCTACTTTGAATATAAATAACTATTTTGCCTGCGTAGACCATTATCAAAACTGACTTTTGTCCCTCTAGATTTAGAAATTATCACACTGTGCGGCATCCTCCCGGATGCGAGGTCAGAGCGTTACCCGCTCACTCACCACACTCGGAACAATTGGATGTTGTGGGCCATTTTTCTTAATTGCAGATTAAGGCTTATAGATAAATTATATTTTTTTGTCAATAAAACTGAATTTGTTGGTTTATTCATTTACCTACCTCGTTCACTTCATCTCACACGAAGAAACTGTGAAGTGTTTGCTATTACCATAAAGAGAAGCAATTAAGAAGTAGTGTCCTGATAGCTGTGTGATTGAAGAGTGGTAATGGAATTCAGAACGTCCTACGTTCGAACTTTGGTTGGGATAATATTTTTTGCGTGCATTTTTTCCATTTTTGTTTGCAGTTTTTTTGCACTACTATGTTTTTATTCGAAGAATTCATAATAGTTGCTAAGCTTCATACAAGCGTTTGAAACAAATTGCTATCATACATGAAAACTTTTAATTTTTAAACTTACCAGAGAGAGAATATCATGCAAAAAATACAGGTGCACGGTGGCGAATAATGGAATTTATTTTAGAAGTGACATCACTTAAAGAAATTTCATGCTAATCTTGCAACAGTTCCGGAACGCGTTGTCCTTTTCGTTGGAATTTTTACCTGACGATACAACTGTAGGTTACCTTCCTGACATAACTGCGTCTATTAGGCGGTATTTACTTTTAATGTGCAAGTAATAATTTTTTTTAAAAAAAAAACTTGTTTATAGTGTGCAAGTAACATCCAATTTCCTTTTTGAAATCTTCTTTGGTTGTTTCAAACGGTTGTAATTCGCTTGTTATACAAAAATTTCTGAAGCCTTCAGGGAAAAAAAAGAAAAATTAAAATGATGTTTTGGTCGATTTTCGGGAAGAAATGATTATGCGAAGCAACCAACAGCAACTAGTATCCACAGAAAATGGCAAAAGAAAACAAATTGAACATATTCCGAAGCTAGGATCGAAACTTAGGACCCTAACCCTAATAATTCTCACCTTAAACAACGTATTACATTTAACTCTACAAAATCAAGGTGTAAATGAGCTTCAAAGAAAAACGTAAGTGACTTTGTCGCAATATCAAATTGAAGTTGTTACGTTTTTAAGCTCCACAGAATAAAACTCAGTGGTTGTTTCTATAGCTAGCCCCACAAATAAGGCGTCTACTTTCAATATTTTTCCACTGTAGGCTTTTACAAATTGTTTTAGATTTTATATTCAAAACGAACTTTCATTAATAACAAGAAGTATCCAGCAACAAACAATAAAAATAGCTACCAAGTAAGGTAAAGATAGCATCTTATTTCTCTTAAACTTTGCTTCACTTACTTATATCACAAAAATAAAATTCTTTCTAACCAATAACTTCTTATATTCGAACAATAATTACAACCACCAATTATTACTGTTACTTTTTCAGGTAGCTTTTCTACTATTTAATCAATTACATCACATAAAAATATGAATGAAACAAACTCGTGGATATCAGTATGAAAACCGAACCTAAGGTAATAACTAATACAAAAGAAACTTTTCAGTAGACATTTACAACTCGTGCCACTGCACCTTAATAACTGGTAACACAATAAAATCGATATAGAATTTTTACACATACCAAAGCGCATGTGTGTGAAGCAGTGGGAAAATGTACTCTATATATATATATATATATATATATATATATATATATATATATATATATAATAGGCACTAAGTAGTGACAAGGAATTACAAATTAGGATACGGAAATGAACAACTGCTTACCTTAGATGATAGTTGTAGGGCATGAACGCATAAAAGACACACAGCATGACTGTTGGCCAGGAACATGGCGAGAGTAAATCCAAAAGGGGGACAGGTAGAGGGGTAGTGATTTAAAGCTAATACCCGAGTATTGCTAAATGTGAAAACTGATATCTGATTGTCAAAATGAGCAAAATGATATAACAAAATCTAAATATAAATAACCAAAAATAAATTAATTAAAAATTAAACCAAAGAGTCTATGAAGTTAAACATTACCACTAGTTAACAGTGGTTCAATTTTGGTAGTGGGAATGGAGGCAAGGAACGCCCAAAAATTTAATTGCTCTATTTTTCTACACGTTTTTCCATGTGACCCCACAGCAGCAGTCTTCTAGTTTGGTATGTGGTGATTATTCTCTTTTCCAAATGTTTTATATATGAAATAAAGAGGTTATAATATATATAATTGGATAAAGGAAACAAAGAAACTGCCGCGAGCCACTGAAAATAAGATAGGATAGGGAAAATAAACAGTTACCCGTCACTTACCACAGATGAAGGCAGGAGCGCGAGACATGTAAAAACACAAAAACAAACGAATTGCACAATATTTCAACTTTAGTCTTAGTCATGTCTCGCCTCCCACATGACTAAGACTAAAGTCGAAATATTGTGCAATTCGTTTGTTTTTGTGTTTTTACGTGTCTCGCCCTCCTGCCTTCATCTGTGGTAAGTGACGGGTAACTGTTTATTTTCCCTATCCTATCTTATTTTTATATGTATATACAGGGTGTTACAAAAAGGTACGGCCAAACTTTCAGGAAACATTCCTCACCCACAAACAAAGAAAATATGTTATGTGGACATGTGTCCGGAAACGCTTACTTTCCATGTTAGAGCTCATTTTATTACTTCTCTTCAAATCACATTAAACATGGAATGGAAACACACAGCAACAGAACGTACCAGTGTGACTTCAAACACTTTGTTACAGGAAATGTTCAAAATGTCCTCCGTTTAGCGAGGATACATGCATCCACCCTCCGTCGCATGGAATCCCTGATGCGATGATGCAGCCCTGGAGAATGGCGTATTGTATCACAGCCGTCCACAATACGAGCACGAAGAGTCTCTACATTTGGTACCTGGGTTGCGTAGACAAGGGCTTTCAAATGCCCCCATAAATGGAAGTCAAGAGGGGGGTGAATCGAGGAAGTACAGTACATACTAACGAAACTAAAATGGGCTCTAACATGGAAAGTAAGTGTTTCCGGACACATGTCCACATAACATATTTTCTTTGTTTGTGTGTGAGGAATGTTTCCTGAAAGTTTGGCCGTACCTTTTTGTAACACCCTGTATATATAACTTTAGATGAGGTAAGTGGTGGCTCATTTCCCTATCCTAATTAATTCCTTTTCTCTACTTAGCGCCTTTGATTTCATTGTTTACTAAATATATATATATAAATGTTTGTTGAAAAAACACAGTACATGGAGAAACAAAACAACAACCTACAAACAATACACCAAAAATTTGGAAACACAAAAATAGTCAAGGAATTTAAATATCTAGGAGAATATATACAAGTAGGAGGATCTAATAAGTTATCAAATTTGGAAAGATCAGAAAAACTTCAGAAGGCTTACAGACTCACATGGTCATATTATCACAAAAGAAATATATCAAGACAGGCCAAACTCGGACATTACAGTGGTACTGCCAGAGGCATTATATGCATCAGAAACAACCACAATTGGGGCTTCAGGCATCACGGAAGCGGAAAAAGTTGAGCGCCAAATCCTTAGAAAAATTTTTGGAGCAATATATAAAGATGGCATATGGATAAAAAGACCAACTAAAGAACTATTCGAACATACAGATAGATTGATAGACATGATGAGAAGATGTAGATTACAATTCTATGGATATTTACAGCGAATAAACAGCACTAGACTAATAAAGAGAATCTTTGATGTGGTAAATGGTTCACTCAGGAAAACCAATTGGTTCCAGGAAATAGAAGAGGACTTGAATCACACAGAGATCAGCAAGGAAATGACACGAGAAAGGGGACAGTTCAGGAACAAAATTAAGAAAACAAAATTTGAAATACAGAAGAAAACAGGAACAAAATGGACTGAACAAAGGAAACAGGAACACAGTGATCGTATGAAGAGGTTTTGGGAAGAGAAGAGGAAGAAGATGAATACAAACAAAAACTGAATAATCATGAATAATTTGAGCTTAAACACTGTCCTCAAGGTCAATAATGATTAATAATAATAATAAATGTTTGTTTGTTTGTCTTCTGTGTGTTTCAGTACCATTCATCCAATTGCAATAAAACTTTGGTAAGTTATTGTGTGGGTGCCTTGGAAGATTTCTGACCAAAAAAAAAAAAAAATCAAAAAATACCTACCCCGTTTCTCTGAGCACCGCTCTTTCCCCCCCCCCCCCCCCCCCGCCCCAAATGATCTCTATACAAACCCACAGTTTTTGTCAGATTTAGATAGAATTTTGTACTTGTATAGTTTAATACAAAGAGAATAATACTGTCTACATTTGTTTTGTAAACCCCACCACTCTCCCTCCACCTTTACACAACCCCCTTAACTGCATTTAACAAACGAACAGTTTTTATCCGATTTTGGTGGAACTTTGCTTACATATCCTTTAACATAAATAGAAAAATACTGTTTGGTTCACAAAAACTTAACCTCTCTTATTTCCCCCCACCCCCCTCCCATCCCCTAATTTTTTCGACATTGTTCATACAAACCCACTATTTTTATCCAATTTTGATTCTACTTAGTACATGTATACTTCACTACAGCTTAGCTGGTAGCTCAGTGGTTAAGGCACTTACTTCCCAATTTTTCTGTCTCCAGTTGTGGGTTCAAAAGCCAGGAGGAGTAGGAATTTTTAAGAGTTGTAATTGATCCTATGAGTTATGCCGGGATGTTTCACATTAAACTTAGGTCCCAAAGGAAAAGAACTGATGTCCTGCATCTGAAACAATAGCATAGTTCACCTCACCAGTCTTTGGGTTATGGTCTTAGTTAGATTTTTTACTTTAAAACAAACAGACTATCGATATATCGGCAATGTCTGAGATAATATATTGCAGGCGATACTGTGTACTTGAGGTTTGAAAAAACCTAACCCTTTATCTCCTTCATCCCAACCCCTTAATTTCTGCCTACATTCTTTGTGCAAGTCCACAGTTTCTATCTGATTTTGATGGCACTCAGCACACATATACAATAAAAGAGAGCGATCTGCTTACTCACTGATTAAGATACTTACTTTTGAAAGTTTCTGGGTTCATTCCCACGTTCAAATCCCTGTGGGAAATTAGAACAATTAAGGGCGATTGTTGAAATAAATAATGAAGGAAAGGGAAATTAACCCACCACATACCAAAGTTGATGGCTGTGATGAGAGAAAACACTTAAAACACTTAGGTGGGCAAACAAATTCATATAATTTTTGGCAACTGCCTTCTTTAGTGGTAGATAAACGGGCCTGTGTTCACACAGAATGTCACCCAATGACTAGCTAGGTAGTAGGGGAATGGCTAAGGAGTAGACTATTGATATATCGACAATGTCTGAGATAATATATTGCAGGCGATGGTAAAATGAATATATGTAGCAAGGGTACCTAGTACTGATGCGAAAAGTTATATCTAGTTAATTAAAAAAAAGTAAAATAATATATATGTGTGTGTGTGTGTGTGTGTGTGTGTGTGTGTGTGTGTGATGGGTTAAGTGGTTAAGGCCAGGTGGGTGTCTGGTATCCAGGATATTCTGGTATGCTAGTTCCCATCTCCGGAGTTCTGCTGCAGTGTTGCTGTTGGGAAAAACTCTGACTGCTCTCACAGTGAAACTGCCATTGAGATTGTTGGAATCATGGCTATTGGCATGTTCTGGTATTGGAAGATACAAGTTGCGTTTGTGGACTGTTTGTCTGTGGCCATTTGTTCTAACTGAGAGTTGCTGTGTGGTGAGACCTATATAGGAACTGATGCAGTGGCGGCCAGTTAGTTGGTATATGACGTGAGTAGTTGAACACGTGGCATGTCCAATAATGGGGAAAGTTTCCCCTGTAGTAGGATTGGAATATGTAGTCATGGGTGGAAGCATGCTGCAGGTTTTACAGTGAGGTCTATTGCAAGGAAAAGATCTATATGGTGCTTTTGGAGAGTCTGACGGAGGGTATTTGTGGACTAAGATGTTCTTAAGATTGGGTGATCTGCTAAAACATGCACGGGGAACACTGGGTAGAATTTTGAGTAGGAGAGTATGCATTTCCGGAAAGGAGGGAAGAAAGTCATACCCCTGTCACAAGATATGGTTGATGGACTTGAGGCCAGGAGAGAACTGGGTGACAAAGGCAGGGCTATGTTTGGTTTTTGTAGGAGACAAGCGAGAGTGGATATGTGGAGGGTCAGTGATCGCACGGGAGATCTGTCTATGTACAATCCTGGTATGACACGTTTCAATAGTTCTGCATCATTGTTGACCTCATAATTAATAGCTTTTCAGGTTATGCTGCATTGTTTATTGAAATACCTGAGCTTTCAGCTGGTATCCTACAGCCTTCTTCAGAGATACTGTTTATGTTGATGTTGACGTCGCAACAGTCGCCAAGCATTGCACAGTAAAAGGCCACTATCTTTGTTGATGTTCTTCATATTTCTTAAAATTTCTGATGCCTCTTTCACACGTTGAGGCCACAGCCGATCTTCTCTCCACAGCAGACTTGTGTCTTGAAATTTTATTTCATGCTCGGCGTTAATGGCATGGCAAACTACGGCGGTTTTGTCACTTTTGTTATATTTATAGTGGCGGATATGTTCCTTAAGTCTCCCCGCCACAGTGCAGCCTGTCTCGCTGAATGATCAGGTATTTCAATAAACAATACAGCATAACCTGAAAAGCGATTAATTATGAACAAAGACGGCCGCGGAAGTCTTAGCAATTCTTGACCTCATTCAGCAATTCCTGAGCAACTTCCATTCGCCGCTGTTTTTGTTCAAAGGTCAACACTTTCTGAACAAATTTTGCTGCAACACTTTTCGTACCCAAAACTGATGAAACAATTTCATGTCATGAGCCAGTTGATATGACAACATCATCATCAACTTCTCTAATTGTGATTCGGCGATCGTTCATAAACATTTCTTTAATTTTTTCATTGGTTATTGATGTGCTAGGATGACCCATATGCTCGTCATCTACAACATCTTCACACCCATCTTAAAAATGTTGATACCATTCATAAACCCTTGTTTTACTCATAGTAGATACACCAAAAGCAATATTTAACATTTCTAAAACTTTGTTGCACTTAATTCCATTTTTATAACAAAATTTAATGCAAATTCTCTGATCCATGATTTATACAAATGAAAAATCGCCGCCAATATCAAAACACACATTATCCTTTTAACAGCTGTCAAGAGACTAAACATCGAATATAGCTCAATATGTGTAGATACTTTTGAGACATGTTTGCCAACACAACGAAAAAACTGTGCCATTACTTTTTTAACACACCTCATACGTATATTCGGAAAATTTGTTCTGATCTATTGATAATGAAGTATTTTGTGGAAATATAATAACTGAAGCAGAGTAATGTTTGGCCCTGATATTCTGGAAAACATGGATTTGCCCAATTTCAGTGGTCCATTGTTTACAGAAATCATTCCATACAAATGCGTAGATGGTTTCTTCATTAATGCGTATTTTCCTAGTCCACCCTCTTTTTCCAGGTTTTATTATCTCATTTTCAACCAGTTAAAAGGGCCATTGAAAAAATGGAGATATTATAGACAATTTGGTCTGTTCTGGATGAGAAAGTAATCAATTTTGTGGTTGTGAAAGAAAAGTGCCCTTACCAGTTTAGAGTTTATGAAATTAAAAAAGCAACATATACAATTTCAAATATGTTTATTAATTGTAATCGTTAATGTCTTATTTGCAGAATAAGCCAGTTAGGAAAACACGGAAAAGAATCCCAAAAGGAGGTACAAAAGATGAAAATGTGGGAGAATCTAAGAAGTATGTATAAGTTCAATTAATTTTTTAAATTACAACTTGTATTTGAATGAAATTATTAAATATTTCTTTTTCTTCCAGGTCAAAACGTACAATGGTGGAGAAAGGTAAGTTACTAATACAAATGTTGCTTCAACCAAAATTATTTTGAAAGGTCCACTATATGTGATGCAGTGACAGCAACTATATTGTTTTTCTTTCACTAAAATAATGAAGTGTAGTGGAAATGTAGATCTCTTAAAATTTTGGCTATGCTCTTTCAGTTATTTATATTATCAAGTACTTACTATACTTGCCAGTCCCCACTCCTCTCCCACCCCCTCCTGATTACTTCCTGGTCTCCATTGATGTAACTTCTCTATGTACCAACAAGTGCCCATGTGAAGGTCTCAGTGCCCCGGAACATTTCCTGGATATGTGATTGCGATACTGCCTTCCCTTGGCTTACTTACTCTCCAAAAACTACTCCTGCTACGATTCTTGATCTCTATCATAGGTTCTGCATAGCCCCATCGTATGCCAACCAGATCCTGGGCCATCCGGAGGAATGTTTCCTGAACCAAATCCATTTAAGCTCGTTGTGTGATTTAAGTGCATAAATAATATATTTATCACCTTGGTTCACAGTGAAAACAACCTCCTAGACTTCATTGATTTCTTCAATAATAGCCTTCAGACTTCACCTGGGCCTACTTTCTTACACACATAACACTTCTTGATGCGGATATTGCCCTATGGCAGTGTGTCTTTTATATCTTTGTTGACATCAAGTCCATTAACTAACAGCAATATCTACACTTACACACTTGTCATCTGTACTACCAAATGTTTCCTTCCATACGGCCTTGCCATCCACAGAAGACACATCTATTGTGATGATGAGTCCTTCTCTAGATATTCACAACACTTATCACAAGCCCTCATTACCTGCTACTGCCCTAATGTTCCTTTCTTGGAATTTGTACCCTTCTCCCCAAAATTCTACCCACTGGCTCCCACCTACGCTTCACCAGACCACCCAATTGGAGAAGATTGTGATCTGCAAGTACTCCTCTTCTTACTCTTCCATACTTAGATCCTTTCCATATAGAACTCACTACAAAACCAATCTGACCACAGGAGATATGTTTCCCCTAATTTTACATGAATATGCATGAAACACACTTCATGTACCAGCTTACCTGCCTTTACTGTACTAGTTCTTACATAGGCATTTTGATCTGGAAATCACAGATCGCAAAACTTTCCTCTCTACAGCATACAAACAGAGAACAGTGTAATTACTTATGTACATTTAGAAGGCTCACAGCACATATCTTTGATATAGAAGGGAGATAATAGCAGACACTGATAGATGTGTTAATAATCATTTTGTGACTTGTGTCCTCCAGTTCATGACGGAGTGACAAACAATTCAGTAGTACGCAGGTAGTGAAACACACGGTTGGTTAAAATATGTGTGGGAAGGTGCCATGAATGCGATAGTGATATTACGGCAGCTCGCACTGCGAACATAACAGCTTCATGTGAGTACATAGTGAGATACTGCTCGTAGTACATATTTAGAAACTGTCATTGATATACTGCTGATAATTATCTCCTGACTGTTCATTTATTTATTCTTTGTGTGTTCTTACCATTATTGTTCCCTTAGTAATGTATTTATTTATTCTTATAATTTAATTTTATATCTATTTGTGTGTTCTGCCTACACCTGCAATATTGTTTTTCCTTACTTATCGATAGTTTGTTCCATTTTATTTAACCCCCTCCCCCCACTTTCTATTCTCCATGGTATACCCAGTTATACAGCAGGCTCTGTTTTACATGTATATCCCTTGCCACCTGGCTCGTATATCCCTCCATGGGGCCAGTCATCTTATTAGTCAGGATATCAATTTCTGAATTGTAAGAAATTTCTTAAAATCAACCAATATTTTTTAAACTGTACCAAAAAGTTTCCATCATTTTATTTCTCTTTCATTTTAAGCAATAACAGATGTTTTTGCTGTTATAAACCATTAAAATTTCAACCTTCTGAAGGTAACTAAAATTCTAATAAATACTGAGTTTCACCCTTTAAGATTTTTCCTTCTAAAAAAATCTCTGTAAAAATGTTATTTGCCACTACCCACTGATGTTAATAAATTTACTTTCCCATAAAACTTTTTAAATACTGAACTATCATCTTTTTTCCCCGAAATTAGATCTACAGTAACAATTATCTTTTTAGTAAAATTACCCAAATTTTAATAATTTCCCTGAATCAAATTAATTTTTATCCTTACAATTCCCTCTCAAATGTTTTTAGATTCTTTTTTCATCTTTATCTAAAAAATGACAGTGTTTTATTGCTACACAAGATTCTTTGTTTGAATCGTATTATTTACAAAATTCTTCAAATTACTATAACTTTCTTTAGAAATTTCCACTGCATATGGTTCTTGTACTAAAATGTTCCTGGACTTCCCTCAAATCCCTAACATTACTAGGAATGAGATATCTAGTGTAGTTGATTTTACTCATGAATACAATACCATCTTCTTTTTCTTGCAAATGGACTCATTGAACTACTATATTAAACTACTATGCTGCACTTATACTAGCATTGGCCCACTTCTCTTATCAACAATTAGCTTATATGTGAGTGCAGACTTTCCCGGCGTATTGATGAAATGAAGTCCTCTTGGGGGTCCAGCCGGATGGTGTTGTGTAAACACGATGTTTCGACAGCTGCCTCTGCTGTCTTCTTCACGTATCTTTTAGCTGTTACGAGCTGACTGCTGTCACTGCCTCGACTGGCTTGGCCACAAACCAAACCTCCTTTATACCTTCAGCTGGAAGGTGCGCTCACTCTGGTTGGTCTTGAGTTCTGGCTTAATATGCGGCCTGCTGTGGTCACTGACAGGCGCCATTTGTGCCTTCCTGCCCGGATGTGCTGATGGTCCGAGATGCTGGTGAGTCCAGTAGATCCGGGCGGGAAGGCGCAAATGGTGCCAGTCGGTGACCGCAGAGGGCCGCATATTAAGCCAGAACTCTCAACCAACCAGGATGAGCACGCCTTCCAGCTGAAGGTATAAAGGAGGTTTGGTTTGTGGCCAAGCCAGTAGAGGCAGTGACAGCAGTCAGCTTGTAACAGCTACTAGATACCTGATGAAGACAGCAGATCCAGCTGTCGAAACGTCGTGTTTACACAACACCATCCGGCTGGACACCTGAGAGGACTTCATTTCAATTAGCTTATACTTGGCCAATAATTTAAAACCTGGACTCTTCATTCTGTGAGAATTATCAAACACGAATAGTATTTACCCTAAACAGTTACCAGTTGAATTGTGATTTATGTAATTCTAATCAACTACTTTACTTCTATCTGCCTTACTGTTTTAGCTGTTACTGTAGTGAATCCAAGGAAAGGTATACCGGGCTGTATGACTAGAGTTACATTTATTGGATGATTTCTCGATTGGTAATCTTTGTATAGGCCTCTACATCAGTTCCTGCTTTAGATATTAATGTTGAACCACAAAGCCACATAAACATGGCTCGGTTGTTGGTTATTCTACTCAAAGCTATAAACCGCAAGCATGAATGATCTTATCTGCATCATAACTTGTAACCACCCATTTTTTTAACTAAAATTTGTGACATTTTAAATTAGTTTGCCATTGTTATTGATCGTACTTCCAAAAGATATGCAGAGTTTATCAGATGTCATTTGAACTGCCCAGTGACTAGCAACAATTCTTCATTTACAGTGAAAGTTGTAGATCTAAATTTTGTGTATTTTATTTTTGTAAGTTTTTTATCTGTAAAGTTAATATCAATGAATAATGTCTAAATATATTTCATGATGTATTTTTCACTTACAGACGCAGAAAATAAAACTGAGGTTAAACGGACAGAGACCGTCTCCAAGGTGAGATTCTAGGTTTTAATTTTCTGTTAAGATGTAAGTTGCTAGGCATTTTGTGTTTGTGTTATTTAATAATGGCAAAATTTGATATCGCTGTTCTTTATTCTCTCTTTATGTATTTTTGTATAAATATGGTGATAGGTTTGACTGTCATCTTAGGCTCTGATTGTTAAATTTAAATGTTGGCCAGAAGAAACCTCCATTAATTAATATTTTTTTCTCTCTCAATCTGGCTAACTAAGGACGAGTCACTGGCCTCTTGTACACAGGGGACCAGAGTAGATCAATTGGGGGGGGGGGGGAAGGAACCTGCGTCCTGCCTTAATTCATACCAAGTTTGTTAGCCCTGGTGTACCTAACCTAGAGGAGATAAGTCTATCTGTCTGCAAAATATGTAGCTTTGTGTTCTGTGCGATAAGTGTATTTTTGTTTGTGAAATGTGTAGTTTGAGGCAGAGAGTAGGGACTGCCCCTGCATTCAACTAGAAGACTTGTGGAAAACTGCCTAAAGACCACAATCATGATGGCCAGTTCATGGGGACCAGGATTACAACGTGGCCACGTTGTTCCTCCCCGATCCAGTGTGCTCTGCCTTAACGCAGCAAGCCAAACTGGCAAGTTTTAAGCTTCTATTATTTCAGATATGTTCTCTTGTCCACTGTTCCTCTCTGCCTCACTTCATTTTGCATATTAAATCCTCCTACATGACTCACCTGACTCACTGCAGTTATTTGTTAATTTCTCACCGACACTACTCAATCCTAACATGTTGTTTCTGGTCTGAAACAAGAACCAGAAAATATCCTTTTCTTATTATGTCTACATTTTTACGGCTTTGTACCACTGTGGCAAGTTATGGTTCCTTTCTGTCATTTAGATGCAGGGAATTTAAATACACTCATTCTCTTATATAAAATGCGTGATCTGGAGACTGTGCACGTTGTCTATAGCTACTGGCTAGAGAACGGTCATGTGCCAACCGTCACTCACGAATCATCAGACACCATATTACAATCATTCCTTCATGTTGCTTTTTATTTACAACAGCTAGAAGCAGAAATTCATGTAAGAGAAGAGTATTCAATGTTTACACTATATTATCTATATACATGTTAAAGCATAATCTAAGAATTTTTTTTTTTTTTTTTTGGGCATAAGATAAGTAACAATTAAGTTTATTAAAACTCAGAGAAAGTTTACACGAAACGTACGTAATCTTGAAATGTATCAGTCAAATAAATAACAGTTTTTGAAATTATAGTCTCCGTTATTTAAAGTAAAATGTATTTATGTAAATAAAATCCTAACCAAATACTCTTATAATCCAATGAGAGTAAGACACTCATGTCACGAAAGATATCATTAAAAATGATTCTTATTTGTTTTTCCTTACAAGTTTTTTTCCAGAATAAATTCCTACTACCATCATAGATGATACCCTTAGTTTTTGATAAACGTGTTAGCTATTAAATGAAATTTAAGTTTACCTTTTTAAGTAGATTTAAATCGTCAATAATATGTCTATGTATATGTGAAACAATTATATACTTGCAGTAAATAGCAGTGAGCAGAGATATTAGAAATTATTTACACAGTTTAATACATATGCAACTGCTATGAAATTAATTGCCATAATACAGGCATTAAGTTTGCTAATGTTAGGTGGGACAAGATGTTCAAAATTTTAAAGAAGTCAAGTCTAAAGCATCGAGATAGAAGGATATAAACTATATAAGAATCAAGTGGCTGTAATAAAAGTAGAGAATCACGAGAGACATGCATCAGTTAAAAAGGGTGCGAGACAAGGTTGTAGTCTATCCTCGTTAATATTCAACTTGTATGTAGAAGAAGCAATGAAGAAAGTCAAAGAAAAATTTCCGTGTGGCATAAGTTTTTAGGGAGAAAAAATCAGTATGCTACGATTTGCTGATGACATTGTCTTGTTAGCAGAGAGGACTGAGGATATTGAGAAGTTATTGAATGGCATGAACAAAATACTGCATGAATATTTTGGACTGAATATAAATCAAAGTAAGACAAAAGTGATTAAATGTAGCAGAAATGATACCAATACTAGCAGATTAAATATAAAAATAGGATCAGATGCAATAGGAGAAGTGAGTGAGTTCTGTTACTTGGGAAGCAAAATTACAACCGATGGCCGAAGCAGGAATGATGTTAAAAGCAGAATAGCACTAGCAAAAAGAGCCTTCATGAAAACGAGAAACCTTTTAGTTTCAAATATTGATCTAGGAATTAGAAAGAACTTTGTGTGGAGCACAGCACTTTATGGTAGCGAAACATGGACTTTAGGAATATCGGAAAGAAAGAAACTCGAAGCATTTGAAATGTGGTGCTACAGAAGAATGCTGAAAATTAGGTGGACAGACAAAGTAAGAAATGAACAAGTTTTGGAAATGATGGGTGAGAAAAGAAGTTTATGGAAGAAGCTTACAGGAAGAAGAGGCAGGCTGGTAGGTCATATTTTGAGACATGCTGGATTGGTTAATTTGTTAGTGGAGGGAACATAATAATAATAAAAATTTTACTGTCATTAAACTGTCATAGCAATAGACAACATCAAGAATACAAATATGAAAATACAAACAAGACAAAATTCATAATTAAAAACAATTTAAATTGCACACTCCACACACAATTATTTCATATTTCCACATACATAGAATTCATTAACTGAATAAAAAGGATTAATGACTAACCAGCTATACAATGTCTGCTTAAATAGATTGAATGGGGCTTCAACCCATTCTAGAGGTAGTTTGTTAAACATTTTCATACCCAACACTTCATAACTGTTCAATGATTTCGATAATCTACAGTAAGGTATGTCAATGTGCCTATTATTTCTCGTACTGTGACAGTGTAAATCTTGTCTAAGAAGGTATTCAGCTTGGTTATTTTTTGTGTGCAGGAGATCAGTGTAAATGTACAAGTTTATTACCGTTAATATTTTTAATTCAATAAACAGTGGTCTACAATGGGCAAATTTTTCAGAGTTTGACATAATCCTAATTACCTTCTTTTGAAGGACCAAGACACTCTGAACATGTGTGCTATTGCCCCAAAATAAAAGTCCATAGGATATAACACTCTGAAAAAAAGCAAAATACGCTAATCTTACATAGGCTGTAGGTACATGATTTTTTAAATTTCTTAACAAGTACACCACTCTAGACAACCTTGCACTAACGTATTTAATGTGTGGATCCCAAGACAATTTATTATCTATAACAATACCTAAAAACTTAACATAACCTACATAGTCATCTACTGGGTATTCTCTTAGACTAAATACTGTTTAATGATTCCTCAGACTTCCACGGCCATCTTTGTTCATGATTAATTGACTTTCGGGTTATGCCGCGTTGTTTATTTCATTACCTAAGCTTTCGGCTGGTATCCTCCAGCCTTCGTCAGAGATACTGTTTATGTTGACATAGCAACAAGCGCCAAGCATCGCAGAGTAAGAGGCCGCTATCTTCGTTGATGTTGTTGGTGTTTTTTTAAAAATTTCTGCTGCCTCTTTCACCCATCGGGGCCACCACTAGTCTTCTCTCATTGTTTATATAGGCGAGACAGGTCGCACTGTGGCGGAGAGACTTAAAGAACATATCCGCCACTACAAATATAACAACAGCGACAAATCTGCCGTAGTCCGCCATGCTATTAATACCGGGCATGAAGTAAAATTTCAAGAAACGAGGCTACTGTGGATAGAAGACCAGTGGTGGCCCCGACGGGTGAAAGAGGCAACAGAAATTTTAAAAAACACCAACAACATCAACGAAGATAGCGGCCTCTTACTCTGCGATGCTTGGCGCTCGTTGCTATGTCAACATAAACAGTATCTCTAACGAAGGCTGGAGGATACCAGCCGAAAGCTTAGGTAATGAAATTAACAACGCGGCATAACCCGAAAGTCAATTAATCATAAATACTGTTTGTTGTGTTTTACTCTCATTGAGCAAAAACCCATTAGCTCGAAACCAGATTGACACTTGGGATAGGGTGTCTTTAGTCATGGTTTGAAGAGTTTCAAAGTCTGAACTTACAGTAAGAAAAGTGGTGTCAGCAGCATATAGAATGGAGTGGGACATTATATAAAATGGAAAATCATTTATCATTAAAATGAATAACAATGGTCCCAATACTGAGCCTTGTGGCACACCACACTTGATTTCAGTTATCTGGGATCTTGCCTTTCCAATACATACAATTTGTTTACGATTACTAAGAAATGATTCAAAGATATTACCAGCTTTGTCACTAATGATTCTGTAATGAAGTAATTTATTAAGAAGTAACTCGTGGTCTACACAGTCAAAGGCCTTACTGAGGTCTCAAAAAGTTGCCTGAGCAAAGTTTTTCTCCTCATAAGCACTTAGAACCTTCTTAATCAAAGAGTCAATAGCATGAGCAGTAGATTTGCCTTTCTTAAAGCCAAACTGTACAGTAGAAAGAATGTTGTTGTGCTCCAAATAAACCCCTAACTGTTTATAGATAACAGATTCTAGTACCTTAGAAAAAACTGGTGTCAGAGATACAGGACGATAACTAGATGGGCAATCTCTCTCTCCCTTCTTATAAATGGGCACAACGCTAGATAATTTTAACACCTCTGGAAACACACCTTCAGTTAAACATTTATTTATACAATAAGTGAGAGGAAATAATATACAACCAATTATCTTTTTAATCATATTACTAGAAAGGTCATATATATCTACACTATCAGATGGCCTAAATTTATGTACAATATCCAAAACATCATCTGGTGATACCTCCGAAAGTAAAAAATTTATCTTTCAAAGTATAGTTTACATTGACATTTTATGAGATCAGATACAGTTTCCTGGGGTCTAACAATGCTGCCACAAATGTCATTCACCGACTGTATACAAAAGTTATTAAATTCATCTGGTGTTACTGCTACAGCCTCTTTTCATTTGGTTTTTGGCCACTGAGCTTATCACACTCCATGCTTTCTTACATTTATTATTGGATGACTCTATACTGAATATGTTATGTTGTTTCTTAGCCTCATTGACTGCGTGTTTATAATCCTTTCGAGCTCTTAAGTATCTTAGCTTAGTCGTATCTGTTTTGTGTAGTTTATACAAATCTAAATACAATAACACATTGTTTTTCATATTGGCTAGTTGCGGTGTGTACCACACATTGTTATGCCTATGGTTTTTTTTTTTTTTTTTTTTTTTTTTTTTTACATGTATTGGGATTGACTTTGGAAAGTTTGTCTCAAAAATATTTATGAAAGCACAGAAAAATCTCTCAAATGCTACATTAGCAGAGCAGTGACTAACTCTATTACACAAATCTTTCCAATCATAATTCCCAAGTGAGACCATAAAATTAGACATTTTATCCTGCGTTACTGGTCTTGTGATGGCCACCTTAGGATCTTTGTGCTCTTTGTTCTTCAAATTAGGCATATCTATTTCAATCCAAACTGAATCATGGTCTGAGAAGGCAAAAATAGCCACATCAGAACACATTAAATCTCTGCTGACATTTGTAAAAATATTGTCAAGACAAGCATTCTCCCTTGTAGGTTTACAGTTAGAAAAACTGAAATTAAATTGTCTTAACAGATTTTTAAATTCATTTACATTGTGTGTATCTTTTGTCACATCAAATGCAGCATTTATGTCTCCACCAATCACTATACTGAACTTTCTCCACCTAGTACTAAGAAAAAAATTTAATAAATTCTCAAATTTTTCTAAAAAGGTTTGTGGGTCACCACTGGGTGACCTATAAAGTGATACAATAACTATTTTTAAATGCTCGAAATATATACCTGTAGCTTCAAAATGCAATTCGCTACACAAAAAACCTAAATCTAATTCATTACTAGCGTTCATTAACGCTTTCTTAATATAAATCGACACACCCCCATGAATCCGCTGTAACCTGCTAAAACTGTTAACTAACTGGAAATCATCTAATACATGAAAAGAAATTTCATTACCCTTACACCAGTGCTCACTCACACATAATAAATTGAGCATATTCTCATTAGCAAAATCGTTTAAAAGTACATGTTTTCCTCTTATACCTTCAACATTGAGATAACCTATCTTAAACGAATTCCTAGTGCTAACTGTGTTCTGACTTAAGTTATTTTCCTTGACTAACCTCATGGGCCTAGTACTGCTTGTCATTGGACTGGTTCTCCACTGTAAATGTTGATAAACCAGCTAGGCCCACATCTAGTTTGTTAACTCTAAAAAGAATTTCCCTTGAAACCCAGTGGTATTTGCTCTAACCTCAAAGTCTGTGTGAGGTCTAACTCATCGGCTAGGTTTATAATTTTCTCACTCACATACCTTTTTCCCAGATCATTCAGATGGAGGCCATGAACGGTGTAAAATCTCTTACCTAAGTTACTTATATCTACAAAAGACACATTTTTAAAGTATTTGCAGAGTTTCTTCATTTACTCGAGCTACTTCTGCATTCACACATGACCAGAATGGAAGATCGTGCCGAAATGATACTGAAAAGAGTGCAATTTTTGTGTTTTGTAGTGCATGCAACTTTCTTCTTAAAGACGATAAGATGAATTTTCCCTCACTTCTTGCTACATCATTTGATCCAGCAATAAAAACTGCCATTCCTGTAGCATCTGTAGGTGAAGAGCTTGCCGCCACATCTATAAATTTTGCTCCAGGTTTTATTGAAGCTGAGGTGTGATGGTTGGAACTGTTTTCGAAAATATCCCTTATTTTTCGTCCTGGACTGTCTGCATAAATATGTATTTTTACTGGCCTAGCTCTGCGTTTACAATTTGATGTCTTTGGGCTTTTTCATTACCACCGTTGATAATTGGTCTAAGAATTTCACTACACTCTTTAATCACGTCACTTTCGTTAAGCTTCGTTAGTTTACGCACTTTGACTCGTAAACCTATTTCATTTACCTTTTCTATAACATTGCCATCTTCAAGTAAACTGAATCTGTTTTTCCAGGGTGGAAAGTTCACTCTTTGAATATTTTGAGATTTTTCTTCGTCTACTGGTACTATAGTTACACCGCATTTTTCGGAATTTTTTTCTTCTAGTTTATTAGGTGAAGAACATTTCTTGTTTACAACTGAGCTAAAAGTTTCGAAACACTTACTTTCATTCGTTTTAACACTAACGTTTTTGTTGTTCTCCAAAATTTTGCATCCGTGTTCCAAAGCAGCATATTTTATTTGTAATTCTCTAATATCACTTTCCAATACTTGAATTATAGCGTCCTTGTCTCTGATGATGTCCATGTACTGTTTCGAACACATTTCCGTTACACACGATTCACACGACCATGAGTAGTCAACTGTTACTAGTTTTATATTTATTTTGCAGCAATTTTCGTGAAACCACCATTTACAATATTTACACTGGATACCTTTCCTCACTTGTGGAAGGTAAGAACTGTAGAGGAAGACAAGAGATTAGAATATATGAAGCAGATAATTGAGGACGTGGGTTATAAGGGGTATGTAGAAATGAAGAGGTTAGCACAGGATAGGAAGGGATCGAGGATTGCATCAAACCAGTCTAAAGACTGACAACAGCAAAAAAAAAAAAGATATGAAAAATATTTCAACTGAAAAATGTGGAACTATGACTACTTTTCAGTAACATGTTGCTAATGAAATAACATTTAAGAAACTTAAATTTCTCATGGTCTCTGCTATTGGTAACCACGAATTCCAAATCTCATTCCAGCCTATGTTAAATTTTAATTTAATTAAAACTTTCGCTAATGTTGCTACTTGATCAAAGTTTATTTATTATGGTTTATTTCCTTTTTAGATATTTTACTGACCACTTTCATTAGTGGTCTTTGTTCATGTTCACTGTACGCGAGTTATTAAGTTATTTAAAGTGGATATCAGGCCAAAACTGTTGCCGAATTGAGTATTCTGACAATTCATTTCTTCGAAGTTGTTCAGCTATTTAATAATCTGAAATCTGAATAATTTCTCCGGTTGTTACAGACACTATGACCAAGATTACATTATAAATGTTTTACCAGATTCAATAAAAAACATGATGCTTTAGGCAAGTGATAAAAAAAAAACATTAAAACACGAAAAGGAGATGCATTGTTAAGTTTTTTGCTGCAAATCAGAGTCAATGTGTATTTTATTTACCTGCCATTACCTGTTGTGAAAGAAGCAGCGAAAAAGTAAGGGATAAAATGAAATGTTACTATGTAGAAAGGTACGTTTATGACAACTAATGATGTAGTTATCTGTATGCATTTGTCACTAGCCACAACAGCTGCCCATGTAATGGGCTTTACTCAATATGCTACTGCTATGAAATTAATTGTCATAATATAGTGATAAAGTTTATTTTTTGTAGAATTTTATTCTTAAAAAAATTGTGGCAAGACAGTATTAAGCCAGGTAAATTATTTCTAAAGCTGAAGTCGCCACGAAGCGTTATTGTGTGCAGAGGCGCGCGGGGCAAAAAAGTAATTGTTGAGTCAGTCTGAAGCTGGCCGTCGCGGGTGTTGGGTGCAAGTAACAGCCCAGCATGTAGTACTGTATACAGTGCCAGTCTTCTTCTGTATAATTGTGTAATGGACCTAAAAGTGATAAAATGTTGTCCACTGATCCCGTTAAGGAAGTGCTTCGTGATGAATGACAAGATAGCAGTAGTAAGAAGTGGTGACACAGTGTGTAGACTCGTCAGACAGAAGCGTGGTCAGAACTTGCAGTCGGAGGAAATGAAGTACTGTATAGCCTTATCCACAGTCAGGATGAACAAGTATAATTAGTGGTGGTGGTTGGGATAGATGTATGTGCTTGGTAAATAAATCAGATGTGAACTTAAAAGCAACCTGTGAATTGACTTAGTCAAAAAATCGAACCTGCAAGCTTAGACAATCAAGCATGTGTCCAACCACACATGCATCCTTTCGCACACCACAGGTGGGCAACAAACGAAATCACTACAAAATGTGGAAAAACATTTCACCTGAAAAAATGTGGAACTAAGAGTACTTTTCAGTAACATGTAGCTAATGAAAGTAACAGTTTAGAAACTTAAATTTCTTATAGTCTCTGCTACAACCACGAATACCAAATGTCATTCCAGCCTAGGCAAAATTTGAATTTAGTTAAAACTTTCACTAATGTTGCTGCTTGATCAAAGTTTATTTATTACAGTTTATTTCCTTTTTATATATTTTACTGACCACTTTCATTAGTGGTCTCTGTTCACGTTCGCTGTAGGTGGTTATTTAAAGAGGATATCAGGCCAAGAATGTTACTGAATTGAGTATTATGGCAATTCATTTCTTCGAAGTTTTTTTAGCTATTTAATAATCTGGAATCTGTATAATTTCTCCAGCAGTTACAGAAACTATGACCAATGATTACATTATGAATATTTTCCCAGCCTCAATTAAAAAATGCTTTCGAAGCAAACAGGAATTCTTCAAATTTTGCAGAATGAAATTTTAGGGTCAAATACAACTTAAGTTTGTCCGTGTTTAATACGTCTATTAACATTTCTGAGTTCTTCATGCTCTGGACATTTTATTCACACTAAGGATTTTTTTTATTTTGGCAGAAGATAAGAAACAAATTAAGTTTATTAAAAACTCAAAGTTTACATAACACGTACGTAATCGCAAAATGTATCAGTCAAAGAAACAACAGTTATCCGTTTTTGAAATTATACATTCCGTCATTTAAATGAAAATGCATTATTATTTTTTTTTTTAAATCTTATCCATTATTCCAATAATCTAACCAGAGTAAGGTACAAATATCATGAAAATATCATAATAAATGATCCATATTCAATTTTCCTTACTATCTTTTCCAGAATAAATTCCTACTACCACCATAGGTGATGCCTGTCATTTTTGATGGGCATTAAAACTAGTTGTTAACATTTTGGAACTTGTTGTCAATAAATAATTTTACCATTCATTCTGGTGTTTGCAACATAATGTAAAGTCTGCATAAGATTTGAGTTTAGCAAAAATGCTGGACTTAAATGAGCTAAATAAAGTTTCTGTTGGCCACAGTAACATACATATTGTGATTGAATGCGGACAGAAAAATGCTTCTACACGGTTTAGTACTTCAGTTTTCCTCAACCTATCTTTAGATTATCTCTTCATCAGCATGTATTCATAATTTAAATCCTCAATTATCTGGTGCATCTATGTATTTACTTACCTCTGTTTAAGGTGGTATTATTTTACTGAACTTACCAGTCCCATGAGTCTAAAACTGTGCCGACAACTTACTTCTTCAGAATAAGATTTCAAGCCTTGTTGTTATTATTATTTATACTTATATTCTTGAAGGCCATGATTTTCTTCATAAAGTACTGTTCCTTAAACTCACAATTAAAAAAAAAAAAAAAAATAATAATATGGATTCTAATTCACCATTTAATACCAACAGGTTTAACCTTGTGTAGAATGTTGCCGTTACTAGTGTCATGCTGCTATCATCCTTGCTGCAACCATTACTTATTTTCTGAATGTTTCCATTCATCCATGTAACTCCTGTAGTAATTTATATTCTTAATATTTGTTGTTAATATTTATAGTTTAGTTTAGGACATTTTCCCTGATTTTGTTTATGGTTAGTGGTGATAACTTATTAAGGTACCAGTTAACGTGACTGTAGGTCAGAGGGCTTCTACAGTTAATTAACCAGCTCAGCCCTCCTGCATTCAACGTTGGTAAGAGAAGGGCTTTATTTTCTTTGTGCTGTTCAGATGCTTACTATCGACTTGTTGACTCATACTAATTTGTTAGTACAGGCTTAACTTTTTAAGCTCATTATGAGTGTAAATTTTTATTAGTTGTTGTTACATTTTCTATTTTTGTTGTTCATTATAAATCCCAATCTTCCAATCCTATGCATAGCTACCTCACTCACCTTGATAGTTTCTGGTAGTCTGACCTTTTCTCTGTTAAAATTCTTCACCTGAAACAAGCTTCTAGCATTCTAACCTCCACCTTTTACAGTGATTCCCTGTGAAGTCTACTTCATGAGATAATCAAATTGGGATACCATCTTACCTGTTATAAATCCATTATTATGTAAATTCGGAATGTTGTGTCCCCTTAGGTAAATTTATTCATCTTGCATTTACCTGTAGCACCCCCATGCTTCTGATCATTGCTGTTTTATTCTCCATGTGTCACACTTCAAGATCCAAAGATAAAAATCTGTCCAATGTTTAACATGCTATTGAATTGAATGTAACAGAATAATGTTTGCTAAAACTGTTTTTGCTACAAAATGATGGAATGACTACCTATAGCTTTTGGCACGTCCAATCTAGTAGAATTGTCACTAACTGATGTACTTGCAATTTGTCCTTAACTCGGGCTAAATGATACCAAATTTCACTTTTATCCATGTGTTTTTGTTGTGTGTGACACTGGCGTGACAGCAGGATGGTGGAACAAATCAAAAGTCATTGAAACATTGCAAATATTGGATGTGCAATTGTTCTTCAATGGTAAACCATAGCGGGCACAAATTATATCGCTGAAGAAGGGATGCACGTCTGATAACTGCTGTGTTTGGTGTGTTGGTGTGTATTCATGTCCTTCCTGTCTGTCGAATCTATCCTGCCATCAGTTGTGGTAAGTGGTTGTTTACTCTCCTATTCTAATCGTTTATTTCATTTTGCTACCCGGAATCTTTTATTTCTTCCAAATATACAAAAATAAGAATTAGTATAGGGGAATAAACTAATGCTTACCATAGATGATGAAAGGATAGCATCTCCACATTAACGCACATGAAACTTTGTAATTATGGACATACAACCTTTCTTGGAATTAGAACATGGTAAACCTAAAGTGGGTATTATAAGCTAATTGTTCAAAAGAGAAAAATTGATGAGAAGTGAGGTTAATGAATTGAACCCAGGAATTCCAATATTATTTAGTAATTCATAAAAATGTATAATGGGCAGATAAATAAAATGATATGATGGTAAATATTATTAAATATGTATAAGATAAGTAGGGCAGTAATTCAGAAAAATTTGATATCAAACACAACCTCTAGTTGTGTTGAATGCACAAGTCCTACCTCATTGTTGTTCGGACTGTTCCCTTCCAGTCACTCGGACGCCAACATAAATTGCAGCCCCTCCTTATTTCCTCAGAATATTCTATTATCAAACTCCACAGTGTACCTCAAAACCCATTAAATTTCACATCTCTCTCTCATAGCTTGAATCCACCTCCCAAGCCTAAACTGTCAATTATGAATTTACCCTCTTCTCCTCTGTCAGCAGCACAACTTTCTGTGCTCTCAAAAGGTTTCACCTTTTCCCCTGAAATTTGACCATGCCACCCTAATCCATGAATCTCTGTCATTCCGCTGAACACTCCATTGGCAATACTACTTTGCTTTTGATGGCAGTCAGCAAGCTCATTAGGAACCTTTAGCCATTCATCCTGATGGAAAAATAGTTAATGGTTAGGCTGATGTAAGAAACTGTGCAGTGAAGGCAGGTAAATTGGCAAGTGACATGAATAATGGTGCAGGTGGCATATCCAATAATAGGAAAAGTAGAGGCAAAATCACGTCGGGCTATGTGGGAGGGAGGGGGGTTCACAGGAGGCCAGAATGGAGCTACGTGTTTTGTGGACGCTCTCTAGGAAATATTTCAAAGTAACTGAATATTAACAATGGTGAAGAAATGCATGTTACTGGTTTGCCAAATTACACCTCTGGCCATGAGCGTTTATTACACATAGTATGAATTGAATCTGAATTTTAGAATTGGTGGCCATCCCTTGTTAGGCAAGGAGAATAAATAGTTGTGCATAGAGTTTGTACCTGCTCAGGTGGTTGCTGTAGTGTGATGGTGACTGACACTGACATGGGGTTAACTCGTTCAAGTCCTGATGGAAGAGGAAATTTTCATCATCAGGACTGGCCAGCAGAGTAGGAAAGGTGGTCAGCAATTGTCATTAAAAAAAAACAGTATAAGAAATTAATCTTTTATATATATATATATATATATAAATAGACATGTATTTTCCTATATTTCACTTTTCAGCCGCCACTACCTAACACAGATCACTGTCACTGGTCTTTGTGTGTGGAAGTAGCATGGAGTTTTCTGTTGTGCACAGCGTTGGCCGAATATCGTTAGCTGTGGGGATATGGGAAATATGATGGCTAAATTGGTCAATGCAGGGCATTTTCGTATTTCGACCAAAGACGTGTCTCCGTATATGTCACTGTGCTGTCACAACTACATAGCATAGACGATTGGTGTTTGTGTGTGGTAGTGGTATCGTGTCTCCTATCGTGTACTATGGTGGTTAGATGTCAGTTGCTATGGGGGTGTGGGAGATATGGTGGTTGACCTGCGGCACTTTCATATTTCTACCAAAAAGTATGTCTCTTGGTGTATCACTTTTTAGCCAAAACTATCTAGCACAGATCACTGGTGTTTGTGTTTGGTAGTAGGACAGGGTCACCCGTTGATAAAAACGTTGGTAAAATTTCGGTAACTGTGGTAGTGTGGGAGATATGGTGGTTGAAATTCATTGATCAAGAATTTTTTCGTATTTTGACCAAAGACGTGTGTGCGTATATTTTACTTTGCTGCCTGAACTACATAGCGCAGATGACTGGCGTTTGTGTGTGGTAATAGCATCGAGTCTCCCATCGTGCACTATGGTGGTTAGATGTCGCTAGCTGTCAATCCAAATTCTTTACAAACACGAACAAAGTCGTGGGTACCAGCTAGTACGATAATAAAACAGTAATATTATCAACAGATCATGTAACAAAATACTAGGTTAAATCTCAAACCTTTTTGCAGTGAACCGGGAGTGAGGGTATACGACACTCTTGACTGTGATTCTTCTGTTGAATGGAGATGGTAAGCTTGGCAATGTCTTACAGTCACTCAAGCCTATGTTAACCAAATTTTTATAGTGTTATCTTCCTTCTTTTGTATCACATTTCCAACTTATAACTGTATTTAATGTCAACAAATTATTTGACTAAAAAAAAAAGTTTAATTTGACCCTTTGGTTTCTTCAGGAAGTGTAGGTATGAATGCGCTAGCCCTCCTTACTTCTCTCATCCACAATACAAATAACATTCTGCACTGAACACACACACACCATTACTTTCATACACTCTTCAGTCGTTATCACACTGGGGAAATCAATGGGAAACTACACCAGTACATCTTCTTGAGACATTTCTATGAATAAGTAATCATGCCCATAGTAGCTGCCTACACTTAGATATGGGTATGGTACCCAAAGAAGAAGAGGAATAGAGTTTGTGCCAGTTTAATAGAATCATCTGGGGACACTCATTAGTGCAAGTACTATTGTTGTTTTCAATGTTACAGGTATAAAATAAACTGTAATAAATGCTTAATCGAACATCACATTTGCAAAGAAAGATATTGCAGGGAGTTAGTGAATCACCTTGCATCTGGCTGATTGCTTTGAAAGTTGGCTGTAGCAGTTGCCTGCTAAGTGACAGATCTTCCTATTCCCTTGTTCTCAGATACATTAATTTTTCATATATGACTTCCACACTTGGTACCTATCTATTGCACCTATTAGCCATTTAATCCTAATTTTGTTTCTACACATTTTACATGATGTTTGTTAATTGAATTACTGCTCTATTTCAGTTTTGCACGTTTGAAATACAACTACATACTATTGGTTTATTTACGGAATAATAAACTGCATTTACTGTGGATAATTGTGTATGTAATGGTGTTGATAAGGATTGATTACATATTATTGCTGTTTATCATATTGGAAAGTGTCCTTCAAGGAAGGTCATCTGTCACTACAAAGTAACATGTTAAAAAAAATACGAGGGTGAGTCAAATGAAAACCTTAAATTTGTAATAAAAAATCGAAATTTCACGCCGTTATCCTGTAAGTTGGTAAGCATGCTACAAGCAGCGTGCAGAATGATCTGTAGGTGGCAGCATAGTGCAGATGCACAAATACCGTCGCAGTATCAGTATAAAGATGGCTACTCCACTTGAGACTTGCACCTGGGAAGAACAGCATTCTGTTATTCTGTTTTTGAGTAGTGAAGGTGTGAAACCTGTTGAAATTCATCGAAGAATGAAGGTTCAGTACGCTGATGCATGTTCGTCACAGCAGCAAGTCTACGAATGGAATAGGAAGTTCGCAAGTGGTGTGACTTCAGTGGAAGATGCTCCTTGTCCAGGTCAGGCACAACGAGTTGCAACTCCTCAGAACATTGCAGCAGTTGAAACCATAGTGATGGAAAACCGCCAAGTGACACTGAATGGCATTGCAGCATGTTTAAAGATTAGTCATGGTTCAGCACACCACATTGTGCATGATGTGCTCCAGTTTCACAAAGTGTCTGCAAGATGGGTGCCATGGCAGCTGACTCCTGACGTGTTGATGCTTGTGAAGAACTTCTTCGGCACTTTTAATGAGAAGGTGATGGCTTCCTTGCAAGAATCATTACTGGGGACAAAACCTGGGTTCACTTCCACCAACCAGAAATGAAGAGCAAGCAAGGAATGGCGCCATTCCTCATCACCAAAACCAAAGAATTTTCGAACAGAACCATCAGCAGGGAAGGTTATGCTGACTCTCTTTTGGGACGAAAAAGGTGTCATTTTGGAGCATTACATGCGTAGAGGGACCACTGTCACCAGTGCATCATACACAGATCTCCTAAAAAATCGGTCTGCAATCAAATCAAAGTGATGTGGATTGCTGTCATCAGGTGTCCTTTTGCAACATGACAATGCAAGGCCCCACACTGCCCGTACAACAGTTGCAACAGTCACAGACCTGCATTTTGAGTGTCTTCCTCATCCACCATACTCACCAGACCTTGCCCCCAAGTGATTTCCATATGTTTGGACCACTCAAGGAAGCAATGGGAGGAAAGACGTTACGTTCTGATGAAGAGGTACGCCATGTGGTGCATGAGTGGTTGAACGGACTACCAAAAGAATTTTTTTCTGAAGGAATTTGTGCACTTTGTAAGCGCTGGAGGACTTGCATTGAGCGTGGGGGAGATTATGCTGAAAAGTGATACAGCTTTGTACCACTTCTGCACAGTAAAAAATATTTAAAAAAATATTTATGGTTTTCATTTGACTCATCCTTATACTAAAACTCCAAAATTAATTACTTGGTAAACATGATTAGCCGATATTAGTTTGTCAGAGGTAATCTGTCTCAAATTGGTACAAGTTTTTTCACATTTTGTTTCCTGTTTTTACCATCTTGTATCAATTTGTAATGGTGCTTTTCATATGGGTTGTATAATTTGCATTTTTGTGTTTTACCCTGTTTTAGTTTCGTAATTTTCTGACCCGAGTTCAAATTCCCGCAGAATCATATATTTTTATTTATTTGTATCTTCAAAATTTGTCAAGATTGACTTTTTTTATTTTGTTTAAACTTCATATATACAATTTTACAGCGTGAAATAAGATTTAAAACAAATCACATTGCTTATAACAGATACACCAAACGTAATTTTGGCCAATAAATCAACAATACCTTCGTAATATGCATCGCCAATACCCAATGAAATTAAGTCAGGAGGCGAATCTGCTAGTAAACTGGAATCTTACACAAGCATTTTGCAATGTTTATAACCATTTGTCACTTGTTCTTCCATTTCCTTGTTGAGCTCCATTTTTCATCACAGATAGGCCTGCTATTTTATTTTCAATCATTTACATGCAACCGTTCTTTGTACAAATCGAGTGTAGAAGATAGTTTTCTTTCTATCTTCCCAAAGCTACATATTTCATTTAAAATACCTCTTTATGATATACAAGTAAAGAAACGACGAAGATTAAATAAATAAATTGATAATTACCATTTCAATTGAAAACTCATCAAAACAATAACCTTATTAACAAAAAGTGAAAAACGATGTAAGAATGGAGACTTTCCTGACATATGATTGCAATGAAGTTTTCTAGGATGTGCGGCAGATTTGTGTTGTGAAAAGACAATCCATTAGTAGACCCGTGAATTCATAATATGAAAAAAAAAAAAATTCAGGAAAAAAAAGACACTGAATTGTAGGTAATATGATTTGTTTTAAATATTACTTCACGCAATAAAAAGTGTTTAAATGAAGTTTAAACAAAATAAAAACATCAAGCTTGACAATTTCTGAAGATTATAAAAATATATATATATTTGATTCTGCGAGGATTTGTACTCGGGTCAGAAAATTATGATAACTAACACCCTATCGCATAGACCACACTGCCATTTGATAACATGGGACAATAATTTACTGTATAAACAACATACCCTTCAACATATATGAAGGATATCGAAATCCATTCTTAACATGTCTGATGGTCTCCATGTTAGACTTAATCGTTTTGTAATTTTGAAGTGATTTACTACTTTTTATGGATTGCAAGTTGGTAATATTTATCGCCGTGGCTTATTTTAAGTTTTAAGGACTGGGAACACAGAACACGACAAGCGACAGCAACACACGATTGTTTGTCAAGGCGCGACGGCGCTATTGTTGTAATTCGCAGTTTTGAGTTGGGACAGTCACACAGAAAGCGATCCGTCATCGGCCACAGTCTTTGCTGCAGCGACACAGTTGTACAAAATTACAGAATTGTCTTGCTACCAGCGACATGGCCGATGAAGAAAAGTGCGGCAGTTTTCCAGCTCATTACAAATAATTTTTCGCATTCAGAATTGTATTTTTTCTTTTAGTTCCTCACTTTTTGTTTGTTTGTTTACACTGTAATTATTTAAAATAAATAATACTTGTATTTGATACTATCTTTATTTGTTTTGTTTGCAAAATAAACTGTCATTAATAAATTGGATTTTCTATTGTGACTACTTTACTTTGTTTTTGGGGTGTTTACTAATACTGGCCATCACGTAAATGACGCAGCTGCCTCCTAGGGGGAAGGGCCCGAAGTGATAACATTGTAAATCACTTAGAGGTCAGGGGTTTGGACAGTGTCATTGTTTTTAAGAATATATATTTAATGAACAGATCTTACCTCATACAAATGGCTTATCATACCAATTGCTTTTCTCCAGTTCGTGGTGCACTTCAATGTAGTTGATTGTAACAGGTTGTGTAATTTCTCGAAAAATTCTCGAGACATACGAAAATATGTAAGACGTCTATCTTCATTTGACTCCAGTTTCCAGCAAGGGTGGTGGTATTAACCAAGGCATTCTCTCTCTTACTGATGTCGTGAACCCTTTTCTTTCTGCTTAGTACAAACAAACAAAAGCAGAGCCTCCTCACCACTTCACACGTTTTATAAAAAATTTAATAGCCTGCTAAAACTTATTAAGAAAGAAATAAAGAAGTACCAATCTCTTCGCAAGAGAGGGTCTCACTAGATTAGCATCTGTTGCTATGGAGTTGCTGCGTCCTGTGTGTCGTTCCAAAAACGTGTGTCGACACGACGAGAGAACGACCAGTTGCTACTGTCACTTGTCGCATTCTGTGTGCCCGGGCCTTTAAGCTTCAACAGTTTTTTCATGAGTACACTGCCACAATTCTGGTATTATAAATAAATAATAAATATGTTCTGCATTAGTTGATGGCTTCTTTCTTTATTTTTGACATATTGTGCTCTTTTATGCCTTCTTATGAAATAGTTACTGTGTAATGACTGTTTCTCTTCTGACATTCATTCCTCTGGTGTTCATTTCACTTCCATGTTTTTTACACTCATGTTCCCAATCAGTATTATTTCCTTCTCACTTCAGGTCTTCTGTGAGAACTGTAAAATGTTCCTGTCTATTGTTCTTCGTCATCTGTATATATAGGGGGTTTGGTGTCAATTGTTAAGAAGTGTCCTTGGTAGTACGTCTTGATGGTTGTTATACATTCATTGGGTGATTTCAAATTGATAATTATTTACATTACTTTTTTGGAAACGTGTAAAGATATTTTATGTTGGAAGATATTGTTTTACATGTCCACTACTCGGATATGATTGTGTTAAATTCCGTAACTCCTCTTTCCCTTCCTTTTACATAATAGTTTTTATATTAATATATTTTTGCGTAGGTTGTTGTTTTTTTTTATCCATCATATTTCTGATATAGTTTTCCAGAATGTTTAGCATTGTGTCAGGTTTTATATTGGCATAGATGCTTTCATCAAATTCGTAAGGTAGGTAGAAAATATTTTGTGATACTATTAGTTAAAATCATTGTCAGCATGTATATCAATTATCTACATTCATTTGTTTTAGGTTTCTGAACGAGCACTGAGACGGAAGAATAAGTAACTTACAAAATATGCAATATATGCAGGATTTTATTTATGATTAAAATTAAGAGTAATGTAAAATTTTTAGAAGTTTATGTTTTTTTTTTTTCTTTAACTTTAGAGTGTATAATGAATCATGTTGTTATTCTTTCAATAAATGAATTAATCTTTGGAAACATTTCATTGCAGATACTTATTTATGGTTTCATACAGGATGTTAAACATCTGAAAAACATTGTGTTGAGCGTTCAAATATTTTTTTCTTTTGCTTTTGTAGTGTTAGATCTTTGGGTTATTGTATTGCCTTTCAATTGGAATATTACAACCTTAAATAGTTCTCAGGAATTTAAGGAGAATGTCTTTTGTAATTGGAAGGTAATGATGTCATTATTTGTTCAGCTTTGATCAACTTAACCTTTTAGTTGCACTAGTATCTGGAACATATTTGAATGTTTTCTAAATTATTGATTTGAATAATAAAGCATTTTGTAAATTGAAAAAGTTATCATATTGTGAAAGCTATTTAACCATTGCTATAAATTGATTCCATATTCTTTTATTAGTGGAAGAGTTTCAGAACATAGTAAAAAAAAGTTGCTTTTAATACAAAACGAAGATGTTTATGGCACTATTGACCGAACAATCCCAAAGAGTTGCTGTTTAATTTGCTGAGCATTCTATCTGTCTCATGGCTGGCTCTAGTTTCATATGGTATAGGAATTTTTATGAGTTGTACTTTGTTCATGTGAAGTAGGCTGGGAACCACTACGATTCAGATTCTGCTTTAAACGTTTGTTCCAGGAAGAAAGGAACTACCTCTGACACACTGTTTAGTACACCTCCATTCGGGAGAATCCAACCAATCTTTAGGTTGTGTAATAATTTGCATTTTTAAAGATCAATAAATGTTTTTTTTTAAATGATTGATGAGGAAACAAATTTGTGGAATTTACTGACATCAAGTAGGATGGGGAAAGAAACCTGTCACTTACCACAGATGAAGGCAGTAAGATCAGACGAACATAAAAAACATTAATACACTTCTTACTCATGTAGGCTGTGAGACATATGGCTTTGGAAAGATGTATACACATCAAGACCTACCACATATGATTACTCACAGAAAAGGAAAATTCAGGATTGTGGTCCACATACATGTGGGATAAGTTAATTTGTTAGTGAAGGGAATAGTCGAAAGAATTTAGAGAAATTCAAAGATTGAAACATATGCTGCAGTTAACTAAAGATTCATTTTGTATTGATTTGTTCTAATGAAGACAATTAAACAAGTGGGAAGACTGATTGAAAAAATAGATTTAAATAAATAAGTTATTTATTTTAATGTAGATGTGACATCGTGTGCACAAGGAGCTTCACTACATTCCTTATTTCATTAGGCGACAGTGTCTTTCTTCCATTCACAATGTACCAATTAAATGCTTTTTGTCTTCTTAAATGCTAGATCATAAGATGACATTTATCAGTACAGCATGTCCTAGTTAACTGCTTCAATTTGGACTTTTATCTGAATGCAGTGTATCAATTAAATGCTTCTCTTTTAAAATACTTGAAGATGTATTATAAAACAAACACCATTCAAAATGGTGTATGGCTCCTGAGTTTTCAGCTTTATTCCCGCCATGCAGTATGACGGAGTAATTATTGAATTTTGTGGGATAGTACAATGTGTCAGCTCCTTTGCTGATTGGTGAACTTATATGAGATCAGACTTCGATTATTGCTTTCATTATTAAGATTTATTAACAATTTATACTTCTGTTTGGTCATGGCCACAAGAATGAGGCCAGGCAAACAAAGAAGTTAAAGTTATTAGGTGTGACTATGGACAATGTTCCCAACACAGTTTCAAAATACATTTAACACAACATTCCAATGATTTTATTAACACCTTTAATAAATGTATTTTGCTCATCAACTGAAATAAATGCTATAAAAATACATTTTTTTTCTGAGTACTGTAAAATCTTCAGTGCAAAAAGAGCTTAAGAGTTGACACACAAGTCTCTCAGATAGTGTTAAACACACTGGTTTTTTGCCGCAACTGTATACACTATTATAGAACACTCCTTGTTTGTGTTTTTAGATACAACATTGCTTTCACAGGAATGTGGGTGAACAGAAAAAAAGTCGGTCTTCTCGCTGTTCTGGAGCTTGGCAGGTGCAGGAGTGGTCGCAGTGTTCTGTCGGGTTTCAGTGGCTCCGTCTTTTTATGTCTTTTTGTTTCGGTTGATGTGGCCCTGATGTGATTTCTTCTTGTTTCTCGACACTGCTGTGAGCGTGCCCTGCTCACTTCCCAACTTGGTGTGGGCTGCGTATGGAGCCTTGGATTCCGGTAAATTGGGGGACCATTTCTGAGATGGAAGATTCGTCGGCAATCAATCCTGTGGAGAATAAATCAACTGAAGATAGCATCTATAGCCAACATAAGGGCCTAACAACTGTGGAGATCTGACTCGTGCAAATGTCCTAGGACAATATACTCCACTGCACACCAGCTCAAACGAGCTGTGACTAGGCTGTGATGATGATGAAGCTTCGTTCGACATCGCAAGATGTGACGGGAGCGTACTTAAACAGAGTCAGGTCACTGCAATTTAATTGTGGGTCGTCTTCAGTCAAAACAGATTCACAACCATGTAAAATTTCACTAATTTTACAAATTGTTTTATATCCATTACTCCCACACAACACTTTATAAAATTTGTTTTTCAGCAAACTAGCCATACTGCCCCCTGCTTGGCCTATTTCGGTTTCCACACTTTTAA
This sequence comes from Vandiemenella viatica, assembly GCA_031002005.1. Classification (NCBI taxonomy): domain Eukaryota; kingdom Metazoa; phylum Arthropoda; class Insecta; order Orthoptera; family Morabidae; genus Vandiemenella; species Vandiemenella viatica. The sequence continues at coordinate 27,459,366 of JARYHS010013630.1, read as the reverse complement.
CGACCACCAAACTTTCATTCAGTTCTAGAGCAATTTCTTCAAGACGTGAAATCGCAGTTGTGATGGCTCAAAAACTTGACTTTATATACACCAAATTTCTGAATAAATTACTGGAAAAGAGTTCTTGGACAATTTTTATGGAAGATGCTTCACTGCTATCAAAATTAGAAACTATTTTATTTATGTTTTCTTAATATTCACAGTAATAGCTAACTGCATCGAGCCATGCGCCCCAACGAGTAAGTATTGGTTGTGGTGGAAGAGGGACGGAAGGTGCGTCTTTTTTAAATTTTGCCACTCTCGTTAGAGCTTTAAAAAAAACGTCTTTTTTACATTTAATATTAGCCTATCAACATCGGAAATTTACACTTACTTCCTCGGCAACTCTATGTAATCCATGAGCGAGACAAGTTAAATGCACCATCAAAGGATACAACATCTTCAGATATTTTCCCAGCCTTTACCATGTACGACATAGTAAGACATGTTCTTGCTTAACTTCACTGCTCCATAACAGTTTCATAGCGTTGTCGAAACGGACAGAAATTGTTGAGTGGTTTACTGATTCAAGAGCTCCACAGTCCAGTAAAAATATATCACCCGGGGTCTCAGAAAGTAGGGTTCCAACGATAACATTTACAATGTATCTCCCACAAGCATCAGTACTTTCCTCCATTGATACCCAGATCTTATTGGTGCCTATCTTAGTTCTGATTGTCTGCAATACATTTTCATAACAAGATGGTAAATAGTTCTTCCTCAATGTTGATTCAGTTGGAATCATCTGTGTTGTGTATTTCTCCAAGAACGATTTGAAATGCTCATTGTTCACTTTATTAAGTGGGATGTTGGCTGATACCATCATTTCACAGAGTTCTTTAGAAAAAATTGACAATTCGGAAGACGACAAAGCTGTAGATGTATCCAAGAAAAGTCGCTGTTTGCTTTGTTGAGTTGTATGTCGTATTACGTTATTCTTGTGTCTTGATGTATTGCAGTGCTGCTGCACACGAAATCGCTTTGATTCAGTCACTTTAGTTTCACATAATTTACAGAAAAGAACTCTTTTTCATCTGTGCTAAAATACTCCTCTCCAAATTCCTTTTCGTAACTCCGTAACTTTGCACTTTTCTGAAAGTTTTGTTTTCGGCATAGTGGTACTCACTGATCCACTGCAGATTTAACACTGTTTCAGGATTATTTTCAAAAGCATTGGTGACAGTGCGTGAGTGGCTGAAGGCTTTGTGCTTGTTTCGACGCGGAGAGTCTGGTATGTGGGGAATACCTGAGCTTGGTAAAGATGGGTTTCCCGTTAAGCAGCAGTTTCACCGTACTGAATCATAGGAAGACATTTGATTCCTCTCAACTCATCGGTGGGTCACTGCAGTGGACTCAACTACCGCGATACCGTCACAAGTGAGACATTGATTGACGCGGCTCGACACAGGCATGCTGCTGCTGCATAATCGAATTTAAAAAGCGGCCGGAACATTAACGTTTAGAGAGTGACAATAATTTATAACTTTAATTCTTGACTCGTGAATTCTAAACAATTTAGTGACAATTAGTTTCGTTTCTTTCTCCAATGTATAACAGGATTATATTTCTTTGAATAATTATCTTCATATATATTCATCTATAACTTCTATCAAAAAATTACCAGATTTTTCTCAAAATATGACCATAAAAATTGCTGAAATATGACCAGAATTAGGAAAATGGCCCGAATATGCATTTATATGCTATATAAAATACATTTAAATACAACCAGAATCGTTGAATCAGTGTTTATTTAAGCTCAAAAAGACGGCAGGAAAAAATATGACTTTTCCTAAAGATCCGAACCCCAGTTATCACCTTATTTTTCATTTTACATGTGAAATTTCTAGCACTGCAAGACTTCAAGGATGGGGACTGCTTGGAAGGGCGAGATATGAAGAGAAATGAGTACAGAAAACTGAGACAATTAGATGAAATATGTAATAGCTGAATATCTGTGACAAGCATTGCAAAGGAAAGTCTGATTGGCATAAAGGGTTTTATTATTTACTTATAGTCCAAAGTTAGTACCATTTATATAATAGGGAGAGAACACAAACATCTTTAGAAAACAACAGTGATTTATCTACAACCATGTCAGTATGTCCCTAATTATGTATTGATTATACAGGGTGCGGCAGCATAACTTCCTTTTTTAAAATGCGCGTCATTCAGTCGCTTGATATCGTAGCGCAGCGCTAGTGGTCTCGTTCGAGAGGCTTGATTATGAAGTTTTGTCCCGACATAGTTCAGTCGCCATAATGCTTTAGAACAGTGAGGAGCGTGCGTTTGCCGTTGAGGACTACTTTTCGAGCGGATGTTCTGTGATCGCAACCCAGCGAGCTTTTCGGAATAGCTTTAATTTAGCCCCGTTGGCCCCTGTCCCAGACCGGACGTGGGTCACTACGTTCAGACAAACCGCAAGTGCGACAAGACAAAGAACTGGAGGTCCTCGGCCCATTAGATCACCTGAGAACATTGAGGGAGTGATAGCTTCAATGTTACGATCACCACGGCGTTCTGCGCGCAAACATGCGTCTGCCCTTGTCTGTGAGGAGAATTCTTCATGATAATTTTCATTTCCAGCCATACAAATTGGCGGTTGTGCACGAACTTTCTGAACGTGACTTCCATTCTCAGAGGAAAGCGTGTGAGGTTCTTCTGGAAGACGTTCATGAGGACGCTATTGTTTTTTTTAGTGATCAAGCCCATTTTCATTTGTGCGGATCCGTCATCAAACAAAACATGCGCTACTGGGCTGACACCAATCCTCGACAATAGGGAATATGCATGAAATTCAAATTTACGTCAAATATTTTTATTTTGAAACATTATTAGTGTAGAATTACCGCTATAACGTTTTTTTCCTATTTATTCGATTTTTATTTACTGATTTTAATTAATCAAAAGTGCTAAAAATACAGGGTAAATGTAATTTCGAAAAACGCAACGCTATTGGTCGAATCGAACCGGGACGACCAAGTTACTGTGAACAAAGGCGTAGTTGCTGGGAGTTTTAATAGCATTGTGATTATGTTGAAGTTTATTTTAACATATCAGCATAACAGGTGAGATATTGTATTCTTGGTACAATACACACACCAAATAATGACTGAAAGCGGTTTTCTGAAAGCACAGTCGGATAATCTTCCATTAATTGATGCTTTCATGGTGAAATTTTGCAACAAATCCGAATTTTACGGCCGCTCAGCTCAGAGCAGTGAAAGCTGCTAGGTAATTAAGTGATAGATATTTCAATATTCGGTTGCAAATAAACAAAAAATTCTAGATGTCGGGTATATAGTACATTATTACCCGTTTTTATCAAATGGCAGCGTGGTCTATGTGGTAGGGTATTAACTTCATAATTTTCTGACCCGCGTTCAAATCCCTGCTGAATTAAATATTTTTATCTTCAGAAATTAAGCTTGACCTTTTTATTTTGTTAAAACTTCATTAACGTTATTTTATTTAGGGAAATAATATTTAAAACAAATCATATTACCTACAATTCAGCGTCATTTTTCCCCCTGAAACCCTTTTTTCCCCCTAAAACCCTTTTTTTTTTCGTAATGAATTCACGGGTCTACTGACGGATTGTCTTTTCTCTACACAAATCGGCTGCACACCCTTGAAAACTTTATTGCAATCATTCGTCAAGAAAGTCTCCATTCTTACATTTTTTTCACTTTTTGTTAATAAGTTGTTTCGGCGCTTTTTCAATTGAAATACCTAGTTCCTATCATGTTATTTATTTCATCTTCGTCGTTTCTTTACTTGTATATCATCAAGAGGTATTTTAAACGAAATTCGTGGCAATGGGAAGATAGTTTTTTCTTTCTTCTACACTCGATTTGTTCCAAGAAGTGTAAATGGTTGAAAATAAAATAGTAGGCCTATTCGTGATGAAAAATGGAGCTCGACAAGGAAATGGAAGAACAAGTGACAAATGCTTATAAACATTGCAAAATTCTTGTACCAGATTCCAGTTTACTAGCAGATTCGCCTCGTGACTTAACTTAATTGGGTATGGAGCGAGTCATATTAGGAAGCCATTGCTGATAAATGGGCCGAAATTATGTTTAGTGTATTTGTCATAAGCAATGTGACTTGTTTTAAATTTTAATTCGCGCTATAAAAGTATGTAAATGAAGTTTTAGCAAAATAAATAAGTGAAGCTTGACAATTTTTGAAGATAAAAATAAGTAAAAATATTTTATTCTGCGGGAATTTGAACTCGAGTCACAAAAGTGGCGTACAAACTGGTGGTCACTGCTCGACGCGCTGCAACGCACTACCCCCACCACCGCTATCGGAGCGCAGCGGTGGGGTCGGGGGGGTATAAATATCGACGCCCCCGGAGCAGACCAGCACACTCGACTCTCGCTACTCGAGCATGTCTAACTCAGCAGCTTCTTGCGCCTCCGAGACGCCAGTCCACAATGCAACAGCTATGAAGGTTAAGTCCAAGAAGAAGAAGACGAAACTAGGCGGCGCCTTCCCACGAGCAGTAGGTTTCATGGCGGAAACCTCCCATTATCCACCGGGGGCTACTGAACGCGTCTTTGAAGGTGCCACTCCAGAAGACCTATCCCTGAATGTATGGAGACGACGCCTCGAACGGGGCAATCCGAAGAAGTGGTACTTCTTCATCTCAATCCTCCTTGATGAACGTCGATTCACCTGGAAGATACCAACCTCTGACGTCACCACTCTCGAGCAGGTCTTGACTAGCAGAGAGCACCGCCATATTGCTCTGAAGTGCCGACCAGTTGATCTCGAGGCGTGGCCGGAGGCACTCGAGTTCCCGACCCCGCTGGCCAGCGATTTCGACTGGGAGGAATACGTCGAACTAACCAAGAGAAGATTCAAGACCTCCAGCTACGATCCTACTACCTGCCGAAACTACAAGATCACACCGATTAGGTCTACAATATTATCTCCATCACCTTCACAAAGTGACGAAATTGCAGCTGCGATGCCTGATACTCCAGCATCAACTCCATCACCTTCACAAGGTGATGAACCTGTAACACCGTCATCTGATTCCTCAACACCGGCAGTCTTCCTGGGACCGGAACAGGGTCCGGTGCCACCAATCCACGTTAACTGCGCTGGAAACTACTGGCAATTACTGGTTCAGCTGCAGAGCGCCATGAAGCTCCCCATGTTCAGCTGGCCAGACCATCTGGGACTTAAGATCCTGCTGTCCTGCCCCGTAGACTTCGAGGCTGCCACCCAGATGCTACAGGAAGCCTCCCTGTCCTTCGACATCATGCTTCCTGGTCACAGAACAAAGAAGACAGGCATCAATACGCCGAGTACAGCAGAAAAACCACCGTCACGAGAGCTGGTTCAGTGCTACAGATGTCAGAATTTTCGACATCTCGCAAGCGACTGCACTGAACCAGCTAGATGTGTCCGCTGCGGTGGAAGACATTATGTTGCTGATTGCGACAAGCGTCGCGAGGACGCTGTTTGTTGCAACTGCGGCTCGTCACACGCTGCTTCTTATCGCGGATGTCGAGTTTGGAAGCAGCAACGTAGCAAGAAGAAACGAAGCCAACGTAGTGGGTTCCATATGCAGCCCGCAACAAGTCGGCAAGAGCGAGGGCCCTGCCCTCCAGTGACCACACGCACTGAGCAGTTCCGAGAAGCCTACTCGCAGCCAAAAAAACAACGAAGTAGAGCTACAACAGCGGAATCAACTGGGCAACGTGCTACTACTACCAGACAGCGGCCATCACAGAAACAAGTAAGGCCGAAGATCACCATAGGGGAAGGCAGCGGAGGAGGCAGAGTAACATGCGACCACTCCTTCTCCAGACACGCTGCCGATCAACGAGAAAGAAGATTAGACGAACTCATCACCCTTCTCACGCAGTTGATAAATCACCTGACAACAAAAGAAGACATGTCTGCCTCCTCGAGGCAGCCCTAACTTCGCCACATAAAACGCGGCGTACCACTTCTGATGTAACAAGAAGGTCGCGGCGGCAACCATTAGAGAAGAAAATCACTAACAGCCTATCGCGAAGACACACCGACAGTGAAGCCACAACCAATCTAAATGCTGTAGGAGTAAATGTCTAGCGACAAACACTCCGCTATACTCTGCTCAACGGAGCAGTTACTAGGCTGTAGGCAGGCAGACCAGCACACTGGAGACGGAGACGTACACACAGACGGCCAGCGGAGCGCGACGAGGAACGGCTCAATAATAGCCCGCACCCAGCGATCGCGACGGTGCGCGCATTCAGCCTATTCACAGCTCCTTTGAGCTGGTGTACAGTGGAGTATTTGTCCGAAGACATTGCCTCCAAGTTGTTTTGATGAGTCATATCTTCTCCGTTGGTGTGTCGTTATGTTGGCTGTTGTTGTTATCTTCAAATGATGTTTCTTCACAAGATGGGATGCCGGCGCATCTGCCATCTCAGAAATGGTCCTCCGTTTTGCCGTGGTGCCCTTGCGGCTGCCGCAGCGTGTTTCGCAAGTCTTCCTTCGAAGCCAGGTGGTTGACGAGGTTCTTGAGTAGATCGATGAGGGCATCCAGTCGGTCTTCTCGCTGTCCTGGAACTTGGCAGGTGCAGGAGTGGCTGATGTGAGCTCTGTCGAACTTCTGAGACTCTGTCTTCTTCTGTCTTGTTGCTGGATGGTGAAGAAGAATACGACGCTGCGGCGTGTCTTGCTCACTTCTCGACTTGGTGCGGGCTGCGTATGGAGCCTTGGACTCCGGTGCTGCCGAGTCTTGCGAAGTTGCTGGTTCCACTTGTCACAACCGCGGAAAGAGGCTGCGTGCTTGGATCCACAGTTACAGCAGACTGGCTCGTCCCGCCAGTCGCTCCATAATAGCGCGACAAAGCGGAAGTTCTATACGACGTCCGCTACGGCTTCGTGATCAGCAGCTGCTCTTCGAGAGTGCCCTGCATTCAGCAGATACACTGAACGGCTAAAGCAGCACAATGCTGCACTAAGGAAGAAGAAGAGGAAGCCAAAACCCCAGCTCCGGCAATAGGCGCGGATGCTGACCTACAACCGACACCTCACCACTCCGCACTTCGGCAGGCAAAGCGGACCAACTACGCGGCAGCGTTATCTGGATGGCAGCAAACTGACCCTGACGCCACCGCAACCAACAACATCAGTGAACCCAATGAAACAGACGCATCATCCCACATTCAGAGTGATGAACAACAGCAGCAGCAATAGCATCACCAACAACAACAACATCAACAGGTAGACAACGTAATGCTGCAAAATGTGATACAAACAATGCTGCAAACCATGAATGGCATGAATAAAACTTTCTCGGGTAGCTAGCCGAGTTAGTACATCGTTTGACCACGACGTTTCGGTGGTCACACTCTCTGCCGCCATTGTCAAGTGACTGACATTCATTTACAACGCCGAGAAAATCTCCAGTCTTACATGAATGGCATGCTAGCAGACATTCGTGCCACGAATGCCACAATCTTAGACATTCCGCGACAGATAGCTGCCGCAGTACAGACAGCGTTCCAAACCGCATATAATGGCACTTCATCTAACAACAATGGCAACTAAAATAGATGATTTAGTGATCTGCACATGGAATGCCAAAGGCCTATGGGGGCAATTAGGTGAAATCAGGGAATTTCTCCTAGAAGAACAAAAAATATATGTCTGGTCAACGAAACTCGCCTTAAACCTGGCATAAAAGCTGCTGCACCGAACTACGCCTGTTATCGCAGCGACAGGCCGACAGCTGGGGGCGGTACAGCCATTTACGTTAGAAACGCCATTAAACACCAACAAATCACTTTACCTCCACTTTCGACAATAGAAGCCACGGTCATCTCAATGGAAACTTCAGTGGGTAAAATGCTTCTCGTCTCTGCCTACCGACCTCCTCATGGACTGGTAAACGAGGCAGAGCGGGAAACACTATTAAGACTGCCCGGTAACCTCATGATATCAGGCGACCTCAACGCCAAGCACACAGCTTGGAATTCAAGGCTAACTAACATCAATGGCCGGTGCCTTCTACGCACCATAGAAAGAAACGATGCAGTGGCTAGGGGCCCAACAGAACCTACATTCTTTAAAGGAAGAGCCTACGCTGATATACTTGACATCGGGATTACCAGGGGTTAACAGCACAACATCGCTGTAACTACTAAGACAGCCCTCTCATCCGATCATGTCCCAGTTATCTTCTACCTGGCGGTGGGAGCTCCTCTACTGAAGAATAAGCACAGAGATCTGAATCGCACAAATTGGATTGCTTACCAGACATTCCTAACTGAGCATATCACCAACATTCCGCCACCTAACGAAGTCTGACCATGCGCTGCGATATCTGCTCTTACCGACCTCATAAATGCTGCCGCAAATCACGCTACTCCACCCTCAAAGCCAGAGCCCTCCAATCAAATGCCACCGAACATTCGCCACACCATAACTTTAAAAAAAAACCAGTTCACGCGGGAGTGGCAAGTAACGAGAGATCCGACCACAAAAAGAACATTCAATCGACTACAACGAGAAATCAAGGCTGAGGTCAACAAACATCGGGTGCGCGATTGGGAAGGCCTTGTAGCCATCCTCTCAATTGAAAACGGGTCAATCTGGTCTACCACTAAGCGCATGCTACAACAAAGACAAAAAATTCCACCGCTAACTGTCAAAAATAACATTATCGCTGAACCAGTAGCTAAGGCGGATGCACTAGCTGAAGCATTTGAAGAAAACTTTTGCCCAATAGAAGACCCCCGCGATGATGCTCACATAGAACTAGTTAATCAGGAACTTGAACGCCATCTAAATGTTGTAGCGCACAATCAAGAAACCATCAAACTCACCACCGAAGAAGAAGTAACTAACCTGCTACGACGTGTCGCCACCAACAAAGCCACTGGCCACGATCAAATATGTGGACTACTACTCCGTCATCTTCCGCCACAAGTAAATACCTACATCACGCTAACGTTCAACAATATCATGAGCACTGGTGAATTTCCAAAAATATGGAAGCATGCTGAAATTGTCCCAGTACCAAAACCCGGTAAAGACAAAAGATCGCCAAAATCATATAGACAGATCAGCCTCCTACCGACTCTATCCAAAAACTTTGAAAAATTTTACCTCAAACGGTTACTCCAACATATTAACTCTGCGAGACTTCTCCCCAATGAACAGTTCGCCTTCAGAAATCATCATTCAACTCCGCAGCAACTACTTCGACTTCTAGAACATGCAATGAGTGCCCTTGAGAAGAAGGAATACTTCAGACTGGTCCTACTTGACGTAAGCCGTGCATTTGATTCAGTCTGCCATGAGGGCCTATTTTACAAGCTAATACTACAGAGGATTCCCCTGTCTCACGTTAGACTCATTAGAAACTACTTGGCTGGATGCACTTTCCGCGTTATCACGGAAGATGCAATCTCCTCTATTAAGACAATTAAAGCCGGAGTCCCGCAAGGTTCCGTTCTTGGATCTGTCCTCTACAAACTCTATATGGCCGATATACCTAGGACAGACTAGATCCTGAGCGCATTTTACGCTGGTGACACTGCCCTATATACCAAGTTTGCCTTGTTGGAAAATCTAAATGAAGCCTCTCAAGAGCGACTTGTGGATAGTGAAAGGCAAAGCCAACCACGTCAGCAAACATTTCCCCCTCTGTTTATCAAACCAATGGATATGCCAAATTGATAAATGAGATTTATCAGTCAAAGAAATTTGAAGGAGCTATGCAAGTATCCTTCCGAAACAATCCAATCAAATACCAGGTGAACACCGAAAATGAATTTCCCTTTCTTTTCAATTTCTTTGAAACCAAGAATGTTCAGTTCCATTCATACCAACTTGATCCTAAACGACAACTGAAAGTAGTACTGAGACAGCTGTACAGGGACATTGACCCTACCGAAATATCCTTGAGGCTTCACGACATGAAATTTCCAGTAAAACACGTCTCACAGCTGACTAAACTCAATAACGAGACAAATGAAAAAGCCAATATGCCTCTCTACCATATAAACCTTGACAACACTGCTGAAGGGAGAGAAATATTCAATCTCAAAACCTTTATGCAACTTAGTGTAACAGTAGAGCTTTACAGAACACCAGAGGGACTGACGCAGTGTCACCGTTGCCAGAAATTCGGTCATGACCAAAAGAACTGTCGTCTAAATCCTCGCTGCGTAAAATGTTCCGGGAAACACCTGACAAAAACTTCTAATAAAACAAAAGAGCAAGACCCGAAATGTTATAACTGCCAAGGCAATCACCCAGCCAGCTACTGGGGCTGCCCTATATACAAGGAGCTTATGGCTGCCAGAAAATGAAGACTCTCAAAAGCAAACACAGTTCAAAATCAAAACAACAACAACAATACAAATCCAAACACGAATAATAACAAAGAATTTCCACCACTACTTGGCTCCTCCCCTCCAACTCTGAAACACCCACCTGGGTAAATAAGAAAAACAAACATAATAGAAAACAAAACCCGGCAGCAGATCCAATGGGTTCGGCTGCCGACTTGAGAGAGATGCTGTCCATCTTCGTGGACGGCGGACTGCTCAAGCTGGTTACCAGCCTGAGACAAGCTGCCGAGAAAATGAGAAAAGAGACAGATACAATAGGTTAACTTACATGTCTTCAGGCTGAGAAACTACATCGTAATACCCTCGGGCAGATCAACACATGGTAGTGGAACCGCAGTACTGATCAAACAGCGTCTTGTACACAGAGAACTACCAAAATTACAATTAGGTGACCTGGAACATACAGGCATCGAAGTCAAGATAGAGGAGGGAACGGTCCATCTTATCGCAGTCTATAAGTCACCAAACAAGGTACTTACTGCCCAACAACTACAAAAATTGCTAGATAAGAACCACATCGTCCTACTGGTAGGTGATCTGAATGCCAAAAATCCAGCTTGCCACTGCCGCACTGCGAACAGGAATGGGCGAGGACTCCTGAGGATGCTGAACGACAACAATGATGTTGGAGTGATAGCCCCAATGAAACCTACCTATTTCCCGAACAATGCGCAACATCGACCCGACATACTAGACATATATGTGACCAAGGGGCTGCGCTGGGCTCGAGAACTCTCCGTTCCTAATCAGCTCAGTTCAGATCACAACCCAGTATTCCTGTCATTGCTAGTACAAGAACACGAGAGTTTGAGACCCAGACATAGATATGACACAAACTGGAATCACTATCGTGAAGATGTAGCGCTCCACTTTTCCGAGGACATCGAAATTAACTCTAAAGATCAAATCGAACAGGCTGCTCCAAAAATGTTACATCCAAACAAGAAATTCCACAGGCAAACAACGATATCCCGGATCATATAATCAACCTAATCAAATTAAAAAACCAAACCCAGAAAAGATGGCAGCGCTGGCGTGACCCAGCTGACAGGAGAATGGTCAACAAACCTAGCGGACAAAGTCAATGAAAACTTCAAAGTACACAGGAGCGAGACATGGGAACAAAAATTAGCTGAAGTGCAGAACAATAGTCGCAAGATGTGGGCTCTAACAAAAACCTTAAATAAGACAAAAGAAGCTATTAGACCACTTCATGGCAGAAGAGGATTAATATATGATCCCGAGGGCAAGGCGCAAGCACTTGCTGACTCACTCGAGTTCCAACTCCAAATTAACATCATTGATGGCGATGAGAGCGACGACCACGAAGAGCTGGTTATTCATGAGGTCGACTACATACTTGCGACTGAGCCGCGGATTGAAGCGCACGTAATAAACACAGGGGAGACTGAGACCATTATTCGCAGACTGAACCAAAAAGGCCTACGGAAGTGATTAATTGACCCCCTCACAAATTCTAAACCTGCCTCCACAAGCCATCAGACGACTAGAGAATGTATTCAATGCTTGTCTTAGGCTTAGCTACTTTCCTGATGCCTGGAAAACTGCCAAGGTATTAGCAATACCTAAACCAGGAAAAGACAAGACATTCCCTCATAATTACAGACCGATCTCATTACTGCCAATTATCGCCAAAGTGTTTGAGTGGATAATTCTTGCCCGTCTCAACACTCACATTGTTAGAAATAACATAATTATTGGCCAGCAATTCAGATTCAGGAAAGATCACTCAACTGTACAACAATGTGCCATGTTAAAGGAGCACATCTGCTCAGAAAAGCAGGCGGGAAATAGCACAGCAGCATTATTCTTAGACATAGGGAAGGCCTTCGATAAAGTGTGGCACGAAGGCCTAATCTATAAGTTATATAAATTCGAGGTTCCCGACTACATAATTCACATAATCAGTTCTTATCTAGCCAACAGAAAATTTTTCATCAAACATGAAGGCGAGACAAGCACTGTAAGTTAAATCGAAGCTGGAGTGCCGCGGGTAGTGTCTTAGCACCTATCTTATACTGCATATTTGTCAATGATTTGCCGCATATGGTGGGCAGCAATGCCAGCCTATATGTATACGACACGGCACTTTACACCAGCCATATCAACTTAGGATATGCAGCAAGAAAACTACAAAGGCACCTAGAGCTACTAACCCAATGGTGCAGTTTATGGAAAATTAAAATCAATGCCACAAAAAGTCAAGCCATTATTTTCACCTCAAAATTAAAACTACCACGATACAAATTGCACACGGAGGGAGGCGACATAGACTGGATAAACGAAATCAGGTACCTTGGACTGCGATTGGACAAAAAGCTGGCGTGGAGGACCCACATAGATGAAGCAAAGAAAAGAGCCAAAGCCAAACTTACCAACCTCTACCCAATAGTTAGAGGAGTAGGTGTAAGGACGGAAAGCAAAATACTCATTATCGTGCCATTGTTCAAACGACATTCTTATACGGATCCGAGCTATAGAGCATGGCTGCCGACTGCCACATCAAAAAGCTACAGGCACTCGAGAAAAGAGCCCTACGCACCATTGTTGGTGCATCACGTTACCTTCCAAATTGGAGAATCCGGCAGGACCTCCACTTCGACCCACTGACCACAACTATAAAAAAACGCATCAGATAGATTCTATTTGCGATGCAAAAACTCAAATTACCCCGAAATAGCTACCATTGGCAATATACCACCAGAAACTCTACCTCGTCGACACCCCAAACAAACCATAAACCGGCAATTCCATGTCTGATCACCATGCCCATCAATACTCCATTAAATGTAAATAGGCCCCTCAACTTCATTCTAGGCCCCTTGTAAATAATAAGCATCCTGAACATCATCCCCCACTAGAGATAAGTAGGAATAGGAATAGGAATAGCCATAAGGAAATATACCTGTTAGGTACCAAAAAAAAACCACACACACACACCCTCCCTTAGTTCATAGTTAGTTATAAACATCCATCAAAAAATCAATCTACACAAATGATTCAGATTATTTTAAATAGCTTAGGACATTTATAATTACGTCAAATTCTTAACTTGGACATAGACATTAGCCATTGGATATCCTGGTGCAAAGGGTGACATGCAGCTTGTGTCTGCGACAAATCACGGATGGATGGATGGAGACCAGCAGTCACGTCCTGGACTGCGCTCGTCACGCCTACCAGTGGACGCTACCTGAAGATGATGGCATGTTACGCCATCGAAAATTCTTACATCTGCGATCCATTTACCCGGCTGCACGCCCGAAAAAAACTTCATGATATATATATATATAGATAGATATATATTAGGGTGTCCCTTATAAGAGCAAGCATTTTTTTCAAATATTCAAATGCGTACCCTCTAATTCTTTTTAAATCACTGTAGCTTACTTACATAAGAAATTTTATCCTCCTACAATGACGTTAATCTGTACCGAGACCAAAATATATTAGAAAAAATGTTTATTTGTACTGTCGCTTGATCCGTGACTAACTCGTTAAAATTTTGTATAATACTGGGTTAACAATTAAATCCAAACAACAAAAAATATTTTTTTTAGTAAAAACAGAACTATTAAAATTGTGAGAGTATTTTCCTATTTATGATCTCTGTTTTTATGGTGCAGGTAAAATATTCGACTGACTTAGCTCCTCGACGCGCGTCCTTATCTACATGCCCGCGTGGGGCGTCCGACCAATCAGAGCGTACGCGCCCCACCAGGGAGTGCCAGCGGTATCGGCCGGTGGGAGACCTGCCCCTGATTGGTCGAGGGTGTCATTAGCCGCTTTGACGGCGTGTAGTGTCCTGCTTCGCTCTCGTCGGAGGTCGTTAATAATGGGCCTCCAGGCTTCGCTCAGGAAGAGCCCGCCGTCCCTATTTATGTTCTGGTCGTTCAGTCGAATCTCCACACACAGCCACCAATCTCTGCCATTTCTTCAATTGGCAGTGTTTTTGGAAGTTATTATCCTAGGATATTTTCTCCAATTAATAAGGTTGATCAGTTCTTCTGAGTTGGTGGGTCTTTATTTTTGGTGCATTAATTTATTAAGCTCAATGTTCTTTTGTGTCGGTCAGCTGAAATGTCGTACTGGCCGATGTTTTTGACCATTAAATTTTTGACTTCTGGGAACTTTTGTAGAAGGATTTTGCCAGCAGCCTGAATCTATCCAAGAGCATAGGCAGTGCAGTAGCCTCGTGTAGGGCATCGGTCGGAAAATGACGTGGCAAGTGTAGGGCTTTTCAATGCCCGATTTTGGATGACTTGTAGCTTTTGTATTTGGTGATTTGAGGCGTATGCCCATACAGGGCATGAATATTTCATAATTGGACGTATGAGGGTTGTGTAGATTTTGATTCCAATAGTTGGAGGTAGTCGGCTATTAAAATTGATGAGTGGGTAGAGTTGCTGTAATCTCGCACTCGCTCAGCATCTGACTTCCTCTATGTGGGCGTGCCACGTTAATCTCCTATCCAGTGTGACCCCTAGATAGTGAACAGTTGTAGACCAGGGGATGTCCTTGCCATTGAGGTGTAGTAGAGGATGTGGTATCACCGGTAGCGCTGGGTCGCATCTACGCGTAAGCATAATGGCTTGCGTTTTAGCAGGATTTATTTCTATTCTCCACCTCCTAGCCCAAGCAAGAGTTTTCTGTAGGACTTCCTGGAGACGACTGTTACAATAGCTCTGCTTCTGCTGAGAGAGAAATATGCGGTGTCATCTGCGTAGGTCGCAATCTCTACACCAGGGTTATTAGGCACGTCAGCTGTGAACAATGTATAGAGTACTGGTCCGAGAACCGACCCCTGAGGGACACCGGCCCGGATCCGTCTTCTAGTGGAGAAAGCATTGTTGACGCGGACACTGAATGTGCGGCCGGCGAGGTAGCTCCTAATAAGTTTCACATACGGTCCTGGAAACCCCTGCTCATAGAGCTTGAGCAGGAGTCCCGAGTGCCATACCGAGTCGAATGCCCTGGAGATATCAAGTAGAACCAACCCGCAGTATTCCTTGAAGTTAAAGGCTTTCTCGACGACTCTCATGAGCTGCTGAGTGGTGGAGTGGCCTTTTCTGAATCCTAGCTGGTGGTTTGGGATGATACTGTTTGCTTCTATGTGGGTGTACAGTCTTTTGAGTAGCAGTCTCTCAAACACTTTACTGACAGCTGGAAGGAGGCTAATAGGCCGGTAGTGTTGAGGAAAGAGTGGGTCCTTACCGCTCTTGTGTATACCGACCACTTCTGCGTGCTTCCAGTTTCGTGGGTATTGTTGCTGTCTTAGAATTTTATTGAAGATCGCTGTCAGAAATGTTATCGCCTCAGGTGGTAGTTTGCGGAGAAGGTTGTTAACCTTGTCCCGACCCGGAGCCTTGCGAGGGGGAAGTTTAGAAACACAGCTGGCTACTTCCTCAGCAGTGATTGGCTCAATTTCAAACTCGTCCTCCGCATTGAGAAAGACTTGTAATCTACGGCGCACTGTATTCAGATGGCGATGATTCACGTTGGTTTGCGCTGGCCGAAGTTCTTTTCAAAGGTGTCTGCTAAAGCATTAGCCTTATCTTCAGGGCTATATACAAGTCCTCTCTCGCCGTGGAGCGGTGTAAGTCGTTTCCTGTCGGGTGAACCTCCTGGTTTGGTTCCAAAGTGATTCATCGTCCGGGTTAAGCATAGAGATGCGGGCATCCCATTCCCTATTTCTATGCTCCGTCAGGGAAACCTTTAGCTCCCTCTGTAGGCGGTTTAGAAGTCGTTTTGTAAGGGGGTTCCTTGTTAATCTCCATTCTTTCGCAACCCGATTTTTGTGACGTATTTGCGCCAGAAGTTGAGGCGGAAGTTGCGTGGATGCGTGCTTGGTGTCGTTAGTGTCGTGGCCGTAGAGGCGTTGCGTACTGCCATTTCAAATTTTTGGATGGCTTCATCGATGTTGCCTGTATCAGCGGCAGCAGTGAATTCGTCTTTAAGTAGCTGTTGATAGCGTCTCCAGTTGGTTTTATAATAATTGGGCCTGGTTTCTTCCAGTGTTTGCCAGGGTCCGATGTTAATCTCCACCAGCACTGGGCAATGGTCGACGACAGCCGGTCAATGGTGGAGGCAGCCACAAAGCCGGGAATACCTTTGTTATGAGTATGTCAAGTACGTCCGGTCTTCCTCCAGCGCCGGGATAATGCGTAGGCTCCTCAGGGCCGGTCACACACATGTCGTATCTGTTTGTTAGTCTTCGCAGAGCCTTACCCGCCTGGTTAGCAACCCTACTATTCCAGTCAGGGTGCTTGGCATTAAGGTCCCCTCCAATCAGGAGTTTACCTCTGGTGGCGGCTAAATTTGTGAAGTCAGCCTCCTCCATTTTTCTACGGGGGGGCCGGTAGGCAGAGACTACTGTTAGTTTACCATTGCAGTTACCAACTCGACACCGACGGCTTCTATCTGCTGTAGTGCTGGAATTGTAATTTCGTGGTGAGGGATATTTCTTTTGATGTAGATGGCTACTCCTCCTCCGGCAGTGGGCCTGTCCCGCCGGTAGCAGTGTAGTTGGCTACGGAGGCACGCAGTCCTTGTTTCAGATGTGTCTCGGTCACTAAACACACGTCTACAGTCTGCTCGAGGAGGAACTGCCTGAATTCATGCAGTTGGCTATAAATGCTGTTAGCATTCCAAATGCAAAAAGTGAGAGAGTGCATTGTGCGGCGTCTATCCATCATGATTACAATGAGCGCATTTTGGTGTAGCCAAGGCTTTCGTCATTGCAACGGTCAGGTTTCCAATCTGCTCAGTGAGTGTGCACATCATTTTCATGATGGACTCTAACATGCAGGTAAGCCTGTTGAAGTTGTCGTTTGAGGAGTCTTCGGTTGCGTCTGTTTGTCTTCTCTGATTGGTACTTGCTGCTCCTGTTATGTTGGTAGTTGTGGGTAGTTCTGTGAGTATTCCATCAATTGGAGTTGCAGCAGTGCCACAAGCGGAAATTGAGGAAGCGTCGGCTGGAGTGTTAACGTTGGTAGTCAGCGAATTTCCGTCATCTTGTTTCTGACGTTGCTGATTGATTTGTTTCCTTCTTCTTCTGTTTGCTCTTACTCGGCTGCGTGGGCTGTGCCTTAGCATTGAGTTGTGTCTTGTTGTTGGTGGTCTTGGAACCTTCTGGGGTATGTTCTCGTTCTTGCTCTGCTGCTTGCGTGATACCAAGCGGTTTACCTTTTTGGGTTTGGTTACGGTTTGGAGGTGAATTTTCCTTCTCTGTCAATAATCCTCTTTGTCGATCCCGAGCCCTTTTAAAGGCTGGGCAGCCTTTATAGCTTGCCACGTGTCCCCCTCCACAGTTGGAGCATTTGGCTGCATCTTTTCCCTTTTGTGAGGTGCACTGTTGGTATCATGCATCCCGGCACACTTCACACAAACGGGAGGCATTTTGCAATTCTTTGCAACATGGCCAAACGCTGGCAGTTGAAACATTGGGAAGGTCCTGCTGTAGCACGAAGCTTCTCAACCTGCACTTTCAGGTGACATATCCTGTCAACTCCGAAGATTGTTCTGTTTTCTGGTATATCGGCCAGAACCACCAGGAACAGCGGCATTGGCACGTTACTACCAGGACGTTTCAGTTGGGTCACCGTCTGTACGGAAAAACCCATCCCTATGAGTTCTCCTTCAAATCTCCGTGGGCAAGGAGAGAGGAATACCCCTGAAGACAACCTTCAGATTTGGGACCGACCCTATTGGGAAGGTATAGTACGGGGTTCCTCTTTCCTGAAGCATTCCCGTGGCAGCGATGTAGTCCTCTGTGGTGGTAAAAGTGAACTTAATCTTGTCACCACCCGCAGTCTTGGCGGAGAAGTGACTCTTCACGACAGTGTCGACTCTGTCATGGAGTATCTTGTATTTTTCGTCAATCAGGACTACAATCGGTGGAATGTGTGCCGATCGTCATTCCGTTGGCCGTTGGGTTGCAGTAGAGTCATTTGGAGGTGGTTCACTCTGCAACGGTTGAAATCTGTTAACTGTTTCCAATGTTGTTTCTTGTTGAGTAGGGGACGGTGTTTTTGCTGTGCGTCGTGGAGACACAAAACCTTCTTCATATTGGTGTTGAATATGTTGAGTGTGGTAATGCTGCGCCTCTGAATCTGATGCTGATTGCTCTGAGGAGGCAGCAGTTTCAGCCATAAAGAACCGTTGAGTTGAAGTGGCTGGGCAAAGAGCTTCTGCCGTGGGTGTGTCCTTGATCTTCTTAGCTAGTGTCTTCAAAGAACGTGCATGCCGTTTCTTCTTAGAGGGTTTACCCATCTTCTTCACTTGGGATTTGCCAGAGGAAGAGCAAGCTGCACTGTGTTTGTCGATATCTGAGTCTGCGTATTCTTCGTTGTCGGAATTGTTGTTTCTATATGGGCCTCTGTAACCAGGGGTTGTTTGAGTTACTTCTGGCGTAGGTGACCGTGGAGAGTCTGCCACCCCCGGCCGGTACCGCTGGCACTCCCCACGAGGGCAGGTAGATAAGGACGCGCGTCGAGGAGCTAAGTCAGTCGACGCGGTGACAGCCAGCTTACGACAGCCAGCAGACACCGATACCTGATGAAGACAGCCGAGCTTGCTGTCGAAACGTCGTGTTACTTTGACACCACCCGGCTGAACACCCGTGAAGATTATATTTCATCACTACGCCTGAAAAGTCTACACTCACACAAGTCCTACAATATTATATATACCGATGTATTAAACTGAAAATACTCCTAACATACAGAATATTTTTATTGTTTTGAAAGTGCGATAAAGTTTTTTGAAACAAATAAATTTTTGTTATTTTATTGCAATATTTATTACTACTGTTACCAATAAAAATAGCTCTAAAATAAATTGTATGGTCGTATTGACCTGGTGGCAAGGCTTCATTGCATCTACACAATCAGCCCCTTTCATAGCCGCTTAAACTAACGCAGTAATCATACTGGGCATAGAAGACCTACCGTTCAACGTGGAATCAGAACCACGTGTGCATTCTGGCGTACTTCACATCACACAACAATCTGTGCCAGAGGTAAAGGTCGAGCTAAGGACCTATGAAAATCCTCTCCGAGACTGGGATTCAAGCTGGGGACTTTTCCATATCCAATTGGACGCCCTAACCACTGAGCGACCAGACCTCTCAAGAAAATCTTATATTACAACACTCTTCTACGCGGACGAAGTTGCGGGTAACTGCTAGTATTTCATATTTGGAGGCTGTACTTATTATTACTGAAAAAAAATATGGCAAAATAAATACTGGCAATATTTCCAAGATCATTATCTAAATTAAAGGTCAGTTTATCAGCAAAATTTTTATTGAAGCACGTAAGGCAAAAGTAATTAAAATGGTATACCATCAAGGGTGCCATAAAAATAGGTGTTCTCATCATTGGAGGAAGAAATGGTAAATGTTGGAGACACTGGTTTTAAATAGCATGCACACACAGTTCTAAAACACTCCTTGCCTGTAGTTATAGATACAAATGTTCTTTTAGACAGAAAATCACCTTGCAGGTGTAAAGGTCATTTTTAAAGAACATTTAGCTATCACAGTTTGGTGTACTGACTTTGTCTAAGTAATACCTGGCCGCGGTACGTGTTTGGAATGTGCTCAATTCGGTATTGAGTCCGGGCAACGGTCTGAGGAATTTGCTGGCCGGCCGGCCGGGTCTCCGACCAACGAAGTGCCGAGCCAGGTGGGTGACGCCGCGATCGGGGTTACCGTCGGGCAATCAATCTCGGACATTCGATCACACGGGACCGCATCGCCTTCCGGCCGCCCCCGCCTACAAGTCAGTGCCCTCCGCCGGTAGTCTTAGCAATCTTACGGCGCCTCTTGGTCCGTTATCGCCATGTATAATAACATATACAAGAAAACCAGTTATGCCCGACTTCCCCACAACCTATTAGCTCCAGCCTAGGTGGACTCGAACCAGGCCGTAGTTGGCACAAGCAGAAGAAGAGGAAGATGCGACCGTCTGCTGAACCTTACGGCATTCCCGGTGAGATCGCTACAAGTAAGTGAGCCCAGGATCCTTTCGTTATAACATCGGCTATCCACCTGTTGGCGGGTTGGCTCCAAGTACACACCAGAGGGGCCCTGACAGAAAGTGGTGTCTGAAGCGGATTTTGGGCACAGAAGAGCACAGCGAACTTTCGACGCGAAATGACACGACGGGCTGCCGGCCGATCAACGCAGTGAAGCGGCGGGTGGCTTAGCAATAGCTGTCGGCTGCAGCCAGCGGTCATCTGCGGTGACGTAGAGCTCGTAGCGAGAGAACCTCGAGCTGGCGGCCGGGGCGGCTCCGGGTGGCAGTTAGAGTCGGCGCAGGCGACGGCTCTCTGGGATACGGCATTTCTGTTAAGTGAGCTCAATTTTGTTGCATTATGACTGATAAACAAACCGTTCCCGTAGTAACATTGCAAGATGCCGTATCTGACCTTGATCAAAGAGTGGCTAACTTAACAGCTGAAACCAGTGAGGTAAGAGATGAGGCCAGCAGTTTAAACTGGATTATAGGGAGGAGTATAGGGAAGCTTTAATGTTTGATGGGCTTAAACATGAATTGGTTCAGCGTTTTGAATCGAAAGCAAGTGTGAGAACTTATTGTGAGAGGCTAAGGAAATGGAGACGGTTGGCAGGGGAGGTCATTGGCCAATTTGTAGACCGCATTCAGGAGCTGGACAGCCAAACATATGTACTAACAGGGGAACCGAAATACGTTTTTCCATTGAACTTTGAAAGTGATCAGCAGAAATTAGACACGTTTCTATCCAGGATGGGTAGTGAAACATCAGAATATATAGTCTTCCAGAGGGCCAAAACATTTGTGGAGGCGGTGGATTGTGCAATTTTCTTTGATCAGGTGAAGGGAAAAAAGGCCACAGAAAGTAAGCCTAGGGTGAAGCAAATTTCAGGCAAACAAGGTGGTCAAGTGCTTCTGCTATGGGGAAACATGAAAAGGGATTGTTTCCGCAATCCGAACAATAGAGGTAAAGGTAAGAGTGGTTGTGTTAGTGGAGCTCAGAGTCTAGCAAGGTTTGGAGGAAGAATGATGGAGCTTGTCCACGGTGTAACCAAGGAAATGAGAGGAGAACCTAGTCTGGGAATGGACGTAAGAATTATTATTGTAAAAGTGGGGGGAAAGGCCCAATGAAGCAGTTCCAGAGGAATCAAGACCCACATGGACAGGTGCAAAATGATGATGAGGGGCATAGTGGAAATTGTAAGTGTTATGATGACGAGGTGGCAAGAAAATGCTGGTATTTTTAAGTCTAGTGTCAAGACTAATGATGATTTAAACTGGTTTCGGGTAGAAGGAACCCCGCCAAGCTACCATTGGTATTTAACGTGCCTGCAAATCATAGGCGGGTTAATAGGGTAGATACTTTAGAATTGGTAATCTTGGCTAGGGTAAGGGGTAAATTATGTCGATTACTATTGGATTCAGGCGCGGGTGCTTTCTTGTTAAAAGTAGAAATTTGTGGAAGTGAATGATTATGCCCGACTGACCGTAAAATTACGGGGCTGGATTCCAGTACAGAAATCCAGGTTCTGGGGATTAAAAGGGCGAGCCTTGCTGTGGGGAAAGGGGTGTTTGAAGCACCCATGTATGTAATCCCTTCTCTAAATTTGAAGTATGATGGTTGATTGGGGGACGAATTTCTAAGGCAGTATGTGGCAGTCATAGATTTTGCGAAGCGTACAATTGGTTTGAAGATTCCTTTCGGGGATTGATTCCAAATTACGCTTGAAGACAAAGTACGTGTTCAAGGTTGAAGGCAGACGTGCCGGAGACCGCTAAACGGATACAGCAGTCAATCGTAAATCTAGACGCTGTACACACAGTCCCTAGACGCTCCGGTAAAGTTGTTATTGCACTTCTAGCCGCCGAACTGGCAGCTGGTAGCGAGTCGGTCCTATTAGTTGATTCACCCCTAGATGCTTATTTTCTGGATGAAAGGAGAATTTATATTAAGAGTAGTACACAGACGGAAAAAAAAATCCCAACACCAAGAAAAAATTATTGTAGAGTAATGAAATTTGGACAATGCATTTGTCAAGTTAACATGTTTAATTGATTAAATTTTCAAGATCACAGGTTAATTTAAGCTCAAGAAAATGCATTTCAAATGTGAAATACTGTTAAATTAATAGCCGGTGTAACCTCCAGAATTTTGAATGCAAGCCTGCAAACGTGAATGCATTGTGTCATACAGGTTTCGAATGTCACTTTGTGGTATGGAGTTCCATGCTTGTTGTACTTGTGCTGTCAATACTGGGACGGTCAGTGCTGGCTGTGGATGATGCTGGAGTTGTCGTCCAATGATATCCCATACGTGTTCAATTGGAGACAGATCTGGTGATCTCGCAGGCCAAGGTAACATGTCGACACTCTGTAGAGCACGTTGCGAGACAACAGCGGTATGAGGGCGAGCGTTATCCTGTTGAAAAACTCCCCCTTGAATGCTGTTCATGAATGGCAGCACTACAGGTTGAATTACCAGACTGACGTACAAATTTGCAGTCAGTGTGTTTGGTATAACCACAAGAGTGCTCCTGCTGTCATAGGAAATTGCTCCCCAGACCATGACTCCAGGTGTAGGTCCAGTGTGTCTAGGCCGCAGACAGTTTGGTTGCAGGCGTTCCCCTGGCCTCCTTCTGACCAACACTCGGCCATCACTGGCACCAAGGCAGAACCTGCTTTCATCAGAAAACACAACAGATCTCCAGTGTTGGTCAGAAGGAGGCCAGGGGAACGCCTGCAACCAAACTGTCTGCGGCCTAGACACACTGGACCTACACCTGGAGTCATGGTCTGGGAAGCAATTTCCTATGACAGCAGGAGCACTCTTGTGGTTATACCAAACACACTGACTGCAAATTTGTACGTCAGTCTGGTAATTCAACCTGTAGTGCTGCCATTCATGAACAGCATTCAAGGGGGAGTTTTTCAACAGGATAACGCTCGCCCTCATACCGCTGTTGTCTCGCAACGTGCTCTACAGAGTGTCGACATGTTACCTTGGCCTGCGAGATCACCAGATCTGTCTCCAATTGAACACGTATGGGATATCATTGGACGACAACTCCAGCATCATCCACAGCCAGCACTGACCGTCCCAGTATTGACAGCACAAGTACAACAAGCATGGAACTCCATACCACAAAGTGACATTCGAAACCTGTATGACACAATGCATTCACGTTTGCAGGCTTGCATTCAAAATTCTGGAGGTTACACCGGCTATTAATTTAACAGTATTTCACATTTGAAATGCATTTTCTTGAGCTTAAATTAACCTGTGATCTTGAAAATTTAATCAATTAAACATGTTAACTTGGCAAATGCATTGTCCAAATTTCATTACACTACAATAATTTTTTCTTGGTGTTGGGATTTTTTTTCCGTCTGTGTATTTGCAAGACCGAAGTAATAGATGGTAAGAGATGTACTCCAGCGATGGTGGAGAATTTTAGTAACTGTGATATAGCACATGTGTCAGTATTGGAGGATGGGGAGATAGATTCCTGTATCAATCATGTTGATGATGTAGTAGGGGATGACAAAACGAAACAAGTTCATATTAATAATGTAGAGCCCGTTGTTGATTTTAGAAGTAAATTAGGCATCTGCCTAGTAAACAGCAGAGTCAGATGATAGAATTTTGGAGGAGTATAGGATCCTGTTGCAATCGAATCAGGCTTTACTGGCCACCGATTTGGCTGAGCATCATATCTTGACAGGTCAGGTCAAACCCATTTATAAAAAAGCCTATCGAGTGCTTTTTTACCATAGGAAAAAAATGGACGACTTCATAGACCAGCAGTTGAAAGACTAAATTAACCAAAATGCTTCATCCCCTTGGGCTGAATCCGTCGTGTTAGCCCCTAAGCGAGGCGAGGGGGTGGAAAACCAGTATCGGTTCTACATTAACTACAGAGCCCTAAATTCAGTCACATCAGACGTCTATCCGTTGTCCTCAATTCCGGAAATGGTAGACTATCTTGGCAACTGTACATTTTTCTCCATATTAGACTTAAGTTCTGGATAATAACAGGTTCGAGTAGCTCAGGAGGATATTCCGAAAACAGCTTTCAATGCGCCTAATGGCCATTATGAGTTTCGCAAAATGCCGTTTGGATTAAAAAAAACTCCCCTGTAATGTTTCAGCGTCTAATGTATTCCGTTCTCAGAAGTATAAAATCACATTCCGCGTTGGTCTATTTGGATGATAGTATTCTGTAAGACGTTCGACGAATATATTAGGAATGTCTTTGAGAGGCTGTAAAAGTCTAACCTTACTCTTTCATTTAAAAAATGCCTTTTTTTCCTGCCGTAACTGGAGTATTTGGGTCATCTGATCTCACAGGAGGTGTCAGGGGCTTATTCTCCAAGGCGACGATAGGAGTGCTGACGAACTAACCTTAGGGATTTCCAGTTCTGTTTGAGGTTTTTCTTCTGTTCTTCTGGTAGCTCCACTAGAACCATTGGACTGTTTGAGATAATGCTTGACACCACTGTGGATTGATGGCCACAGACCGAAGGTCAGAAACTGATCTATGAAGAGAGGTGAGACTTGCAATGGAACAGTTTATTGGCCTCTAAGACTGAGTAATATAGTTTTAAACCCTGCCGCAAAGTGGATTCCAACTTTTGCCGATATATCTAAGCCCTCATACGGTAGTTAATGATTCTCTTAGTGCAAACTGTAATAGTTAATTGTTAGACAGGTGGTCGCCCCAATAGAAGATGCATGGGAGGGTGGCCGTCTCCTAACAGGTAGCTATGCTCGACTACACACGAAGATTTCCGGACAGTAAAGACACTACTTAATCGCTAGTACTGCCCAAGCCGCCTCGGTTGACCCACAATTAGGAAGGGGACTGCACTCTGAGATGCTGACTGCTAGAAGCAGATCCCTCGCTGCTCACTGCTCGATCGCGCTCAGCATAGCAATGATCGCCGATTGGCGACACCTCGGCGACTGAATATTACTATAATTCCGCAAATATTAATGGCCTTAAAAATGACATTTACATATCTCCCCCGTTAGAAGAAGGCGTATTGCATAACGCCGGATAGCGCAATATGCGAAATAGTTAGATTTCCTCTTTGAAGCTCACAAGAATATTGCAAGAATTTTAAATATTTAACTCTCAAGTCAATTAGAATCTTATAACATCTAAAAAATAAATCAATCATGCAAAAGACATTAAGTGAATAAACTTTAATTTATGAAGTAGATGGGATATAGTCATTCCCAATATTTGCCATTTAATTTGAGTTCAGCATAGCGACTACTATTTGCGAAGCGTTTGATATCACGATATTAGCAATGTTTTGTACTAGTAGGGGTGAATTCTTCCTGTACATACGAATTATAAGTTATACTTAAAACTAGGACTGTCATAACGGTTAGATACTCGATTATATTTAATCACGTCTTGCACAATTTGCAAATATTTTGTTATTTTTCTAAGGTATTCAAATTTTGACCTGTGGTATCGTTGCTGATAGATTAATTTGCTTA
This sequence comes from Vandiemenella viatica, assembly GCA_031002005.1. NCBI lineage: Eukaryota > Metazoa > Arthropoda > Insecta > Orthoptera > Morabidae > Vandiemenella > Vandiemenella viatica. The sequence continues at coordinate 27,433,408 of JARYHS010013630.1, read as the reverse complement.
TGTGCCTTAAGTATTATCAGTAAAGTCGTTGCTTACTAACTTACATATTATCGCATTCGTCAGAGCCTTAGTTTGAAATAATATACTAGTATTAAGTTGTGCATGAATCTAAGACATTCAGTATAACTGTCACTATGGTCGGATGCAACATAGTAATAAGACAATTACTACGAATTCTGTAACATAAGATTTGGCTAATATTTATCATGCCAAGTATCCATCCAATTGTCTAGAAAACGTAGTTGTTAGGCAACTAGATGAAAGAACATATGATTAGTACAGATTGCATACCGTTGCTTAAATTGCTATATTTAATTTAACACTTGAGACCTCCGGTTCTTATTGAGTAACATAATTCAACGTAATTCACAATAGACATATTGCTCTAACCCAGAATTAGACGAGTCTATGGTTATGTTATGTTAAAAAGGGAGATGGAACAACTTAAGTTAGATGTTGTTGGGATTAGTGAGATTAAATGGAAGGACAATCAGGATTTCTGGTCTGGGTAACACAGGATAATTAGCACGCAAGCTGTCAATGGAGTCACTGGTGTAGGATTTGTAATGAACAGGAAAGTAGGGAAACGAGTGAGTTATTATGAACACTTTAGTGACAGGATTATTTTGATGAGGTTAGAAACTAAGCCCGTCACAACCACATTAGTACAAGTGTATATGCCAACGTCACACGAAGAAATAGAAAAAATATATGCTGAAATTGTAGAATTAATCCAATATGTGAAAGGGGAGGAAAATCTAATAATCATGGGTGATTGGAATGCCATAGTGGGAGAAGGAAAAGAGGGGAATACTGTAGGAAGTTTTGGTGTAGGAGAAAGAAATGAGCGAGGAAGCAGGTTGCTAGAATTTTGTGCTAGTTGTGGCAAACACACTGTTTAAGAACCATGAAAGAAGAATATACACCTGAAAACGTCCTGGGGATACAGGCAGATATCAGCTAGATTATATCATGGTCAAACAGAGATACAGGAATCAAGTTCTAGACTGTAAAGCGTACCCAGGAGCAGACATAGACTCTGACCATAATTTGATAATAATGAAGTGCGGGCTGAAATTTAAGCGACTAAGGAAGCAGTATAAGCCGAATATACTGGAAGTGAATAAACTCAAAGAATCTCGTACGAGAGAAAAAGTTGCAGAAATGGTAGACTTAGGTCTAAAAAGTAACTGTGAAAGGAGCTCACCCAAGGACGAATAGAATACAAATAAAGACCGAAATAATGAAAGCTGGTAAAGAAACATTAGGCTTTAGGGAACAAGCTGCCAGAAAACCTTGGATCACAGAAGAAATTTTGCAGCTGATGGATCAGAGGAGAAGGTAAAAAATGCTCAGAACGAAGCAGGAAGAGAGCAGTACAGGCAATTTAGAAATCAAATAAATAGAAAATGCAAAATAGCAAAAGAAAAATGGCTACAAGAAAAGTGTGAAGAAGTAGAAAAGGAAATGGTCGTAGGTAAATTAGATGATGCATACAGGAAGATCAAACAGAATTTTGGAGAAATGAAGAAAAGAGGTATGAACATTAGAGCTGCCGATGGGAAACCTCTTTTAAGCTCAGAAGATAGAGCGAACCGATGGAAGGAATACATTGAGCAACTGTATGTTGGGGACGACTTGAACAATAGTGCAATGGAAAAGGAAGGTGATGTCGACATTGATGACTTAGGAGATCCTGTTTTGAGGACAGAATTTAATAAAGCTCTGGATGTCTTGAAAGCAAATAAGGCAGTTGGAATTGATGAGACCCCTGCAGAACTTCTTAAATCCCTAGGAGAAGAAGGAATCAAAAGATTATTCAAGCTGATATCAAAAAGTTACGAAACAGGATAAATTCCAACTGATTTTAATAAAAATGTCATCTTCACACTTCCAAAGAAAGCACAAGCTGACAAATGTGAGAATTATCGCACCATTAGTCTAACATCACATGCATCAAAATTACTGACCAGAATAATATACAGAAGGATGGAAAGGGTAGTAGAAGAGATAGTAGGTGAAGATCAGTTTGGGTTTAGGAAAAACCGCGGTACAAGGGAAGCAATTCTGTCTCTAAGATTAATACTTGAAGGGCGGATCAAGAAAAACAAAGATACTTTTATGGCATTTGTTGATTTAGAAAAAGCTTTTGATAATGTTAGGTGGGACAGGATGTTCAAAACTTTAAAGAAGTCAGGTATAGAGTATCGAGATAGAAGAATACTCTATAGACTATATAAGAATCAAGAGGCTTTAATAAAAGTAGAGAATCACGAGAGACACGCATCAGTTAAAAAGGGTGTGAGACAAGGTTGTAGTCTATCCCCGTTAATATTCAACTTGTATGTAGAAGAAGCTATGAAGAAAGTCGAAAAAAAATTTCCATGTGGCATAAGTTTTCAGGGAGAAAAAATCAGTATGCTACGATTTGCTGATGACATTGTCTTGTTAGCAGAGACGGCTGAGGATATTGAGCAGTTATTGAATGGCATGAACGAAATACTGAAGGAAGATTTTGGACTGAATATAAATCAAAGCAAGTCTAAAGTGATGAAATGTAGAGTAAATGATACCAATACTAGTAGATTAAATATAAAAATAGGATCGGATGCCATAGGAGAAGTAAGTGAGTTCTGATACTTGGGAAGCAAAATTACAACCGATGGCCGAAGCAGGAATAACACTAGCAAAACGACCCTTCATGGAAAAGAGAAACCTTTTAGTTTCAAATATTGATTCAGGAATTAGAAAGAACTTTTTAAAAGTTTTTGTGTGGAGCACAGCACTTTATGGTAGCGAAACATGGACTTTAGGAATACCGGAAAGTAAGAAAATTGAAGCATTTGAAATGTGGTGCTACAGAAGAATGCTGAAAATTAAGTGGACTGACAAAGTTAGAAATGAACGAGTTTTGGAAATGATGGGTGAGAAAAGAAGTTTGTGGAAGAAGCTTACAGAAAGAAGACACAGGTTGGTAGGTCATATTTTGAGACATGCAAGATTGCTCAATTTTTTAGTGGAGGGAACAGTCGAAGGTAAGAACTGTAGAGGAAGACAGAGATTAGAATATATGAAGCAGAAAATTGATGACGTGGGTTGTAAGGGGTATGTAGAAATGAAGAGGTTAGCACAGGATAGGAAGGGATGGAGGATTGCATCAAACCAGTCGAAAGACTGACTACAGCAAAAAACAAAAAAACAAAAAAAAACAAAAAAAGGTTATGTTAACAGTTTTAAAGGTTTTAGTCTACTAGACAAAGCTTACGTCAGTAGTTTGATAAAACTTAATCATGTCTCGTGTGAACATTAGAGTAACATATGCTTCCCTCAACTACCTGTTTAAAATCAGTTATAGAACTGTAAGTAATGTGAATAAGTAAGGATTCTGTGAAACATAAGTTCGTTTATGGTTAACTATTTCTCCAACCTTATATTAAGGCCTTAAGTATGCTTGAATCTCATTTTTTTTATTTGTAAATTCATTAATTAATCATCAAGAAGTGAATTTAAGCTGACAAGTGTCAAAATGGTTGCAATTGCCTAATTTGGTATTTCTTCTTTTTTAATTTCTGGAAATCATTATTTTATGATGAGTAATGTTAGCTTCTTAGTAGAGATAACTCTATTCTTAAATTGCTTAGTATGAAGTAACTGTACTGGAAGCATAGTGCCTTGAATAGAAATATGGTTTGTACAAAAGAAATATATTACAAGTAAATTACATTTTTTATATGTTACTGGAATATTATAATGATTGATTCCCGTTGTTATTCCTGAATTGGTTCCTCACTAAAATTATAACAGTTCAGTTTGCGATACTTATGTGTTCGAAGCGTTGCGCCAAACTTGCTGGCTGTGTTTCACCAGATGACTCGGCATATCATCTTATGGTGCGCGTTACTGGCCGTGGTCTAACCGCTTGCTCGTCATGACTGCTTCCTGGAAAATTTACACTTCCGACAGTATTATATATATTATTTCTATAAGGTATTTTTTTGTCACAAGCCGGTATCTTCCTTCATACTTCACCGAAATCAATGAATGAGGTGTCATTTTAAAGCTTATGGTCTTCCCTTTGGTCACATCATATTTTAAGAAATGAAGTTTTCGGAATGTCAATATTTCTAAAATGCTGTTTTCTGTGTTATGAGTCAAATATCTCCCTGGATACCTATCTGAGATCGTTTAATGAAGTATCATTTTAAAGATTAAGATATCCGCTTTAGTGACGTCATATATTAAGACAGAAATTTTTCAGAATTCAACCCTTAAAGGGCAAAAGTATCAATATTTTTGCAATTCGTTTTTGTGTCACGAGCCATTTGTCACCCTTAATATCTAACTGATATAGATAAATGAGGTATCATATTAAATATTAAGGTCTCCGCCGTGGTAACATTATATTTTAAGAAAGGAATTTTTCGTAATTCGACCCTTAAAAGGCAAAAATGTCAATTTTTCTAAAATAGTTTTTTTGTATCTTGAGCCATTTATCTCCCTGGATATCAAACCAAAATCGATACATGAAGTATGAATATAAGGAGTAATGTATCAGCTCTGTGACCTCATATTTTCAGAAAGAATGTTTTTGGAATTCTACCCTTAATGGGAAAAAGTATAAATTTTTCTATAACACATTTTTGTGTCACGAGCGATATATCTCCCTTAATATCTAACCAATATAGATAAACTAGACGACCCGTGCGAAAATTTCGCGAATAAAATGCGTTGAATAGTGAGGTTGAATATGATGTCACCAAAGCTTAGTCATTACTCTTCATACTCCTACTTCATTTATCGATTTTGGTTAGAAATCCATTAAGATAAATGACTCGAAACACAAAAAAACGAATTTTAGAAATATTGACATTTTTGCCCTTTAAAGGTCGAATAACGAAAAATTCGTTTCTTAAAATATAATGTTACCACGGCGGAGACCTCAGTCTTTAATAATATACTTAATTTATCTATATCGGTTAGATATCAAGGGAGAAAAATAGCTCGTGACACAAAAATGCGTGGTAGAACCATTTATCCTTTTTCCCTTTAAGCATTGAATTCCAAAAAAGTCTTTCTTAAAATATGATTTCACCAAAGCTGAGACATTATTCTTCATAATCATACTTGATTTATCGATTTTGGATAGATATCCAGGGAGTTAAATGGCTCGAGATACAAAAAACGCATTTTAGAAAAATTGACATTTTTGCCCTTTAAGGGTCGAATTACGAAAAATTCCTTTCTCAAATTATAATGTTACCACGGCGGAGACCTTATTCTTTTATATGATATCTCATTTATCTTTATCGGTTAGATATTAAGGGAGATAAATCGCTCGTGACACAAAAACGAATTGCAAAAATATTGATACTTTTGCCCTTTAAGGATCGAATTCCGAAACATTTTTGTCTTAATATATGACGTCACTAAAGCGGAGATCTTAATCTTTAAAATTATACTTCATTAAACGATTTCAAATAGGTATCCAGGGAGATAAATGACTCGTAACACAGAAAACAGCATTTTAGAAATATCAACATTTTCACCCTTTAAGGGTCGAAATCCGAAAACTTAAGTTCTTAAAATATGATGTCACTAAAGTGAAGTCCATAAGCTTTAAAATGACACCTCATTCATTGATTTCGGTTAGGTATGAAGGAAGATACAGGCTTGTGACAAAAAAATACCTTATAGAAATAATATATATGATGAGGTATCATATTAATGAATAAGGTCTCCGCCGTGGTAACGTTATATTTTAAGAAAGGAATTTTTCGTAATTCGACCCATAAAAGGCAAAAAGGTCAATTTTTCAAAAATGCGTTTTTTGTGTCTCGAGCCACTTATCTCCCTTGATATTTATCCAAAATCGATAAATCAAGTACGATTGTGAGGAATAATGTCTCAGCTTTGCTGACATCACATTTTAAGAAAGAAGTGTTTGGAATTCAACTATTAAAGGGAAAAAGTATAAATTGTTCTACAACGTATTTTTGTGTCACGAGCCTTATATTTCCCTTGATATCTAATCGATATAGATAAATGACATATCGTATTAAAGACTAAGGTTTCCGCCGTGGTAACATTATATTCTAAGAAAGGAATTTTTCGTAATTCGACCCATAAAGCTCAAAAATGTCAATATTTCTAAAATACGTTTTTTGTGTTTCGAGCCATTTATCTCCCTGGATTTCTAACCAAAATCGATAAATAAAGTAGGAGTATGAAGAGTAATGACTGAACTTGGTGACATTATATTCAACCTCACTATTCATCGCATTTTATTCGCGAAATTTTCGCACGGGTCGTCTAGTTTTGCCTTAAAACTATACATAACTTTGACATTAGGGTGTGGTGGACCTCAATCGGGGATCTACGACAGCGAATTATCCGGACAAACTGCAAGAACGGTTAACATGTGGTCCACTTTGTCCTCTAAACATTCACCTCCTGCTGAAGACAGTTTCTCTAATTCTTGAATATCATGTCTGAATTAATTATCAATGTGTGCACGCATGCTTCCTCGCAAATAGTATGAATCAATTTATTGAAGGTTTAAGCCGCTGGTTGGCTGTGGAGATTATAATGTGAGTTATATATTTCCCTATTTTTGACATTTGAATTCCTTTAAGTTCTGATTTACTGAGTTTACCCTCTTCTCAACAGTTGCGTATTTCTTTAACTGGAAGCAGCATTTTTTTTTTTTTTTTATTAATCAGCAAATCTAAAAATATTAGTTACCGTTTTCGCGAGTCGATACGTTAACCATCACGCAACTGCTATTGATAATACATAATTTACACGATTTTCCCCTAGATTAGTGGTGAACTACCCCTCAACACTGTAGGCTTGAGAATATTTGTCGCTGCAAAATTTGGTAAGGTACAAATATTTCCAATAGCTAGCAACAGATTTAAAAGGTAAATACTACAATTTATCCTCGAAACAAATAGATGGATTCTCCTTAATGGAACTATCTGCTTATTGTCTAACAATTGATCAGACTTACTTGCTACATTAATGACGCTGTGTTTACGCTCTGTGTATTTAATCACCCCGATTAATGATAATTTAAACTTTGCTAGGAACAGTCACACAACTCTTGATGTTTTCCTCTAAATACTATTCTGTTATAATTTGTGTGAAGTTCCGCACTTCCTCAAATACTTTTACTACGTGGTTGATTTATTTATGCTACAATTTTTTACTCTTACTCGCTCTCATTTCTCTCATACAACAATTATCAATTGCCAAAACTTAATTCTCCAACATTTCCACTGAGGGTAACAGCTAATATAGAAACAAGTAGTCGGTAAATTTTTCATATTTTCAGTTATGGCATCTCATTCTGGTGAAACTTTTCACAAGCACAAAAGGTATTTAAATCAGTAAAACGTTCTCTAAGAATTATTTGCGAAGAAAACATGCACATCGTGTTTAGAAATCTCTTTAGACAGAAAGTGATAGCATTAGCTTTTTGTTCAAGAATTGTTATTTACGAAAACTTAACGAATTTAAAATCTAAACTAAGTGTGTTTTTACTTTAGAAACCCTTTTATTATGTGAAAGAATTTTCTTCTCGGAATTGGTAACTGAGGATGACTGAAGAAATACGATATATTTGGTATACAGAAGAGGAAGGTAGCAAAGTTACTAAAATGGCGTATGTATGGATCTTCCTTGTGTTACAACCGTTTACAAATACAGCAATTACAGTATCTTCAAACAGCATTCATATGGAATAACTTGGGATGATATACATTTGCAAATACCAATGGAAATCGATTATAATGGGTTTCGACTAACTAGGCAGTTATTGCTGTTAATGATATTATTGATTTGTTGTTTGCTCCTAATTCACCAGTCTCTTTCAGAGTGATTACTTCCCTATACTACAATTTTATTTGGTATTACACATCGAAAATGAACTAATTCACCAAACTGTTTTGAATGTATAGATTTTAAAAGACATATAACATGGATGTAGGTTTGGCTAAATGATTAGGTTTTTTAATTGATTACATTTATGACTAATGAGGTTCGCATATTGGTTATACCTGTAACTTGGATCTGTTTGTACGGGATGAATGTAAATTTGTTTCACTAAACGTATGGAGTTGATGGTAGGCTTTTGAGTACCGGTACGTATTGTGTCTTAAGGAAAGTTTCATGACTCCTTTCCAAGGACTGCACTCGTTTTTTGCCTTTTTAACTCGATTAACGAGTGTACACCTTTATGTTGCCCAGAAAATCAGAGTTCGCCAATTTCCAATGCTGCCCAGATTATTTTTATATCATTCATTTTTTTAATACACTTTGTCAGGGACTTAGTGGGTATACGGGGGTTGGTACCTGCTTCTTCACCTGAACCAGTCTTCTTCCAAAATATTCTAAGTCCAAAAAAGTTCTGTTACCATGTTGAAATATTTATGCTAACTGTTAAAATTGACCACAGTCGCCACTTACAGTTTTTAACCTACTGCAAGGAAGGTACTATTGTAGAAATGAAAGTCACATGTTGAATCACTGAATTATATTCTCAAAATTTTTCACGTAAATAATACAGGTTCACAGTTAGCAAGGCAATCGGATATATCGTTCACCAAAAATCACAGGTTGAGAATCAGAGCAAAGACCGCACTCCCCCAAAACTGAATTGAAAATAAAACGAAAGTTAGAAATTCACATGTCCAGAAACTGTTAGTCACAAAAGAAAGGTTGTTTCAAATTTCGAAAATGGCCGCCGCTAAGCGTGCCTGACGCATTGTAGACTCGTTTCCTGCCTATCATGCCATGACGTCAAACTTCCCACAATCCACCGCGCTCTAAGCCACTACCAAGCCGCTACCGTTTAAACTCGCTCCGCGAGAGATTACATGTTATCACTACGAGATGTTCCGGCCGAGTGAGTCAAAGATGTCCGACTTGTCTCTTTTATCAAACTGCCCTACTGGCTGAAACAATAGTCTATCTGTAAAGATAATCTGTTAACTATGTACTACCAGAAATTCACCGAAAGAAAAGCGTAACGAGACAAGTGTCGTGAAATGTTTAGTTAAAGTTTTAAAGCTTCCAGACCAGTGAAAATGAATTTTTAAGTTTGGTTAATTTAAAAGCATATTTGAGTCGTGTGCTGCTGACGTTATGAAACGTCATAGGAAAAATTCTTCCCCTCGAAACCTCAAAATCTGAAGTTAATATTATTTTTAAATCGTTCTCTGTCCTCTGCTGAGCTCAACAGTGCAAAAATCTTCCAAATCGGTTGATTCTAACGGGAGTTATGAAATTCCTAAGTTTCCCTGTTTTTTTCCATTGTGCAACCAAATATTCTGCTTTTTATTTATAGTCGGTTGCGTCCTGAGACTAAATTTAAACTGAACCTTTATTTATTTTAAGCATTTAGAGAAGTTTTTAGTCCGCTAAACATGTTAGTTTCTGAGTTATTAATTTCTAAAGTTTCGATTTTTCGGCGCCATAACCGGTTGGCTGTTATTCACTTATATTTTCAATTTATTGGTTGATTGTTACCGGAAACTTACAAAATATTAACTGGCTGGTTATTTTTACTTGGTTATATTTACTTTTAAAGCTTTGAGGTTGTTTAGATATGGTGGAATTAAATGTTGACTATCTCCCATGTGGAGATGCATTAAATTCCATATTTAGTACTTTAAATCGGTCTGCAGCTACGAGTTATTAGTGAATTTAATATCAAATGGTGAAATTCTAATTATGAAAGTGTTTTACAGTGTTTAATTTAGTGAAATATTAGTGCTATAGAGGTGTAAATACACCTGTGTTTTCTGCTTTATGGATTATTACTGATTACGCTCATTTAGGTGAGTTTATTGCTTATATTTTACCTGAAACTTCTTATTTATGGTTACTATGTGTTATTTATTCACTTTACTTTACTAAAAGTGTGGTTATCTCGATTTTAACTGTGGTATCGTGTACTGAAGTTAACTTTAAACTTGACCGGATTCTAACGAAATATTGAAAATAGAATGAGGGATACCTTACAACTTGATGCTCCAAATATTTCTAACTTGTGACACAGAGTTTGACTCTTTACATTAAGTGAGTACGTATTATTACTGTAGACACATGAAAGACATGCCACTGAGGCTATATTTGTTCTGATTGAAACACCAAACTTGTACAATATTCGTAATAATTTCACCTTTTTCCTTTTCTTCAAAATTATGAATGCTAATTCCGTTCTCTACATTACTGTACTCATTTAGGATTTTACCTGTGCATAACTTCATACTTCGCCCTCGATTACACGTCTCTTACTAATTTGGTATGGTAATTATTCCGTTTTTGTGTGGTCCTATTAAAAACTGTACATTTCGCACGTCTAAGACTACACCATATTTCTATAAAAAAAAAATTCAATCCTATATCCTACTGCAAGCTCTGATCAAATAGAACCGCCTGAACGGTTACTTTGAACAACCTGGATCTTATAGTATACCAGCAGTAGATACCCCTAACACTTTAACTTTTCCCTGCCTTGACCAGTAACCTGCAGCCAGTGGTTCTAATTTTTCCAAGCTGCAGACTGTTTTCCAACAATAAAGACTTGCGCACCAGAACCCATCAAGAGATATCATTCTCTATTTTTTCCCCTTTTTTCACTAAACCAGGCTTTTAGCCCTAACAACCCACCCCATTCTGCTTGCCCCGTCTCGAAGTTATCGGCATTACTTAAACGCAAATGGGGGGAATGGAGCGCCTACATTCTCACCAGGTTGGCTTTTTGGGCTCTACCTGTGAGTTATTTCATAAATATTGCCCCCCCCCCCCCCCGAAAAAAATGACGCAACTCGCCTCACTTTTATTTATCGGGTCTGGATCGGTCGGCCCCTTGCCGCCTTTTACCGCAAAATATTCCGCTTCACTTTAACATATTGGCTTCCCTGCCACACTTACCTTGACACAACGCCTGACCGGTTTCATTTTTTTCCGGTAATAGTCATTTTTATAATTCTTAAATTTACCCATTACTAATTTGACTAGTATTTGCCTAGCAATATAATTTGAAATTTCCTTTTCCGCTCAATAGCATCCAGATGTTTCTTAACATTAATATCTGCGTTCTAGACTTAGTTTTAAACTTACCTGGAGAACTCGTTTCGATCTGTTCATAAACATAACCGATGTTATGGCCTCTGAAAATATTTTTTCTTCATTCAAGGATATATCTGGCGGAAAACATGCATTTACTAGCAATAAGCAACCCCGATTAACTCACCATTATAACTCCGCTCACCCGCGTCTCCAAATCCAAGAGCCTCGCGTTCAATGCCCGATAACTGTTGTAGATTTATTCGCTACCACAGTTACAATAAAAATTGAGGTCCACTCACCCCTAATGTCTTGTTCTCGTCGCCGCCGTCGTCGTCTTTGCTATCGACGTCTGAAGACCGTCCTGTGGCACCTGCACCGCGTGTTGATTCCGCGCTGGGATCCGCCGTCGCTCGTGTGTTGACTCCGGTGTACCATGTCTCCAGCCGTGTACTGAAGCCTCGCATGTCGGTTCGTGCCTCCCGTGTTCATCATTCCAGCCATGTGTTGATCCAGCCACCTGCTGCCATCACACATCTCCTTCAGGCGGTGATCGTTTCCTTCTTGCTAATTCGTCAGGCTCTATCCACACTGAAGTTACAAAATATCGCTACCATGCCGAAATCCTACCATGACGCCACTTTGTCAGGGGCTGATAGGCCAAGGCTAGTGGGCGTGTGTGGATATGTGTGCCGACGAGCTAACCTTAGGGAATTCCAATTTCTGGCAGCTCTACTAGAACCTGACAGTTGGACTATTTGGGCTTGATTCTTGACACCACTGTGGATTGACGGCCATAGAAACTGATCTATGTTCTTACTACATGAAGAGATTTTTTTTCTTTATTTATCTCACATTTATTCAGCCTAATATCTAGATACTAAATTAGGCCCTATTACATACATTTTTTTAATTGATTAAGGGTTCCGCCAGTGTCGCTGGTTTCATTACTGGTTAATCTGGCCTCTCAGCTGTGTGGTTAGCCTCCACAGTCTCCCGTCCCCGCGAGGAGGCAGGCCAAACCTGTTTTCTGGCGAAACCATGTTAACAGTTTACAATTTTACGGTCTAAGAAAGTTTTATGTAAGCAATTAGCATATTTTTCCGCTTCACTTAGCTAATTGGTAACTGATACGAAATGATAAATTATTAAATATTAAACAATATGTTACAGATGAGTCAGTTAGTAAATGAATAACAATATTTACATTGGTAGTTATTTGACAATTACAGTGCGAGCTTACAGTTGTTTGTCGGTTAGTGAATACATGATCACATTACATCAGGTTGCATTACAATGAATTTCTAATAACATTTTTTAAGATACAGATCTACTGGGATTTACAATACATGGGTTATTATTTTCACAGTTCCTACATGCATACATTAGTACCTGCTTCACTTTTACAGCCTTGAACCAGTTCGTGTGTTATCGAAATTCCGTTACTATTAATTTGTGACTTGTTTTTTGAAATGTATTTTTTTTAACTATATTAAGGGATGGTAACATTCAATATCTTTCCTCAATGCCATTGGGCAATTTTTATGCCTTTTAGTAATACAAACACTGGCCATTTTTATTTGCGTCAGTTTGTGCTCAGTACGCATGCGGCCTGTGAGGCATTAACCTCGCTGGCTAGATGCTGTATCGGCACTGCTGACCACTGTAAATTCCGTGGCAAACACGACCTGGCTCCGGCATTGTAAACATTTACAGTTCCTTGGCTATGATGTTTACAGTTTACATTGTAGTACGCCAGCTAAGGACGCTACATCTTATTATTACTTACATCTTTCTGTATTCACCACACTATTCCTTCCACCGTTATTATCCCGGAAACAGTAAACCATTCCTGGTCCGTCTGGCATTTCCAGCAGAACCGGATTGGCTGACCCGTCGGGATCACTTCCGGTTACCGGAAGTTCTCGCACTATTCTGTTAACTACAATGCTCTCATTCGCCTAGATACGCCTGTGCAGCTGCCGGGGTCCTGGAGGTGGTCGGCCCCGCCTGACTACTGCTCGGTCCAGATATTTTTTCCTGTGTAGTTTAGACACTTTGTCTGATAGGTTTTCAAGCCTGCTCCATAATTGCTCGTCCAGGATTATATCCCGTGTTAGCATGTTCCGCATTTCGCTAACGTCCGCTGTTCTCACCTCTTCAGTTTCAGGACACTCCCACAAGACGTGCTCTGGTGTTCCTTCTGCTCCACACTCACATGCACTGGTTTCCTTCAACCCTCTTTGATATAGCATCTGGTTATATGGTCCGTGTCCGGTCATGTAGTGTATTAGCCCAAGGTGAAGGATTAAAGAATCCAAGATTCAGCCTCTCTTGGACATTTGGAAACACGCTGTATAATCTTCTGCCTGTTTGGCTGCTGTCCCAACGGCCTTGCCACTCAGCGAGGAGTGCGTTTTTAATTTCCACCACAGATTGTGCTACTGCTCCCACAATCTCCTGCACCTTGGCCTGATTTTGTTTACGCAGCCAGTATATGGCTCCTCGTCTCCTGATCTCGAGATCCAACGGCCATACTCCTACTAATATTGTGAGTGAGTCAGCAGATGTAGTAGCATAGGCACCACTTAGCCGTATCAGAATGCTTCTCTGCACTCTCAGTACCGCCTTACGAGGTTTCACCTGCAGTAGTTTATGCGCCCAGACACTGGCCGCATACCCTACCAGTGATGCCAGGATAGCATCATGGTATCTTCGTATTAAGATGTTCGGGAGATGGAATTTTCCTCTGGCCTATGCTTACAAATTTGTGCATGACCTACCTTAGCTCTTTCACACGTCTCGGAAATATGCGTTGAGAAGTTTAGGAACTCATCCAGAGTGACGCCTAAGTATCTTGTTGTCGGCTTCCTTTTTATGGTGATGTCATTCATCTTAACAATTGGATCCCGCTCCAATTTCCCTTTTAGTAGCATCATTTGGGTCTTCTTTGGTGCAAGGCTCAGCTTAGCCTCCAAGCACCATGCCTGAAGTTCTTCGATCACTACCTTGGATTTATCTTCTATGTCTTGTCTGGTCCGACCTTCAATCAACAACAGCAAATCGTCAGCAAAGGCGACCAGCCCCAGCAAGCCACACAGCCCCTCCAAACGCCTAAGAACATCTTCAAAAACTAAATCCCAGAAAACTGGCCCACTTACTGAGCCCTGGGGACAGCCCTTAGTTAGACTGTTTATCTACCTTCCCTCGTGGACATCTCAATGTAGCGAATCTATTCCTACAGTAATCCCGCAGTGTATTATACAGGTTACTTGGACAGTTGATTTCCCTTAGGACGTCGGAACAACATCGGCCACCATAAATTGTCGAAAGCTGCGGAAACATCTATGAAAATTCCTATTACGTACTTCATAGAACTACTTTTAACTAAATTTACCGCCCTGTTTACTGCGTCTTGAAGAGATGCGAGACTTGCAATGGAACAGTTAATTAGCCTCCAAGACTGAGTAATACAGTTTATAGCATGCCGCAAAGTGGATTCCAACTGTCGCCAATATATCTAAGCCCTCATATGGTAATTAATGATTCTCTTAGTGCAAACTGTAATAGTTAATTGTTAGGCAGATGGTCGCCCCCGACAGAAGATGCATGGGAGGGTGGTAGTCTCCTAACAGCTAGCTATGCTCGACTACTCACGACGACTACCCGACAGTAAAGACACTACTTGATCGCTAGTACTGCCCAAGCCGCCTTGGTTGACCCACAATTAGGGAGAGGAGTGCACTCTGAAGTGCTGACTGCTAACAAGAGATTCCTGGCTGGTCACTGCTCGAGCGCGCTCAGCACGGCAATGATCGCCGATTGCCAAGGTCGACGACTGAATATTTCTATATTCCCCAAATACTAATGGTGTTCAAAATGACATTTACAAAGGGCATAAAACCCTACCCACGGCTAATCTCAGCTGTAAGGGACTTCCCAATACCAACAAACGTGAAAGAGTTGCAGTGGTTCCTAAGGGTGTCCAACTATCACCGAAAGTTTATCAAAGACTATGCCGAGAAGGTGAAACCCCTGACTAGTCTCTTGCGTAAGTGCGCTAAGTTTGAATGGACCAGGGAGTGTACACAGGCGATGGAGAAGCTCAAGGGAATACTAACCCCCTAACCTCTCCTAAGCTACCCCGACTTCACAAGGCCTTTTATATTGGCCGCAGATGCGTCAAACACCGTGGTGGGCGTGGTTTTGTCGCAGATAGTTGATGGGGGAAAAAAAAAACGATTTGCTATGCGTCTAGGAATTAAGCCCAGCTGAAACGCGATACAGTGTCTCAGAACGAGAATTATTAGCGGTGGTCTGGGGTGTTAAATAATTTTCTTGCTATCACGTTGGTAACAAGTTTGAGATCATCACGGACTATTCAGCCTTACGTTGGCTACTGACGCTTAAAGACCAGTCAAGAAGGTTGACGCAGGTGGGCGCTAAAGTTGTCAGAGTATGATTACACAGTGCAGCATAGGCCGGAGTGCTACCACGGTAATGCTGACGGGCTGAGTCGCAAAATAGGGGCAGTGACCGCAACAACAATGCCCACATTGCCCCAATTACCTATTGAACAGTCAAAAGATCCGGACTGTGATAAGTGGCGGAGTAGCACGCAGTTTACCATTAAGGAGGACTTGCTTTGCTGAGTCACGAAACGTGGGAAACGTGTAGTTGTGCCACAGTCATTCCGAGAAACTGTCAGGAAACTCCACCATGACAGCCTGTTTGGTGGCCTCATGAGCTGGAAGAGTGCGAATCGCAGCATAGCGAAGGAATTCTGGTGGCCTACGCATAGGAAAGACATTAAGTACTACGTACAAAAGTGTTTAATCTGTAGCGAAACGTACAATGGAGCCCCATAGTAGAGAGAAGCTTCAGCCCTTGCTGGAGACGAAGTCTCCATTTGAGCAGGTCCAATTGGATATAATGGGTCCCTTTAACAGAAGTGAGTCAAGCCATTGCTACAGGCTTAAAGATTATTGACGCTTTCTCCAGGTACCTGGTAATGTTACCTTTGCCCATTCAATTGGTGGAGACCATGGCTAATAATGCCTTCGTGGTCCACTGGGTACTTAAATATGGAGTCACACAGGCTCTGATTTCGGATAGGGAAAATAATTCTAAGTCAACATTGTTCTCACAAGTATGCACACTCCTGGGTATTGAGAAGCTACTGAACCACGGCCATGCGGCCAGAATGCAATGGAAGATGTGAACGAGTGCGTAGAACCATCACTAGATCGTTCAGCCGCTTCATGAAAAAGTCGCATAGTTACTGGTCGACCATCTTGTCCTATGTGATTTCCGCCTACAATTGCAGGGTGCACTCTTCCACAAACCAGACGCCTTTTGAGATAGTATACGGTAGGGAAATGAACTCCCCCTTCTCCATGTTCCGCCTTAGTAAAGAGAATAGCATTCCGGTAGTCCACGGTTTGTCGCACAAGCTCCGACATATATGGAATAGCGTGAGAGATAATAATGCCAAGGCCTTTGAAAGGCAGAAGAGACAATACAACAAGAAGGCGATGTCACAAAATCTAGCTATTGGGTCCTTTGTGATGCTGAACCACACCCTTAGGAAGTGGGGAAGTTGCTCTAAATTTAGGACTTTGTGGGCGGGACCGTTTTAAATACTTTCATTTCCCTCCCTGGGTACTGTAAAGCTCAGATTACCTGAACATGATGTGGTGGTACATTGGAATAGGGTGAAACCATATTTCTGACGGTAGATCCCAGTAACACTACCTGAAATCCATGTACGGGCTCGGGAGCAAGGGGTGGACCATAGTAAACCCGTGATTCCACCTGGCCAGAAGGGAGGGACTGGCAGGCAGCAGGGAGGGGCACGGTATGATCTTAAAAGTAAACCGTAGATGACTCCTCCTAGTGCTCAAGGGGAAACTTACACACGAAGGGGCAGACATCGAAAAATGGCTAAGGAGAGTGTAAGTTTGCAGGGATATAATTTAAGGAGTAGAAATAATCATACAGGGCCCTAAAGAGAAAAGCTAATCTGTTTCTCTAGCAATTGATGCTTTGTTCCAGCTGTCCCACAATAAAGTTGCACCTGCCGAGATGCAAGCCATGGGTGCTGGAGTGGAGATCCACTGTGGACTCCATCTACCATATTATTAAGCCCAGTCATATTAATTGTTGTCTTCTTATATAATGTCGGTTGCAGTAGGCCGTGATACGCCAGGTTGAGCTCACCCTTATCAGATGTCTTTAGTACAATCCTCTGTGGAGCTAGGAACACCGAGCGTGGTGGTGTAACGGATAGCGTTCTGGCCTCGCATTCGGGAGGACGGCGGTTCGAATCCCCGTCCGGGCATCCAGATTTGGGTTTTCCATGGTTTCCCCAAATCACTCCAGGTGAATGCCGGGATGCTTCCTTCGAAAGGCCATGGCCGAATTCCTTCCCATTCCTTGCCCCCATCCTTTCCCGTCTCTAAAGACCACGTTGTTAAAAAGGGACGTTAAACTGTTCCAAAAAAAAAAAAAAAAGGTAGGAACATTTTGTGGCATTGTGAATTGCTTGCAGGTGGCAAGGACAACAGCCAAGGGCGTGGTGAGTGTTGACCCAGTGTAATTAGATGCTGCTGTAATGAGCAGCCGAACGCGGCCATCGCAACGCCTCTCCAGCAAATCAATATTCACGGAGTACCCTGAACTTAAACTTTAGTTTTGTAGAATTAGCAAGTAAGTAACAGGAGGGGAGCAGCTTTGTTAAATTATAGGTATCTTAATTGTTGAGGAAGTGGTGTAGACATTAATGATTGGCTAGTATAGTAGCGTAGTATTAGTTAAGAGCAGACCAGCTTTAGTGTATAGTGAAACTATTCGTTATGGGACAACATGGGGCTTAAACTCCGGGAATTAATTCAACTAGGGGTATTTATCTCCACAGAGCAATCATGGACGCTTAAAATCATTCCCTTAACCAACGGTGTCATTTTTGCCAAAGAAGTGGACGTAGTGTACACAAATTATCAGTGGCCAATTATCGCTGAGTACAATTTTATAGAATTTCGAAATCACAGTTCACAGCTATAACAGTTATAACAGTTACAAACTACAAAAAGATAGGCTCTGGTGAGTGATGGTTCTGTAGGAAAAGGTAGGAGGTGAGGGGGATGGGTGGAAGTGTGGGAGGAAAATTGGTGCTATCTAAAATTTATTCCTGGTTCTTGTCTGGTACCCAGTTGGTACTGATAAGCCATCTTCTGAGTTATGAGATACTGCTTTTGTCCAAGAGGACTCTGATGGCGTGGACCGCAAAACGTGTGTGTTGAAATTGTTGGTGCCATGAGTGGTGGCATGATAAGATACAATGTGGTCAGGGTTCTGGGTGAATACTGACTGTCCATTCATCCTGATGGCCAGTGGATTCATTGTCAGATCAATGTTGGAGGCTGGACAATGGGTACAGGTGTGTAGATATACAAGTTGGGAGGATACACACATGGTAAGTTTTCTCCAGTTATGTGATTGGTGATGGTGGTGGAAGGTGAGTGCATGATGCATAATTTGCAGGAATAAGGAAGGATAGAGAAATATGACCCAACACTTACTACAGATGAAGGCAGCTGGGAATAACGAACACAAAAAAGAACAAACACAGTAAGCATGCAATATTTCAGCATATAGCCTTGTTCTTGCAAAAAGTGAGGCACCAGGCAGAGCCAGATGTGTACACAACGAGGGCCGTCTGATATATATACTTTTAATCAAAACCGAGTACAATTCGCTACAATTCACATATCATAATTATCAGTCAGTAGGTCTTATGGGTCACAAAAATGATCTAAAAAAATAGTATCTTGGCTGATTACCACTGTAGAAGAATGAATGATGATAATGCTCTTGTGAAGAAATTAAATTCATATTCAGATGTGAGTGTGTAAAGATTTTTTTGATGGAACTTAAATTTACCAGGTGTGGACTGGGAAGGAAAAGAGAAAACACAAGTAAATGGAGATTAGCAAGAAGACTTTGCCCAGGTGGTAGAACAGAACTCAAGGGATCCAAACATGTTGGATATCTTCCTAATAAAGCTTGGTGATGTCTCTGTATGGTCTCAGGTTACAAATGAATATGTGATCATTGAGTAGTTCTGAAAATAACCCATAACCATAGATTAAGGAAGAAGGGCCAGAGCGAATAACCTTTCTTATTTACATTGTCACTCAAATTGAATTTAAGTAATTCTGATGGGTAGAAGACAGTTCAGTAAAAGGATGCTCAATTTGAAGGTAGTTGCAGGTATGAAAATAAAGGTCTTACTTTTAAATAATTAATAGTTTCAAGTAGGGAAGTTAATTAGCATAAAGTATTAGGTTACAACTAAACGTTTTAGTATAGAGTTATGTAATAGTTCACTTTCACATATAGTAGTGGTAGTAGTATTTTATTTGTCCTCTAAATCATATACATGTACTTTATAAATAATGATATGAGACAAGTCAATTATAAAATATGATTTACATTAAATTATTTACATTTACATTACATTATTTACATTAAATTGATTCATAGAATTCAAATATTCTTCTACAGAGTAAAAGGAGTGGAATTGAAGGTATGACATCAACAATTTCTTAAAGATTCCCTTTCTGATGTTACTGTTACATTATGTGGTAATTTATTGAAAAGCTTAATCCTATGTGAAATGTTCCATTTTGATACATTTTTATTTTTGTATGCATAATATGCAAATCTGATTGTTACCTTATGAAATGATCATGTACCTCGTTATTTGTTTTAAGAGCTGCATCTTTACCTATGACACTATTTCTAAAAAAACATAATGGTTTCAAAGCTGTAAATGCTTGGTAGTGGAAGAATATTCATATATTTAAATAAAGGTCTACATGATTCCCATGGTTTATGATTTGTCATTATTCTTATTGCTCTCTTCTTAATTTTGAAAGTACTTAGTGCAACTGATGATAAACCCCAGAATATAATTCCATACTTTGTTTGTGAGTGAAAATGGGCAAAGTATGTATGCATTTTTCAAAGTTTGTTTACTAGTGGTTAATTTTAAGATATGTAATGCATAACAGATTTGATTTAATTTAGAGTTCAAATATTGAATATGTCTATTCCATTTAAGATCAGATTGAATCCATAAACCTAGAAATTTTGAATCTAATTTGTTTGCTAAAGTCTGATTGTTCAAAATAATATTTGGGTTGGCAGGGTTTCCTGTTTTGAGCAGTATGGAAATTTACTGCAATGGTTTTTTCACAATTTATTATTAAATGATTGTTTTTGGACCATTCAGATAACTAGTTAGTGGTTTTATTAATACTTTGCTGAAGAACTTCTTCGGTTTCACCTTTCATTATAAGTGTTGTGTCATCTGCAAAGAGAATATTATCATGTGACTCCACATTTTCATTAATGTCATTGATATACAAAAGAAACAGGATGGATCCAAGAACCGAACCCTGTGGAATACTGAGTTTAATACTTCTAATGTCCGATACATGCTCTCTGATTTTTTCACTTTCTGTGTCCTTACATTTTAAGGTGACAACCTGTTTCCTTCTATCAAGTCATAACTTGAACCATTTGTATGCTACACCCCTGATACCATAATGATAAAGCTTAGACAAGAGGATTTTATGATCTACCACATCAAAAGCTTTAGACAAATCAAGAAATATGCCATTTACTTTTTCTTTTTTATCAATTATTTTTAATATACTGTTAATGCAAGCATAAATAGCTGTCTGGGTTGATTTCCCTGATCTAAATCCATGTTGTGAATCAGATAATATATTATTCTCGTTAATGAAGCTTATTAACTTTTTATACATAAATTTCTCTAGTATTTTTGAGATAGCAGATGGGATGGTAACAGGCCGATAGTTATCTACTTTATCTGTTTCTCCCTTCTTATGTATCGGAATAACTTTTGCTATCTTTAGTATTTCTGGGAAAGTACCAGATTGTAATGAACTATTACATAAATGTGTTAGTGGTTGAATTATGTATCTAGCACATTTCTTTAGGATTGTATCAGGAATTCCATCAATTGCTGCACAGAATTTATTCTTTAGTTCTTTTAAGGCAAGGGCAATTTCTTCCTCTTAAACATTATCAATAAAAAATTATCCACCACATACCAACCTAAACATATGGTACTGGTGTCCAGTTGCTGCATTTCATCTTTATTACTTGTTGTAGACTTCCTTTTGTCAGGATTAACTCAGATTTATTATTTAATTATTTTAAAATGTTTAAGTAACTCACCATTGTTAATGGAAACTTATTTGTGAGAATGAATGGATTAATATTTTATTGTTTGTAAATATTAACATAAGTCACTTATATAGTAACAATTGTTAAAATTAGATAGTAGATTTAATTTTTAAAGCCATAAGTGTACCTTTTTTTAATCTAATTTTTAACTGTAGCAAGACGAGGAGTTACAATTTATAGCTCATGTTGTATAAGAACCAAGAAAAATATTGTTTAAGTGTATTTTTAAAAATTCTTGATACAGACAAATTTACGAAATATCTAAGTCTCATCCAAGTGAAATAAGGAGTTAAATGTATGAACTACCATCAAACGAATCATTTAATGACTGGTATGCCTGAAGTATTTGGGAGAAATTGTGCCTGGGAAGAATGGGGGTTGTGGCAGGGCTGTGGCAAACAGTATTATTACAGTGTAAGTGAGAAGTGTTTGTATGGGATGGAGGAAGGGAACATTGTAGTGGGGAGAAAACAGAAAAAATAAATAATGCTCTTCCTATGACATTGTGAATTTCCACTTTATGGATTGAAAAACTTCAGATTTGAAAGAAGTGTTCCGGAAGGAGCAGTCATTGCTGAGGTCATTCAGGCTTGCTTGATAGGCACAGAAAGTAAAGATAAATGGATGAAGGGAGGTTCACATGTAGATCCGCAACTGCAGGGTTAGTTACGAACAGACAATGAGCTCTCAGTTGTTTTTAAACCTTGTGCATTGCATAATCAGATAATATAGGATAACTCTGTAACAGTTACACAAAGAATAATCAGATGGTGATAGTGGGGGGTGCTGTAAATATCATTGACAAAACAGAAGATTATAATACAGAGAGGTGCTCTAATAAAGTGGTGAAGGAAACGCTGCATATGGGGTGGAACTGATGCAGGTCCCGAGTTGCCATGACTCACCACAGTAGAATGCCAGCTACATGGCAGTAAAATTGGAGTGGGGTAGTTGCGTGGTCCATAAATCATGGGTGCAGTGTCTGTTAACACCAGTGGTTTAAAGCGGTTGACTTGGCATGACCTACACCTTAATAGAAGGAGGTACTTTCTGAGCTGTTAGCGATCCATGTCCATTTAGGGTTACAAGAGGATTTTTTTTTTATTATTATTATTATTATTTTTAGTTTATAGACCATAGGATAGAAATAGACAAACTAAGCGATGCTGAATATAGACCAACAGTGGGGAGAAATTGATGAAACATTAAAATGGTGAGGCCCAAAATAAAGTTTGAGGGTTAATGATGAGAATATATCATAACCATTTGTATGACTGTTACTAGTGAAATTTAAGAGTAAAATGGACAAAATAAAAGAACACAGGAATTTATTAGATACACAGAAACAACAAATAGGAAAAGTCTTAGTTAAAGGATAGAGTGTTAAGAAATGAGTTTTTCCCGTAGTGTTATTGTGTGTACCGCATGTTTCAGATGGATATTCATAATGCAAAGAATACAACAGTTCATAGATGACTATCACAAGTTGATACTGATAGATTTCTGGAGAATACATAATCAAAGATAAGAGACTTGGCTGCTTACTAGAGTGTAAAATTGAATGGGCAAGAGAGGGCAGCAGCTTGGTGGCAAACTTACCTAACTTCTGATAAAAGTCCACCAAATCAATCATTCATTAGAATGACAACACCAAGGGTCCCAATATGCTACCCTGTGGCACATCCATTTTCACTTCCTTTGATACTGCATATAATACATTAATGTATTTCTTTCCACCTTTAAGAATTTTTCTACCCATTAAACCACTTTTTCATCCTCTCAAATAATTTTTACCTTTTTAGCACCATTTTATGGCTATCAAAAGCCTTTGATAGAACTAGTACTACACTATAAATTTGGCCTCCTTTGTCTGCTTCATACAAAATATCTTGCATATAGCCTACTAACAGAGATCCCATAAAAGCCATGTTGTTGACTTAAAAAACACTTTCATTCCTCACAAATACTCTGATGTGTTTGCATATCAATCTCTCCATTAATTTACATACCACTGATGTTAAACTGGTTGACCTGTAATATTTTATCCTATTTGTCTCCCCTCCTTTATAGACCAGTATGATCATCACACTTAACCAGTCCTCTTATAAACAGCAAGTATCACGACTCAATTTAAATAATGTTTCAAGATAAGTTACAATGTCACATCGTGCTAACTTTAAGAAGTCCATAATGACATTATCTACACCAGCTCTTTACATTTTTTCAGCTATCTTAGTTCCTTCATGATATCCTCAGGATGAATTTCAAATTTTTAGTCTGCTCATTTCTAATTATATGGATGACCACAATTTCTGATTTCCAACTTCCCATTCCTGAATCATCATCCCCAATGGTCTCACTAAACCAGATAACTCAAAATCTCTGCCTTTTTGAAATCCTTAGTAACTTCTTCCCTGTCTTTATCTATAATTGTCTCAACAAACCCCCTCCCACTCAGTTTTCTAACATGCTTTAGAAATTTTTAGAAGCATTCGCCAGTGGTTCTCAACAGCAATAATATTCTTTATAAACCCATCTTTAGTCATCTTCTTTGCTTTCATTAACTCCTTATTTAGTTGTTACAAATGTTCGGTACTGCCTAGCTGTCTCTTAATTCTGTTATGTTCTCTTCTCGCCAACCTCTTTAATCACCTCACCTTGCTATTATAGTACATAGGTTCTGTTCTTTTCTTTAGTTTCTTTTTTGGAATAAATATTTCTTCACCTTTTTTATCATCACCTTGAACTCTACTGTACTTATACTTTCTTTCCGTTTGCTGAAACTTTCCCTGAAATATCTTTTCAGTCTCAAATTTTGTGCCATTTTATAACTGTACAATGTGTTAGAGTAGGAAATGCAGTATAAAAAGGGGTGACAGTATGTGACTGCCATACAGCAGTGTATTGGGGACTGCCACCATTCATCATTTTAATGAATGTGTTGGTGGCTTACAGTGAGAATTTATGTTGTTTTGCAGATTAAATAATGGTATATAATAGGATCAAAATGGGAGAAGGCTGTGAACAACTGCAGGGTGACCCAGGTAGAATATCTAACTAGGTAAGTCAACATGGAATGAAGATAAATGCCAAGAAGAGTAAGCTAATAGATACACAGATAAAAACAAAATGTTGTTTATGATTATAGGGTGAGGACAGAATTGCTTGTTGTAGTGTAAAGATCTTATCATAGCAATTGATAATAAGCTCAACTCGACAGGACACTTTGAGCAGAGAAGTGAGTGAATTGGATTACAAAATTGTGGTCAGATCAGTGCTTGCATGAAAAGGAGAGCAGCTAGATTTGTTTGTGCAGATTACTTCAGGACCAGTCAGTAACAGATATGATAAAGGAGATAGATTGGGACTCATTGGAAAATGAGAGGTGTGCTGCGAGTATACACGGTAAATGTTGATGTTGGGGGAGGGAGGGGGGAGATAATGGTCGGAGAATTAGGAGTAGTAGATGGAAATTAAAAGATGACCATGGGCATAAGCTGGAACTTGATTTCATGAAAATGGGCAAATTTTCTTTTGTGGGTAAGGGTGTCAGGGATTGGAATAAATTATCAAGGGAAGTGATGACTGATTTAACAAAAATGCTGCAGGAAAATAAAATTAAAATTTGTAATTGGCAAAAGTAGATGGGTGGAGGAATTTAAAAGTCAAAGTACAGTGTATAAGATTATAATAAAAAATAATAATAAAGATATAATTAGATTATGGTAATTGCCACAGGAACATACACTTTCTCACACTTCAATTCAATCCTGCACTATGTTATCTAATATTGGCACCATATAACAAAAATTCTTGAATGCTCTCCTTTCCCAGATGCAATCCTATGTGATTATTTTTTTATATCCTTTAAATAGCCTTTGCATAATCTTATCAGTCAAGTACAATTATTATTATCATTAATCGGAAAGGAATACATGCCTACTTTCAATTTACTTACACACAAACTTACGATTCATACATATTTTAACCTTAAAATTCTCCAAAGTCTTTGATATACTGTTCACCACCACCTTAGGTAATTTTTCCTGTAATAAGAGCATGATAAAAGATTTGTAACTTATCTCTCTTACTTCCCTGGTACATAATGACATTAAAAAATAGCTATTCATGTGGACTAGATGAGGTCCTAGATTTCATATTGAAAACCTGTGCTAATTATGTAGCTGCCCCTCTAGCAAAAATCTTTAACATGTCTGTACAAACTAGAACTTTTCCAAAAGTACTCAAAACTGTTAAAAAAAGGTCCTCCTGATCAGTTGGAAAATTATAGGCCTGTATCCTAATTAAGTGTTCTTTCAAAAATATTAGAAAAAATCTTCCTTGACAGACTCCTTAAGTTTATCAAAAAATATGTACCACTTTCTACCCAGCAGCATGGATTCAGGAAAAATAAATCTACTCATACAGCAAAGTTTGAATTCTTAAATTGTGTTTTAAAAGCTTTGGATGGAAATGATGTGGCTACAGGTATTTTCCTAGACCTATCAAAGGCATTTGATGTAATAGATCATGGTATACTATTAACTAAACTGGAAAAAATGGGAATAAGAGGGAATGCAAAAAACTGGATAAAATCGTACCTTGAAAACCATAAACAAAGAGTGTCTCTTGACTATGAAACAACATACCAGAAAAATTGTACAAAGGAAAAATTTACCTCAGATGAACAGTTTGTTAAGTATGGTGTACCCCAAGGTTCAGTGTTAGTACCTATTTTGTTTCTAACTTATATAGATGATATAACTAACAATATCAATCCAAAAGATGCAGTTCAGTTTGCGGATGACACAAGTGTTTTATTCACCTCCCCAAACATTAAAAATTTAGAATTAAAAGCAAATAAAACCATGAGTGAGTTGAAAAACTGGTTTTATGCAAATAATCTAATCTTGAATGAGGAGAAAACAGTGTGTTTGAATTTTTGTCTACCTCATTCTGCTAACAAAAATAATATTCAATAACCATATGTGAAAAAGATCTAAAAAATGTAAATGAAACCAAATTCTTGGGATTATGGGTACAACTGAACATGAAATGGGATGTATACATAAGCAAATTAGCTAAAAGACTGTCCACAGTGTGCTACGAAATGAGAATCCTTAGGGATACCACTAGCATTAGTACAGTAATACTATGCCCATTTCCACTCGCTGGTCAGATATAGAATTATTTTCTGGGGTAGCTCATCACAACATCTGCTTATTTAATAAGCATTTCGTTCTGGCCTCGCATACGGGAGGACGGCGGTTCGAATCCCCATCCGAGCATCTAGATTTGTGTTTTCCATGGTTTCCAAATCACTCCAGGCAAATGCCGGAATGCTTCCTTCAAAAGGCCATGGCCGAATTCCTTCCAATTCCTTGCCCCCCATCCTTTCCCATCTCTAAAGACCTCGCTGTTAGAGAAACGTTAAGCAGATAAAAATAAGCATTTATCTTTATCCCAAGCTTATCTACTTAATTAGATACAATCTAGATTCCTTTGCATTTAGTCAAAATCTTCTCTTGATGTAATCCTATTATACAGCATTATAACATCTGCAAATAACTACAAAAATATTCATCAGAATAGTGAACAGTAATGGTCTAAATAAGTTATGCTATGGCCCACCTGTTTAACCTCAATTTCACTGAAAATTGTATTAACCACTTCAACCTTGTGTTTACTATTTCTTCAGAACTTCTTCACCCAGCAAAAAATACATTTTGGTTTATCTCAATGGTCTTAATCTTATTCACAACTATTCTATGGTTAACCCTGGCAAATTCCTTAGAAAGATCCAGTTCCACATTATCTGCTTGGGCTCTCTTGTCCATCTCATCTGAAATATCTGCATAACATATGAACTGAGATTCACAGGAATCTTCAGGCCGCTGATTTCTTTTCTCACAGATTTTCGTAATGTAGCCTTTCTACACACTTCTCCATCAACTTCGCTGACTCCGATTTCAAACTAATGGGTCTATAGTTCTCAACTCTATTTGTGTTCCCTCCCTTAAGAATTATTACTACTACAATACATTTCTAGTCATTTTGAATGCAGCTAATCTCCAGACTCTATCTAAATTATACTTCCAGCTACATAGCTTTGGCAATAATATCTATACCAACAAAAGAAAATTACAGAGATAACTCATAATTTCCCAGAATGGTCATTTCCACTAACATGGAGATGATTTGCCTCAGTTTATTCTGCATTTGTTACTGTTTGACATTCCATAATAGTCTCAGCAAATCAGTCATTCAGTATCGAAGCCTTTTTATACTCTCCATAACCTTTTCTCCATCCTTATCCATAACTGTCTGAAATACCTTCCAACCCTCTTATTTTTCTAGCATATATTCACACAAATTTCTGCTTCCATCATTCACTGTCCCCTTCCAAGTGATTAAAGTTTTCATGAATTTATTATTAGCTATTCATTTTACTGCTATTAATTCCATGTAAGATGTTTCATACATTCTCCACTATACCTTGTTCACCACTCAACTGGTGTCTCATGGTAATGTTCACCCGACCCCACTCCTCACTATCCTCTTCGAGCTGATTGCTGTGTACAGGAAGGCGAATGGTAAATTTCCCCTTCAGATGTAGGAGTAAGGGCAGCAGAGTGGCGATAGAGCAGGCTGACCTTGAGCCACTTCAGTTAACTGAAAGGGCTACAGCCCCCTGACGCTTATTTATTTATCAATCTTGTTTCCTGCTGAGGAAGGACCCCTGGGATGTGAAACATGTCATCGTTAATACACCTACATACAATATGAGTCATAACCATAGCAGAAACAATCATATGTTACAAAGACGAATAAAGAGAATAAAAATACATTAATTTTTACAACTGAGTTTGGAAAAGGTCTTATTGAATACAATTAATTAGTTTATTCAAATTCTTGAACAGAATAGTAGAAGTTGCCAATAAGATAATTTCCCAGTTTTTCTTTAAATATATCTGGACTATCTGCAAACTGTTTTATAGTTTTGGGAAGTTTATCAAACAGATGTATACCAGAATAATTAACTCCTCTTTGTACTAATCACAGTGTTTTGTGAAAGTTATTTCTGTTTCTTGTATTGAATTTGTGTACTTGTGAATTAGATGTAAACATGTTCAATGACAAAGCACATGGGATAATATATATACAGAGAAATCATTGTAAGAATATTGGGTTTTTTAAAAAGTATTCTGCAAGAAATTCTTGGTTTTACCCTACACAGCATCCTAATCGCTCTTTTCTGTGCTATGTTTCCCCAAACAATTATGCCACATGACATCACTGAATGGAAATATGAGTACACCTGTTTTATTAATTCTAGATCTGCTGTTAGAGAAAGTTTCGTATTGCAAAGGTGCCACTACTTAACTTCTTCAGTAGTGAAGTGATATGTTTGTGCCAACAGAGTTTCTCATCAATTTTAATGCCAAGGAATTTTATACTCTTTGTTTCCAAGATTGTGTTATGTTCTCTTCTCACCAACCCCTTCAGACTCCTCACATCCCTGTTGTAGTAGGTATGTAGTTCTGTCTGACATCTTTCAATTTGGGACAAACTCTCTTGTCCTGTTCTTAATATTTCCTTGAATTTTTGCCATTTTACCAGGCCCTTACTATCCACATATTTAACCCATTTCTAAAATATCTCCTCAAATTTGAGATCCTTACTTTGCTACAATTAAATTATACCTGTACCCTCGCTTTTCATTTCCTTTCCTTTCCTAAAATCCTATAGGTCCATCAGAACAGCCTCACGATCAGTTATTGCCTCTGTCACATGAAACCTAATATAACTTTCGTCAGGCTTTATTTCTAAAATTTCTAGCATATTGTGTACCCTTGTGTTTCGCTGCTCCCTTCTGTTGCTAATCACACTCCCCTCCATAGAATTAAACTGATCAAAGTGGCAGTTATTGGAATTAGTTTCAGCCACGCTGTGTTTAGACAGTCTTGGTTTGTGGATGTCGAAAGACGTGTTTTAAATCTGTGTGACTGGTGTGGTTTTTTTTTTTTTTTTGTTGGTTTAACTACCTTGAATACACAATGATGAATGGTATTCCCCAATACGGAACTCGCCAAATATTTCTTAAATAATCTAGAGAACCCTCAAGTAACGAAAGCAACGTCATCAGCAATAGTTTCTAATCACTGATCGGTCTGCTTTGGATGCAAACGTTTCCTTTTCCATTATATCTTTTCATTTAATTTAATTTAATTGCAATGGAGCACACGCTCCGGTGGCTATTTCCCTACTCCATCGTCATGTCATTTACTGTAAAATATTACACTTTTCTTTTCTCCTTTCAGCAACAATAAAAGAATCGCTTATATGTGATAGTTGACACTACAGGGCCCCCTCAGGTAATTTCAGACTGTTTTTATCTCATTTAGAGTCTTTGCTACTAAGTTTTACAAATAGCAAACAAATAGTATTATGTGGAGATTTCAATGTTGACTTTCTGAATCACAGCAATGATAGATTAGATATGGAAGCCTTGATGTTGTCTTTTAACTTAACAGCACTTGTAAATTTTCCTACGAGAATACAAAATAATAGCAGGACTGCAATTGATAATTTTTTTATGGATATTTCTCAGTGCAGTAATTACAGCATACATCCAGTAATGGTATCTCAGATCATGATGCCCAGCTATTATGTATCGAGTCCAGGAACACTGTTAAACAGATAAAGAAAAGCTGGGTTTATAGAAGAAATATTAGTGAAAATAATATAAAACACTTCATAGATACCTTAAACAATGAAAACTGGTTAGAAGTATATAATGCGCAGGGTGTTAATGCAAAATTTGATTCCTTTCTGAATATATTTCTAACACTTTTTGAAGGTAGTTTCAAAAAAAGGAAAATTCTCAACACTCCAAACAATGAACTGGGCATGGGATGGATAACAAAGGGTATTAGAATCTCTAGTAAAACAAAGAGGGACCTTTATTTAAAAATGAGAGAATCAGATAACTATGCGCTGAAAGTTCACTATAAACTTTATTCTAAAATACTAAGAAATGTAATAAGGAAGGCCAAGAACAAGTACATATCGGCGAAAATAGAAAATTCAGACAATAAAATGAGAACAATATGGAATATAATAAAGACTGAAACAGGAAAAACTG
This sequence comes from Vandiemenella viatica, assembly GCA_031002005.1. Taxonomy (NCBI): domain Eukaryota; kingdom Metazoa; phylum Arthropoda; class Insecta; order Orthoptera; family Morabidae; genus Vandiemenella; species Vandiemenella viatica. The sequence continues at coordinate 27,402,912 of JARYHS010013630.1, read as the reverse complement.
TAAATCACTCTAAAGACATAAAAATAGAACAAAATGGACATGTGTATGGCGAAGTAGGGGAAGTTTGTGAAATATTTAACAAACATTTTACGTCAGTAGTAGATAAATTAGGCATAGAAAAGCAATCCCCACATAGTGCTCTAAGGCTTCTTGAGACTGCTTTCCCAAATAGCTTTGTGGAGATGAAATTGCCACCAGTAACAGTCTCAGAAATAAATAAACTCATTAAACAATTAAAACCTAAAAATTCTTCCAGCTATGACAATATTTCAAGTAAATTACTGAAAAGATGTTCGGACTGTATCAGTCATGTACTTGCTCACATTTGTAATGAATCCTTAATACAAGGTGTTTTTCCCGATAGACTAAAATATGCTGTTGTAAAACCATTATTTAAAAAAGGAGACGTAACATGTGTAGACAACTATCGTCCCATTTCATTACTTTCAACATTCTCAAAGGTTTTTGAAAAAGTCATGTATAGTAGAGTAATAAAACATGTTACACACTATAATATCCTAACTAATTCACAATTTGGGTTCAAAAAAGGATCATCCATAGAAATGGCTATATATTCATTTTTAAATAACACATTTGAGGAACTGAATAATAAAATGAATCCTGTAGGAATATTTTGTGTTCTTGCAAAAGCATTTGACTGTGTAAATCATGAATTACTTTTGAAAAAAATGGAATACTATGGTATTTTTGGGACCGCAGGTAAATGGTTTAAATCATACATTGAAAGCCGAATGCAAAAAGTTTCAATTTTTGAGTCTAAAATAAGTAAAGATGCTTCATCAGACTGGGAGAAAATAAAACATGGAATTCCACAAGGCTCTGTCTTAGGTCCCCTCCTCTTTCTGTTATACATCAATGACCTTCCTGGAAATTTATCCGACAAAGTTAAGAGTGTTTTATTTGCAGATGACACTAACCTGACTGTGCGTAAAACACCAAACAGTACTATAGAATTTAATGTAAATGAAGTACTTAGAGTAGTAGCAAATTGGTTTAAGGCAAATTCATTAAAATTAAATTTTGAAAAAACACATTATATTAGGTTTAAAACAAAAAACTATGCACAGCCAGATATATGTATAAACTATAAAAACAACACAATCTTAGAAACAGAAAGTATAAAATTTCTTGGTATTAAAATAGATCAGAAACTCTGTTGGCATGATCATATCACTACACTACTGGCAAAGTTAAGTAGTGCCACCTTCGCAATACGAACACTTTCTCTAACAGCAGATCTAGAATTAATGAAACAGGTGTACTCCTCATATTTTCATTCAGTAATGTCATATGGCATAATTTTTTGGGGAAACTCTTCACAAAGTAAAAAAGTTTTCATAGCACAGAAAAGAGCTATTAGGTTTCTATGTAGGGTAAAACCAAGAACTTCTTGCAGACAACTCTTTAAGAAACTTAGTATTCTTACAATGTATTCTCAGTATATATATTCTCTCATGAGCTTTGTCATAGAAAATTTTAACCTGTTTACACCTAATTCACAGGTACACAGTTTCAATACAAGAAACAGAAATAACTTGCATAAAACACAAACATCTCTGTCATTAGTACAAAGAGGAGTTAATTATTCTGGGATACATCTGTTTAATAAACTACCTAATCGTATAAAACAGCTTTCAGATAATAAAGATGTATTCAAACAAAAACTTAGAGATTATCTTATTGGCAACTCCTTCTACTCCATTCAAGAATTTGAAGAAAATAATTAATTGTACTCATTATGACGTTTGCAAAACTCAGTTGCAAAAATGTATGTTTATTATTATTTCTTGTATTTGTAAAATATGTATATATACAGTATATATATTTACTATGATATGACTCATATTATGTGTATATGTATCAACAATGACATGTTTCACATCCCAGAGGTACTTCCTCAGCAGGGATCCATGGAACAAGATTGATAAATAAATAAATAAATAAACTATTTATTTTTACTTTCTCAACTTTCATTCGCTTTTCTACAACGTTTCTTTTCATTTGCAACAATTATGTGGCATACTTTGACCTCGCAGACTCTTCTTCCGGGACAAAATATATACCGCCTCAGTTTTATTTTATTTGGTAAAGTTTTTATTTTGATTATCAATCGATTATTGAGAAATTGCTTCAAGCAGCTGTCGACTTTGATAGTGGTATATCGATACCGGCACAATCGATTGTGAAGCCAGGCGGTGGTAGTCTGGCGTTGAAGAATGGAGTATCATTTAGGTGTGTGCTTTCCGTGTGGCCGGTGATATTATCTGAAGTTACATATGCCGGCGCAGAAACTCGTTGATAAGCATTCGCTAAAAATCCTAAACATGGAACCTTCAAACTTGCCACAAAACAATTCTCATCAACAGCTGATGACTAATGGAGAAGACTCGGACAGTATTGACACTGTTCCAGCCTTAGCATCAGGTGAAGATGCATTTGAAGGGAGGCGTGGCAGCTCGGTTGGACTGCGTGATAAAATTACTGTTGCAGTTTTATTCTATGTTAACCTTATAAACTACATGGACAGGTTCACCGTCGCTGGTAAGTGAACATATGACAGTTTTTCAGTTGGTAATCTTAAGTGTCACATGACATAACACGTGGATAGTCATGCTTACGTCGTAGGTTAACGCGGGATAGTGCTTGATTTCAAAATTGAATGTTCTGCTTTCCTCCTGTCAATCTAAATTTGGTCTGTAATTATGTTATCGTTCTAAGTGAAGGCGAGAATAAATTGTAAAGTTGGTTTATGGTAAACTTCCGTATTTCAGAGCCGTCGACGAGGCGTAAAGCAATAATAATAATAAAAAACAAAAAAAGTATTTGAGAGGAGATTGTCAAAAGAAGCCTGTTATTGCTGTCAGAATATTAGGTTGTTGTTGTATTGAATAACCAGCCTGCTATATAATTATTTAGTTTTTCAATTTAAGAATACGGATCCTGGCTTGAACTGCCGTATGTTTGTTTAATAATTTTGTGTTTGTTCAATTTTCAGTGTTTGCTTTGTTATTTTGGCGGAGTCTGTTTACTTTTCTAATAGAACTTTATTTCCCCTATTTGTAGATAAAACCACTCTTGTTGCATTTTATTTATTTATTTATTTAGCAAAAATAATAATCGCATACATTTTGAGCAAGTCAGCTTTGACAGACTATTTTCAGGACGGATCTAGATCCTAAATTGGCGCCCTTTAAACAATGATAAAGCAATTTAATTAAAACTTATTTTGTGGAACATTTATTTAAGCCTACAATATTTATAAACAGAAATGCATTATTAATTATCAGTGAATTGATTGAATACAATATTTTTTTAGAAATTTGGTATCGTTTCTATGATTTGAATTTTGAGCTACGAGTCAGTGTTACAATAGCTGTTCGGCAAACTATCTAAATTTAACATTTATTGGTTTTGCACTAGCTATTTTACTATTATATATATATTTGTACTCTTCTAATGACTGTGAGTGAGCAAACTCTTGCTTGATGGTTACATCAGATAGCTGATTATTATTGTAATTAATTGAACTGGAGCTCGTGCTTCAGGGGAAATTTCGCTACACTCTTCTTATTATTTGTAGATATTTTTACCTTAAAATCTTTTACAGTCTGAAGTACATTGTTCATTACTTCCGCCGACAATTTTTTTCCACTCCCTTATGCCTGATATCAATAATCAATTGCTAATCTATTATTGTTGTCTTCCCGTCCACATGCTTTCAAATCCTCCACCAGTATTTTCCTGTCCTCATCGCCAGTATATGCCAAGATCTACCCAGTACCCACAATTAACTTCACCCATCTTCCAACCCGAATATTTTATAATCTTAGTCACTGAATGCATACTTTGGTAACGGACAAATCCAGTTGCCCTCCTTATCAGCCCATCAAAAATCCCATATTTTGTACCCCTATTGTGAGTCTCATATCCCATAATACTCTAGCAAGACTCTAACCAAAGGTTTGAAACCCCCAAGCATACCTCTGGGGCCCCCAAGCGTAGTTCAGAAGCCCACGAGTCTTCATGGCAAACTGGCGATCTTTTTTTTTTAAAGCTCGACAGTCGTCTAGGGGGGGGCCCCCTGAGAAATAGGAAGCCCCTCACTAAGGGCCCTCTCACTGCTCAGGGGGCCCCTAAGCACAACTCAAGGGCTCCAACCTCTGCTCAGGGGGCCCTTACCAGTAACACAAAGCAAAAAAAAAGATCGCCCATCTGGCCTGAGGGCCCAAAATAAATTTTTTGCACCGGGGCCCTTGTTGACCTAGCTACGCCACTGCAACCAAATATCTTTCCACTGAATATTTTCTTGGATGTATATCTAATAAGTTGGCATTCCATGCTTATCCACCAATCTAGATATCCCGTCTAGATCTTTTTCCATTTGCACACAGTCTCCTCTATGTGATCGTGATCTAAAACAAAACACTCGATCGTATATACACTGTAGAGCCAAAACATTGACCATTGCCCACCATCAGATTGAATGCCGTATGGCGACGTTGCGGATACATCATGCGGTAAGGAAAGTATATAAGGGCGCCTCCATTAATTGCGTGAGGTGAAATATGGGGGCTCCGGCGAAATCTCACCAAGAAAGGGGGAGGGGGGCATGGGTTGACGGAAATTTCTTGTGAGCTTTTGAAATTATTGAAGGACAATAGAGGGTCCAATCAGATCTCACCAGAGGGGGAGGTGGTTCTGCAATTGCGAAAAAAGAAATTCACGTTATTAATGGACGCCTCCTAAGCGGAACAGAGGCGCATGAGGATTCATTCCAGCGACGATAGGGGGCATCCACAAATTACGTGAGGTGTTTTTTCGGATTTGTGAACCCCCTCTCCCCCCTGGTGAGATTTCGTGAGATCTGGTTGGACCCCCCTCCCCTGTGGTGAGACTTGGTCCGTGAGAACCCCCCCCCCCCCCCTAGAAATCACAGAGCTTTTTTTTTTTAGGTCACAGCCTCACTTTTCGACGAAATACCCTCCTAAAATAGACTTTGGCGCAAATTGTAGACTTTTTTTTAGCTCTACTGCCCAAAAATTTTTCGCAAAATCTCACGTGAGATTTCCGTAGACCCCCCTTCCCCCTTGGTGAGATTTCGCCGGACCCCCCCCCCCCCTATTTCACCCACGTAATTAATGGATGTCCCCATACGTATGGGATATCCAATGACTTAAGTGACTTTAACAAAGGGAAGATTGTTATGGCTTGGCGTCTAGGAACGAGCATCTCTGAAACGGCGAGGCTGGTCGGTTATTTGCGTGCAACTGTAGTGAGCATCTATGGAAAGTGGTTGAAAGACCGTGAAATCACGGGTAGGTGACAAGGTGGTGGTGGTGGGAGGTTTGCCCGCTTCTGTAAGCCAGGCTAGGTTAGGACAGAGTGGAGACTTCACCTTGGCTTTCGTGTGACCTGTGATAGTGATATAACGCACATGACAGCTGTATATTATTGTGTACTACCTGCATCCCACATACTTCGTTTTCCACGACGGCAATGGCTTCTTCCAGTAGTGGAGGAGCTTGATGATCTCCACTCGATAGTACTCGTCTGAGACGCTGTCGGGCACCAGCTCCGCCCCCAAAAGCCACCGGTCTGTAATTTAAGCGAATTGCGTGACCTGTGCAAAGACATCCGATGCTAGATACCTCCGAAAACTTGAGGTCTTTCTGAATATATGCCACGCCGAATCGCTGATGCCTTGCGTTCCAGTGGTGGACCAACACACCGTAATGTTTTGGCTCGTCAGTGTGTTTCGATAAGTGATTTCCGTTACCTAAAAGATTAAAAACATTCGGAAAACTGTACAGATATTGTTCTGCCATTACCTAATAACTGTAGGATTAATTGAATTACCCTTACCCCCTTTAAAAAGCTAATTTAAATAGTTCCGTTCACTAACTTGTGTGTTAAACATTTGTCAAATTTAAAGCAGGCGTCTCCTGATTTATCGTCGTCGAATTTTGCGCTCCTCAAAACTGCTTAGTGGCTTGTGACATCCATAACAAATAAAATAATAAACAGTGAATTTCAGTTACAGATGTCGAGTTAGTCTCTCACTTAAAGTTTGACGTTATAATATTAGACCTAATTACTGTCTTGTCATTACTCTCATAATTATTTTTACTTATGATATTCGACATATTTAAAAAATGTAAATTAAACTTGTAATTATATGCATTCATTAAATGAATTAAAATCAGTTTAATATTAATTCGCCAATTTTGCACAGATGAGTGAGAAAAATTAGAAATGTTATTTATCAGTTGATGAAGAAGGAAACTGCTCTTATTATTAATGATAAACTGTCATTCATTATTTGGACTAGAAAAACATCATGTTTGTAGCTACGATAGCAAATATATTCGGGTCTGTCATTAACTTTGTCTACTTATTGCATGCGCAAACCCTGCGTCTTCAGCGGCACAGACTATATATAGTCCATAGGCTTCAAGAAGTGAAATTGTCTCAACTGTTCGAAAATACTTATTGATAATCATTGTACCTGATGGTTATGTCGATAAAAATTATAGAAATACTCACGTTTTTTGGGAGCTGGAGAAGCCTACACTGCGTTTTGGAATAAACTTTTGGAAGTTACATATGTATTACAATAAATATTGAGTCCGTTTTAATAATCTATTTTTTTTTTCTATTAGTATTTTAATATTATGCCATACCAAGTACAAACTAAAACAAAATATGCAATAAATAGTCCATTGACTTAGAAAAACCGAGCGTGGTGGTGTAACGGCTAGCGTTCTGGCCTCTCATTCGGGAGGACGGCAGTTCGAATCCCCGTCCGGGCATCCAGATTTGGGTTTTCCATGGTTTCCCAAATCACTCCAGGCAAATTCCGGGATGCTTCCTTCAAAAGGCCATGGCCGAATTCCTTGCCATTCCTTGCCCCCCATCCTTTCCTGTCTCTAAAGACCTCGCTGTTAGAGACGTGTTAAGCAGATATATATAAAAAAAAGAGAATTTGAAAACAAAACAAAAAAATACACATGTCCTTGCACCCGTCACGTTGCTGATGGATCTCGAATAGCGCAATAAAAATTTCAAAACACGGACTAAGAAAAGCAAACGATTAAAATTGAGAATACGAATATCATCACATGCACACACTATAAAGTGCTGCGGTGTCGTCTAGAGCTATGCGTGCCTGGAGGGATTATTAGTAGCCCTAATAGGAAGCAGTTAACAAAAATCTATGAAGATTAATTAATCATATGTTAATCTTCACTACCGAAGGCGTCATTGATTGCTGTACTGTTAAAAAAGGTTGAACTTAAATGTTAATACTATCCAAAACAGTCATCGCCGGAAACGGCGATCCAAAAATCGTTCGACCGATTTTGACTGACCTCTCCAACCTCCGGCCACCTCCTCCTGGTCCGAAAGAGAATAACTTTTCTTCTCTTTACTCGCTATGCAAGAGGTGGAGGATTTTCTACGGGGTGGTTCTACAACGAGAACTACTCTAGAAGAAATTACTCTTGGGCTCAAAATTTTTACACATGTTCTCTGGGGGATATTTAAGAATGTTTATATTTTAGGCGCTGAAAATATGCCAATTTCACATTAAAGCTTACCAAAACGTTAAACGGTAGCTGATAGCTGGCACCAGCTGACTCCACGTACATATAACATAGACACCTTCTTAAATGATTTCATACAAAGAACAAGGGCACAAATTTTCAGACCAAAATGACAATTCCTTCTAGAGTCGTTCTCATTGCATAGGAAGCTCTCATAGCATTGACTTCCTCAATCAGTAGAAAATGAAAAGGATTTTTTGCTATTGTTGTAATGTCCAAGTATTATAGACGACACTGGAAAACTTAGAAAAATTTCTGCATTGAGCTACTGAAACGGTTTTACGAATGTTCTACTATTGATAGTTCCGTATCTGAATATGAAACATTGACAGTTCTAGATATATATCTTCGTTCATCGTATCCCATCAAAGTTGATTTTCGTTCGTTATGTGACTATATTTTAGAACTAAAGAAAGAAATGTACATAAATTTGGAAAGTTGAACATAAGAAGAAAGGACGGTCATACTTTTTAATTGCTTGTTTGTGCTTCTGGTGGTTCGTAATTCGAAACGTAAGATATTCCTGTATACATCACAATCCATGCACCAAACACCAATCAGCGGTTACACTAGTTGCAAAACCGCCTGGTATTCGTGAAGAGAGTGATTCACATCTCTGCATATCCAATTTCGGTTTACCTAGTAAGTTCATTGCCATTTCCTTCGCGCAAAAATCAAGGTTAAGATTCCGTGTACGACGCACAAGCCGATAGAAGGGGGAAAACCTTAGCTGAGAGATCTTGACAGTAATTAATGAAGATAAGTGACTCGTATTAAACTGTAAGTGTCGGATGGATTACTGGCGAGTCGATAGTGACATTCCGTTTTAGTCAGTTGTTAAAGAATTTTCAAAACTAGAGGTCAGAGCCATCGATGGGAACTTGTCGAGATGTTGATGGCTTCCGACTAATTTAATTATCAAGTCTCTTAAGTCATCTGGCCTGGCATTCGGGAGGACGCGGGTTCAAATACGGCCATCCAGATTTCCGTTTTGCATGGTTTTCTGAAGTCTCTCTAGGCGAATACCGGGTTGGTTCCTTCAAAAGTTCATGGCCGAATTCATTTCCCCTTTTCCTGCCCCAATTATGGACGTTGACGGGGCGTAAAGCTGTAGCAAAAAGTAAATTCTTTCAGTACAGTTTTCCTACTCATCATTTAAGTGCATGGTAATTTAAGAAGTGCTTCGGCCTGTCATAAGCTTCGTGAGTTCCGGACACTATTCTCTAGATTAGGGGTTATCAAACTACAACCGCGGGTTAATATTCTACAGTCAAAGCTCCTTATTCGCGGGGATACATTCCGTAAATATGCCGCGAATACGGAACGATAATTAGTATAATATAATTATAGGGCATATGTTCGAAGTTTACAGGACTTATTAAACCATCTTTGGATTGCTTTAAATCCTCTATCGTTCACTGTAATGTTCATTGAAATATGCGTAAAAACATTAAGCTCTCTCACGAATTACAGCACCACTTACAAGCACTTTCTTCTGATTGCTGTCTTCGATCCATGTGGTTTTTCAATCGCTATGTCACGAACAGTTTTTACTGGTAGTCAGGTTCTTTCATTAACCCCTTACCTATGTCCGGGTGTAGACGATTACCAAGGGGATGTTTATCCCTCCAAGGAAAGGTCTGGGAAGATGAACTGCGGCTTCCCCAGTGTGATAGCGTTCGTAACGTGCGAGTGTGGATGGCTGACAGCATGTAGTTCGTGTTGTGGATGTTATTCAGGCCTGCTCTTCCTAAATACTCCACGTGGGACCGGCAAGCTTGACGTTCCCATACGACGGACGGTAAGCACTGCAGACTTTGGTGTACAATCTGGTGATTAGTAGCTCCACTACCTTGCTGGCAAAGTCCTGATGATGAAAATTTCTTCCAGCGACAGGACTCGAACCAGTTAATCACGTGCAGAGCTGGCCACCATCACGGAGCTGGCTAATGGTGAGGTGAAGCCCCAGAATTCCTTTTCTCCTATTTGTTGATCGAGCGTACAGTTGATTCTTCGATATTAAAAGGGTTTGTTTTTAACGTAAGTGGCGAAATGCACTTTTTCCAAGTGTGAACTATTTTTATTATTATTTTAGTCGATATAATAAATCGCGAACAAAACGAGTAATTGAAGGAACACGTGCTATTCATTCAAAAATAGTATAGTGTTGTAACGAATGCCCAAACTTTGGTAGGGAGTTGTGATACGGGAAGTCTATGAAAGCGGGAATTCTTTTTGTAGATTTTGATAAGGCCTTTGACCGTGTTGACCATCAGTATCTACTTAGAACAATCACAAAAATGAGGCTAGGACAAGGGTTTGCGAACGTTATCGAAAACTTATATCGAATGTCACTTCAAGGATTATTGTAAATGGAGAGATTTCACAAAGTTTCCGCATGCGCAGAGCTGTGAGGCAAGGATGCCCTCTTTCTATGATTCTGTTCGAAATTTATATAGAACCTCTATTACGTAAAATTCATAACACTACCAGTGGCATTATTTTTAATGGCAAACGTTACACTTGCCGTGCCTATGCAGATGATTTAGGTGTATATATCACAAGCAAAGAAGACGTGGATACTATCAGTCATCAATTAAAAATTTTCAGGAGTGCAAGTGGAGCAACAGTGAATATTAATAAATCTGGTTTCCTACATATTGGGTTAGGGCTCCAATGCAACCTGGCAGTACATGGAATAATGCAAATAAATAAACACAAATCTCTAGGTGTATGGCTTGAAGCCAACCCTCACAAAATGAGTGCAAATAATTGGCGCCAGGTTTTAAATACCGTCAGGGGAACGCTCCAAGGGTACAAAAGTAAGCAGATTAACATAATACAAAAAGCAACTTTAGTTAAATTATCAATATTTGGCAAAATAAATTACTTAGCGCAGATTCTTCCTGCCCCCAAAGCCATAACACAAAACATACAACGAGCAATCTCATGGTTTCTATGCCAAGGTGAACTTTTTTAAAGTAAACTTTCAGACATTAACCTTGCCCAACAGCAGCGGAGGTTTGAATGTTTATTAATACCAACATCAAATGCAAAGCGCTTTTTCTACGAGCGATGAACAAAATTATGAAGACGAAGGACAGTCTCACATCTCAATTAGTGAATACATACAGACCCGCAAGTGCAGAGGCTCCAATACGAATTGACCACATCGATAAAAACTTCCAACATATCAGGGACTATTTTCTAGAAATTAGTTACATAACAGCAGCTCAGCTACAAAAACCCCCACAAACAACAAAAGAAATCTACAAAATATTAACGATTAATGCCCCACGCAACAAGATAGAAACAAATATGTAGATACTAATTGGGGGATTGTTTGGTCAAATATTTTTAATAAGAACCTGCCTTCAGACATACGAGCTTTATGGTACAAAGTGGTTAATGAAACAATTCCAACAAACGAGAAATTATTTCGAATACATTTCAAGGCAACTGACAGATGTGAAAATTGTGGAAATATCGACTCACTTCTACATCGTTTCCAATGTGGTGAGGCATACCAATATGGATGTGGACAAAGCATGCTATAGCAGCCCTTTTACAAGTACCACCGATGAATGTAGACACCAGGATAGTTGTACGACCAGAGATCAAGATAGCTCCTCAAGAAAAACACAACTCGTGCATTTGGATACTAGGTCAAACCATGTTTTATATTTTACAGAGCAAAACGAAGAATTTAGAAGACTACTTGTCCACAATGAAAATCAAGATGTGGGTGATGAAAAGGACAACAAAATACAAAGAAAAGTCGGAGTCTTTCTGGAAAATGCGATAACATCACAAATTTCAGTATAATAAAATATTTAAATCTAAATTACATATTATATTAATAATGTTTGAAATTAATTGTAAGTAATTTTATGTATTATAAATGTAACACTTTATTATGAAAAAAAAAAAAAAAAAGCCAGAGCATCGCGCGCGACCCGGGGCCGTTCGTCATAGAACAAGCGTTTTCAAACGCATTGAGGCGGCAATAAGTCAAAGGTTATGGTATTCCGTTCTGATAGCTAGTAAATAAATAGCCATTCAATTGTTAAAATTGCAAAAACGTTAGTTTCGGATCCGCGAATGACATTTTCCGCCGCGAATGCAGGAAGTTGTCAAATACTTTAACCGCGAATAGCGAAACTCCTAGAGCAGGTAATTATTAGCTGATAAGTAAAAATTATAATTTTTAAAAAAAAAATTCTTAACGTCTATTTAACAGCGAGGTATTTAGAGACGGGAAGGATGGGGGGCGCAAGGAATGGGAAGGAATTCGGCCATGGCCTTTTGAAGGAAGCATCCCGGCATTGCCTGGAGTGATTTGGGGAAACCATGGAAAACCCAAATCTGGATTCCCGGAAGTGGATTCGAACCGCCGTCCTCCCGAATGCGAGGCCAGAACGCTAATCCGTTACACCACCACGCTAGGTAATTATAATGTTAAAAGTAAAGTATGATGGAATATTGCCTCAGAGGAAACAAATTCATTCTTCACATTAATAAAAAATTTCACCATTCTGAAATAAGTTGATTAAAAATGTTTGTTTTCAAGTATCGTTATCAGCAACAATGCTTATAAATATTAAGTATGTAATAATATCACTTCCTAATAAATGTTTTCCTTTGCTGTATGAGTAGTACCTATTAAAGAAATATCTCTCTTCGAGTTTGCAACCTGGCCCACCGAACCTGAAAATTATTAGTATCATTACTTTTATTATTGTTATTGCGATCTGGCAATTTCCTAAAAAGTTTGCCGACCCCGGCTCTACATACTGAAAGGCTATTAGACGCGTGACTTGAATTCATTCGGGTGGTATCTTTTATGCAGAATGATTATCAACTCTACGTTTGTTCCACAATTTACGAAAAGAGCACCAGTAGAAATCCCCCGTCGTCCGATTTTAGCAAAGACGGAATTTGTAATGTACTAGTTGGAAATCGGTCACCTGAGACCTCTTATTGCTTTGCCACTTAATGCCATATCTCCATATCTATTCAAAAATAATTTTTGAAAACGTCCCACTCCAGACATTCTCAATGCTGACTGGAGGCAGATGGAAGCTTCGCTCCCTGCTTTTGCGTGGGCGGAAGTAAGGTAGCGGAACGGACATGCAACTTGTCGGTCCAGAAGGAAGAGGTTTTGTGATGCTATAAACCCTAATTTCGCTGGTCTCGTGCTTAAATACTGCTTGTTTTTGTGTAAGCAATGAGGTATTGATTCGTAAAATAGTTAGGGCTCGTAAATTTTCTGAAATTAATGAGAGCGTAATAACATAGCATTTGTCATCATAATACTGTAGGGATCGCTTGCAATTTACTAGCTTGGAGAAAGTACATAGAAGAGTCACTTGTCTTTGACAGCTTGCTTCGAAAGTGTCACCGACTTGGCGCAGAGATTTGGGCGGGTTGTCTGGAAGACAGAGGACATGGTTTTTATCCACCTTAATTTAGGAATACAGAAAATACTTCACGCACCAAAATATTTGGACCTCAATGACGGGAGAAAGAAATCAGGGGGTGTGTTAAGTCTTCTTTCGATTGGAACAGATAAATTTAGTCTTCCTCAACAATAGTTCTGTGAATTGCAGACAGAGTATGCATGTAAATAGTAAGTACAGCGTGATAAGTTGATTAGACATAATGAAGTTTAAATACCTCCTTTACTGCTCAGAAGCTAATACATTTTATTAGCTTGAATGTAAATTTACCGATTTATTGAAAACTGTAATAAAAGTTAGTAATAACTAATGTAACTACGTCAAAAGAATTTTAGAAGACAAAAAATTGATAACAGGAGTTTTAATCAACTTATTCGAAAAAAACCTGATTAT